>CAJQZP010000907.1:0-660000 GCA_907164705.1 Parnassius apollo
TGAAATCTTTTGTGTATCGATTTATATATCGAACAATTATCAATTTATCTTTCAAGTTATGCGAGGGAACTCGGGCGATATAATCTATTTGGGATTTGGGGACGTCGAAACCGATGGCTTTCCAGAGAGCTTCATGAATCTGAAATAGGTTCTTACCGGTTTTAATAGGCACACCCTTGATCTCGATATTGTTCAGCAGAGACCACTGCTCCTTAAGTAAGATTTCATGGTGGATGCGATCAAAATCAACGCGCGTTATGGTCAGCTTTTCTTTAATATGATTGATCTCTGACACGTTTTCCTCCATTGTTGCAATTCTGGCGTCAAACTCGTCCAGTCGCTTGTTGTTTTCATTACAAGCGTCTTTTAGCTCCTCCAGTTCGCACTTGATGGTCTTGACATCTTCCAACAATTCCGGTATAGAGTTAACCCTACTTTTAATGTCGCGGATCTCTTTCAATATGACTTCGTTGATCGATGGTTCATTTTTTGTATTCTTGCAATGAGCACACCTCCATGCTGATTTTTTGTCTTGATTGAATCTACGATAGCTTTTTTCTTCCAGGCCAGCGCAGCTGTAGCAGAGATGGTTTTTACAACCATAGCACGATACACAATCATTAACAGTTTCTTGGCAAATTGCACACTGCATGGTTATTTAGATAAGCAATTTTAAAGACCTATTTTTAGAACACAATTTTGAACGTAACGCACTAGTTGATAATAAAGCTTTACGCGTTAACTGCAGTGAACGTGTCCACTTTACGCGGCGACTGACCGCGAACTGATCTAACCTTACATATATACAAATATATAAATAAATGGATATACATACAAGTATACATATTTAAATACATACATAATTAGTATATACAAATGACTATGAATATGACCTAAACACTAATGCCTGTCGCCCAGAGGGGTAGGCAGAGACTACAGACTTCCATTTGGCATGATCCTGACACACCTGTCTCACCTCCTTCACATTCATACACCTACGCATACATGCTCGTCGGTTAATCTCTGGTCTCCTAATTTGGCCCGTTTTCAATAAGTCGCCAATTTGATCGATAAACTTTTGCCTAGGACGTCCCTTTCCGACTTTGCCATTCACTTCTGCAACATAAATTTTCTTTGTCACTCTTTCCTCATTCATTCTTTCCACATGACCAAACCACCGAAGCATTCCTTTCTTAATCCTGGTCACAAAATCATCTTGCAAACCACACTCTTCTCTTATTACACAATTTTTTACCCTGTCATTCAGATTCAGCCCTAACGACCTTATCGACCCGACCGATCCTTAACGACCGCATTTCTACTGCGTTCATTCTACTCTCGTGCTTCTTCTGCCACACCCAACTTTCACTACCATACTTTAAAAGTAAAGACCAACACAGCGTTGTGAATTGCCATACGTGCCTTTTTAGACACATTTTGACTCTTCACAATAGAGTGTAGGGCCCCATTTATTCTATTTCCTGCATTCACATGTCGTTCTATATCCTTATAACATCTCCCATCCCTGTTAAACACTCAACCCAGATATACAAACCCATCTACTTGCTCGATCAACTCCCCTTCTATTCTTATTTCACATATCATCTTACTTTCTTCTCTTTCAAAAACCATAACTTTTGTCTTGCTTGCGTTCACTTTCACTATGAATATATACGTCTGTTTGGCAATACATATTAAATAAATATACGAGTCATGTAAAATGCGTTGTCTTTAATAAATTATCACGGACTAACTTTTTAAAAGCGTACTTATTGGGAGCTTTTCTGATGTCATCGGGCAATGAGTTACAAAGGCGTGTAGCCTGAACTGTGAAGGAGTTACCATAGAACTCGGTGAAGTGAACTGGAGTACAGATTTTGTTGTTAAAAGAAGAGCGTAGGACCCTATCATGAGATGACTATGTGCAGCAGTGGATTTGTAATGGGCTGTATTTAATGACATAGTTGGTATCGACCGTATAGCTTAGTAATCAGAAGTATACCGCCTTGGATTTTTCAGTCCTGCGTTCGAAATCCAACCAGTAAAATAATAAATCCGCGCAAAATTCGTTGTTTTGGTTTTCATCGCATCTGGATATAAAACCACAGCCTACTTTCGATGTTATTTCATATGTTACGTAAGGCTTGGGTGGGTAAGGATTGCGCATACACTTACTTGTGGCACTTAAATATGTAGCTTAGTTCTATCTTTTCAGATGTTTGAAATAAAAATACTTTACCCCGTACTAGATTTTCTTTTTTAACCTGGAGACGCCGCACTTAAACTGTACAAAGACATGCAAGCAAACCTTGAACAATTATTACTGCGGGCGATACTTAGTCACTACTCTACAGATACAGATATTAGTTGTCGCCTGTATCGATTTTCTAGAGGCGCACATGTTTATTTCTACATAAAGATCATATTAAATACATATTTACAAAATAGTTGATGGGACATCTATTTCAATAAACATAATATTATGTGCCTGCGGCAAAATTCACGCTTTACTATTAAATAAACAAAGTAAAAACTAATATAAATTAAAATTAAATGTTTTCCGAGTCATTGTACCATTGAGTATGCTTGTATGATTCCAGGATACGATATCAGAAAATCACCATCCATCATCATAACATGTCTATATCGTTATTTAAATTGTTTTTTTTTCATCGACTAAACTTCAATGAAAATATCAGTTGATCTGTTAATATTTACCGTAATTTTGGTCATCTAATAATTTGTTTTCTATATCTTATTATCTTAATGAATGTGTTTTGTACGTTAAACATTTTCGAAAATAAAACGTTAGAAAATGCTAAAACGAACGAAATATAGTAATGGTGTTAAAGTCACTTTCATTATTAGAAAAGGCTGAAAGGATTTTTCCGCACAAAGGAAGACGATAACATTTACATTCCTTTACAAGAGCCGAGGTAATTCTGCGCCACTTTGCCACTTCAATGCACCTAATCTACTCAGATCTTACTAGTGAGAATCGTTTTTAAAATATGTATCTTGCAAAAAAAAGCTTTATTCTAAGTTACATAACTTATTTTAATTAAAATGATAGTATCCGTTCGTTAAATGATATCTTTTTTAGTTAATTTTTTTACAAATAAATGAAATGTGAAAAATTAAAAGAAATACTTATATACCTCCTTATTTTGTATTGACCTTCATGTTCCAATCCCTACCAATAGATAGTGTTGGTACCGTTTTAGAACACGGTAATGTTGTATTTTTTCGAACTAATATAAAGTGAATGGTGAATGAGCGCTTCAACCTGTACCACATACTGTACCTATTCACTGTTAACGGATATTTCACTAAACTTCGACTTTGTTTGCTTTTGTGTTTCGGATTAGTTGCTTGATTTTGTCTTTCTTACAATCTAAACTTGGAATTCGATTTGCTTTGTGATTAGGTATTGTTAATAGAAGTATTTTTTCTCACTGAAAATATAACTACAGGAACTCTTAATATTAAAAGAAAAATGAAAGAACATACTGTCGTCCCCATCATAGGTGAGAGCGTGAGAGATAATTTTTAATGTACGGAACCCAAGAAAATGCGATGGTGATACGTTCACAAATTGTTAGATTTCTGGTAAATGATTGTTCTAGGTTTTCAGTTATGACCCACGACAGAAATGGCGATAATTATTCAACAGCAAATGAATATTCAGCCGATATGTTAAAAAATTAAAGTTACGGTGGACTTTGTGAATTGGTAACTGCAGGATTATTATTTCCGTTTCGGTTTGAAGTATATCGAAACGGTCTGCTATGCACAGAGTCCGGAACAGATATCTGTCCAGTAAGGCGATTACGATTTAGCCATGATTTATCTAATTGACATTTTGACGCCTATCTCCCTATTATTGCGCAGAAGATTATACAGCGTTGCATGGAGATACCTGTCGAAGAGCGTGATCCTTTTTCAGAGCTTGACCATTTAATTGTTATATTTTTTGTAAACAGTGAAATATCATCTCCAACCAGCGGAACAGATCAATGTGTATCATCGACATTAACCTCTCAAACGGCAAGCGTCCAAATTTGACCGCCTCGATATTCCGTCAAAATTCAAGAGGTCAAGTGTGTCCTCACCCACCCACATCACTTTAACCCATAAATACTTATGTTTAGACACTATTTTTAATGAAGAAGTTTGGCATTATAGAATTAATGTGAAATTTCCTATTCTCTAGTGGAATAAAAAGTCACTTAGTCAATGGATATTTATCAATAATCTATGTTCATTACGTACGCCATTTTCATTTGGATGTTGTGTCGATTTTTGGATTTTTCTAGTGTTTTACTATAGTGTTTTATTATAAAATTATTATAGAAGTTTTTGTTATCTTATATATAATTTATCTAAAAGAAATATAAACGAAGGTCGAGATTTATTATTTACACAAGAAAAAGTTAATTAAAATGTGCACAAGAAAGATATAGGCAGAACAAGCCAGATTCAAAACGTAAAGCTGGGTCCGCTTATCAGAAAAAATATCCCGATATACACAGGCAAGCTGTTGCAAATTACTAAACTGCGAATCCACAAGTGCATAGAGAAATTCAGTTACGGTGTGAGGAAAACATTACACTGCGTTTGTGGAAAAACAAGGTCCATTACGCTATGGAGTATGACCCTGATATTGCTTATACAACTGACAGCAATGTAACCTTGGGTTCTATGACATACAAGTATCAGTGGTGCATTACGCTGAAATGGAAGTATGAGACATTTGGTATGTTTTGCAGCGCTGGAAATGTGCAACTTGATCAGTTGAAACATCTGCCTGAATCACTCTTTAGTTTGAATAATGATCTACACCCAGATAATGACCATTTTGTGGGTAGTATTCGTAAATATAATGCCTGTTTCCAGATGACTTCCTCTGGAGGTAAATAGGTTATAGCAGATGGTTTTTCACCGAATTTTAAAGTACAAGGCCAGGTTTACCGTTTAATTGGAAGTATATTACCATAAACCGAACATGACGCTCATTACCTTCAAATATATGTTGTAGGTGCTGTTGATAAAGCCCCTTCGTAAAGTTTTCATAAATGCTGATAAAAAACCACCAGATAACATAAAGTACAATGCAACAACTACAAATGAATGTCTTTAGTGTTAGTGGATCAACAATTTGATCGAAAGAACATCATCCTCGAGAGCCGAAGTAATTCACTTTAGCGTATTAATGAGATACATCGAGCATACGATACGCTACAGTATCCATTGATGTTTTACTGGGGGAGATGATGGATATTCAATCAACATACCACAAAGCGGTCTACAACTAAGTTGTAGCTTAATAAAACTGTCTCTTCTACAAGTTTCTATCAGACTAAAAGTAAAAGCATTTCTCCGCAATGTACTAGAAGCCAAAATTGTAACTGGATGTGTGCAAGGGGAAACTGTATTTGTACCAGGAAATCCTTTGATCCCGAATGATCTTCCCTTTGAATTCAAAGGAATACTTTTTCCCTTCAAAGTCTGCTTTTAAATGACTATAAACAAATCACATGGGCAGACATGAAAATTTGCGGGTATAGTCTTGAGAGAAAATTGTTTTTCACACGGAAAATTCTACGTGGCTTGCTCACGCGTAAGCTCGCCCAGTAGTCTGATAATTTTGGCACACAGTAATAGATTAGTAAATATGTGATGTATAAAGAAATTTTGTAGTTTACTAGCTTTTGCTCGCGACATTCAGGTATAATTGTGGCTTGTACCAGCAGACTCTTTTTCACACACGGGCTCGATATAACCGAACTCCACGTGGATGAAGTCGCGGGAAAAAGCTAGTATCGCATCGTGAGCAAGATAATCCTTTTGTGTCCGCTCTATCACAGATTTAATAACTGATGATTTAACAACTGATGGATAAGAAACTTTTTCGATTAACTACCTTGTAGCGGTAAGAGAAATGTAGGACGGTCCCACACTAGACGTAATATGAGATATGGATACATGTGGCGCAAGAATCGTACTTTGTGGCCGATCTATGGGGAGTCCTGCATTTAAAAGTTGTCTTGTGTTGGGATCTAATGATGATGATGATGAAACTTGGTACACTAATTTCAACTTTAAATTGATTAATAAATAAAAATATATTTTTGGAAATTATAGGTTATATTAAATTAAATTATTACAACAATGCGTATTCTGCGGCACTATAAACATAATAATAATACAGATCATTATCCTGTACTACTATTATGTTGTCACCTATCGGAAGGCTTGAAAGTTACACGTTTAATATTTTCCAGTCGTGTAACCGTTTCATTACAACGAGTATTTTACAACTATTATAATACACACAGATTTTTTATCGGTGAAGTTTTACTTTCACACAAACATCCAGACGCGGAATAATTATTTTTGGGCCATACAAATACTTGTTATGTGCAGGAAAATAACTCAAAATAATTTATTTTAAATTACTTAATTTGTTTTAATTTCTAGTTACATTTTTCACAATTAAACATTTTTCACAAAAAAATTCTTAAAATTATTATCTTTCATATATTAATATGCAAAAATTATATACAGCAAAAAAACCTAGTGAAATATTAAAATAATATTACGAAATAGTTGCAGTATGAACAGAAATCAATAAATGTTGCGAAACAAAATATAAAATTGCGAAATATCTGCAGTCAATAGTGATTTTGGCCGGTTATAAGTTTTGACCGTAGCATATCGATAAACTTTGAATATATTCAAAAACTCGGCACTACCCACAGAGTGTTAGTCATTCCCCGAACACAACCTTACCTTGCCGCAGAAAGAAGATTTTCAGAAACTTTTGGTAGTCTAGAATTCGAAGCATATATTCCCTGATTTAGAAAATACATCAAAGTAAATAATACAATATATACACCTTAAAAACATGACTGATTAAAATTTTGTTATTTTTTGTTTGTTTTTGATGTTAAGTTTTGAGTTTCTCCTTAGCAAGTGGCGATAAGACATGTTTATACATAAGTAACTGCAATGTGAACTTTTCTTTAAGTTGCTAACTTAAAAAAAAAGTTAGACTATTTTGCCCAGCTAGTACTTCTACGAAGTTTTCAAGTTGTCTATCGCACAACTAGCATAATTTAACGTCTATTGCGGTCGCTAGTAGAGAATTCGAAGCATGCTTTGCTAAAGTATGCCCTGATTTAGAAAATACATCAAAGTAAATAATATAATATATACACCTTAAAAACATGACTGACTAAAATTTTGTTATTTTATGTTTGTTTTTGATGTTAATTTTAAGTTTCTCCTTAGCAAGTGGCGATAAGACATGTTTATACAGAAGGAACTGCAGTGTGAACTTAGCAACTTAAAGAAAAGTTAGACTATTTTTCCCAGCTAGTACTTCTACGAAGTTTTCAAGATGTCTATCGCATAACCAGCATAATTTAACGTCTATTGCGGTTGCTAGTAGATAAATCAGGTCTTGTCAATTATTTAGCGGAATGTCTTAATTCTTCAAGCGACATAAAACTCCCATGCAGTCGCGTGCGCCCGGCATATTTCGAGCGGTCGCATGCGACCGCATCCACTCACAGCACTTAAAATCATTAAAACTTATATTTAGAGACTACTTTTACTGAAAATTCTCTATCGTGTGGTCTAAACAAAAGTTAGGTTTTACTTCATTACAAAAAGATTTTATTGTATTTTGATAACAAAAAAAAAACATACCCAGCGAATGTCGGCAGCGTGAAAATCACAATCATTTCAATATATATTACTCGAAATTATTTATATAAAAGGATAAAACATATTCACACAAAAACTTTTATTACAATTTTATAATAAAATACTATACTAAAACACTAATAAAACACTAGAAAAATTCAAAAATCAACACAATAACATTCACGCGAAAATGGCGTACGAAATAAACGTAGATTATAAATAAATATTCAAAGGAAAAGTTTTTTTTATTGCACTGGAGGATAGAGTATTTCATATTGATTATGTAATGCCGAACTTCTTCATAGAAAAGTAGTCTCTATTAATAAGTCTTTATGGGTTAAAGTGCTGTGGGTGGGTGCGACCTCATGAGACCGCTAGCGATTTGACGGAATATGGCCGCGGTCTCATGAGACCGCTAGGGGGTTGAGAGGTTAAATGATAGATACGACATACACCACGTAAACATGTTTCATTTTACAACCCAAAACTGCGTCAAAACTCACCATCAATTGAGTTTGCAGCTATTTGTTTATAGTTCAAAATTAAAAAATTTTTATAAAGTTAGTGGTAGCTCTAAAATATTTTAATATTTATTTAAATATTTTAGGGTTACCAGTAACTTTTTCCACCAGTAGTACCAGTAGTACCAGACTATGGAAGCAGTGCGCAGATGTTCATGGTCGATCCACGCAATGAACCTTATTGACGTGCAATTAACATGGCTTCGGAGCATCCCTGTTAGAAAAAATCGTTGTTCAAATGGTTTTATTAGGTAATGATATAGTAAACAGGATTTGATCCCCGCCGTCACCATTTACATTTTTAAAAAGTGCTGATTCAATAAGCTAAAGCAATGTCATTATTTAAACCGAGCTATGGAGAGCGCGATATTTTCATTTTTCTAATGGTTTTGTGACTGGCTGTAACAATGGTGATAATGAAATTATACATATATTTCATCACATATAAATAGATATTAATGCTAATTGTGCTGCCGTGTAGTGGCGGTTGAGAATATCCACTACCCCATATCTTCCCGTGGGTGTCGTAAGAGGCGACAGAGGGAGACAGGCAGGAGATGGGCAGCAGCATCTTCCTGATAACAACTGTGTTATAATAAAAAACTGTGGTTGCCAACCCGCTCGCCAAGCGTGGCAACTATGGCAAATATCCCCCCATGAATAACGACGCAAAAAAACGGCCCCCAGTCCCCGGCGGCCCCGCTATTCCTGGCTACGGTGGCGACCATGGTAACGGCGGGGCAGGGGGTGCTAAGAATCTCCGGTGGAGGTTCGGTTGCCACCTACGATGACTCGACCTGGCAACATATAACGCACGCACTCTGAGGACTGACGAGAAGATACTGGAGCTGGAAGAAGAAGTAGACAAGTTGCGCTAACATATTATTGGATTATCCGAGGTCCGAAGAGAGGGGGAGGATACGGCAATCCTCGAGTTCGGCAACTTGTTCTACCACCGGGAGGGTGACCATCTGTCCCAAGGAGGTGTCGGATTTATCGTCCACAAGTCTCTCGTCAACAACGTTGTAAAGATTGGGAGTGTGTCGACGAGGGTCGCGTACCTGATACTCAGAATCACCAAACGGTATTCGCTGAGGGTCATACAGGTTTACGCACCAACCTCGGCACATCCCGATGAGGAGGTGGAGAAAATGTATGAGGCTATTTCCAGAGCCATGCATTCCTCCAAAACCCACTACACGGTGTTGATGGGAGACTTCAACGCAAAACTAGGCACAAAAGAATGCGGTGAGCTGAAGGTGGGGAAATTTGGAGTAGGGCAACGGAACCGAAGGGGCCAGCAGCTGGCCGAATTTATGGAGAAAGAGGGACTCTTTATGATGAACTCTTTCTTCCAGAAGCGGCCCCACAGGAAGTGGACCTGGTCGAGCCCCGACGGTTCGACAAAAAATGAGATTGACTTTATTATGACGACCAGACGCCAACTGTTCAGTGATGTCTCAGTGATCGCAAGGGTGAAAACTGCCAGCGATCACCGAATGGTTAGAAGCACACTGAACCTAAATGTTAAGTTGGAGAGGTCTCGTCTAATGAAGTCAACGCTCCGTCCCCCTCATGCTCTAATCCAGAATCCCGAAACCTTTCAGCTCGAGTTACAAAACCGCTTTCAATGCCTAGAGGATTGCAATGCAGTGGACGATATGAATGACAAGCTCGTGGAAACTGTCCATGCGGTCGGAGCTAAGTTATGCAAGACCCGCCGCAGAAGAACACAAAAACTCTCCGATCACACTCTTAATCTCATGGCTGTTAGACGGGAGATGAGGCTGCAATCGTCAACAGATTTGACAGCATACAGGCAACTGAACAGACAGATCTCCAAATGCATGCGGCGAGACTTACGCAACTTTAATACTGCTCGTATTAAAGAAGCGATCGAGCGGAACCAGGGCTCCAAAGTCTTTGCCAGAGATCTGTCTGCCAGAAAGAGCCAACTGTCAAGGCTGAAGACTGAGTGTGGCAACATCGTTTCCGGGACACCTGAGATTCTGAGTCAGATTGAGTGGTTCTATGGGCAGCTGTACACATCATCGTTGGAGCCACACGCAAGTGTGAGTAACGATCCGAGAGCAAGTCTTATTCGACACTATTCCGATGATATCCCGGACGTAAGTCTGAGCGAGATTAGAATGGCTCTCCACCACCTTAAAAGCGGCAAGGCCCCGGGCGAGGATGGAATTACAGCGGAGCTTCTGAAAGCGGGTGGAACACCGGTACTTGAAGTCCTTCAGAAGCTCTTCAATTCCGTCCTCCATGGTGGCACTACTCCGGAGGCGTGGAGGAGAAGCGCGGTGGTTTTGTTCTTTAAGAAAGGCGACAACACTCTCTTGAAGAACTACAGACCGATTTCCCTTCTGAGCCGCGTCTACGTGATGTTTTCTAGAGTCATTACGAATCGTCTCGCACGCAGACTCGACGACTTCTAGCCTCCCGAAAAAGCCGGTTTCCGAAAAGACTTCAGTACCATAGATCACATACATACCCTTCGGCAAATTGTACAGAAGTCCGAAGAGTACATACAATCTGCCACTTTGCCTGGCGTATGTGGACTATGAGAAAGCCTTTGATTCCGTCGAAATTTGGGCGGTGCTACAGTCTCTTCAGCGGTGCCTAGTTGACTGTCGGTATATTGAAGTGCTGAAGTGTTTGTACAGTAGGGCTACGATGGCTATCCGAGTACAGAACCAGAGTACGAAACCTATCCAACTGCAGAGAGGTGTAAGACAGGGTGATGTTATATCCCCGAAACTCTTCACCGCTGCGTTGGAAGACGTTTTCAAGCTACTGGACTGGAAAGGATACGGTATTAACATCAATGGCGAGTACATCACTCACCTTCGATTTGCCGTCGATATAGTCCTTATGGCAGAATCGCTGGAGGACCTTAGCACTATGCTCAATGACCTCAATGCTGTCTCCCAACGGATAGGTCTTAAGATGAACATGGACAAAACAAAGATCACGTTTAATGTCCATGTCACATTTATGCCGGTAGTTGTTGGGAGCACTAAGCTCGAAGTTGTTGCCGAGTACGTTTACCTGGGAAAAATAGTCCGACTAGGTAAGTCCAACTTCGACCGAGAGGTCAATCGACGGATTCAACTCGGCTGGGCAGCGTTCGGGAAATTACGACACATCTTCTCGTCAGGTATACCTCAATCTCTGAAAACTAAAGTGTATAACCAGTGCGTGTTGCCAGTGATGACTTACGGATCTGAGACATGGTCTTTCACCGCTGGCCGTATGAGGACGCTCAAGGTCGCTCAGCGAGCTATGGAGAGGGCTATGCTCGGAGTTTTACTGCGTGATAGACTCAGAAATGAGGATATCCGCAGTAAAACCAGAGTGACCGACATAGCCCAACGAATTAGTAAGCTGAAGTGGCAATGAGCCGGCCATATAGCTCGAAGAACCGATAACCGATGGGGAAGAAAGGTTCTCGAGTGGCAGCCTCGTACCAGTAGGCGTAGTGTAGGGTGACCCCCCACTAGATAGAGTGACGACCTGGTAAGACATGCAGGAAGTCGATGGATGCAGGTGGCTCAGGACCGTGCTTTGTGGCATTACTTGGGGGAGGCCTATGTTCAGCAGTGGACTTGTGAAGGGCTGTAATGATGATGATGATGATGAATGCTAATTGTAACTTTATTTTAGTTTTCACGAATTTTTACCTTTAACCGTATTTTGAATTAAGTCAACTACTGGATAAAGGTCTATACAAGAATGGGTCAAATCGAATGAAGAACTTAAATGATATATATATTTAGAGCATAAGGATGAGAAATGATAATAAAGTCCGCTTAATAGTAAGTGAATGTTCATGGAAGTCTGCATCTAACCTCGATTAAGATTCACAATACAGATACATTGTCACATCTGAGTACTAAGATGGAATGCCTCGTTTACAGAAAAAGAGTATTCAGTTTTCCTTACTCACGATGTGAAACAGCAGTATTGTGCTGCTATTTTGCGGTGTTTTTCTATGAGAGCATGGTCCTTTATCAGTCAAGTCGACACATACGTGCTAAAGCTATATTAAAACAGCCCCTTGGCTCTATAAAAAGATGTTAAAACATTTTATCCATATTTGCCACGTTTAGCGTTGATGAGCACAGCCTATGTCTGCAAATGATACCCTCACATTTGTGAGCTTCTTTATTATTGAGTGGTAGCCTCGTATTACTAAGCGGAGTGTAGCACGGTCGAACACTAGATTGCGTGGTTACTATAACATTTAACATTTAAATACATGACAAATTGACTTTCACAACCTAACTCCGCTTGACTCGTTCCTTTAATAAAAGTTTTAAAGTTTAAAATGTATGTTAATGTACAAGCATTTAGTTTTATCCAATCTTTATGAATAGCATCTTCTTAATAAAATATATTAAATTATTAAAAGAAATTGTAAAATGATTTATAATTTTACTAAGACTCGTTCAATAATTTTAGAAATTTTGTGAATAGCGTGCATGATCATGTGCGCAAGCACAGTGCGGTGTATATTTCCTTGACAACTACTAGATCAACAGGATAGTCTAACTTGACATGAATTTTTAACATAATATAATATAAATAAATCGAATACTTAATATTTAAGCGATGCTTGGAAAAGTTTTCTGTTAGACAAACAAATCAAAACAACAATTCCTATTACAGTCTGAATATTGTATATGATGAGACGATTTATTTGGCAGAGCCACATTATAGCTATGTTGGCTGAGACAACAATCTCACAGATAAATAACAGCATAATGCTGCTGCGTTTATTATCAGTATTGACCAGTACTCATAGATATTTTTTATCCTTAATGGCCTATACTACCTCAGCTCAAATTCCAATTTTGCTTCCACTTTCCCGCGCCACTCGTTCGCACACTATGCGTGGCTCGAGTTCGCGCGGGAACACGAGGACAAAGCGATTTTGTTAGAATAAAATAAACTATTATCGAACGAGCAGTAAGTAGGTAATAAAGTTTTCAGTCATAATTTAATATTAACTTGTCATTATATGAACATAAAATTATACGTCGCAAATTTAATTTCATTGTACATACTAACGGCATATTCTTATAACTAAAATTTAAAAAATACTATAAGTAGACAGACAAATTCAATTAAAAAAGCATGTGTTTATATTTTATCAAAATGTCACAAATAGTCGTAGAAAAAATAAAAACTGATGCACATTTTTCACATATTTTGATAATACGGATGAATCATAAACTATTGAAATGAGGGCTACTTTATTTTTGGTGTATTAGATGCAATTTGTGATGGACGTGGTGGTAAAAAAAATGTTAGAAAAAATCAAATTGGAAACATAAGGACTTGACAAGTGATAAAATTATTATTTTTATACTTACAGTTTTTTATTTAGCTAAAATAAGTTGGATATATATACATATAAACTTACCTCTGGACTTGATAGAGTGACCTGAAGGTAACTACTACTGCAACTCCTGGACGAGCGGAACTAGGTGTGCCGAGTTTGGGCTCGTTTTGTTAGTTATGATGACTGAAACTTATCTCTGAACTTGATGGTGTGACCTGACGTTGTACTTTCGTGACCGCTATTTAAACTTCTCGCAGAGTAAAACTAGGTGTGCCGAGTTTGGGCTCATTTTGTTAGTTATGATGAGACCTTACATCCGGACTTAATGAAATGACCTGAAGTTGTATTTCAGAAACTACTTCTGGAATTCCTGGACTAGTAGAACTAGGTGTCCGAATTTGGGTTCCGTTTTGTTAGTTATGATGAGACCTTACCTCCCGACTTGATGGAGTGACCTGAAGGTTTAATTGGGTGATTACTACTGGAGCTCCCAGACTAGTAGAACTAGATGTGCCGAGTTTAGGTTTGTTTTGACAGTTATGATGAGACCGGACTTAATGGAGTGACCTGAACGTATAATTCTTTGATTGTGTTCTTTGGTGGTAAGATCTTATCATAACTAACAAAACGATCCCAAACTCGGTACACCTAGTTCTACTAGTCTAGAAGTTCCAGTTATTATCACAGAATCATACCTACAGGTCAGCCCATCAAGTCCCGTAGGAAGGTCTCATCATAACTAACAAAACGAACCCAATCTCGGCACACCTAGTTCTACTCGTCTAGGAGTTCCAGTTCTAATCACCGAGTTATACCTTCAGGTCACTCCATCAAGTCCGGAGGTAGGTAAGGTCTTATTATAACTGACAAAACCAGTCCAAAGCCCACAGCTAACATCTCACTACCAGTAGAGAGCTTTCAGTGCCAAGCAATCTCTGGAGCAGGTATTCGTATTTCGTATCTAAGTATAATTGCCGACATAAGTCGTGAGCACACTTTTTATTAGTCGATACCACGTTGACCACTCTGATGTTCAACGTGATTGGTTCATCAGTCGATTCTCGTCGTCTATTGGTTTCAAAAGTATCATTAGGCTTCTGTACACTTCAGAGCAATAATTTTAGTGATAACTTTTTTTGTTTATTTTCTTTAATTGTTTTTGTTACCTCGTTGTTAATTATTGTTGTTTGTGTAGTCCTTGTTATTAATTGTTTTTGCTATTTCTTGTCTTTAATTATTTTTGTTGTTATAGTTTGAGTGTTCAGATTTTGGTCTAAATATGCAGAGAAGGAAGAATTCGGTGTTAAACATACAATCCCGACAAATGGTCTATTCAGTATTTAGTTCAGAGTTCCCCAAACTTTTTTGTGTCGTAGACCCCTTGCCAAGTTTTTCCGTGTTGGGTAGACCCCCTACTTACCTGATATTGATTTCATGTAAATTTCTAACTGTAGTGAAGTTTAAAGTTAAAAATTTAAAGTAAAAACACACGTGAATTTATACATTAATTAATTGAATTTAAATTAAAACTACTCAAAATAAAATTTTGTATCTGTTATGTAAAATATACGTAGCATTAAATAAATATAAAATAAACTATAAATAAAATAATATAAACAATAAGTCAATATTTTAGTGAGAAGGATGAATCTGATGCTTTAATAATAAATTATCAACATTTGGCGTCAATTTTGTAAGGGATCTTAAATCTCCTCGGCTAATGATGTCCAGTCTGTTTCTTTTTTTCGTTAGGAGATTGGTAACAGCGCTGAACCTTCTTTCCACTAGGTATGACGATGGAAAGGAAATTAAAAATTTCCTCGCTATATCCCATGATACGGGATAAGTAACAGGTATGTTGTTTTGCAGCCAGAATAGCTGATATTCGTTTTTAAACTGAACCTTAAGTTCTTCGTTTGTACTTAGTTCAGTCAGTTCCTCTTGTATTATGACATTCGTTTCTTCTATGTCACCATATGGATAATAATTATCCACGGTGGTATTAACATAGTCAAAATATCCTCAAACCTAGATTCAAAATCTGAATAGAGGGCATTTAAATATTGAACGAAAGTTGAAATGTCGTCTTCCTGGCAGCTTGTCTGTGACAAATTGGGGAACTGAGAAAATTCGCCCCGTCCAATATTTTGCTTCATTAGTTTAACTCTGGCAAGAAACGCTGATAAGATGGACTTTGTTTTAATCAAATTTAAACTGTCGCCTTGTAATTGCAAATTAACCATATTAAATTTTGTAAACAAATCTGTTAAATAGGCTATATCTGTTTTCCTCTTCATTAAATTTTCTTTTAAAATTTTATCTTTAGTATCCAGAAATTCTAAAATAGTCACAAAAAGTGCTAAAAATCTTGACAAACATAAGCCTTTCGACAGCCAGCGTACTTCAGTGTGAAGGAGTAATTGATGAAAGTGTTCGTCATTTTCTTCACACAACTGCGCAAATAACCGCGTATTCAACGCGTTGCTTCAGATTCGGTTTACTGCATCAATGACTAAATGAAATGATTCATGCAATCTAACACTCAAATTTTTAGCAACTAAATGTTGTCGATGGATGACGCAATGTATTGCTAACACCCCTGACACATTTTGTTTTAAATAGCTTATAAATCCACGATAACGTCCAACCATGGCAGGTGCTCCATCTGCAGCTACTGCTATTATATTTGATAAAGGAATTGCTTTTTCAATGAAGTAATCCTACAAAACATGAAATATTGATTCACCTTTAGTGCGACGAGCAGTTCTTCGTAGATTTCTTGATTCATAATAAAATGAACATATGCCAATAATAATGCTGCATTATCAGGTAAAGTTGATTCGTCCAGTTGTATAGAGAAATGGGTCGTTTGCAAATAATTACAAAAGAAGCTTTCAATATCAGAACTCATTTCATCAATACGTCTTTCAACAGTATTGTTGCTTAAGGGAATTCTTTTAATGATATCAGATGCAGGTTTGTGTAAAACAGTTTTTAAAACCTCTTCAACGGCTGGCAAAATTAACTTTACTATAACTTTTTTTTCCGGATTTTGCTATAAGTAACGAGATATTGTAAGACACCCGCAAACCATCATCATTTCTTTGTGACGTCGAAGCGAATATTCTGTCCAGTGTAGGTCTCTTCTGAACTTTATCTTTGAGTGTTTGAAAGTATTTCAAATCTTTCTCTGTTTTATCACGATGGCATCTTCTCAGATTATCTTGCAGTTTAGATGGTTTCATAGCGTAATTGCCCAAACTTTGTTGCATAAAAGGCACATAGGCAATTGTTTGTCCGGCAATGATTGAATGAAGCCAAATTTCAAATAATCGAAACTGTACTGTCTACATTTCTTTTTGGATTCGGACATGGCATCAGTCATCTGTGGGCAAAATTAAATTAATTAAATAAAAATCCAGCAGCTGTATATTAAAAATATTTTTTGATTTTTCTGTAAACATTCCATAATTCGAACATCTTCTTGCAACAATTAGCTCGAATTACGGAGATTGCTCTGTAATTATAATACCAATTGCTAAAACTTTAAAAAAAGAAACTATTGAGAAGTACTCGTGTAATTTTGCATGATTGAATATTAAACTACTAATAACTAAAGTCATGATTGGCGTAATTTATCTATCTTTGCTAACTACGAGTACAAAACTAAAATTTAATAAAAAATAATGTACTTACTTTTCTCCAGCACTCTCAACTAAAATAACACTGACTCACTATAATTTGTGTGATGTACTATCTGTTTATATTTTTTTAAAATATTTTCTTAGCACTTTCCTTTTTTAAGATTCAGGAAACGAATACGAACGTACGTATTTGTCCCATATTCGTATTTATAGAGTGACGAATTGAACAAGTCAGTGCAAGGTGGCGAAGCTCTGAGACTGCGACTCTCAGGTTTTTACAAGTTCGAAATGTATTGCGACCACAAAGCGAATACCAACATCCTACAACTTACACAATTTTATATACATATATAATAATTTTTTTACTTTATAGGTACTTTTATAAATAATGTATATGTTTTGATATTCTAAGATAGTGTGATGTAAGTAAATAGGTACTATTAGTGTATGTGTTGAGATCCACTATCGTGGACCCTCATTTTCATTTCATGGATCCCCAAATTTTTTTTCGCTGACGTAGACCCCTTGCAGGTTGTCACAGACCCTTAGGGGTCGTTATAGACCACTTATGGAATCACTGGTTTAGTTACATAAAAAAATTAGGTATTGCGAAAAACATCATAGATGTATATAAACAGACTGCTGAGGCGACTAATGTCTCAGTAGCTACTGTACGGCGCACCGCAACACCAGATTTTATGGAAGACATATCACCTCTTCCTTCCTCTTAATAAAATAATCAATACTAACCACCCACATACATTAAATAATTTATAGTAGATAATAAAGTAATGGACACGAATATCTGCAACATTACTGTATCAAAGTAAAAGTTGATGTGTTCGAGTAAACATTTACATAAAAGTCGGCGAAAATATTCAATTACGAATTGAAATAATAAAGGTACCGAATAATTTTGCCCGACAGTGTACCTACCTCCCACCACAGTTTATCTGTGCTCACGACTCGTGTCGGCAACTATATATTTCTGAGGTATAAGAAATGAAAAACAAATTCAATCTTTCAAATTATCAAAATAATTTCATTTGACTACGATTCCCGCAGCCAACGATTCTATACCTATTAATTTTGTAAACGCTTAATATTTTAATTTTACGTCGTCCTGTTGCGTAATGTTTCTTCTGAGCACAAGCGACACAACCCCCCCCCCCCCCCCCCGTCCAAAAGCCAAAGCCAGAGTGAACGACGGTGTCGGGCGGCAGGTAACAAACTAAAGGATAGTTTAGGTAATTTCTTTTTACGGTGAAAATAATGATAATTAACATTAATCCTCAACTTCACCATATATTTATTTCAACAACAATGCTGCAGTATTTTCGACATAACAGAGGGTCTTGTTAAGCCATTTGAGGTAGTGTGGGCTCTTAAGGGATTAAAAAGTCTTGACGGATGGAAACACATTTACATTATTAGTTTTTAATCAACGATAGACGTAGCTGTATGGACCACAGTATTTACTTACCATCTAGTGGACTGTGAGTTCGTTGTTCACCCTTACCTGAATAAACATTTAGATACTGTAACTATTTTTTTACACTAAATAAAGCTAATCTCAAACGCAATAAAATCGTTAAAATTATTTTTAAATAGTATTTTTGCATAAATATAAAAAATAGATTGACCAATACTCAACACGCTGGACAGACGAATTGTTGAGATCAAAGCCTCGTTTTATCCCGTGGGTGTCGTATAAGGTAACTGTAAGAAATGCAAAAAATACGCGGCTTAATCCCAAAATTATATGACTTCTAGTAAGTTACGGAATAAACCATATCTCATACAAAGCAGATGTAAAATACCCAGACTGGCGACGTGAAGTCATATCAGCGAGGTATCTACGATCGTCAAATATTCCGTAAAATAGGATACCTATGTGCCTGTTCTCCAATAGTAGTCTTTAACACAAACAAACGAAAAAGTTATTCAGATACACAACTGAGAAACATAATTGTATTTGAGTCGTTTGCTTCCTCGTTCTCACGTTAAACAGTATTTTCGTGAGGTTATTAATTATTAAGACTATTTAATGCAGCTATGAGTATAAATAAATGTGCATCGTAAATCAGCGGATATGAGATAAGTTTATTCATTATGAAAATAATTTACCAACAATTTTTTTTTCGTAAAAACCGAACTTTTTCACATAAAGTTATATACTTATAAATAAACTTTGCATTGTCATAAATATTATTTTAATTTTCTAGTGAATATTGGTGAAGATATTATCGAAATATTAATTTAATAAAATATATATCACGCAAAAATAGTTATTTTTAAAATTTTAACCGTTACTAATTTTTCACCACTCCAACGTATTTCATAATTTTACAGGTTGTAAGAATAAAATTTTTGTAAAACTGAATTCAATGTAAACTAAATGAAAACATCATCAATGTTGTCAAAGTCAATTAAATACACGTTATTAAGAATAACTGAAAATCCACTGGTTACATGCTCTACCATCAAGTAATCTTGGCACATTGCTTGATGGGGAAAGCTTGCGCATCGCCGTAGGAATCCGGCTAGGAGTGGCTATTTGTCAACCTCACCAGTGCCCTTGTGGTAGCAGCGTCGATGAGTTTGGGCTCCACGGACTTTCATGCAAGAAAAGTGCAGGTAGGTTTTCCCGTCACGGTTCTTTGAACGAAATCATCCGAAGGACTCTTGTCTCTATAAATATCCCCTCGGTTTTAGAGCCTTGCGGGATATTTAGAGACGATGGCAAGAGACCCGACGGTATGAGTTTGGTCCCTTGGGAGAGAGGTAAAGCCCTAGTGTGGGATGCTACTTGCGTTGACACTTTGGCGGCCTCTCATCTCAAGGGTACCTCTTTTAGAGCCAGAGCGGCATCAGAGGCAGCCGAATTTATGTTATGAGTCTTTGAGAAATACTCATATTTGCGCCATTTACTAAATAAATAATATTTGTGCCATTTGCTGTAGAGACTATCGGTCCGTGGGGTCCACGTGCAATGAAGTTCCACGACTGGTCGTCACTGCTGGTGATAAGAGGGCTGGTTCTTTCCTCGCTCAAAGGCTATAGCTATTCAGCGAGAAAACGCAGCCAGCGTTCTTGGCACTATACCACGGGGAGCAGGTCTTTTTGACGATTTAAATTTTTAGTTTTAGATTTTCTATATTACAGTTTCTTCTTTTTTATATTGTATATAATTAGTTTTAGTTTTTAATTATTATTTTAGTTAAGTTCTTTATTATAATTTTTGTAATATGTATAAATTGAACGTTGTAAAAAGTAAGTAAAGTTACAGCTTATATACGTCCCACTGCTGGACACAGGCCTCCGCTCATTTCTGAGAGGGTTTTAGGGCAAGGAATTGTCCGCCGCGCTGCCCCAATGCGTGTTGGCGACCTTCACATGTCTTCGAAATATATTTTTTTATTTATTTCTCTGACGTGCAGGTTTCCTCACGATGTTTTCCTTCACCGCCGAGCACGTTGTAAATCAGCACTTAAAATTGCAATTAACAATTTCGTTGTTGCCGGCCGGGATCGAACCCTGTTTGCTCGCGTACTATGAAATTTACAGCGAGCGCTAACCATCTGAGCTACCACGGCTCTGACGGCTGTTGTAACTTCAATATAAATAAAAAGAAAATTTAATTCCCTCAAAATTCCCTCAAAATACTGGTCAAATATTGATCTTTATATGGGACCACAAAAAACACCAGCTATCAAATAAAAAAATAATTTTACATATCGGCTCACCTAGAAAAATGTTCTGGGGTAACATATATCCTCGGAACAGGCCACCACCGGGATCCTCAGTGATGGTAGGAGGGGGTATCCATCGGCGTCGAGTCGACGCTGAAGTACCTAGGACTCGTCCTCGACGGCCGATGGAACTTCGTTGAGCACTTCCGACGTTTGGCTCCCAAACTGGAACGGACCGGGGCTGCCTTCAGGCGGCTCCTGCCGAACCTGGGAGGGCCAAACGCCTCCTGCCGGAGGCTCTACGCGGGGATCGTGCGGTCCATGGCCCTTTACGGGGCCCCGGTGTGGGCGCGTGGTTTGGCGCGGCTTGCCGTCCACTACCTGAACGCGCCCCAAAGGGTGATTGCCGTGAAAATGGTTCGCGGCTACCGCACGATCTCCCACGAGGCGGCGAGCCTCCTTGCCGGATTGCCACCGTGGGATCTGGAGGCGATAGTCCTCGCGCGCCTGCACGAATGGCGCGCGGAGGCACTGTGCCGTGGGGAAACCCCGCTGCCGCGGCAAGTTGTCGCGCAGCGGACAGACTTCCGGCACGATCTCATGGCGACATGAAGACAGCGACTGTCGCAACCCCGTGCTGGGCACGCCACTATAGCGGCGATAAGATCCCTCTTTAAGGAGTGGCTTGAGAGACGCCACGGCATCCTCACCTTCCGCCTGACGCAGGTCCTCACCGGACACGGTGTGTTCGGGAGGTTCCTGCACCGAATCGGGCGGAAGGAAACGCCCGGGTGCTCCCACTGCGAGGATGGACCGGAGGACACGGTGGAACACACCGTAGAGGTGTGCCCTGCTTGGGCGGAGCACCGCCGTGTCCTCGTAGCGGCGATAGGCGGCGGCGACCTCTCGCGTCCGGCCCTGGTCGAAGCCATGGTCCGGAGCGAGACGGAATGGGATGCCGTCACCACCTTCTGCGAAGCAGTGGTGCTAGCGAAGGAGGTGGCGGAGCGGGAGAAGGAGAGAGCAGCAGCTTTCCTCCCCGGCCGCCGCGGGAGACGCCCCGGGCGTCGGGGGCTACGTCGTGGCCCCCGGCCACCGTAGGCGCGGGCCTGTGGACGGCGAGCAATGGGTAGCTCGCCGCCCGTCCGTCTAACGACGACAGGCCGTGTCGACGGCGCGTTTTGTTCCACGCGCGCCTCAAAGAGCTGTCAGCAGCGTAAAGGGGCCCGCAAGGGCCGACGCCTGCCGGGGCTGCGGGCTGTTCGAAAGAGATACCGCGGCTCCGGAACGTAAGGGCACTGAAGGAACACGGATGGTTTTTAGTCAGTAAAAGTCTGACACTCCCTTACGCTCCACCCAGAGCGAAAGGCGTCATTAGATGATTTTCCATCCGCAAAAAAAAGGGGTAACATATATATAAAATACAGTCGAAGTGATTACTTCCTCCTTTTTTTCGGGTATCGGGTCGGTCGGGTGAAAATATAATATAAATATAATAATAATATAAATAAAAAAATTCTCGAATAATGTGCAAGGGATTGATGTTTTCCAGTTACATTTAAACGATATATTATTGTGATAAATTGTGATTAATTAGACTTCCGGTATGTAACTTATTTCTTGATCTTCATTTATTAAAACAAGGATTTTATTACTGATATCCTTACGCCCCACGATTGAAATATTGACAATAGCTTCAGGGAATTTGATTCCTTCTACAAGATTTAAATAAAATTGGAAATTGTGATTGGAACAAAATGATAACTCCTCCGTTTCCATCGCAACGCCTTTTTATAATTTCTTATATAACAGACTATGGAAAAGTTAAAAAATACTTAATTTATTTCTTCATTAAAATTAACTAGGTTACGATAAATATTATAAAGTATTCAAAAATGTGATGAATTAGTAAGGAATGATGTTTTACGGCATTAAAAGGAACCTGCATGTTTAAGTAAGTAGAAAATTAATATACCTGGATAAAGTCTACAAACATGCACTGGACGCTTGACGTGGTATTTTACCATTAGTATGTAAAGTTATCGCGAGAAAAAAACACGAATGCATATCTCGTCCAAACGGAACGGCTCCGAGGAATGCAGTAGATCAGCGTTGGTTTGCGGCGCTGGAGTCGCGGATTCTAATCCCGCAGGGAATAAGTAATTGTATGGCCTACAAATAATTGTTCCAGGTTTGGTTGTTTGTCTTTGTACAATTTGTGTATGTGAACTGCATCCATACGAGTATGACAGAAGAAACTCCTAGTGGGAAAAGTGTGTGCGAAGGTGGGTGCGAAGATGCAATAAGGAACTAGCAAGTAATAAAGTAAACCCACAAAATGTGGTTGTAGTATCTTTATGTATCCTTTCAAAATTCTCATAGTTCTTTGCGTTACCTTTTGTTTGTATTGTTGAATACCTGATTACAGAAAAAATGTTATTGAAAGTTAAAATATGCGCACTTTGTGACATACAGAATAAAATCCCAGAAATAATTATTATCAATGTCAGTACGGTAAGATTTATAAAGTTGGCCACATTACTAATTAGCGTTATACTCAGGGAGTGTAAAAAACCTACAAAAGACTGCTGTAAATTATAATTATGAATCCAAGTTTGGAATCCAAATTCATGAAAAAAAAATCAAACTTACCACTTTAAACGAGATATTCTCTTCATAAAAGAAAAAGCGTAAAAACATTTAGCTAATTTAGGGACCATTTACACCGTGTGATACTCCGCATTGCGGATAGTCAGACGGCTGGCCGTTTGCCATCAAATAAAGGTGTACTTAGCGGGTAGTTCTGTATAGAATTTTATTGGGTTTTTAGAGCAATATAAAAAAATAGTGATCAAAACTTAAATCGGAACTTATATGAATTTTTACTTGAGCCAACGATAAAGCCTATAAAAATATTTCTAAGACCGGCAATTTTTCCGGACCGTTCCTTCAAGAAAAGAGCTTACTCTATTCTAAAAGGCCAGCAAAGCACCTTTGTTTTTTTTTACCTTTGTTTTTCACCTTTGTTCTTGCAATTTCCCCTGTTGTTGCAGTTGTTCATGAGCAGCGGTAGACACTTTCCATCAGGTGAGCTGCAAGCTCGCTTACCCTTTCTTCTATAAAAATATATAATTAAATACTGTTGTTGCCAACCCCACGTATTAGAGGAAATCTATGGGCAAGACCTGTGTTCAGCGGTGAACTGTTTATCAGGCATAATTAATAAACAAATAAAAATATTTACCAGGTTTTGGAACTCCTTTTCTGCCTAAAAGTCCGTCTGGATAGGTACCAGACTTATTTCTGTTTGCCATAACATAGCAGTATTTGCATTGCTTTTTCTCGGTCTGAGGGGTATAAAGAGACAGTATAATTATAAACCGTAAGGCACCCAACTTAGTCCTCGTGAGTCCTAAGTGATAAATAAATGAGCTTGCGTTATCACCTATAACGCAAGCTCATTTATTTATCACTTAAGTTTTAAAAAAAAATACTGTCTGAAAATGTCATGGCAATCATAAAATATTTTGGTATGTACATAATATTGCGTATATAGTGTAATATAATAATATAAATAAATAGTTATAAAAACTTTGCTTTAAAAAAACTAGGAGTCGCCGTCTCATATCCGGTAATTGTACTAAAGAAAAGTTACTTTTACCGTATATTTTACGTTTTGATTTGTCGTTCATTATACGTACAACGAAGCAGTGGAATAAGTTGCCAGAATCTGTCTTTCCATCCGATTACAGTGTAGGTGCCTTCAAGGCAAGAGTGAATAGGCTTTTGTTAAGTCAGTGCGCTTCACCATCTTAGGCTACATCACCACTTACTATCAGGTGGGATTGTAGTAAAGCGCTGGCTTAGAATAATAAAAAAAAGATTTTAATACAAGAGTATAATAAACGAGTACACAGTCTGTTACGTCATAAGTGGAGGCTGTCCCAGACACGTCTATATCCATTCTCGATTAAAAAACAAAATGGAAATTTTATAAACAAATTACAATGAAGAATAATTTATTATATATATATTTCTTAATATCTAGCCCATAATTTTATACGGATGTGAGAAGTGAACAGTTAAAGAGGACCTCCGAAAACTTGTAGAATCTTTTGACACATAGGGCATACAGACGTATTTTGGCCATTAAGTGAACTCTCAAAGTCACGAATGTGAAAGTTCTGCGACGACTCGACTAAGAGTGCGAACTTATGCAAACCATTAAAATGGGAATAGTCTCATACTTTTTGGCACGTGCCTGAGCACTAACTGACTTTTCGTGCCCTGTCGTGCCTGAGCACAAACTGACTTTTGATACTCTGTCCTGCTAAGGCACTCAGCAACTTCTAAAACTGGCTGGGGAATGGGAACAGTTACCGGAGAAAGAGGCGTCGGTGGTAGAAAAAAGTTATGGTTATGTTATATCCGCGAGTGGACGATTGTGATTGCTGCTGAACAGTTTCACCTCGCGAAGAATAGAGTGGAGTTCACTTAGCTGACTGCCAACCTTCGTAATTTGGAGAGGCACTAAAAGAAGAAGAAAATATTTTTTTTATTATTTACACTAGAAAAAGTAACACCGTAAGTGTCCAATACCAAAGAGAACATTTATTTTTTATTTTATTTGATTATTGAAATTTCAGAACTATAGTGAGTTACTTAATTTTGCCAATTTATAATAATATACAATTACAAATTATTCGCTGCGTAGTGACGGCCTAGAAAAATGTATTGCTCCATGGCTATTTAGTTATTGCATTACTCCATAGTCCCGTGGTTGTCGTAAGAGGCGACAGAGGAAATGAAACAGAAGATGGGCATCAGCATCTTCGTGATAAAATTCAAAATTATAAAAAACTGCAATTGCCAATCCACCTGCAAATCGTGTGTATGTGAGCGACCAAATGCATTTATTAGGAACAGTTAAGTGGCATGAAAAAATTATGCAATATTGCTAAGAACTGTTTAATATAGCGATAAGTTCCGTTACTGATTAAAATGCATAAGGAACTGTTATATTAATAAAATGTATGTATACACGTTTTTCAAATTCTAGTCGATTCATTCTCTCTCTATGTAATTATGCTTATGGCGCATTGAAAAGGAACTCAGGTTCGCGAGTCCTCTCAATCCGGCCGCGAAGGACCAATTGAAAAGGAACTCAGGTTCGGGCGTCCTCTTGATCCTGAAAAGGACCAATTGAAAAGGACCTAGCGGATCGGGTACTAAGAAACAGGAATCGAGGCTTCTCTCGATCCGGCCTCCTATCACGCCTACGTTGGGTTCGGGAACAACGTATGTGATCTCCGCAACGGAGTAACACACTAGGGCGATAACCTCTTCCTTTTCAGCAAGTAGGTTCAGACGGGGATTACGGGTCTTCCGAAGTCGTCCCGGTCCCGACGCCTTAATTCTTCGATGTGGACTGTATAACTTAAAGGATCTTGGGAATGAAACAGCAATTATCTTCAAACCGTTCCGTGAGAGAGTAATCACTTTTCCCTATACTGCTGGTTTTTCACTTTTCTTGAACTTTTCCTCGGATTTTCTTATTTATTTCCGAACTATTTCCGAACTTCCCCGAACGATTCCCGAACGATTCCCGAACTATTTCCTTGAATATTTCCCGAAGGATTCCCGAACGAATTGCAATAAAACCCGTTCACTAAGCTACCCCAGAGCTATACGCGAAAGTGAGCCGCGCCATCTGCGCGCTTGCGCAACTTAATTACATGAATTTGTACTATTACTCTCTCACGTTTCACTCAATATCTTTATTTATTCAAATCATATACAAATACAATTTATCAATATAGGTAGTACAAAACAATATCTACACCATGATATACATCATATCTTCATATCATAAAAAACCTTTTATTTATTAAACGAAAACTGCCTATTTTACTCACAAGTTCGAAATCGAAATTTCTTAAATATTTAACACAGAAAGTTAAAACAATGTTTCTCACTTGAATTTATACATAAGCTAACCAATACAATAGTTTAATTTACATTTTTTCTATTTATTTCACTATTTAAAACACTTTTAAATTTCTTATACAAAACTATCATTATTTCACTTATACACAGGAATTTTCACATGAAAATAACACAGAATTTACCTTTTTTAGCACGTACAATTAACCTGAAATATTTTACAAGTAATTTTTACATAAATCACTGAATTACAAACATTTTAAATTTTTACATATTCGGCCTCCTAAGGGCGTGGCCAGCGTGCTTCTGTGTACTCACGCTATGTGAACAACTAACTTTGCACGGCTCTCGGCTATCAGAAAAAATTAAATTATGAAATACACCAATTTTGACCATATTAGGCAAATTAAATGCTTTTATACAATTTTCGAACTGTATGAAACTATCTTTAATCAGATAACAATATAAATGAATGTTCTCATTAATCAATCATAACAAATAGGCATTTGTTTTCGTACAAAACGTATCAAACTTATACAAAACAACATTTATGCAATTAATATCCATTAATTCTGCCTATGCACAGAGTGATTATCTCGACCGGGGAACAAATCCGGTAACATAATTTATATCTTAAATTCCTTACGAATTTATTAAGCGATATTACTTAGGAAAACAAACAAACTAGTCAGGCCTGGGAGTCGAACCCAAGACTCCCAGGCCTGACAGGCCTTCATATCATTAATTCGACATTTCTTAAAGATTTAACTAAGCATTCTCTTATCAGAGCGTCGTTGCTCGTGACTGCCCCTTTTTTCATAGCAACGTCATCGGTTGATTTAATAAACTGAAACATTTTTATAGGCGCGTCGCCAACAATCTCCCCCCCCGTGCGTTAGCACCATCATTTGGGAGGCGTCGCGGGTACCAGGACTATTATTCTGGATGTAGGTCTCCTCAAGATACCTGTGCTAGTAATGACGTCAACCACTCTGGTGTGACCGTCTGGTCCCGGTAACGTTCTACTAATTTTACCTTTTGGCCACGTATTTCGTGGCAACGAATGATCTATTATCAAAACAATATCGCCTTCTTTAGGTTCCATGAACTTGCCGTTATCACCTGTTCGAGGTATTAACGTAGGCATGTATTCTTTCAGCCATCTTGTCCAAAAATGGTCGGCTAACCTCTGTGCAGCTTTCCAATTGAGTTGACCCGTCAGATGTCGCTCTAAAAATAATCCAGGTGGTCGATCACCACATGAGCGTCCCAGAAGAAAATGATTGGGTGTCAAACCCTCTTCAGGACTATCCATACTGAATGTTACCAGAGGTCTGGAATTTACCGTATGCTCTGCTTCTAAAAGTAACGTATGTAGAACCTCCTCTCGTGGGCTCTTCTCCTTAAGCGTAGCGGTCAACGCAATTTTAATCGATCTTACTAACCTCTCCCAGGCGCCACCCATGTGCGGTGCTCCCGGAGGTATAAATTTCCATTTAATATATTTCTTAAATGACTCGTTTTTCATGCCCTCATAGCATTCTTCGCATGCTTTCAATAATTCTTTATTTGCAGCTTTGAAATTTGTCCCGTTATCGCTGTATATAACGGCTGGTTTTCCTCTTCTGGCGATAAATCGCCTTAACGCCATTATCATTGACGCTGGTGTCAATGAGGCTGCTAATTCCAGATGTACTGCTCTGGTGGTCAGACACGTGAATAAAACGCCCCAACGTTTTTCGTGTCGCCTTCCTATAGTCACACTCATAGGACCAAAATAATCTACAGCTGAGCATGTAAAAGGTGGCTCATGATGAGCTATTCTTTCCAGAGGAATATTTCCTTGTGGCACGTTTTGCGGCTTTGACCTGTATGTCCTGCACCACTGACAATGGTGTGACACACTTCGTACTACATTACGCAAGTTCAAGACGTAAAATTTCTGGTTCACCTCATTCATCACCGTCTGGTGATTGGCGTGTCCAAAATGATGATGAACTTCTCTAATCATCATTTTAACGATTTCGTGTTTACCGTCTAATATGACAGGTTTTCTACTTTCCTCGGTCAAATTAGACTTGAAAGGTAAACGTCCATTTAAACGGAGTAAGTTATCCTCTCCTATTTCCATAGATAATTTACTTAAGCGTGAACTTCTTTCAACGCTTTTGCCTGCTTTCAAACATTTTATTTCCGAATGAAAACACTCGTCTTGAATGAATTTCCAAATTAATATTTCCGCCTTTTTCAAGAGCGCTGTGTCCAACGCGCTATCGGGTCCTTTAACCGACTTTGCTAAAACTTTGTTGGAACACATAACCGACTTTTCGGTTGCGTCGTCGGGTCCTTTAACCGACTTTCTTAAACTCTTGAATTTTTCTACCGCTTGTAAGGTGCGTGTAGTTGCTCCAAGGAATTTCTTAAAGCTGCTAAATCGTCCGTAGTCGGGTAGACTTAACGGTTCTTGCTTTCTTAACGTATTTACGCCCTTTGGCGATTTTTCTTCACCTGTTTCTAAGCTATTTATGGTGTCCACTTGTTTGGGCCATAAATCAGGACTTTTCCTGAGGAATTCAGGTCCTTGAAACCAGCGATGACTTACATCGAAGGTGGAAGGAAAATTTCTAGTGGCGTCGTCTGCCACGTTTTGTGACGTTGGAACCCATCGCCATTCACATGGCTTACTGTGATCTTCGATCTCAGCCAATCGATGAGCAACGAATGGTTTAAAAGCGCGAGGATCCGACTTAATCCACGCTAACACTGTACGTGAGTCTGTCCAAAACACTCTCTCGGACATCTCGTACTTGCTCTCTTCACTAACCGAAGCAGCCAGTCTGCTGCCCATAAGAGCTGCTTGCAATTCAAGCCTTGGAATCGAAATTGGTTTCAATGGCGCTACTCTTGCCTTTGCGGCGATCAGCGTAATCCGCCTTATTCCTTGCTCGTCCGTGGTGACGTAATACACCGCGGCAGCGTATGCTTTTTCACTAGCATCCGTGAAAGTATGTAACTCTCCTTTGCCGATGCCTTCAGCAACGGGTCTAGGTACTTCTAAGTGACCTAATTTCTTCACTTCCGATATCCATTTACAAAATAACACGTGTAACTCGTGTGAAACTTCTTCATCCCAAGAGATGCCTGTCCTCCATACTTGCTGGATCAGCGACTTCCCTTGAATCGTTATGGGTGATGCGAGTCCCAAAGGATCGAAGACTGACATCACAGCGCTAGTTATCTCCCTCTTCGTAGGCGGTCGTAAACCCTCCATCACCTCTTCCGGTGTGCTACGAAGACTTGTGGAAAAACTTATTATATCCCGTTTGATATTCCAAATCAAACCTAACGTGCGCTCTGTGTGCTCTTTTTCTCCAAGCGAAGCACTGTCGCTCTTATATTTATTTTCCATATTACTTAAAACTTCGGGTCGGTTGCTAGCCCATCCCCTCAGTTGGAAAGAAGCATGCTTATGTAATTCATACATATCGTTTACTATCCTTTCGGCCGTCGTCACGTCGGGAAATGCCTGTAGGTAATCATCCATATAAAAATTGCTTTCCGTAGCGGAAGCTGCTTCTGGATAGATATGTGCGTTGTCCTGCGCATTTCTATTCTTTACATATATAGCGATGCATGGTGATGATGCCGCTCCAAATATGAGTGACGTCATTCTATACTCTTCCGGTGGCGCGTCACGATTGTGCCGCCATAAGAATCGAAGGCTATCCCTGTCTTCTTCCCGGATTTTCACTTGCAGGAACATTTCCTTAATGTCTGCCATTACTGCCACGCTTCCTTCTCTGAATCGTAGCAGAACTCCGAACAACGACTTCAATAAGTCCGGTCCGGTCAACAACGCATCGTTAAGACAACGTCCGCCCGTCCTTGCGGCGGCGTCGAAAACTATCCTTATTTTCTTCTTTTGTGGGTGAGTCACTGCGAAGTGAGGAAGGTACCACGTACGTGGGGAAATGGAAATATGGTTCGCTTTCTCTGCGTAACCGTTAACGATGAGATTTTCAATTTGCTTCTCGTATTCCTTTTTCAACTCGCTATTTTTGTCGAGCTTTTTCTCAATATTAAACAGGCGACTTTCAACCTGTGCCCTATTCGATGGCAAGCACTCATTGTCTGTGCGCCATAACAAAGCAGTCTCGTACCTATTATTAGGTATACGACGTACCGTTTTGTTCAAAATATTTAAAGCTCGTTCTTCTGGGTCGTTCACGGGCTTTCTAGCCGATACTCCCAGAGATTCCAAACTAAAATAATCCTTGATTAATTTATCCATATCTTCCTCCTTCTTGGTGGAAATGTGGTTAACAATCTTGATTGGTTTAATGCCACCCGATATGTGACCATGCAAAACCCACCCCAGTTTGGTGAGCGATGCTACAGGTAGGTTCTTACCTCCCGAAACCAATTCACGAGTAACTATGAGATGCCAATTGTCCTGACCAATCAATATGGTAGGCTTGGACCTCTCATACATCAACTCATCCTTGATCGGTGTCAAATGAGAACACCGTTGCAATAATTCTCGGCTTACCGACTGAGGAGCGAGGTTAAGTGACTTAATTGTTTGTACACTTATCTCTTCTAAGTCGCTCGAATAAATGCCTTTTATTTTAACGTTTAAGCGATACGAACTATCGTCGTTAATTCGCTTACCTCCCACGGCTTCGATACGTAATCCCTCTTTACGTCCGCGAGGCGCTAACTTCTGAGCCATCCACTCCTCTATGAGTGTCATGGTCGATCCCTCATCCAGAAGAGCTGTTGTCCTGACCTTTCCTCTAGGCCCATGCAACTCGACCGGTATGATCTTTAAATATGCACATGCCAGTGCATTTACTGTACTAACAGTTGTAATCTGAGCATCTTTACCCCCCTCGTCCCCTTGTGGCGAGGTATTTTCGTTGGGGTATCGGTGTAGCATTCGATGATGTGACATTCTACATCCTTCTACACCACTGTTGGCGACGCGCCTATAAAAATGTTTCAGTTTATTAAATCAACCGATGACGTTGCTATGAAAAAAGGGGCAGTCACGAGCAACGACGCTCTGATAAGAGAATGCTTAGTTAAATCTTTAAGAAATGTCGAATTAATGATATGAAGGTCTTGGGTTCGACTCCCAGGCCGGACTAGTTTGTTTGTTTTCCTAAGTAATATCGCTTAATAAATTCGTAAGGAATTTAAGATATAAATTATGTTACCGGATTTGTTCCCCGGTCGAGATAATCACTCTGTGCATAGGCAGAATTAATGGATATTAATTGCATAAATGTTGTTTTGTATAAGTTTGATACGTTTTGTACGAAAACAAATGCCTATTTGTTATGATTGATTAATGAGAACATTCATTTATATTGTTATCTGATTAAAGATAGTTTCATACAGTTCGAAAATTGTATAAAAGCATTTAATTTGCCTAATATGGTCAAAATTGGTGTATATCAGACTTTGATTTTTTCTGATAGCCGAGAGCCGTGCAAAGTTAGTTGTTCACATAGCGTGAGTTCATAGACGCACGCTGGCCACGCCCTTAGGAGGCCGAATATGTAAAAATTTAAAATGTTTGTAATTCAGTGATTTATGTAAAAATTACTTGTAAAATATTTCAGGTTAATTGTACGTGCTAAAAAGGTAAATTCTGTGTTATTTTCATGTGAAAATTCCTGTGTATAAGTGAAATAATGATAGTTTTGTATAAGAAATTTAAAAGTGTTTTAAATAGTGAAATAAATAGAAAAAATGTAAATTAAACTATTGTATTGGTTAGCTTATGTATAAATTCAAGTGAGAAACATTGTTTTAACTTTCTGTGTTAAATATTTAAGAAATTTCGATTTCGAACTTGTGAGTAAAATAGGCAGTTTTCGTTTAATAAATAAAAGGTTTTTTATGATATGAGGATATGATGTATATCATGGTGTAGATATTGTTTTGTACTACCTATATTGATAAATTGTATTTGTATATGATTTGAATAAATAAAGATATTGAGTGAAACGTGAGAGAGTAATAGTACAAATTCATGTAATTAAGTTGCGCAAGCGCGCAGATGGCGCGGCTCACTTTCGCGTATAGCTCTGGGGTAGCTTAGTGAACGGGTTTTATTGCAATTCATTCGGGAATCGTTCGGGAATCCTTCGGGAAAGTACGAAAATCCTTCGGGAAAAGTGCAAAACCAGCAGTCAAGAAAGAAAAAGTATAGGGAAAAGTGATTACTCTCTCACGGAACGGTTTGAAGATAATTGCTGTTTCATTCCCAAGATCCTTTAAGTTATACAGTCCACATCGAAGAATTAAGGCGTCGGGACCGGGACGACTTCGGAAGACCCGTAATCCCCGTCTGAACCTACTTGCTGAAAAGGAAGAGGTTATCGCCCTAGTGTGTTACTCCGTTGCGGAGATCACATACGTTGTTCCCGAACCCAACGTAGGCGTGATAGGAGGCCGGATCGAGAGAAGCCTCGATTCCTGTTTCTTAGTACCCGATCCGCTAGGTCCTTTTCAATTGGTCCTTTTCAGGATCAAGAGGACACCGAACCTGAGTTCCTTTTCAATTGGACCTTCGGAGCCGGATTGAAGACCACCCGAACCCGCCAGCTGGATCAAGGAACCAGCTGTGGACTGCTGGTTGTGGAAGAAGAAGACCTTCGGAAGCCGAGTGAAGATCAGCAACCGAAGGAAGCCAGAGGTTTGAGCTGAAGCAATAGGACCAAAGGCCTGAAGACCAGGACGGCAGCACTGAAGGGCTGGACCTGGAACTACCGGAAGAAAGAAAACCGGGATTGCAGCTTGGGGCGTGTGCTCGCATGGGGCACATATCGCAGCCGGGCGCAGGTGTCTTGTGAAGGCACTCATCGTGGCCAAGCAGGGCTTGGCATTTTTTCCTGTCGGGCAAGCGTGCTCGGCATTTCCTGTCAGACGATCGTGTCTGGCATTTCCTGTCAGACGATCGTGTCTGGCATTTCCTGTCGGACGACCGTGTCCGGCATTTCCCGTCGGGTCATCAGGGTGCAAAAAGCATCCACCGCTGCTGCTGCCGGGCGAGGGTGCGCGTGGGCACCTGACTGCATCGCGGCCGGAGGAGGGCGCTTGGATGAGGCGTCACCGGCAACTGGGCGGCGAGCACAGCATACATCCCGACCACCTAACGGTGCCAAACGGTTGGGCTCTGGCATAACACCTTCGGGTGGAGCAGTTCTCTCGAGCGAGACTGCGCTTGCACTACCGCTCGACTGTTTCGTCATATTCCTTGGCGGGACAGTTCCTAAACCTTTCCTCCATTCCATTCCTGCACGACTCCATCCCTGGACGGCTCACCTCGGTAGGCCCCGTTCAGGATTGATAGGGCTGATAGGGCTGTTAGGGTGGTAGTAGGGTTGTAGGGTTGGGAGATAAAGGGGGGGAGGGGTAGTGGTGTTAGGTTGGGGTGTAGAAGGGTTGTAGGTAAGGGGTTGTAGGGACTGTAGGGACGGTTAGGGACCGTAGGCCAACAATCACCTTCCTGCAAGATGAAGAAGGCACAAGACCAGACAGGGAGAAGCGAAGGGAGCAGGACAAGGACAGGGCTCTCAAGAAAAGCTAAAGAAGCGGAATCATCTGGAGCGACCACAGCTACTGCGTCAAATGGAGCAACTCCTTCAAGTGGAGCCACCACAGACACGTCCACATGCACGTGGGACTCAGGGACGTCCATGGCAACGACGAGCAACAGGACGGACACCAGTGGTACACAGGCCAGCACCGCACAACAATCCGTTATATCCAGGAGTGAAACGGTGGTCGAAAAAAGTAGGTCAAAGGACCGAAGAAGCGGCATCGTCAAGGACAGTAATCGGGCACACTAGTGATAAAGGGTCACAGAGAGGTAGTAGGTCATCGCGATCGGCGAGGCTGAAAGCCGAATTAGAGGCGCGGATTAAATTCGAACGCTCAGAGCTCGAACGAGCACAGGCAGCTGCTGCCTTAGCCAAGTCTCAATTGGAGTTGGCACGACTCAACCGAGAAGAGGAGATCGACTCGAGTGAGGATGATGAAGAGCGGAATACTCAGGTGGAACCGTTAGTAAGGAGATGGGTTCAGCAAACCATAATGAGCGCGCCGGTTAGTGTAGCACAACCCGATATTACTGATAAGGAAGCGTGTAAAGGATCACGCCGCAAAGGGGCGGAGGTCGAGCGCAACCTAGGAAATGCACAGAAAACACACGCGAGTGAGGTGTCAGAATTGACCGAAGCGATTGTGAGTGCAATAAAAATAGCTGGTAAAGATAAATCTTCCCAGCTTCATTTCCTCCAGGAATTACCGGTGTTCGATGGAGACCCGGGTGAATGGATAATTTTCAAAACGGTGTTTGAAGACACAAAAGGCCAATTTTCAGGGGTGCAAAACGTCGCACGCCTTAGGAGGGCATTAAAGGGCACCGCTAAAGAGGCGGTTAAGTCGCTGTTATTTACTTTATGTGAACCTGAAGAAATAATGAACGCTCTCGAAAGAAGATTCGGTAGGGTTGAGATGCTCATTCTAGCCGAAATCGAGAATGTAAAGCGTATGCCAAGATTGGCAGAAGATTGCCGAAATATAGGATCTTTTGCAAGTCGTATTACGAACGTGGTTGCCACAATACAAGCGTTGAATCAACCACAGTATTTATACTCACCGGAGTTAGTGAGCCGCATAGTGGAGAAACTTGGAACTATGATTAAATTTAAATGGTTTGAATATCGAGCTCAATATCCTTTGGAGCCAGAGTTACAGAAGATGGCCAAGTTTTTAAATTTATTGAGTGAACAATTTGGAACGTCCTTAAGCAATGAAAATGCGCCTGAAAAAAGGAAGCGTCCTGAATTCAGGAAGCAAACTGTACACACTGCAAAGGGAGGTGTACGCAGCTGTGCCGAGAGCGAGCGCTATATGCGCCGAAGTAATATGAGCGAGCGTTTAGAACGCCGAAATAATAAAAGGCACAACCGACAAGTGGTTATGATAACCCAGGACAAGCCTGTAAGTCGGGTAACACATAAGTGTGTTATATGCAACAAGGAGCACTCTATAGTGAGTTGTTACAAGTTTAAGGACATGAATATTCGCGAGAAATGGGAAGCCGTCAAAAAGGCCAAAGTATGTTTCCAATGTTTGTCACCTAACCATAGGAGGTTAGAGTGCAAAGCGAAAAAATGTGGTGTAGAAGGATGTAGAATGTCACATCATCGAATGCTACACCGATACCCCAATGAAAATACCTCGCCACAAGGGGACGAGGGGGGGTAAAGATGCTCAGATTACAACTGTTAGTACAGTAAATGCACTGGCATGTGCATATTTAAAGATCATACCGGTCGAGTTGCATGGGCCTAGAGGAAAGGTCAGGACAACAGCTCTTCTGGATGAGGGATCGACCATGACACTCATAGAGGAGTGGATGGCTCAGAAGTTAGCGCCTCGCGGACGTAAAGAGGGATTACGTATCGAAGCCGTGGGAGGTAAGCGAATTAACGACGATAGTTCGTATCGCTTAAACGTTAAAATAAAAGGCATTTATTCGAGCGACTTAGAAGAGATAAGTGTACAAACAATTAAGTCACTTAACCTCGCTCCTCAGTCGGTAAGCCGAGAATTATTGCAACGGTGTTCTCATTTGACACCGATCAAGGATGAGTTGATGTATGAGAGGTCCAAGCCTACCATATTGATTGGTCAGGACAATTGGCATCTCATAGTTACTCGTGAATTGGTTTCGGGAGGTAAGAACCTACCTGTAGCATCGCTCACCAAACTGGGGTGGGTTTTACATGGTCACATATCGGGTGGCATTAAACCAATCAAGATTGTTAACCACATTTCCACCAAGAAGGAGGAAGATATGGATAAATTAATCAAGGATTATTTTAGTTTGGAATCTCTGGGAGTATCGGCTAGAAAGCCCGTGAACGACCCAGAAGAACGAGCTTTAAATATTTTGAACAAAACGGTACGTCGTATACCTAATAATAGGTACGAGACTGCTTTGTTATGGCGCACAGACAATGAGTGCTTGCCATCGAATAGGGCACAGGTTGAAAGTCGCCTGTTTAATATTGAGAAAAAGCTCGACAAAAATAGCGAGTTGAAAAAGGAATACGAGAAGCAAATTGAAAATCTCATCGTTAACGGTTACGCAGAGAAAGCGAACCATATTTCCATTTCCCCACGTACGTGGTACCTTCCCTCACTTCGCAGTGACTCACCCACAAAAGAAGAAAATAAGGATAGTTTTCGACGCCGCCGCAAGGACGGGCGGACGTTGTCTTAACGATGCGTTGTTGACCGGACCGGACTTATTGAAGTCGTTGTTCGGAGTTCTGCTACGATTCAGAGAAGGAAGCGTGGCAGTAATGGCAGACATTAAGGAAATGTTCCTGCAAGTGAAAATCCGGGAAGAAGACAGGGATAGCCTTCGATTCTTATGGCGGCACAATCGTGACGCGCCACCGGAAGAGTATAGAATGACGTCACTCATATTTGGAGCGGCATCATCACCATGCATCGCTATATATGTAAAGAATAGAAATGCGCAGGACAACGCACATATCTATCCAGAAGCAGCTTCCGCTACGGAAAGCAATTTTTATATGGATGATTACCTACAGGCATTTCCCGACGTGACGACGGCCGAAAGGATAGTAAACGATATGTATGAATTACATAAGCATGCTTCTTTCCAACTGAGGGGATGGGCTAGCAACCGACCCGAAGTTTTAAGTAATATGGAAAATAAATATAAGAGCGACAGTGCTTCGCTTGGAGAAAAAGAGCACACAGAGCGCACGTTAGGTTTGATTTGGAATATCAAACGGGATATAATAAGTTTTTCCACAAGTCTTCGTAGCACACCGGAAAAGGTGATGGAGGGTTTACGACCGCCTACGAAGAGGGAGATAACTAGCGCTGTGATGTCAGTCTTCGATCCTTTGGGACTCGCATCACCCATAACGATTCAAGGGAAGTCGCTGATCCAGCAAGTATGGAGGACAGGCATCTCTTGGGATGAAGAAGTTTCACACGAGTTACACGTGTTATTTTGTAAATGGATATCGGAAGTGAAGAAATTAGGTCACTTAGAAGTACCTAGACCCGTTGCTGAAGGCATCGGCAAAGGAGAGTTACATACTTTCACGGATGCTAGTGAAAAAGCATACGCTGCCGCGGTGTATTACGTCACCACGGACGAGCAAGGAATAAGGCGGATTACGCTGATCGCCGCAAAGGCAAGAGTAGCGCCATTGAAACCAATTTCGATTCCAAGGCTTGAATTGCAAGCAGCTCTTATGGGCAGCAGACTGGCTGCTTCGGTTAGTGAAGAGAGCAAGTACGAGATGTCCGAGAGAGTGTTTTGGACAGACTCACGTACAGTGTTAGCGTGGATTAAGTCGGATCCTCGCGCTTTTAAACCATTCGTTGCTCATCGATTGGCTGAGATCGAAGATCACAGTAAGCCATGTGAATGGCAATGGGTTCCAACGTCACAAAACGTGGCAGACGACGCCACTAGAAATTTTCCTTCCACCTTCGATGTAAGTCATCGCTGGTTTCAAGGACCTGAATTCCTCAGGAAAAGTCCTGATTTATGGCCCAAACAAGTGGACACCATAAATAGCTTAGAAACAGGTGAAGAAAAATCGCCAAAGGGCGTAAGTACGTTAAGAAAGCAAGAACCGTTAAGTCTACCCGACTACGGACGATTTAGCAGCTTTAAGAAATTCCTTGGAGCAACTACACGCACCTTACAAGCGGTAGAAAAATTCAAGAGTTTAAGAAAGCCGGTTAAAGGACCCGACGACGCAACCGAAAAGTCGGTTATGTGTTCCAACAAAGTTTTAGCAAAGTCGGTTAAAGGACCCGATAGCGCGTTGGACACAGCGCTCTTGAAAAAGGCGGAAATATTAATTTGGAAATTCATTCAAGACGAGTGTTTTCATTCGGAAATAAAATGTTTGAAAGCAGGCAAAAGCGTTGAAAGAAGTTCACGCCTAAGTAAATTATCTATGGAAATAGGAGAGGATAACTTACTCCGTTTAAATGGACGTTTACCTTTCAAGTCTAATTTGACCGAGGAAAGTAGAAAACCTGTCATATTAGACGGTAAACACGAAATCGTTAAAATGATGATTAGAGAAGTTCATCATCATTTTGGACACGCCAATCACCAGACGGTGATGAATGAGGTGAACCAGAAATTTTACGTCTTGAACTTGCGTAATGTAGTACGAAGTGTGTCACACCATTGTCAGTGGTGCAGGACATACAGGTCAAAGCCGCAAAACGTGCCACAAGGAAATATTCCTCTGGAAAGAATAGCTCATCATGAGCCACCTTTTACATGCTCAGCTGTAGATTATTTTGGTCCTATGAGTGTGACTATAGGAAGGCGACACGAAAAACGTTGGGGCGTTTTATTCACGTGTCTGACCACCAGAGCAGTACATCTGGAATTAGCAGCCTCATTGACACCAGCGTCAATGATAATGGCGTTAAGGCGATTTATCGCCAGAAGAGGAAAACCAGCCGTTATATACAGCGATAACGGGACAAATTTCAAAGCTGCAAATAAAGAATTATTGAAAGCATGCGAAGAATGCTATGAGGGCATGACAAACGAGTCATTTAAGAAATATATTAAATGGAAATTTATACCTCCGGGAGCACCGCACATGGGTGGCGCCTGGGAGAGGTTAGTAAGATCGATTAAAATTGCGTTGACCGCTACGCTTAAGGAGAGGAGCCCACGAGAGGAGGTTCTACATACGTTACTTTTAGAAGCAGAGCATACGGTAAATTCCAGACCTCTGGTAACATTCAGTATGGATAGTCCTGAAGAGGGTTTGACACCCAATCATTTTCTTCTGGGACGCTCATGTGGTGATCGACCACCTGGATTATTTTTAGAGCGACATCTGACGGGTCAACTCAATTGGAAAGCTGCACAGAGGTTAGCCGACCATTTTTGGACAAGATGGCTGAAAGAATACATGCCTACGTTAATACCTCGAACAGGTGATAACGGCAAGTTCATGGAACCTAAAGAAGGCGATATTGTTTTGATAATAGATCATTCGTTGCCACGAAATACGTGGCCAAAAGGTAAAATTAGTAGAACGTTACCGGGACCAGACGGTCACACCAGAGTGGTTGACGTCATTACTAGCACAGGTATCTTGAGGAGACCTACATCCAGAATAATAGTCCTGGTACCCGCGACGCCTCCCAAATGATGGTGCTAACGCACGGGGGGGGAGATTGTTGGCGACGCGCCTATAAAAATGTTTCAGTTTATTAAATCAACCGATGACGTTGCTATGAAAAAAGGGGCAGTCACGAGCAACGACGCTCTGATAAGAGAATGCTTAGTTAAATCTTTAAGAAATGTCGAATTAATGATATGAAGGTCTTGGGTTCGACTCCCCAGGCCGACTAGTTTGTTTGTTTTCCTAAGTAATATCGCTTAATAAATTCGTAAGGAATTTAAGATATAAATTATGTTACCGGATTTGTTCCCCGGTCGAGATAATCACTCTGTGCATAGGCAGAATTAATGGATATTAATTGCATAAATGTTGTTTTGTATAAGTTTGATACGTTTTGTACGAAAACAAATGCCTATTTGTTATGATTGATTAATGAGAACATTCATTTATATTGTTATCTGATTAAAGATAGTTTCATACAGTTCGAAAATTGTATAAAAGCATTTAATTTGCCTAATATGGTCAAAATTGGTGTATTTCATAATTTAATTTTTTCTGATAGCCGAGAGCCGTGCAAAGTTAGTTGTTCACATAGCGTGAGTACACAGAAGCACGCTGGCCACGCCCTTAGGAGGCCGAATATGTAAAAATTTAAAATGTTTGTAATTCAGTGATTTATGTAAAAATTACTTGTAAAATATTTCAGGTTAATTGTACGTGCTAAAAAGGTAAATTCTGTGTTATTTTCATGTGAAAATTCCTGTGTATAAGTGAAATAATGATAGTTTTGTATAAGAAATTTAAAAGTGTTTTAAATAGTGAAATAAATAGAAAAAATGTAAATTAAACTATTGTATTGGTTAGCTTATGTATAAATTCAAGTGAGAAACATTGTTTTAACTTTCTGTGTTAAATATTTAAGAAATTTCGATTTCGAACTTGTGAGTAAAATAGGCAGTTTTAGTTTAATAAATAAAAGGTTTTTTATGATATGAGGATATGATGTATATCATGGTGTAGATATTGTTTTGTACTACCTATATTGATAAATTGTATTTGTATATGATTTGAATAAATAAAGATATTGAGTGAAACGTGAGAGAGTAATAGTACAAATTCATGTAATTAAGTTGCGCAAGCGCGCAGATGGCGCGGCTCACTTTCGCGTATAGCTCTGGGGTAGCTTAGTGAACGGGTTTTATTGCAATTCGTTCGGGAATCGTTCGGGAATCCTTCGGGAAAGTACGAAAATCCTTCGGGAAAAGTGCAAAACCAGCAGTCAAGAAAGAAAAAGTATAGGGAAAAGTGATTACTCTCTCACGGAACGGTTTGAAGATAATTGCTGTTTCATTCCCAAGATCCTTTAAGTTATACAGTCCACATCGAAGAATTAAGGCGTCGGGACCGGGACGACTTCGGAAGACCCGTAATCCCCGTCTGAACCTACTTGCTGAAAAGGAAGAGGTTATCGCCCTAGTGTGTTACTCCGTTGCGGAGATCACATACGTTGTTCCCGAACCCAACGTAGGCGTGATAGGAGGCCGGATCGAGAGAAGCCTCGATTCCTGTTTCTTAGTACCCGATCCGCTAGGTCCTTTTCAATTGGTCCTTTTCAGGATCAAGAGGACACCGAACCTGAGTTCCTTTTCAACCACATTTTTTCGCTTTGCACTCTAACCTCCTATGGTTAGGTGACAAACATTGGAAACATACTTTGGCCTTTTTGACGGCTTCCCATTTCTCGCGAATATTCATGTCCTTAAACTTGTAACAACTCACTATAGAGTGCTCCTTGTTGCATATAACACACTTATGTGTTACCCGACTTACAGGCTTGTCCTGGGTTATCATAACCACTTGTCGGTTGTGCCTTTTATTATTTCGGCGTTCTAAACGCTCGCTCATATTACTTCGGCGCATATAGCGCTCGCTCTCGGCACAGCTGCGTACACCTCCCTTTGCAGTGTGTACAGTTTGCTTCCTGAATTCAGGACGCTTCCTTTTTTCAGGCGCATTTTCATTGCTTAAGGACGTTCCAAATTGTTCACTCAATAAATTTAAAAACTTGGCCATCTTCTGTAACTCTGGCTCCAAAGGATATTGAGCTCGATATTCAAACCATTTAAATTTAATCATAGTTCCAAGTTTCTCCACTATGCGGCTCACTAACTCCGGTGAGTATAAATACTGTGGTTGATTCAACGCTTGTATTGTGGCAACCACGTTCGTAATACGACTTGCAAAAGATCCTATATTTCGGCAATCTTCTGCCAATCTTGGCATACGCTTTACATTCTCGATTTCGGCTAGAATGAGCATCTCAACCCTACCGAATCTTCTTTCGAGAGCGTTCATTATTTCTTCAGGTTCACATAAAGTAAATAACAGCGACTTAACCGCCTCTTTAGCGGTGCCCTTTAATGCCCTCCTAAGGCGTGCGACATTTTGCACCCCTGAAAATTGGCCTTTTGTGTCTTCAAACACCGTTTTGAAAATTATCCATTCACCCGGGTCTCCATCGAACACCGGTAATTCCTGGAGGAAATGAAGCTGGGAAGATTTATCTTTACCAGCTATTTTTATTGCACTCACAATCGCTTCGGTCAATTCTGACACCTCACTCGCGTGTGTTTTCTGTGCATTTCCTAGGTTGCGCTCGACCTCCGCCCCTTTGCGGCGTGATCCTTTACACGCTTCCTTATCAGTAATATCGGGTTGTGCTACACTAACCGGCGCGCTCATTATGGTTTGCTGAACCCAACTCCTTACGAAAGGTTCCACCTGAGTATTCCGCTCTTCATCATCCTCACTCGAGTCGATTTCCTCTTCTCGGTTGAGTCGTGCCAACTCCAATTGAGACTTGGCTAAGGCAGCAGCTGCCTGTGCTCGTTCGAGCTCTGAGCGTTCGAATTTAATCCGCGCCTCTAATTCGGCTTTCAGCCTCGCCGATCGCGATGACCTACTACCTCTCTGTGACCCTTTATCACTAGTGTGCCCGATTACTGTCCTTGACGATGCCGCTTCTTCGGTCCTTTGACCTACTTTTTCGACCACCGTTTCACTCCTGGATATAACGGATTGTTGTGCGGTGCTGGCCTGTGTACCACTGGCGTCCGTCCTGTTGCTCGTCGTTGCTATGGACGTCCCTGAGTCCCACGTGCATGTGGACGTGTCTGTGGTGGCTCCACTTGAAGGAGTTGCTCCATTTGACGCAGTAGCTGTGGTCGCTCCAGATGATTCCGCTTCTTTAGCTTTTCTTGAGAGCCCTGTCCTTGTCCTGCTCCCTTCGCTTCTCCCTGTCTGGTCTTGTGCCTTCTTCATCTTGCAGGAAGGTGATTGTTGGCCTACGGTCCCTAACTGTCCCTACGGTCCCTACAACCCCTTACCTACAACCCTTCTACACCCCAACCTAACACCACTACCCCTCCCCCCCTTTATCTCCCAACCCTACAACCCTACTACCACCCTAACAGCCCTATCAGCCCTATCAATCCTGAACGGGGCCTACCGAGGTGAGCCGTCCAGGGATGGAGTCGTGCAGGAATGGAATGGAGGAAAGGTTTAGGAACTGTCCCGCCAAGGAATATGACGAAACAGTCGAGCGGTAGTGCAAGCGCAGTCTCGCTCGAGAGAACTGCTCCACCCGAAGGTGTTATGCCAGAGCCCAACCGTTTGGCACCGTTAGGTGGTCGGGATGTATGCTGTGCTCGCCGCCCAGTTGCCGGTGACGCCTCGTCCAAGCGCCCTCCTCCGGCCGCGATGCAGTCAGGTGCCCACGCGCACCCTCGCCCGGCAGCAGCAGCGGTGGATGCTTTTTGCACCCTGATGACCCGACGGGAAATGCCGGACACGGTCGTCCGACAGGAAATGCCAGACACGATCGTCTGACAGGAAATGCCGAGCACGCTTGCCCGACAGGAAAAATGCCAAGCCCTGCTTGGCCACGATGAGTGCCTTCACAAGACACCTGCGCCCGGCTACGATATGTGCCCCATGCGAGCACACGCCCCAAGCTGCAATCCCGGTTTTCTTTCTTCCGGTAGTTCCAGGTCCAGCCCTTCAGTGCTGCCGTCCTGGTCTTCAGGCCTTTGGTCCTATTGCTTCAGCTCAAACCTCTGGCTTCCTTCGGTTGCTGATCTTCACTCGGCTTCCGAAGGTCTTCTTCTTCCACAACCAGCAGTCCACAGCTGGTTCCTTGATCCAGCTGGCGGGGTTCGGGTGGTCTTCAATCCGGCTCCGAAGTACCAATTGAAAAGGAACTCAGGTTCGCGAGTCCTCTCAATCCGGCCGCGAAGGACCAATTGAAAAGGAACTCAGGTTCGGGCGTCCTCTTGATCCTGAAAAGGACCAATTGAAAAGGACCTAGCGGATCGGGTACTAAGAAACAGGAATCGAGGCTTCTCTCGATCCGGCCTCCTATCACGCCTACGTTGGGTTCGGGAACAACGTATGTGATCTCCGCAACGGAGTAACACACTAGGGCGATAACCTCTTCCTTTTCAGCAAGTAGGTTCAGACGGGGATTACGGGTCTTCCGAAGTCGTCCCGGTCCCGACGCCTTAATTCTTCGATGTGGACTGTATAACTTAAAGGATCTTGGGAATGAAACAGCAATTATCTTCAAACCGTTCCGTGAGAGAGTAATCACTTTTCCCTATACTGCTGGTTTTTCACTTTTCTTGAACTTTTCCTCGGATTTTCTTATTTATTTCCGAACTATTTCCGAACTTCCCCCGTACGATTCCCGAACGATTCCCGAACTATTTCCTTGAATATTTCCCGAAGGATTCCCGAACGAATTGCAATAAAACCCGTTCACTAAGCTACCCCAGAGCTATACGCGAAAGTGAGCCGCGCCATCTGCGCGCTTGCGCAACTTAATTACATGAATTTGTACTATTACTCTCTCACGTTTCACTCAATATCTTTATTTATTCAAATCATATACAAATACAATTTATCAATATAGGTAGTACAAAACAATATCTACACCATGATATACATCATATCCTCATATCATAAAAAACCTTTTATTTATTAAACTAAAACTGCCTATTTTACTCACAAGTTCGAAATCGAAATTTCTTAAATATTTAACACAGAAAGTTAAAACAATGTTTCTCACTTGAATTTATACATAAGCTAACCAATACAATAGTTTAATTTACATTTTTTCTATTTATTTCACTATTTAAAACACTTTTAAATTTCTTATACAAAACTATCATTATTTCACTTATACACAGGAATTTTCACATGAAAATAACACAGAATTTACCTTTTTTAGCACGTACAATTAACCTGAAATATTTTACAAGTAATTTTTACATAAATCACTGAATTACAAACATTTTAAATTTTTACATATTCGGCCTCCTAAGGGCGTGGCCAGCGTGCTTCTGTGTACTCACGCTATGTGAACAACTAACTTTGCACGGCTCTCGGCTATCAGAAAAAATTAAATTATGAAATACACCAATTTTGACCATATTAGGCAAATTAAATGCTTTTATACAATTTTCGAACTGTATGAAACTATCTTTAATCAGATAACAATATAAATGAATGTTCTCATTAATCAATCATAACAAATAGGCATTTGTTTTCGTACAAAACGTATCAAACTTATACAAAACAACATTTATGCAATTAATATCCATTAATTCTGCCTATGCACAGAGTGATTATCTCGACCGGGGAACAAATCCGGTAACATAATTTATATCTTAAATTCCTTACGAATTTATTAAGCGATATTACTTAGGAAAACAAACAAACTAGTCAGGCCTGGGAGTCGAACCCAAGACCTTCATATCATTAATTCGACATTTCTTAAAGATTTAACTAAGCATTCTCTTATCAGAGCGTCGTTGCTCGTGACTGCCCCTTTTTTCATAGCAACGTCATCGGTTGATTTAATAAACTGAAACATTTTTATAGGCGCGTCGCCAACACGCATCGATGAATCCAGAGGGAGACTTTTGGAACAATAGTGTCTAGATTGAGAGTAAAATTATATCGCTTTCATGAACTCGCCGTTGCTATCTGCATAAACGTATTATATTTGTATATGTCATAGTTAAGAGTGACATTGATTTATAATTAATTTTTTCTCTGCAGCCTATCAAAATATATTTTGGGGATCGAGGATATTTGTCATAGTTGTCATGCTTGACAAGTGGCAACCGCAGTTTCTTTGTTGATGTTAAGTTGTTTCGTGACAGATACTGCTGCCAATTTTCTTTTTTTATAGTATAAAGTTGACAGACGAGCACACAGTCCACCTAATGGTAAGTGGATGCTGTAGCCTATAGACATCTACATTTATCGTCAATTAAGAATCCAAATGTAGATGCTTTATCACCACTGAGGAAGGATATGGAATGCCTTGTTTCCAGTAAAATAGGTATCCACACTCACCATACGAAACACAACAGCAGCATTAAGCTGCTATTTCACGCTGCTATTCTGAGAAAGCGTGGTCTTTCGCCGGTCGAACCGATCAATCCGTACCATAACCATAATATAGCTGCAGCGTGGCACTACCACGTATAATAAAAATATAAATATAAATTTCCCGTTTCAGTTTCCCTCCGTCGCCTTTCAGGGAACCCACGGGATGATATGAAGTAGTGGATTCTCCTACACCACCACTACGAGGGCGGCACTGAAAATTTCGGGAATAAAGGAAGTGACAAAACATTACTATTTAAAAATGTATTTATTGCTTTTCGAAGTATTCTCCGCAAAATTTGACACATTTTTCCATACGATGAAACCAATCATTGAAGCAACCATTCCATTCGGAAGTTGGGGTCTCCAAAATGGCCGTTTTGTAGGCGTCCACAGCTTCTTCAGGTGATGAAAATCTCTGCCCACGCAATTAATTCTTTATTTAAGGGAAAGTATAGAAATCATTAGGGCTTAGGTTGGGGCTGTACGGCGGATGGTCTAATAATTCTATGTTTTCTTGCTCTAAAAACTCTTTTGCTCTGTGTGCGGTGTGAGAACACGTATTGTCGTGATGGAGGATGATGCGGCGGTTGCAGTTCTCTTTACGGAGTTCAAACGACCTGTGGCAAACAAATGCTAGCATACCATTCTGCATTGACCGTTCGGGTTCGTACGCATATATCCGGGATTCGTCACCTGATACGATTTTGTATACAGCATTTGAGGATACTGCGTGGAATCTTTCGAGAGTTCTGACGCGCCAAGTGACGCGAGCCGCTTTTTGCTCTTCACGGAGCGAATGCGGTATCCATCGGGAAAACAACTTTTTTACACCTAATTGTTCATGCAAGAATATTTGTATTTGACTCATGCCAATGTCTTAAGTTGCCTAAATTTCGCGGTATATCACATGTCGATCTTCCTCAATCAGCTTACGTACAGCATCAACGTTTTCTTGGGTGACTGCAGTTTTTGGACGACCTTGACGGGGATCATCACTGAGCTTGACACGTCCACGTTGAAATTCAGCAAACCAGCGATAAATTGTGGCTTTGGATGGGGCTTCATCACCAAATGCAAAAATCATCCGGTCAACACACTGTTTTTGTGTTAAACCACTTCGAATGTCATAATAAATCATCGCTCTTCAATTTACTCGAGTCAATTCCAGTTTCTCAACGACTAAACAAGTTTGACAAAACCTTGTGACAAGACCGAGAATCTTTTTTTTAAATAAATAAATGGTATTCGATTTTCAAAATCAAGGAGTTTTCTATTAAAAAGATTTTAATATGACAGGAACAGTGGAAATATTCCATTCCCGATACTTTTAGTGCAGCCTAGGTATACGCAATATGTAGTAGTTCGTATTTTAGTGGTGTAAGAAAATCCACTAATTTTATTTGTTATTATGTGATTTTAATTCCGATGTGTCCGAAGTACATTAGATCAGTGCAAACATAGAACAAATACTGTTTATTTTTTTCTTCTTTATCGTCTTTATCGACTCACTGTGTAAGAAGGATTTTGTGTAATCGCCACGATTAGTTTATTGGCGATCACAGTACCATTATTTTTGCCGCCAAACAGCAATGCATGTACTACTGTTTTCCGGTTTAAACGGTAAGAATAACAAGTACAATTAGAGGCTGAGAGGTATTACATCTTAATCCTCAGTGGGAACTACTCATGTATATAGCCCTCTTTTCTTAAAGTTGGTTGCAGGTGCCCATGTACTGCAATAGCCACTTACCATCAGGTCCACCTGATTTGACAATTGACGTGAAAATATATGCCAGACGTAAAAAAATTGAAGTGGAGAGGTTAAGCTAGATTAGGTGATACTTGTGCGTACCCTTAATTACTAAATCACTCTACTACCGCAAAAATCAAGGCCTAACTATAAAATTTTGCTTTCCATTGGATGCATTTATATGAATTGATTGTGGATAATGGATTTATATCACTGAAACGCCTGTGTGTACCTGGGTGATCGGGCTTTGATAAGCGTTTGATAAAAAAAAACAACTATTTAGGAGTGATATCGATTAAAATCTCCATAGATGTACTTGGAAAGAAATTAAATTTTTTGGTGTATACAAAACTTCATCCAATTGTTAAAAGTCGTTTCCGAGAAAACAATTATATATACACATATACATATATACGAATTGCGCGCTTGTATTATAGAATAATAAGAAATGTTAATTTTAAATATAGAGTTTCTTTAATGATACATCGTTGAAGCCAATATATAGAAATAATTACTTATATTATACTACCTGAAAACCTTTTTTAAAAATTTCAAAGATATTATTTTAACTAAAATCTTACTGAATAAAATGCAAATTTTTGCACAGTAGAATGCAAATGCGGTTTTCATTTTTAGTGTGTTGATTTAAGTCGGTCTTTATGAGCTCAGCTCCTGTATTATTTTACATTAAGCTGTACTAACGAGTTTCATAGTAAGCACCAAATCCGACTCTGACTGACTGACTGACTGAGATCTAACTTTTGTATTGCGTGTATTAATTAATAATAGTTAAAAAGAATCTCAAAACGACAGTATCACTGGGTTTATATTTGAAAACGCTAGAGTATTTTTTTTAATCCTTTTTTGTTTCATCAACTAAGGAAAAATGATAAAACGTTACTTATCAACATAACTTAACCTTGATAAAATCGTTTTAGCATTTTATACATTACATCATCAATTTAAACACTTTGTTATCTGTTTCTCTTCTTTCAAAGCCTCTCAGACGTAATGTCTAGGGTATATTTTCGGTATTGCGGTACTTTGTCATCATTACATACAATTCTACTGCTAAATGTGAGGTCTATCTCCAAAGGAATGCCTTATACAAATATATATTTATTTTACACTTGAACCATAGTCATACATCGATGTCCTGCATGTCTCTCCAGGTTGTTATTTGTGACTCAAATGTATTTATAAAATGAAATAGGAACAAATCTGCTCTCACTACTGAGAGAGTTACAAATTAAAGCAGTGCGTGTTGTCGGTTTTCGCATGTCTTCAGAAAATGTATTCCATAGATATGATAGCTTCTTCTTTATCTTCTCTTCTTTAACTGGACATGAGCCTCTTCTTTAGTAGGATTTTCTTAAATCTTCAAACAGGACAGGCGGATTAACTATCGCCGTACCAGACTCTCGCTAGTCTTATGGCTCGCCGTCGGAAGCTACTTTATTAATTTATTAATTATATTTTTAACTACTTTATTAATTTGTAATTATCTTTCAAGAATTTATGAATACCAAATGTGCTAGCATATTTGGTATTCTAAATCAAACTCTAGCTACTAAATTAGCACATGTGAAGTTAAACCTCTGGAATGAGGACCACAAACTCAGCAGATGACTAACCCTGACAGTTTTGCTGATTCTTGCTTTAGAGATTACGTCAGGTTCACCGGAGAGTTTCTGACTAAGGCTGGCTACTCTGCGTTAGGGAGATGCTAGTTCACTTACACTAGAGAGTTGTGTAAAGGGCGCAAGGCGCTGCTAAGAAGTGAACGTAAACATTACATGTGTTTATCATATTGAAGGCGTAAGTGTACTATTGGCTTGGTAAAAACAGGTGTACCATTGGATTGGTCCGATTCGGCTACACCAAATAGGCTAAGATACATAGCCAGCACATTCAAATTTCAAACCCCAATTAAAAAAAAGTCTGCTTTCTTCTTTGTGATTAGCCCGGCCAGTCTGGTATGGCAACCCCTCATCAGATGGAGTGACGACCTGATAAGAGATCCTTCAAGTCGATGGAGGCAGGTGACTCAGAACCGTTCTTTGTATTGTGTCACTGCTGGACATGGGCTACACCTCACGTCTTATAGAGAAGAGAAGGACAGACATATTATTCGTCTGAAGAAAGTCTGGCGTAAACACGATGGTTATACTTACCCCACATTCCATAGTCGTATTTCAGGACAATTATGTGAAGAAAACTTATGGACTATTATGTGATCACAACAAGTGTAAGCTATCGTTACAACCATTAAAGTGCACTGCTGAACACAGGTCTCTCCCATAGATTGCCTCATAGGGTGTATGTTTGTATCTATCAGGTGTTTAAATGAAACGTTCAAAATTTTACTCTCTGTCCCAAAAAATATCTCAGACATGAGAAGAGGCCCATATATACATATACATATACATATATATTTAAATTAAGAAGAATTACGTAGAGGCTTAATTCGAAACGGGTCTTAGAAATTTCATATTACAGGTATTTGTGTTTAGCTTTGTCGGTGTTAGTGGATAATTCAAAATCAAATCAACTTATATTACAAAAAAATCTTACCGCAGGTAGAAACATGTCTTAATATAACAACTATACTAAAAAGTGTACTTTACTTCTTTTGTTTTTTCAGCTTATTCTTTTATTTTTATTTTTAAAATTCGATTACGCTTATATAAGTTCAAATGTATCGAAGAATTCCTTATCGCCAATAATAAGCCTTCAAGTTTAAATCTTCAAGATAATTGCAAGAATATCCATGGATTATTTTTTACACCGGTTTCACCACCACGGCCGACTAGCAACGACTATCTTAAAACTTAAAATTTAAAATAAGATATGCTGTAATGCTATAATTATTAGATATAAACTCATAAATTTAAGCGAATAATTTTGCATCCCTTTATTCGTAGCTAATATTTGGGTCTAGTTTTAAGTTTGTAGTTGTAAAATTTAAGAAACATATTCGTTGTCCAATATTGCATGCCGTGGCATCCTTCAATTAAGACGACACTTAGATATAAACTTTCTTGATATTTCTAGTATTTACATTGTATTCGTGTTTGTCATGTTGGTTGTCCTAAATAAATAAATAAGAAACTAATAATAACTTTAGTCCACGTTATAAAATACAGGATTTTAACGATAAAACTGAATTATAATACAAATAAGTATAATAAGGGCAAGTGCGCTTGGAAGACGTTTTAGATGATATGTGTCAGCTCAGTGTTTTGTGTGAACCACTGTTCTTACTATATTTTACATTACGTTATCATCATTTTGTAATTGTTGATGCTATTATGTTCACTATACATTTTATTTTTTCAAATTTTATTTACGTCACAAAAGAGTGGTGAAGAAGAAAATGTCGAGCCACTTGTGAAACTTAATGTTTCAAAAACTTAGCTTAATCTGTTAAAGTATTCTCAAAAGATTGAATAAAACTAAATTTACGGATTTTATCGCGTTTATTTCACTACTTTTACTTATTTTTAATTCCCGACGTTTCGGGTACTTTACAGCAACCATGGTCAGGGGGGGGACTGAGATGTTTGACGTCCCAATGTCATAGTTAGTATGTCCAAAGTCATACTAACTATGACATTGGTTGCTGTAAAGCACCCGAAACGTCGGGAATTAAAAAAATAAGTAAAAGTAGTGAAATAAACGCGATAAAATCCGTAAATTTAGTTTTATTCAATGTGTAGTGTTCGCGTAAATTTAAGAAATCATTATTCTCAAAAGACCTATCTACTAAGACCATTCTCGATATGAAGGGCCGTAAAAGTTTTGCGTCCCCAGCAGCAACACGAGGAAGTGGCATAAAATAAAAAACAATATTTTTAACTTATTTGTTCACATGTTGTACAAGTCAGATATGCCTACCGAGACCTTGCAAGCAAGTAGGAAGTTACAATATAGCATCGCAGGCTAAGCAAATAACAGCGCGTGACTTAAGAATATTCAACACAGTGTAATCAGGAAGTCACTTACCGCCTGCTAAGCAAAACCCAGCACGTTTCAACATAGTATACAAACCAAGGCATAATTGTTAAGACAGCCCAGTAGTAATTGAGTTAGTTTGTAAGTTAACTAGTCTAGTATTCCTGTGTACTAATATTGTCACAGTAGTTAAGTTAACTTGTAAGTTAGAAAATAAAGTAATATAGGAAAAAGTCCTCGTCTCCTTCCACTTCAACCCTCCCTAACCTGCCGCGAACGTAACTAGCATAACAAAAGAATAGACAGACAGAATAATAAACATAGGAATTCCTTGATAGATGACCACAGAACTCTAATAAAAGACACTTAACATTACACCACCATGAAATGAATGAAGAAACCAAAAAAAAAAAACAGCAAAAAGTAAAGCTACTTACCGACGTCATTGCAATGCCATTAAAACTTGAAGGTGAAAGGAACCTCAATACCTATTAAAACCGGGATAATGCATTTTCTTTTACTTTGGTGAAAATTCTAACTAATTTGATTTTATCGCAAAAAAAAACTTTTCGGTACAAAATACCATCACGCAATTCAAAAAAACGCTGGAAAAACATTCTGTGCTTTAAACCGCAAACATTAGGTATAATTTGTGTTGTGCCGGTGCAAGAAAATCCACTATCCTATATTATCATCCCGTGGGTGTCGTAAGCGATGGCAGAAGAAAATTGAAACAATAGAATAAACATCATCTTCATAATCTAATACTAAATAATAAAAATTTGGTGGTCAACGCGGAATATGGAAAATGTACTTTACTCCAGCCGCATATAAAATACCTAGAATGGCGACGGGCAGCAGCGTCAAAGGTGGGAGACGTCTGGTGCTGCGATCGCCAATTTGCTTGCCAAGCGTGATGATTAAGGCAAAGCCTCCATAAAACGGGAGAAGCCATGTTCAGCAGTGAACTTTTGCGAGCTGATGAATAAGAAGAACAAATAAAAGAACCAAATGGAAAACTTTTTAATATAATATTGAAATTTAAAATTAAATTCTTATGTATACATACATCATTTTTAATTCGATAATACTGTCAGGTTAAAAATTTCTTTGTGTATAGAATACCTACTCATAATTCCTACCTACTTCTAACGTACCGCTCTCAATCTAGCTGTCAGATGACACACATTTGATGTGATAGGTATTTGGTACAAAATTAAATTTTATAGCATTTTAAATTTATAACTATTAACTATGCTTCGTCGTGGTGGCGTGAAAAAATATATTATCGTATTGCGATAAGATAAGAAACGACTATGAAACGGTCAATGGCGATATTACTATCCAGTTTAGGCCTGGTGTGTAAGAAACCCGGTAATGGCGGTGTAAGTATATCCACTAACCCATATCGTTGTGTAAATGTGGTCATACGGCGGTTACACCTTCAGTATTTCATCATTTCAGTCCGTCAGTATGGGCAGAATGACTGCACAATTATAGTCTACCCACGGACTGAAGGAATGATGGGCGGGACTGATTTACAGCAGTTACACGTTCAGTATTTCATCGGTTCAGTTGGTCAGTCTGATCCAACTTTGACTGACGTCAGTATGATAGTCGGTGGTTATACGATCAGTCTCACATCAGTGTTTCATCATTCACAATGGACTGACGAAAATTATCTAAAATATTAAATTTTTATATGTGAAGTATCACTAATACAATGTAAGCAATGGCATTAATTTAACCCATTGGTAAAGTACATTGATCAAAATTTGGCACAAAGCATGTTGGCGTAATCCACGCTTGTTTTGGCACTGGAACCAAGTTTACTCTAATTCTCATTGATTTGGCAGTCCCTCTTCACATTAAAAGCACATTCGCATACACAGGCTGTTAATGACACAAATCAGTTGCATATACAGAACATCATATAGCTTAAATGTAAGAAGTATTGCTTAGCATATTTTTTTAAATTGTTTACATTTTTTTTTAATAGTTATCAAAACAAAACTTATAAATTAACACACGCTTGCTACAGTTGCTATGAAAAATAAGCCCCATGTTCATTAACAAAACAATTGTGAAAGGAATAAAGTCTTAATGAAATTAATAAAAAGATAGTGTGGATCGGAACAAAAATTAACAATTTTTAATCTGTGGTAACCGCGGTTAAGTATGAAATCTGGACGTTGAACGTCTTATTACCCCTCGTGACCATGGGTGCTGTAAAGTTCTCGAAAATTCGGGAATATAAAATCAGTTAACAGGAAACAAATCAGGAGATGTGTAGCAGCGTCTTCCTAATAACGGAAGGAGGCCTATGTCCAGGAGTCGATGAAAATATTACTCATGTTTACTTTCTTCTCGGAAATGGCTGAACCGTTTTGAAGGATATTTTCTTATAAATTGGTTAATTATACTACATACAAATTTGGAGAAATACTTCGACGCCCCAGGAGTGGAAAATAGGAAGTGCATTTTATTTAAATTAAATATTTTGATGACATTCTATTTTTTTTTAATCTTGAACTTGTAATCTTTCTTTGTCCACTCAAAGGTTCAGAAAAATAATCTTTTAATATAAAGTAAACACCGATCAGAGAACTAAAAATAATAAAACAATTTCAATGTTATATCTTTTAAAAATGGCGCTAAGGCATATTGTTTTGGAACATTAGTAGGCCCCGCCATCTCATCCGTGGTTATTTTTTTATAAACCACTCAGAAGTAGGAGCCCGTACCTTATGTTGGAAGAAATGAATTCGATTGTTAATCTACCGTTAAATTATAATATCACTAGTGAAATTGTAATATCACGGCTTTGCCAATATACTTGCGACATATATACTTCTATTTTATTATAAGTAGCGCATCTATTCACCGGAGAAGTGGGATATTCTCATAACTTATTATGTCTGGATTTGAGAGCTGCAGTCCACTTCAAGCAGGTACTCTTAGCTAACAGTGCAAGCGATGGTAAGTGGCTACTGCAGTCCACGTCAAGCTGGTGCTCTTAGCAGTCGCTTCTGAGTAAAGTTGCAGCCTATAATACGTTCGACTGCTCATCAAGTCACAGCAATTGAAATTGTAGATATTACATCATCACGGACATGTTTGTACGAGTGTACGTAATTTTTAATTAAGTAAAAATATTTGAAACGTGATTAATAAAATAAATTGTTTTCATTATGTAACATAATTTAAAAAACTCGGATATTTAAATAAGTGAAATAACTTATTTAACAATAATAATTCGTCATTCTCATTTCATTGTCAGCCACTTTTAACCATTGTAGCAGCCAGATTAATCAAACCGAAACGGGAATAAATAATATATACTCCGCTGCTACCATAACGCGGAAGGCGAGAATAAATAAAAAAAACATTTTATTTCCTAATTATTCTTGGCTACTGAGATACTGCGGACTGTATATAGATAATTTGACGTTCTTATAAAGAAACAAGAAGCAGCCGCAAATATCATTCAGCGCCACACCGACTTCACACGCCGCTATCGTCACGTATCCGTCGACCAATGGTGAGCCGTTTCTTCAACGCCGCAGTTCGTTTCCTCTTGCTGTTCCGGAGCTGTATTCCACACCGCCGCCGCCCGCCGACTACGCGTGCGCACCGATCTGCATGTCTTATATAGCCCGGTCCAGCGACGTAGCTTCGTGAACAACAAACAAGTCTCACGCCGGGAAACGAAACGTAGATAATTGTATATTTTAAATAGTTTTCATTGGTCATAAAATAAGCAATATAATTGGCTAGGCAAAATATTAATTGTTACCATTGGCAAATCAATAGTGAGCCAGCCATATAAATATAGGCAAGGTTGATGCAAAATATATTCCATTCCGAATCCCATTCGACAGTACATTCATAAACATAAACAGTAGTTTCATTTCTCCACCTTAAAGAAAACCACTCGGAGTCTGTTAATAGTGGACAGTTCGTCTCCACTATTACAGTGGTGACCCCGTACGAACACCGAGGGGGAAGATCCGGTACGAACACCAAGAAGGAACACCCTGCGACGTACCACTACTATTGCACGAACACCGCGAAGGAAACCCGTACGAACACCGAGAAGGAAGACTTCAGTTTATATAAAATCAGTGTAATCAAGCCGTCATTATGGAGCAGGAGGCAAACACATATACATCAAACCCGGTAAAGGAACCAGAAATCGCCGGTATATCTCTATCGTTAAGAATACCACCGTTTTGGAGAGACAAACCACGACTTTGGTTCGTCAGTTTTGAAGCCGCAACGAATGGTTTAAAGAAGAGCCAAGCGCAATTAGCACAGATGGTGATAGCCCAACTTGAGAAACAAGACATCGAACAAATTGCGGACCTGTTGTACAACCCACCAGCAGTCGACCAGTATAATTCACTGAAGGATCGTCTGATCTCCGCATATGAAGAATCCGACAGTCGACAGCTACAAAAACTTCTATCAGAAATAGAACTTGGAGACCAGAAACCCACACAACTCCTACGCAAAATGCGTACTTTGGCGCGAGATAAAGTTCCGGATTCAACACTACGGCTAATGTGGGTAAACCACCTACCACCACATATTCGATCGGTAATAGCAGTCAGCGAAACATTCAGCACGCAGACGAAGCTCGACGAACTGGCACTCCTGGCGGACAAGATGATCGAAAACAGCAGTAGCTCACACATATCGATCATCGAAGGCACTTCAACAAAGGCCAATGATACCCAGTTTCTTCTCGAAGAAATTCGGAAGCTATCATTCGAAGTCGCCGCGCTCAAAGCTTCCCAGCATCATACCTTTTACCAGCAACAGTACAACCAGCGCAATCAGCAACACCGAAGATCACCTTTTCGTCGCAACCGCTCTGCAAGTAGAAGTCGAATAAGCTCAACATCAAGATCCCCTTACTGCTACTATCATCGACGTTTCGGGGTCGAGGCAAGAAAATGCACAGCACCGTGTACATTCAAAAATGAAAATACGAATACGGAAAACTAACTAGTACGCTCGATGCGACGGGATCCAGCGTAACAGCAAAGTCCTACCGTCTTTTCGTCACCGATAAAAAAAGCAAGCTTACTTTCCTTATCGACACCGGAGCAAATATCTCAGTGTTACCGCCGAAGCAAGGACAGAAGTTGAAGCCACTAGATTTTCAACTCTATGCAGCAAACAATACGGTTATTCCTACATATGGAGAAAAAACAATGGAACTTGATTTTAATCTACGCCGACCATTCAAATGGAGATTTATCGTCGCTAAAGTCAGCAAACCAATCATCGGTGCTGATTTTCTTCAACATCACCAGTTGGTCGTCGACATCAAAAATAGAAGAATCATCGACGGGAAAACCAATCTTGCATCTCAGTCTTTTGTACAAGCAACCAATCTGCCCACAATAAGAAGCATAGATGTGCAACAACCGTATCACAAGATCCTCGAAGAATACCCTGGTATCACAAGAATAACTTCAATGAAATTAACACCGAAGAACGACGTTGAGCATTTCATCGACACCAATGGACCACCACTACATTGTCGTGCACGTCCAATCGCACCACACCTATACGAGCAAGTTCGAAAGGAATTCGAAAACATGATTGAGCAAGGAATATGCCGTCCAAGCAAAAGCCCTTGGTCATCACCACTTCACATTGTACCGAAGAAGAACGGAGAATTACGAGTTTGTGGAGATTACAGAAGACTGAATTCTATTACCACTCCTGACCGCTACCCAATACCGCGAGTCAGGGATTTCACTCATCAACTATCAGACAAGACTATATTCTCCACCATCGATCTCAACCGAGCTTACCAACAAATAAGAGTCCGCGATGAAGACATAGAGAAGACAGCAATAATTACCCCAATGGGATTATTCGAATTCCCAAGAATGATCCCAGGATTAAAGAACGGAGGTCAAACTTTCCAAAGATTCATACACGAAGTACTTCATGGACTGGATTTCGTTTTCGCATTTATTGATGATCTCCTTGTTGCAAGCCCTGATAAAGAAACGCACGAAACCCATCTACGCACCGTGCTACAGCGATTAGAAGACAACGGAATCACAATCAACCCTTCGAAATGCATATTTGGACAGCAAGAAGTTCAATTTCTTGGTTTCACCGTCAGCAAGGAAGGAATAAAACCGCCTGCCGAAAAAGTCAGAGCAATCATCGATTATGCAAAACCTAAAACTATCGAAGAGCTAAGGCGTTTTCTTGGGATGATAAATTTTTACAGAGAACACATACCTAAAGCCGCTGAAATCCAAGCACCACTTCACGCCTACCTTCACAACACGAAGAAAAAAGATAAAACGTCAATCGAATGGAACGATGAAGCCACGAAGGCATTTGAAGCTTGTAAAATTGCGATCCAAAATGCAGCTTTACTCGCTCACCCATCACACGAAGCAACCCTTGCTATCTTCAGCGACGCATCCGATCTCTCAGCAGGAGCAGTTCTCCAACAATACAGCAATGGGAAATGGCAACCACTTGGATATTTTTCGAAGAAGTTCTCCGATACTCAACGTAACTACAGTACATTCGACCGAGAGCTACTCGCTATTTACATGGCTATCAAGCACTTCAGAAAAACGTTCGAGGGTCGAAACCTGATCGTTTTTACCGACCACAAGCCATTAACATATGTACTTCCAAAGAAACCATCACTATCGGAAACACCACGAAGAGCAAGACAACTTATTTTCATAAGTGAATTCACGACCGACATACGTCACATCAGTGGAAAGGACAACATAGTTGCCGACGCACTCAGTCGCGTACCAATCGACAGTGTAACGTGCCCTACATCAATCGACTATCATAAGATCGCCGCAGCACAAGACAGAGATAGTGACAACATAAAACATCTATCGAAGCAAGGTAACTTGTCCATCAAGCAAGTTACAATGCCAATGACGCATCTACCTATATACTGTGAAGCCTCAACGACAACCATGCGACCATACATACCAGAAGAATGTCGTCGCGAAGTCTTCAATGCACTGCACAACATTAGTCATCCAGGTGATAGAACAACAAGAAAACTCATCACTGAAAAATTCTTTTGGCCTGCAATGCAAGCGGATGTTGGCAACTGGGCGAAGCAATGCATTCAATGCCAAAAATGCAAAGTACAAAGGCATACATCAAGTAGTCTAGCTACATTTCCACCCACGGAGAGATTCGAACACTTGCACGTTGACATCGTTGGACCATTACCTACTTCACCGCAAGGACATCGTTATCTCGTAACAATGATCGACAGAACAACAAGATGGCCAGAAGCAATACCTACCGATGATACTTCAGCCGAATCCGTCGCGAAGATAATTTATGAAAATTGGATTACTCGTTTCGGATCACCTAAAACCATCACAACGGATCAAGGAAGGAATTTCGAAAGCAACCTATTCCTCAAACTTCTTCAAACTATGGGAATACAGAAGACGCGTACAACAGCATACCATCCTCAGTCAAACGGAATAATCGAACGATGGCATCGTACATTAAAGACTGCACTCAAAACTCGTTTATCTCAACATACAAAGTGGATTGATGAGCTACCTACAGTGCTACTCGGACTACGAGCAACACCGCGTGCAGACACTAGTCTTAGCGCCGCTCAGCTAACCTACGGCTGCAGCATAAGGCTGCCGTGTGACTTCTTCAGTTCAGCAGCGTCAAACAAACAAGAAATGGATTACGATTTCGTAACTAAACTTCGAGAATCAATTAACAAAGCCTTATCGTTGAAATGCACCGAAATGCAATCACACAGAAATAATAAATCAGTATTCATTCACCAAGATTTGAAAACATGCAAACAAGTTTTTGTAAGAAACGACGCAATGAAAAAACAATTTCAACCTACCTACGATGGACCGTATAAAGTATTAGAGAGAAATAGCAAGACTTTTAAACTACAAATACCCGGAAGGAAATCTACGATTATATCGATCGACCGACTAAAGCCTGCCTATATTATTAACGAGGATACTGCAGAGGATTCATCATCATCATCAAAACCACCAGCGAGGAAGCTTGAAACTTCATCATCTACATCAACCCAGTTGAAACCTATTTTAAAAACTACGAAATACGGGCGAGTCGTCAAGCCTCCGGTACGCTTTCGCTGGGGGGGAGAGTGATGTAGCAGCCAGATTAATCAAACCGAAACGGGAATAAATAATATATACTCCGCTGCTACCATAACGCGGAAGGCGAGAATAAATAAAAAAAACATTTTATTTCCTAATTATTCTTGGCTACTGAGATACTGCGGACTGTATATAGATAATTTGACGTTCTTATAAAGAAACAAGAAGCAGCCGCAAATATCATTCAGCGCCACACCGACTTCACACGCCGCTATCGTCACGTATCCGTCGACCAATGGTGAGCCGTTTCTTCAACGCCGCAGTTCGTTTCCTCTTGCTGTTCCGGAGCTGTATTCCACACCGCCGCCGCCCGCCGACTACGCGTGCGCACTTTTTTTTTTTTTTTTTTTTGCGCCCGAAGCAAATATGGGCAACCCTCCGGAAAGCGGGGGAGGGAGGTGGTGAATGCTCATAGCATACCACGCAGCCGGCTGCGTGGTTATGTGGCGACTTTTACCCACTAAACACCACCTTTTTAGGAAATGGCTTAACGATCTGACTGGAGATCTCTAAGCCGTATACGAACGCGACCCTCCTTGGCAGAAAGGAGGGCGCAAGCGGCGAAAAGCCGCTTAGAAGAGTGCCTAACTAGGCAGATTAATGGATGTGTTATGTAGGCTCGGCCCGAGCCGCCAGGAGGCAGTTCAGGTCAGCCGAAAGCTTGTTGGGGGGGTCCGAGAGAGAGTTTCTCGGTCTGCGCACACTATAGCGAGTGTGGATAGGGGCTGCATAGGCAGCTGTCTCACGAATGAGATGATTTGGGTGGGACTCTGAGGCTTTGAAAAATCTCTCAGAGAGCGATTTGAGGAACTGCTGGATTGTTGGGAGCTCTAAGTCTCGATGGAGGTCGGCATTACGGACATAATAGGGCGAGTTAGTGGCCCTACGACAGAATAGATTTTGAACTATTTGGAGTTCATTGATGGCTTTGGGTTTAGCATGTGCAAAAATGGGGGCCGCGTAGGTCATGACAGGTCGTATGCAGACCTTATATAGGGTTCGCTTGTTGCGGAGGGACATTTTACTGTGTCTGCCCAACATGCTGTTGAGCCTACCCATGTAAAAACGTGCGGTGCGAGTAACCTTCTTGATATGGGGCTCGAAAGTGAGCCTTGCATCAAGGGTGACGCCTAGGTATTTGGCTTTAGTTTGCCATGGGACAGGGGTTCCTAACATCCTGATTGGCGGAGTGGTGGTGAGACGGCGTCGTTTATATTCGAAGCAAACGGCGGAGCTTTTCTCCGGGTTTACGTCGATACGCCATTTTTGGAACCAAGCTCCTAGGTCGCTTACTGACTTTTGGATCTTGTTCCGAATCTGTGGTAATGAGTTGCCTTTGGAGTAAAGGGCTGTGTCATCTGCAAAGAGGGCTAGTTTGACACCATTCGACGGGATAGGGATGTCGTTGGTGAATAGTATGTATAGGAGGGGAGCAAGCACAGAGCCTTGAGGGACACCGGCTTTTATTTGACGGGTAGAGGATAGCGTGCCTTCGTGTCTAAAACGAAAGGTACGATCCTTTAGATAGGAGGCTACAAGGCGAACGAGACGATCTGGGAGGCCTAAGTCGTACAGTTTGTAGATAAGGCCCTCGTGCCAGACCCTGTCGAATGCCTTGGCAATGTCAAAGAAGACCGCGATGGTTTTTTGACGGCGAGGGTAAAAACCGCTGAGGATGTATTCCACTATGCGGTGAACTTGTTGGGGGCACGAGTGTTTGGCTCGAAACCCGAATTGTTGTGGGATGACAAGAGGGTCGCCGTCTGTGGGAAACAAATGGCGTCTCAAGCGCACGAGAATGACTCGTTCGAAAAGTTTGCCCATGGCCTTGAGGAGGCTGATGGGACGGTGATTGGAGGGGAGGTGGAGAGGTTTGCCTGGCTTGGGAATGCCAATGACAGTTGCCTCTTTCCAAGAGGTGGGAAAATAACTGAATTCGAAGCAGGCGTTAAAGATAATGGCCAGTAAGGCGATTACCTGCTCCGGGAAGTGTTTGAGGGCTTGGTTGGAGATGCCATCCGCACCCGGTGCTTTTTTGGGCTTAAGTCCTTTGATGGTAGATGAAATCTCATCTTTGGACACAGTGATAGGGTCAGAGGCGGTAGGGGGCGAGTTCCTGCGTCGGACCTCGTCCTCCACTTGTTGAATGTGTAAGGGGTCAGTGGGTTGTGAGCTAGGAGAGCATTGAGCGGCAACGCTGTCCGCGAAGCACTCAGCCTTTTCTTCGTCTTCGAAGGCAATGGAGCCGTCGGGACGAGACAGAGGGGGAGTATGGGTTATAGCGTCTATCCGGAGGGCTCTCGCCATCCGGTAGTACGCTGTGTGAGAGGGAGAGATTTTCTCCATGAGATTGCCCTTTTCGTGGTCTCTGTAGTCTTGGAGGCGGTAACGCAGTTTGCGTTGAAGGCGGTGGGCCGCGAGTCTATATTCGGGAGTGGGATAGCGTGCAGCTCTACGGAGGGCAGCTTTTTTGGCTTTTAACAGGTTGCTAATATCTAGGGGAAGACTAGTTTTAGCAACCGGGACAACTTTTTCATTCTCTTTAAGAGAGGATGTTATAAGTGAGGTGAGATTTTCGACCGCTGTGTCTATTTTCCCCGCACTGTCGAGGGCGTCAGAGGAAAGGGTTATGGGAGGGTCCGGAGAGTCTATAGCCGAGGCTAGAGACTTTTTGAAGCCCTTCCAGTTGGTGTAGGTTTTGGAAGTGGGAGTTGGAGATGGCTGATGGCCAAGAAGGAGGGATACAGGACGGTGGTCGGATCCTAGATCGTCGAGAGGCTCGATTGCTCTAAGGTTAAGGGAAACTCCTTTAACTAGAGCAAAATCTAGCACGTCAGGAGCGTAGGTAACAATGTCGGGATAGTGTGTGGCAGTGAGGGGGGCTATAGACAGTCAGGTCGAGAGACTGAGTGATATTGAGCAGCACCCTGCCACTACTGGTAGTAGTGCGGCAGGCCCATTCAGTATGCTTGGAGTTAAAGTCTCCAAACATAATGACTGAGTCGCCTAATGCAAGGATGGCTTCGAAGTCACTCTTGACGGGGAGGGTTCCGCTAGGGATATAGCAGGAGGCTATAACGATTGACTGGTGTCCAGTCATGGCTAGTCTAGTGATAGTGGCTTCCATACTGGTAAGCGACGGAGTAGATATGTGGGAGCAATGAAGGGACTTTTTGTGATAGATGGCAGTACCGCCGCCTTTGCGGTCGGGTCTATCGTTACGTATGAGTGAATAATTTTTAATAGTAAGGCCTTTAGAGACCTTGGGGCTGAGATGGGTCTCCTGTAGGAGTAAGAGATCGGCTTCGCGATCTCGTAGAAAAAGCCTAAGCTCTGGGAGGTTATTTCGCAGACCGCGGATATTGAATGAAACAAGCGATAAACCCTTTGGTTTGATACGACCGTGAGATATTGCGGGAGCAGAGGGCTCCGGCATAGTTAAATTACAAGGACCTTAGAAGGTTGATGTGCTCGGTAAGAGCAAGGAGGCGGGCCTGAGGGGACTGAGCTGTGCTCAGTTTATCCGCAAGGATGAGAATTTCGTCCAAATTGATTCTATTGAGTGTGTTATACACTAGGTTTAGGGACTCTACAACAGAGTCTGTCTGTTTTTTGGGGTCGGCGGAGGGCCGCGGGATATTTGATTCCTTTTGGAACCAGGGGTTTATTGGGAGCGGCGCTGGCTGAGAGAGCGGGAGGCTCATAAGGGGCCGAGGAGGGCCCTGAGGTGGCCGATAGGGGCCCTGTGGGGCCCGATAGATGCCCTGTGTGGGCTGAGATGAGCCCTGAGGGGGGCTGAGGTAGGGGCGGGCCCTGGCTGGGCTTGCGGCTTACAAGAGCCGGGAAGGTTCGGTCATTGACCTGTGGTGGAGCTTTGCGGCTCGGAGGTGGGCGAGGGGCGCGAGGGCAACCTCTAAAATTGGCCGGATGGCCTGTTTGTCCGCAGAGGACACATGAGGGTGGGGATTCGGCGTTTTTGGGCCGTGGGCACTCTTTCGAGTGATGGGGTTCTAGGCACTTAATGCACCTGGGTGGAGCTGAGCAGTTGGCTGCCGCGTGACCATAAAGTTGGCAGCGGTGGCACTGCGCTGGGTAACCGCGCCGGTGAGGGGCTTCGACCTTAACACGCGACAGGCCGCACACAGTGCGTACCTCGCGGAAAATGGCCTTCGCCTCCGGCACATTGGTGAGAACGAGGAGGGCGAGGTTAAACCTTTCGCCCCTGCTGCTGTGCATTTTATGCACACCTTCAATGGGGAAGCCTTGGGATTTGAGGTCTTCCAGAATGTCTTCGTTTGCGAGTTCATAGGGAACTCCGCGGAGGACAGCCTTCACTTTCCTTTCTTCGGCAAGGGCGTATGTGTGGTAGGACACACGCTCGGCCGTGAATAGGCGGGTTATGTTTCGGAAGTCTTCTATAGACGCCGGTATAATTTTGATGGCCTCGCCGACATTAGTGGCTTGGTCATATTTGATACCCTTAACGTAGAGGGTTTTGGACAGCTGAGTAAATTTCGCCTTGTCTCTGAGAAAGACAGGGGGCGGGACTTGTTTTTTGGCCAATTCGGGAGCGCAGCGGGTTGCTGGCTTGGCGGCATTGTCTTTCGACTGTGAGGCGGCAGCGTTTGGGGCTGCGGAAGTAGGGGCAACGATGGGAGCTGCGGAGGTAGAGGCAGCGGCGGAGGGAGTGGGCGGCGGCGGCCGCTGAGGCGGGGGAGTGCGAGAAGTGGCAGCGCGTTTCGGGCCGCGCTTGGATTTCACTAGCGTGAATTCGGCTTGGGAGTCGGTTATGGTTCCTTCGGAGTCGGAAGAATCCGAGGAGCCGGTGGAGCTGAGGGCGGTCCTCTTCCGGGAGGATGAGGTAACGGACGTGGCGTCCGAGTGCTCCATATCGGAGTCAGGGGACGCGGGTGAGTCGGACTGCGGGGCAGCCGCTTGGGTCGCGAGGAAAGCAGCGACGGCGGGCGGGGGGTACACATGCCTTAGGGGCACAGGGGGTAAGCTCAATTGAGAAGCTATCAAGGGCTACGCCTTGGGTTCTTAAAAATTGTTGAAAAAGAGCCAAAATTTGGCTAGTATCCATGGACGACATGTTGATCTGGACAGGGGGGGATGACGTTTTTATTCTAAGAACTCTGGAGGTCCCTGTTCTGAGAAGAACAGGGCCTTAGGGGCAGATGGGGAGGACTGACGTTCTATCCCAGAAGCTGGGGTCCCTATGTTCTGAAAAGAACAAGGGCTTGCTCTGAGAAGAGCAAGAGACGATCTTCTAAGGATAGTATACACAACAAATAACAGTATAACAAAAATAATAACAATAACAGAAAAATTAACAAATAAAACAAAACAAGCAAAGCGCGTTCAAGCCTCCCCGCCGGAGCAAGGGGGCAGGAACGATGCGAAAAACAAAGTGACTCACCAACGGCGTCTGCTCGGCCGGTGTTAGCCGGGGAGAGCGGGGCGCGCGGGCAAGCGGTTGCGCTACCGAAAGGTCGGAGGCGCGAAAGAACTGTGTGCACGACCGCTCGGGGGCGGCGCGCAAACGGAACTTGACGCGTGCGCACCGATCTGCATGTCTTATATAGCCCGGTCCAGCGACGTAGCTTCGTGAACAACAAACAAGTCTCACGCCGGGAAACGAAACGTAGATAATTGTATATTTTAAATAGTTTTCATTGGTCATAAAATAAGCAATATAATTGGCTAGGCAAAATATTAATTGTTACCATTGGCAAATCAATAGTGAGCCAGCCATATAAATATAGGCAAGGTTGATGCAAAATATATTCCATTCCGAATCCCATTCGACAGTACATTCATAAACATAAACAGTAGTTTCATTTCTCCACCTTAAAGAAAACCACTCGGAGTCTGTTAATAGTGGACAGTTCGTCTCCACTATTACACCATTTTACTGTCCCGTGATTCATATATGAACACTTTAATTGTTTAACTATTGTGCCTTTTTCGTGGATATGCTTCTTTAATATTTATTCAGGTCGTCACTCCATATATCCGGTGGGGGATAGCCCAACACTTTCCTTGCCAGTATGCTGACATTTGAGAAATTTTAATGCCCATTGGTCTGGAGGATAAATCAGCCACTGTACTTTTTCTGCGAATACGGTTCTTACTTTTTTTTGTTACTCAGAAAAACTCCAAGCTTACTCCATAAATCGCTTAGAAGGTTAACGCTTCAAACCAAAACAATATACACAATAGTAGATTCTTTTCTCCTTACGGTCGGATCATGTTTTCTTCTTCGACTTATTTACTGGCCCTTAAAATTTCACTGCTGGATATGTAATTCTCTGGTTGTAGCGAGGATTAGCTTCAATCGTCACACATGTAATGCATATAGACGAGCGCAATACGCGCAATGTCCCGTACCTTCTATGCTATGCCATATTTGGCATTTTTTATAGTCTCCACTTACGACACCCTCGTGACTAAACGGTATGGACACGTATAGATATTGTACATATCTATATAACATAACATACACATCCAAACCAATAACTAAGCACATGGAATACTGTTCCCTTCTACGGGCTGGGGCTCCCCAGTACCAGCTCCTTTCATTTTATCGCATCCATCGTTGCGACTCGACGAATCGTTGGCGACCGAGCTCTTTCCTATCGTTTGACTCACTGGTACTGCGAATAAATATTGCATCTCTTTGCGTATTTTATCGCATCTACCACAGGGAGTGCACTGAGGAATTGGTCGGACTAATTCCAGCCGCACAATTTCACCGTCGCACATCGCGACTCGCGATACCATCCATACCATTTGGACAACCGGTAGTACACCACTGTGCGATTTAAAAGAAGTTTTCTTCCTCGCACAAATTTCTTGTGGAATCAAATACCACCTTATTCTTCCGGACCGATACGACTTAGGGACCTTCAAGAAAATAGCCTACTCCTTTTTAAAAGGCCGACAAAGCATCTGCAATTCACTTGGTGTTGCAGTTGTTCATGGGCAGCGGTAATTATTTACCACCAGATGAGTCGTATGATTGTTAGCCCCTTCTACTATAAAATAAAATAAAAACATCCATTCCAAAATTATTAATATATTTTAATCAGGGGTTCAGTATATAGATCAAAAAAAAATATATATTTTATTTATGGCAACTATCGTTAATATGGACCAATAAAAAATATATTAAAATATAAAATAATTATATCATTTAGGTTTAATTCTACAATATATTTGCAATACTGGCGTATAATGCGATTAACGCTCACTAATATTTACGCAACAAGATATTCCCATAAGGGTTAAGTATCATAACGTAACTCTAAGGGCGTATAAATATTCATACCCTTATCGGAAAAGCTTAGTGTAGCTTATATTACGTATATTGCTTTGGTTCAGTGTTCTTTATTTTAATTTAAAAGGACTGTGGATACCATTTTTTGAAAAACGCTTTATTTTAGTCCAGATAATTAATTTTGTAACAGATAACTTTTTGACTACGTGCTAGTTTGTCTTTTAATATAAGTGAATGTTACAAACGAACACATTCCTTTTATGGTGAACAGATTCTCTCGATTCCTCGATTATGAATTGAAATGCAGATTCGTTACAATCCTACATGGTAGAGCCATGCTGCAACCATATTAATTGTATAAATGTAGCACAAATGGGTTGGCTCGACTGGGGAAGGACCACGCTCTCAGTGAACACCGGCGTAAAATAGTAGCTGCTGTGTTTTTATGGTAAGTGTAGAGAACTGGGAACCCATTTTACTGGAAAAGAGGCATTCCATCTAAGTCCTCACGGCTGAAAATGCATCTGCATTTTGATTCGCAAGTGAGGAAAAATGTAGATGTCTATGGGCCACAGCAACCAATTACCATCAGGTGGACTATGTGCTCGTTTTCATCCTTATTTTATAAAAAAATAACCCCTGCGGATTAAAATAGAATGCTTCGTTACTAGTATAATGGTATAAAAAACACCGCAGTATTGTACTGCTATTTTATTTCGTTATTCTATGCCTGTATGGTCCTTCTTTGTAATAGTCGAATTAAAATATTTGATTAATTATGATAGTAGGTAATAATGGCTACTACTTGATATAAGCTTTTCTAAGAATGAACCAATGTATCACTACCTTTAGAAAGCCACAAGTTTTTCAGGCAATTCAAAGGCAGACGAGCATGCGGCTCACCAATTTAATTATTTCATTAATTATTTCCTTCAAAATATCACAAATACGACTTTATACTTTGTCTTTTTAATTTTACGAATAATAAATAAAAATCGTCAGACAAATATTTACACATACCGTTACAGTTAAAGTCTATAAAAGTCCATTATTGGACATAGGCCACCCCATAGTTTTACCACATAGGGAGGTATTTGCCATAGTTGCCACGCTTGGCCAGCCGGTTGGCAACCGCAGTTTATTTTTATTTTAGTCGTTATTAGAGAGACGCTGCTGCTCATCTCCTGATTTGTTTCCCTCTGTCGTCTCTTACAACACCCATGGGATGATGTGGGGTAGTGGATATTCTTACACCGCTACTACACGGCATGTAATATTTATATATGCTTTAATAAAAAAAATAATTACTAATCAGTGACCTACGTGACTTGTGTAAAAATTAAATACTTTTGTGATACATATCGTAGTTTATTATTGTATTTTTATATTATTATATGTCCCGTTATGAGCAATTAATGCAAGCAATACGAACACGAACATTATAATACATGATGTCGTTCAATATGAAGAATACACTATTACATCAAAAACATTTTTCGCACCGTAGATTATTTATAAAACATTGAAGCTCCTGCCTTAATATTAATGCCTGTACTATTTTATATAAATTGCCTACGTTAAACTGCATTCACTTGTAGCGGCGCTGTCGTCGCGCCACGAGCAAAACACAATAGCCTAAATCGCGCTATCAAAGTTCCGAAGCAAAACATTTTATATAGATAGCTCCGAATTATTGTATTTTTGTAATTCTATGCTGAATTGAAAACGGGGTTTTAGGTTTAAAGAGTTAATATGTCCGCCTCACTGTTCGAAGCACGTGGCGGACTTCACAGGACTTCAAAATATTTTTTATTTATCGGAAATAAACGTTTCTTACGTTTTCTTTCATAGCCAAGCACATGGCAAGTCAAGGATGTGACTTTTTAGATAGATTGTACAAAAGGTTATGACAATTCTGGAATATGCAAGAAACATATTTTTACCTTTATATTTATTGTACTAATATATACATAATATATTTTCATTAGTTTATTTATTTAGTTTTTATAGAAAAAGAATGGCAAACGAGAACACAGTCCACTGTATGGCAAGTAGATACTGTGGTCCACAGATATCTTCATCTATTCTCGAACAAGAATCAAAATACACACGGGTTGTCACTTCTGAGAACAAAGATGGAATGCGTCGTATCCAGTAAAAAGGTCTCATATTCTATATAAGTGATGGAAACAGCAGAATTAAGCTTATATTTCACGCTGGAGTTCTGTGAGAGCTTACTGCATCTCTAGTCAAACCATTACTGCTACAACTATAATATAGCTGCAGCGTGGCCCTGCCACGTAAAAAATTTGTATGTCAGTAAAATTGCTGTTATTATTGTAGTCGGTAGCACTTTAAATAGGGTAATGAATTAAAAATATATATTTCCTTAAATATAGTAAGTGCATTATTGTATGTATAATTATTGTTTGTACATCTGCTAAATATTCAAATTCCACACAAAAATTTATCGTAGTCGAAGTCGATTGACTTGTCGGTAGTAGGTACGTACATACTTTATAATCTTTACTGCTGAATAGCATCTAAAGCTTATTTTGTCGCTTTTTTATCTTTTTTTTTTGAATTTACCAAAGAAAGGTGAACATCTAGAAAAATAAGTGCTGACAAGCGAAGCTTGCATATAAACGTATAAAATTAATGTATCCTAGCAGTATAAAACACGTTAATGATGTTAGTAAAACGAAATATAAATATTTTGACGTCAAAAAATGAAGTATTATTTTTTTCTATTCATAGAAAAAGGGTTTTCTCACTGATATGATTAAGACCTGATAGTAACAACACAAAATTTTAAGTGAAATAATAATTAACAAATAAAGTGTTTTGTTATGATCTGATAACGGGTGTGATAAAGTACTATTACAATAAGTTTCATTTTATTTAGTATAAAGATCGACAGATTGGACAGGCGCTACATTACATAAGATCAACACTGTTAACAATTAATAATTTTAATCAAAGTTTTTAATTTACATACTTATAATTATAATATAATTTACTGAAGTTCAGAGTACCGGACGCCGGGGCCCCTCAGCACGCAGCTCTTTGAAACTAAAAACCGGAAATTACTCCGCGTCGTGTCGTTTTCCCTTAATTCCTAACGATTTGAAATTTTGATTGTTGGCATAAATTAAACTATGCTGCTGTAAAAAGTGTTTTATATTAACTTATAAAATATATTAAGGCTTAAATTAAATCATATTATTTATTTTTAAACTATTATATGGTGGTAGGGTACCCTGTCTGCCAAGGAGTCATTTCCATTGTTTTGGAGAACAAGGAGGTGATGGCGATAGGCCGGTAGTTTGACGGGTCTGAGCGGTCGCCTTTTTTAGGAATCCGTTGGACGAAAGCCGAATTCCATGATTTGGGGACTACGCCTAGGGAGCAGGAGTACCGGAAAATACGCATTAAAACTGGTGTCAACTCTGGAGCACACGTTTTCAGCACAATTGGGGGGATTCGTACAGGCCCACTCGACTTGTGGATGTCCAGGGAGAGGAGTGCTTTGTGAACCAAGCGCTGTGTGGTGCGGGAAGGTGAATGATCCTCCACATCCGGAATCCGCGTTGGAGAAATAACCAAATAACCATCGTCACCATCATTAACATAGTCATCGTCATCGTCATCGTCATCATCATCATCGTCATATTCATCATCATCGCTATCGTCATCATTATCGTCATCGTCATCATCATCGTCATCGTCATCATCGTCATCGCCATCGTCGTCACCATCGTCATCTTCATCATCATCATCATCACCGTCATCATTTTCATCATTACCATCATCGTCATCATCATCGTCATCGTCATCATTGTCGTCGTCGTCATCATTGTTATCATCACCATCATTGTCACCATCGTCGAAATCGTCTTCGTCATCGTCATCACTATCGTCATCGTCGTCATCATCGTCATCATTGTCATTATCACCACCATTGTCACCATCGTGAAAATCGTCTTCGTCATCGTCATCGTCATCATTATCGTCATCTCCATCATCGTCATCATCGACATTATTGTCATCATCATCGAAATCGTCATCGCCATCGACGTCGTCATCATCGTCATCTTCATCATCATCGTCATCATTTTCATCATCACCATAATTGTTATCTTCATAGAAATCTTCCTCGTCATCGTCATCATCATCGTCATCGTCATAGTCAACGTCATCAACATCGGCATCAACATCGTTATCGGCATCAACATCGTCATCGTCATCAACATATTCATTGTAATATAATATAGAGATTGCAAAATTGGATGTTTTTGAAATCAGAATTTTTGAATTTTTCTATGATTAAAATTCGGATAATCCGGATTTTTCAAAGTTTTAGGGTGATTTGATAAAACTGAAATGAAAAAAATAAAATCTAAAATCTGCATTTATTCTGACACGACGGAATAAAATCAACCAAAATAAACAAAAACCGAGTAGTGGCGGGTAAGCATATCCACTACCCCATATCTTTCCGTGGGTGTAAAAGGCCACAGAGGGAAGCAGGCAGAAGATGGGCAGCAGCATCTTCCTGATCATCGTCATCATCGTCATCATCATCATCGTCATCTTCGACATTATTGCCATCATCATCGAAATCGTCATCGCCATCGACGTCGTCATCATCGTCATCTTCAACATCATCGTCATCATCGTCATCATTTTCATCATCACCATCATTGTCATCATCGGATTAGTAAGTTGAAGTGGCAATGGGCCGGCCATATAGCTCGAAGAACCGATAACCGTTGGGGAAAAAAGGTTCTCGAGTGGCAGCCTCGTACCGGTAGACGAAGTATAGGGCAACCCCCACTAGATGGAGTGACGACCTGGTAAGACATGCAGGAAGTCGATGGATGCAGGTGATTCAGGACCGTGCTTTGTGGCATACCTTGGGGGAGGCCTATGTTCAGCAGTGGACTTGTAAAGGGCTGTAATGATGATGATATAGCGTAAACCGACGCCACAAAAATGTACGTGCTGCAGCCCGTACAGGCTCCCGGGATGACATTAAAACTAATTACAAGGTGATAAACATTTTGGCTTAAAACTAGTTACAAATGATTGATGCAAAATAAATAATAACAGTTTATTTAGACACCCGTGTCCGTGATAGTAAACACCGATTGAAGCACTGGTTAGGTGCCACGGTTTTGTTTTTGTTTACGCGAGTTCTTAAATTTTTCATTTAATTCTCTAGTAATGTCACCACTGTTACACTGCACTGCACTTGTTTGCAACTCTACATCTACAAATTGCACTCCACTATTACAATGCACTTCACTACACTTATTTTGTACGCGATCGCGGCCTGCACGCCTCCGCACGCGCTGCCACACGTAGAATCCTCCGAACACCCCAGCCGTTATAATCACCAGTCAGAGGACGGTGTAATGGTGAATGTCGTGATAGGATACACCTGTTGCTAACGGCTCAGTCTGTTTCATGAGATCCAATTGTTCTCGTATGGCAAGCAGTTGTTGTTGGCTGATAGTCTCCAAGCTCGTACTGGCGTTCATTTTCGGTATCGAGATATTTATTAAATGATTAATCGAAGCGATCTTTGGTATACCAATGTCAGGCTTTAAATTGATTTGAGATGCATCCAAAATGGAAATCAGCTGATTTGATAAGGCAGTCCTGTCCCAGCGTAATAAGTCCGGCGTCACTCAATTGAATAGCCGTAACTTGATGTTCGCATAACAACTTGAAGTAGCATTTATTACAACAGAAATAAAAGTAGTTATTGAGTTTACTTGTTGCAATGAAAATATTTTTGCAGGTGTTAATGATCGTTCTACAGCTTCCAAGTCCTTCATCCTTCTTACACAAACTATTATCATTGATCATATGATGAATAGGCTTCTTGAATCGACACAACACAGTATTTAAATCTCGATCAATACAGTCATGTAAATCAGTAAATGATAGCGACAGACACGAATCCTTGTTTAAGTTTAAAGCGAGATATTCGCTAATATTGTTTAGGTATGGGAATTGCTTCAAGGACTTCGTAAGCGTCTCGTGCTAATAATGGTATTCGGATTTCGAAAATAAGAAAGGACTTCGATAAGCGTGCTTTTACATTAAGTAATTTGTATATATTTGAATAATTCGCGTGATCGGTAGGTAGTGATAGGTCTTTAGGTATCTGAGTAGAGATGGCACTTAATTCGTGTTGGAGTTGCTTGGGGGTTAGGAGATGAATATCATACTTCCCGTGAAATACGTCTGTGATAGTTTCTATAAGATAAGTTTATATTTCTTTTAACTTGTTCAAAATGTTGTTTGTAACTATAGCGGCCAAGATAAATTCGTTGATATATGAGTTATTTGAGAATTGTGACTTTAGTACGTTCATCGATTGTTCAAGTTCGATCATCTTTTTATTGACTGTTTTATGATGCTGTTCCATGATCGACTCTACCCTCTTGATGACATTGAACTCCGCTTCTACGACTGTAGTTTGATTCTTCCACAACTTGGCTAGGTGTCCTTGTTTTTTTTAAGTCGATATCTTTTTCATACTTTTAAGCAAAGTTGCTGTGAAGCACCCCAAACAACGCGTTTGCGATACTACCTACAGCATTGATTAGTCCCCTGCGCTTACGTGTGAGTAGGTTGCCCTTATCTTGCAACATGATATTGTAGCGCCGTAGTTCCGACCGCTCGTGATTCAATTGATACATGACACCCTCGCAGTGTGAATGCCCTCTTATCTTCGAACGAAGATGGTTTCTAGGTATTCCATGTACTTCGAGTACGCGGCGGTGCCTTCCCAATATGGGTAGAGATCATAATAGACAACGAGATTCCAATCGTCAGCTATCAAATGCATGTTTACAATCTTGTCGAAAAATAGGCTATATTATTTTTCAGTTTATTTATAGTATATAGTCCGCTAGTATTAGTTATAAGGGTCATAAAACATAATAAGATAGAAGTTGCAACTGTAATGAAACTGTATCTTCTATTCCTTTGTTTTATCTTACTCTTCGTTGGATTTTCTTGCTTTAATTCTTGATCTTGTGTTTCTTCGGAGATGATAGGGAGTATTGATAGTTTGATAACGGGTCTTTTCATATATCCGTTTTTTTTTGTTTTTAACGTTACAACACGCACGTAGTCGTCGTTACCAGGGTGCAATTCGACCACACTACCGAGGGCCCATTTGCCTGGAGGAGGGTTACCATCATTGATGAGTACGATGTCATTTAATTTTATATTTTCTTGAGGTTGGCCCAGGTAGACCGAGACTAACTTTCGAAGACCATGTGAGCAAATTCCTCGAAGAGGGGAAGGTCAAGAGTACTCGGATACCTAAACGTGCATGTATGAAGAAGTCAATGAACCTGAAAGAAGCGAAAGAGGTATGTAAGGATCGTGACACCTGGCGATCTGTTCTCTCTGGCTACCCCGTTAGGGATTGTGCGTAAAGATAAGTAAGTAAGTAAGTTCTTGAGGTTGACGCCACTTGCTCCGGGCTGATAGATTTGTTAAATATTCTTGTTGCCACCTTTTCCAAATGTCTTGGAATATTTTTTTGTGTTAAATGCCACCTAGTCCTAAGATCTCGTTCCGTCTCATAAATTGATAGAATCGGACCGCTTGATAGAAAATGTGATGGGGTTAAATAATTTAAATCATCAGCGTCCTCCATCAACGGACATAGTGGTCTCGAATTTAAGCAAGCTTCTAATTGTGCTAGCAGCGTGCTGTACTCCTCGTAGGTGAGTTTTTGATCACTAACCACCCTCCTTAAATGATACTTGAGGCTTTTCACGACTCCTTCACAAAGACCATTGGCTGACGGCCACGAAGGTGCATTCAAGTGCCAATTTATACCCATCTCGGACACTTCTGAGAGGAACTCATCACCAAATGTTTTGAGGAGCTCTTCGTATTCCTGCTGTAAGACCTTGTTGGCTCCTATGAAGTTCGTGCCATTATCGCTATAAATGTGGTTAGGTTTGCCAAGGCGAGATGTCATTCTCCGTAACGCTGCTAAGAATGCAGTACTTGTCAGGTCAGACACCAACTCCAAATGTACAGCCTTTGTGGCCATACACGTGAACACAACGATATAACCTTTCGTAGTTTTGATCTCACGGCCTGAGTCAGCTTTGATGAACACGTGGCCCGTGTAGTCTACAGCGACATGATGGTAGGGGCGTGAAGGGTTTGCTCTAGCTGCTGGAAGGTCACCCATAATTTGATAGTGTTTGGATGGTTCGTGCCTTCTACATTTGATACAGTGACTTAATCTCTTCTTCGTAGCTCTGTTGCCACCGACGATCCAGTACTTTTGTCTCAGGTTGGCTGATGTTAGCCGAGCACCACCATGGTATGTCATTTCATGCGCCTGATCTATAAGAAGCTCAACAAGGCGACTGTTGCCGGGTATAATGATAGGATTTTTCATGTATGGGTCCAAATTGGCATTTCGCAACCTCCCACCGACTCTCAATACTTCATCTTGATCAATATACGGATTTAGTTCACAAATGTTGCTTTTTCAATTTATTTTATTTCCTTGCTTTAAATCTGATAACTTTCTTGCAAATCCCGTTTGTTGTATATTTTTGATAATTAATAACTTAGCTTCTTTCAACTCTCGTACTGTTAAATATTTTATATTTTGTCCTTTTTTGATAGTTAAAAATCTCCGAATCCATGCAACTATTCTTACCGCTTTGTTAATTGTACTATATTTTAATAGGATTTCTTGAATGATAAAATCCGGTTGATGTTATGCTACTAAAATTGGTTTTGATAATTTTAATTCTTCGTTTGTTGTAAAAGCGATCTTATGCCCTTGATCATATATGTTGATAGCCAAGTCGGTCCCAGCCACCACAAGGTCTAAACTTTGAGTTGTGATGCAGTTAGACCACGACTGGCACAGTCGGCTGGATTTTCTTCCGACTTAACGTACCTCCAGCAGTCAGGTGGCATATTTTCGGTTATTGTACGAACTCTATTTGCCACAAACGTTTTCCATCTGGATGGTTCTCCGTTGAGCCACCCCAGTACTACTATGGAGTCAGTCCAACCATATATTTTGATATTGTACCCATTAAGGCACTCTGCGACTTTACCCATTAGCTTTGAGAGGAGAAGTGCTCCGCTCAGTTCCAACCGCGGTAACGAGACTGTCTTGCAGGTTGGTAAAAGTCATTAACATCGTCATCGTCATCGTCATCAACATCGTCATCGTAATTGTCATAATCATCATCATCGTCATCATCATCGTCATTTTCATTATCATCGTCATCATCCGAAGGTTTTTATTGTAAATTACACTACATACATTTTTAGAACCTAAGTAATGACTAAGAGGTAGCTGAAATTAACCTATTTATTATTGGTTCATATAACTCGAAAAAATATTGTTTCAAATATTATTAAGTAACTCCGACTTGCAACTGCGCGTAATTTAATAGAAAATCTACACTCTAGATAACCAGTCACATTTCTCGTACAGATTTGTTAAGTTTGAACCACTTTCACAATAATTTGATTTTACATTTGATTGATTTAATAATGTTTTAGTTTTTACTGTGACAACTACTAAAAACTGAAAAAGAAAACTGACAAACTCATAAAACAATCGATATTTGCCATAATGGTCAAGCTCTGTACGCTGAAACCTGTATTTGTACTTATTAAATCAATTAATTTTTTTATTTAAATAATCTCAATTTCAATTCAAATACAAGTGGTTCAAAAATTAAAAAACGATAGAAACTTTTGTAAAAGGCAATTATGTATATATGGTAACGGAATTCTTATGAAATCGTTCAAAAGATGTTGATTTAATGTAACGAGTAAGAGCTTTGTTATCAAAAGTTGAAACAGGTTACTGCTATGTTTAAACGCGATGCAATTGCGATTGCGATTGATTGAAAAAATGCGATTTTTTCGGACCGATACGACCTAGGGACCTTCATGAAAAGAGCTTACTCCTTTCTAAAGGGCCGGCAACGCACCTGCAATTTCCCTGGTGTTGCGGTTGATCATCGGCGGCGGTAGTCACTTAGCATCAGGTAAGCCGCGTGCTCGTTTGTCCCCTCTTCTATGTAAAAAAATTTACTTCGTTTTTTACGTCATTATATTATTCGAGATATGTCGGGATATGTAATATATTTGTCCAGTGTTATTTAAGGCATAGACGTAAAGTTCTGTCAAGAAGTACGTACACTGTGTACTACAGTGTGTAGGTTTTATACAAGCGTTTCGCAGCGCACACAGTGAGAGGTTAATTCTACAGTCGCACACAGAAACAATAACGCGATGTTGTACTGTCGGCGAGGGCATATTATTTTCTCTGTCAGCTCTACTGTGGGTAAATCATGGCTAAACCGTGGCGCTTGCATATGTGCGTTGCGCGACGCTTATATTATGAAGTAAGTTCCATACTTTCATTCACTCTGATATCTGTATGTCACATTTCATGACTTGTGGACTTTGTGGTCTAGTGATCATAGTAACATGCTCCTACTCGTGGGTCCTGATTTGCTTGATTTTAGCCGTAGCCAATATTATTCTACAGGAAAACTAATTATAGCTGCCTTTGTCACTAACACTGCATCCCAATATACTTCTAATCTAATCACAAAAATTCTATGTTTAAAACCAGTAAAGAAGACATCATGTGTCAGATTATTAATGAATAGATCTGAGTAAAAATTGACGTGCACCTGAGTTCTATTCTATTTATCACGAGTACGACCGCGATAAACATCGTGATGGCTACATATCGATAGAATATTACCTTTTTTTATTTAATAAGCCCTTGCTTGAATACAGTTCTACCATATGGTAAGTGGTGATGCACCAGGAGATGATAAATCGCACACACTTATATTAACAAAAGCCTTTTCACGCTTGCCTTAAAGACACCCACATAGTAATCGGATGTAAAAACAGATGCTGGCAAATTATTCCACTCTTTTGCCGCAAATCCGTTTTATCTTTGGTCTTTCTGTGGAGAAATCTTTTACCGGGTGCTTCTTTTGCAAAATGTTCAGACGGGGAGCGGCCAACGGTCCGTGTGTAAGTACAGAGCTATTCTATACGCAGTACTATAGAACAATGATAGCGTCATTTAGACTTCGAGTGTGTTTCGGTTGTGGCGTGACAACAGCGTTATCACATATCCTTTGGGCCGTAAATACCTGAAACTCAGAAAAAGTAATACAATAGGCAAGAATTGTCAGTACTCATGTAGAATAATAAATGCACAAACTCGTGTCTGTCTTATTAGTTAAGATACAATATGACACGTATGAATACAGAAGTTTCTCTTTATTAGTGTTTGATATAATCTGTAAACAACTTTCAAATTTCAATAAAAAATGTAGGGAACCATATACATATGTCATCTACGAGTGACGGGGCGTTGTTTTTGTACAAAGTGTAACAAGATTATACTGCCCTCGTTAGTGCGCGTCGGCTGACAAATTCATCGTCACAACATCGTCAGTGTTATAAAGGAAGGTAAATAAATAAAAATGGATTGTTCAGTTACATGCCATTTAATTATGAAAGCAAACCAGTAACAATTTAATTTGGTACTTTTTTTTTTGAGAAAATTGAAGGCTTGTTGGGTATTATTTTCGGGTGTATGCACTTATATTTGACTGTGATTGGATAATTTTAAAAACAGTTTTTTTATAGTTTTCATCTCCGAAGTAATTTTTTATAGAATTAACAGTAATATGACGCCCAATAAACTTAAAGCGTCTTCTGTCGAACGTGTTATTTTATTGTTTATAATATTTTTTTTTTATAAAAAGGGCACAAATGAGCACACAGTTCAACTGGTGGTAAGTGGATGCAGTGGCCCATAAACTTCTAAATCTACCCTCGATTAAGAATCAAAATGCAGATTGCAATGGAATGCCTTATTTTTACTAAAAAGAGTCTCCGATACTCTACATTCACCACACGAAATACAGGATCATAATCAGGAATATACTGCTGCTAATCTTCTGTTTTAGATTCCTTTTGTCATTTTTACAACAATCAGAAGACTATAGTTGTTTATTGTTATACTACCACTTCACGTTTTAATATAATTAAAACATTGCTGATAATTTCTCTGACGATAATACACTCAATTGAAAATAAATATAATATGACCTCCCTAATTACCGTACTGCTAATAAAAATAATTATATAAATAATAAAAACACCAAATATTAAGAACTCTTACGTGTTCTGCATTTCCCTATCATTGATTATATTTATATTGTATTTTGACTATGTTCAAAATAACATTAATGTTTTGTAAACTGTCTATAAACTACGTTTGATAAATTTTATTTTGTTGTGGTGACAATATTAGTGACGTTTTTAATCTCAAAATCCATTTCATACTATAAATTCCCATTAAATAGTCTATTTAACGGCTCGTGTTTAGTTTTTCAACGCAACAAAACTTTCCAAAAGGAAATTTCTTATAAAGGATGTGAGATGAAGTTTCTCTGAGCTAAAGTCATAAAACCGTAGACTTTGCTTACACAAATATAAAATGTTATTTATATTTAGAACAATTATTTTATGTAAGATTGTAAATGCATTTATCAAGCCTAAATTACTTCTGTAATAGATGGAAAAATATTTGTCAGTAATATAAATGAATTATGTCAAGTGGTTATGCCTGGCTTTTTAACTGCGTCAAGCTGTCTGTCTAACTTAAAATATTTTATAAGTTCTCATCTAGGCAAAGATTACTAGCTGGCATACATTACCTGGAAGACTGGGTCATACTAATCAATCTGGGCCAGACAAGTAAGACGGCGAAAAATGAGCACCTGAGATATGACCTGATGGAAAGTGGGTTTTGTGATACCTCCATCTATCCTGGATTAAGAATCAAAATACAAATGCGTTTTTACCCCTGAGGACTAGAGGGTGAATATTTTTTACCAGTTTTAAGGATTCTCGATTCTTGCCACTCACCTTAAAATACATTTATTAATTTATATTTGCATGCATAGCTACGAAAAACTCTAATTCAAGGTGTTCTTTTGGATTCGTAGTTTGTCACTTTTGTATAATAGTGGTTAAGATTTCTAACACGGATATAAAATATAAAAATAATTCTTACATCAAGTTTATAGTGACATACTCTTCTTATTTGCGAACCTATGTCTGAATATATTACGCTATGTAGTGTAAATATAGTGCTCACTATTAAAAATGTCCTCCAGACCGAATTTCGGTTATGGCGACTAGTCTTAAAGGAGGCTAGATATCTTTGGAGGACAGGATTAGAGTGCGTGTGTTGGGTATGTTCGCAGGCATAGGTGCACTCTATCTCATAGCCCGATGGACAGGCAAGGCAGTCAAACTCCTACTATTTAAGACTGGGACGGGAGGTCCGGCGCTTATAATAAACAGATGTTCTTGTATAACAGTCTCCTGAGTAACGGTTCAATATATAAGCCGAACTAAGCAGCCTATTGAACGCTTTTTACTCAGGCTTGAGTGTAAAAACCACAGAAACAAATCTAAGTATATTTCTATGGTAGAAACCTCAGTGACAATCGTATAGCGGGTGGAGCGTTTGGCGAAAACTAGCAAGAGTGAAAGCCGAACACTTTCTTCAAAGGTCTGAGAGGGCTTGCACTTATTCAAAAGTTGTCTTGTATTACATTTTCAAAAGTTGTTAGAAAAGTCGAAAAATATTTTTACAACAAGCAGAGCAAGTAACATTTGACCTCCGACTGTACATTAATATATAAAAAATACAGATTATTTCTTATAAACAAAATACATATGTTGTAAACGCTTTGTGTCTTGACCTATGCTCCACGGATTATTAAAAGGAACATTTGAAATCACACAAAATTCACAGCTCGTTTAGTCAATATGTTAAAAATTATTTTTATTTATTGGCAACATATTGTTACGCGCTAAAAATCGGCGCACTAGCGCCATCTAGTCTCGAACCAAATAACTAAACTTCTTGAAGTTTAAAACTCGAACTCTCGGTACCTTGCGCGTGTTTACTTGAACATTCTGGATATTTTGCTAATTTGTATAAGTAGGCGCTGCAAGATGCGATCGGGCAGAGTAGAACTCGGCGACACAAGCGAAGCTTCGGAGCGGAATTAAGTGAATTAGTGTGTTTAATTATTAGTGTTTTTAGTTTTAATTTGTGTAAAGTAAATTAAAGTGTTAATTTAGGTAATTTTATCGGCAATTTTTATTGTCACGAACCTCAAGCTCGTAACAATTGGTGTCAGAAGTGAGATAAAATTATGCCGATTTTACCTAAGGAGGAAACGGAGGGTGTTCGTACCCGCAGTCAACGCCAGCATGAGACGGACTAGAGAAGATTTGGTGGTGCAACGCCGCAGACGTCGGAGGGCCAGCCGCCGGCAACGGAGGCCGGTTCGTCAGTAGCTCCTGCATCTGCAGCACCTGATTTAGGCGCCCTGATGGTGATGCTGCAGGAGCAGGCTCGCCGACAGGAGGAGCAGGCTCGCCGACAGGAGGAGCAGGCTCGCCGATAGGAGGAACAGGTCCGGCAGTTGAAAGAGCAGCTGCAGAGCGGACAGGAGGAACAGGTCCGTCAGTTGAAAGAGCAGCTGCAGAGCGGACAAGAGGAACAGGCCCGCCGACAGGAGGAACAGATGCTCCTCATGAAGGACCCTCACGCTACCTTCGGGAAGGAGATAAAGGAGGTGAAGGATAGGGTTGCTCAGCATGACAAACGCCTGTCGAAAGCTGAAACCCAAATCGCGAAAGCTGAAAACCGAATCGAGAAAGCTGAAACCCGAATCGACCAACTAAACAATCGGGTTGACAACGTAATGGCCGACATGAAGAAATCACTGGACGAACTCAAACTTGGAGATGGAACAACAGCTCCCGTAGTAGCTACAACACCTTCGCTACGTGGATTCAAAGTGCCGCCGTTCGACGGGACCTCTTCCTGGTCAGCCTACAAAATCCAGTTCGAGGCTGTTATGAAAGCGAACGGCTGGAATAAAAGTCAGGCCATGACTGGTCTCACTCTAGGCCTGCGCGACCAGGCCTTAACAGTTACGGAAGCTCTCGGTGAGGAAGTGACTTATGAGCAGCTCCTTGAGGCATTGGAGGCGAGATATGGCGACGCTCACCTGGAACACGTCTTTCGTGCGCAGCTTAAAGATCGCGTGCAGCGCATCAACGAAAACCTGCAGCAGTGGGCTCTAGAGGTGGAGAAGCTAGTGCGAAAAGCATACCGGTCTGTACCTGCGCTCATTGAAGGGAACCTGGTGCAGACATTCATCGACGGCATCCGTGACCTGGAAGTCAGAGCTGCTGTGAGGCTCGGGCACCACGAGACGCTTAAGAACGCCTTGGCCCATGCACTGGAGTTGGAAGCCGTGCGGCAGGATCATCGTTCCCATCGCGTCAGGGAGGTTGCAGCAGCTACAGACCGTGACCGCAGCAAAGGATACAGCCCTATGTGCTATGGCTGTGGGGAAAAGTGCCTTCTTCGATCCAGCTGCCCTAAACTAACCGTGGAAAGGAGAGTTGATCGATCTCGAGAGTGTAGTACAGCTAACGGCACTGCCTGGCGGCGACAGGATCATCGTTCACCTCACGCTAGGGAGGTTACAGCAGTTACGGTTCGCGACCACAATAAAAGATACAGCCCTAGGTGCTATGGCTGTGGGGAAAGGGCCATCTTCGGTCCAGCTGCCCTAAGCACACCCTAGGAAGGGAAGGTGAACGGTCTCAGAAAGGAAGTGCGGCTAACAGCACCGCCCAGCAGCAGCAGGAATACGACTTCACTATCAGACACTGCAGGGGGGAAATCTCACAGCAACGCAGATGCATTGACAAGAAGACCTTGTCCTGAAGATTGCAACCATTGTAGTAGGCAAGAGAGTAAGGAAGTGGTATCCGTGAGGATGCTCAGGACAGACCACCTCAGCAACGGGTGGAAGGACAGCCTACGACATGCACAGCAGGAAGATCCGGACATCAAGCCCATTCTGGAATAGATGAAGGCCCGTGCTACCAAGCCTAAGTGGAGGGACGTTTCAGCGATGAGTTCAACCACGAAAAGCTATTGGGCCCAATGGGACAGCTTGCTGATTCAGGATGGAGTCCTGTGCCGTAAATGGGACAATGGTCGAAGGGACAGCTGTCGTTTGCAAATGGTTGTCCCTAAAGCTAAAGTGCCGAATGTTCTACAGCTGTGCCATAGTGGTCGTTCAAGAGTCCATCTGGGAGTTAAACGAACTCTACTGAAGGTCCGAGAACAGTTTTACTGGGTCCATTATCGTGACGATGTCGAGGATTGGTGTCGTACATGTACAAGTTGTGCGGCCGTGCGGGGACCTCAGACACGTAGTAGAGGAGCACCGAAATTGTACAATGTTGGTGCACCACGGGATAGAACAGCCCTTGACATTGCGGAGCCGTTACAGAAAGGCGCAAGAGGGGCTCCTAAGATCGTCCATGTGGATCGCCTAGCGCGTTATTATGGAACCGATAATGCTCGGGACGAGCATGTCTTAGGAGGGGGGCAGTGTTACGCGCTAAAAATCGGCGCACTAGCGCCATCTAGTCTCGAACCAAAGAACTAAACTTCTTGAAGTTTAAAACTCGAACTCTCGGTACCTTGCGCGTGTTTACTTGAATATTCTGGATATTTTGCTAATTTATATAAGTAGGCGCTGCAAGATGCGATCGGGCAGAGTTAAACTCGGCGACACAAGCGAAGCTTCGGAGCGGAATTATTATATAAATTATATATATAATAATTAGTGAATTAGTGTTTTAAGTTTTAATTTGTGTAAAGTAAATTAAAGTGTTAATTTAGGTAATTTTATCGGCAATTTTTATTGTCACGAACCTCAAGCTCGTAACAATATTATAAATCTTTTTTAAGCTTTCCACACTCCTTGTCTTCGTAAACATAAAACTTACGCCTTTGTGCGCGCAACATGCTCAAAGTTTTCTCTTTACGTATGTCGCACCATTATTGTGGTACGCAACCATTATTGTGGTCCGACTCCACAATCGTCTTGGGTTGGCTCAGAACTACTCCAAGCCAACTGAAGCCGTTTGTGCGTCATCGTGTTTCAGATATACAGGAAGGTTTTTCTAATCATGAATGGCGCTATGTGGCCTCAAAGGACAATCCCGCAGATCTCGTTTCACGAGGTTTGAGAGCTGATACGCTAGGTAAATCGTCTTTGTGGTGGTCAAGGCCTTCCTTTCTTCAATTGAATCCAGCAAATTGGCCAGCCCAACCTAAGCAGGAATTATATCCTTCTAATTTACCAGAAATGATTAAATGCCTTCACGTGGTTAAAGAAAATAATATAATTTTAAAATTAATTACAACGTATTACTTCGTTTATATTTAGAATTATAAATAACTGTCGCTATAAATCAAAGAGAATAAGCGGTAACGTAACAATTGCTGAGCTTACTAACGCTACTAATTTCCTGTTAACCCATTAGTGGCCAAAATCGAATAAAAAACGTTTTTAACGAAAATATTTATTTTGTTAATCTGGGTAAGACTAGCAAACATAAAATGAAACAAAAAAATTTAATTATTTTTTATACTTTTCAGAGGTGTACTTGTTTGAGTACAGCGGCCACTTATATGTGTAATTTTTAGAAGCATGACTTTTCAACGCAGTGTTTTCAAACACTTCTTGCATCCCTATCGGACCCTTGCATGGCAAATGACGCACCGTATTGCTTTTTAAGCTTCCTAGGGTAGTGGTCTTAACCATTTTGAGGCAGTCCTTTGACCAAAGCAGAAGATAGTTTGGCTCTTTTTAGAGTTTCTTGTCGCAAATAGTATCTGGCAAGACTATGTCGAAGCAAGAGTTGATCCATCAATCTATCCTTGCTCATAACATGTAAACGCCAAGTGTTTGAAACGGCCATGTCCAACAAGTATGTAAATAAAACTTACCACCACTTTTTGTCAGGAATCCCGATCTTGTACATATATATGATATGGACTGATTAAGCTCATCGACTCCACCCATACCTTTAATGTAGTTTCCAAATAAAAGCGGAAACCTTACATCGGTTTTCTCTCTTATTTCTGGGCACCATCTTTTTACAGTACTCATTGGTTCGAAGTAATCATAGTTAGTAGTACAAATACGCCCCATTGATTGAATTTGGTCATCAATATGTCGGCTAGGGATCTAATTTTGAACGTTTTATCTCTGGAATTTGATGCTGCATCGTTATTCACAAGATGAAGATATCTTTTAATTTCAACCTGAACTTTATACCTCGACATAGCTCTTGAAACTAGCGCAACTCTGACGTCCTCATCCAGACATCAATGTAATGCTTCCTGAGGCAATTTGTGATATCCCGACAAAAACAAAATACCAATGAACTTTTTAGGTCTGGTAAATCAAGTTAAAAAGAGTGTCTATTGTTTTGATTAGCGTACAAAATACTATTAGATAATATGAGCTGTAAAACTTCTTCATCGAGTATTTTTTCAAAAATCTGTACAGGATTTTAGTCTTTCAGCTGTTCCTTTATAGCAATTTGTTTGTCTTGCACCTCAGACGCATGTTGATGGCCAAAAGTATAGCATGGTGAACATTTTCTCCGGGCTGGAGCTTACTGCCACTGCCGAATGTCAGGCTTCCGACGAACTCGTTTTATGGCCAATAGTTCTCCGTCACTGAAATCATAGTCGGTTGAAAAACTACATTCATTGCGTACCTCAATATTTCCGGGCACATCTTGTGGCAACGTATATTTCGCCATACCTTCATCAGACCCTTCCTCTTCGTCAGTCATGACACTGGCATCTGGTGGTATTATTGCCAAATAATGTTCACGGTCATCATCTGTGACTGCTACAATTGCTTACTCAAGTCCTATAAAGCCATTTATACCGAAAAACATCTTGCAACTCATTGTCGGTAAACTGAAAGAAAGTTGTATTTTTTATCTATTGAAGTAACCAGTGTACTCAACTGAGTACATTAGTAAAAATCTTCATCTAAAGTTAGTAATAAACAATAACTGTATCAAATTTGTAACTCACATTATAAACTACACTATATCTTATCACAATCATTACAAAAAATAACATTTACACAAATAATATTATTAAAATATAATAAAAATACTACTCACTTCCACGCTAGTCCAATAACATGAAATCCGGTTGCTCCAAACGACAAATATTTTAGAGATACCCCCAATTTGCACGACTCAAATAAAATATGAGTCTACCCTCTATTTTATTTATTAAAATAAAAATTAATAAACACTCACAGATTTAGTCAATTAATTTTTAAACAACTGTACTCGTTTGAGTACAGCGACAGAGAATGGGTTAGGGTTTGCTCAGCAGGAATCCTTTCAAGAGGAATATCAGTTGCTCATCACTAACCAAAAAATATCTCGTAAAAACAGACTTTTACCTCTATCACCCTTCATTGACAAAAATAAACTTATTAGAGTTGGTGGGAGACTTTCTAATACCTATTATGACTACAACGTCAAACATCCTATTTTATTGAGTGCCTAGCATCCTTTATGCCGATCTCTCTTTGTTGTGCTACACATTAAGTATTTACATTCGGGTCCTCAACTATTGCTGGCCACAGTAAGACACAATTATTGGGTTTTAGGAGTCACAAATCTAGCTAAACGTACTGTCCGATCATGTGTGAAATATTGTGGGGTTAAGGGAAAAACACTTCAACCTGTTATGGGTAATTTACCTGAACAGCGTGCCTATTTAGAATTTCCTTTTCTTGACACGGTTATAGATTATGCTGGGCCAGTGATGATAGCCAACCACAAAGGAAGGGGATGTAAACATATAAAATCTTATATTTGTGTGTTTGTTTGTTTAGCAACAAAGGCCTTGCATCTTGAGCTTGTTTCGGACCTGACGAAGGAAGCCTTTATAGCAGCTCTGAATAGATTTACGTCTCGTAGAGGTAAACCGCGAACCATCTATTCCGATAATGGAACGACATTTATAGGTACATTTCATGAGTTATCTGGACTTAAACAGCTTTCACCTGTAGACATGACTGAGCAAGGTATTAATTTCACTTTTATTCCCGCATATACCCCTCATTTTGGCGGCTTGTGGGAGTCGGCTGTTAAATCTATAAAACACCACCTCCGACGTGTTTTAAATCTGACATTCCTAGATTACGAAGAAATGAAGAGTTTATTAATTCAAATAGAAGCCGTATTAAATTCCCGCCCACTCACTCCTTTATCTAATGACCCCTCGGATCTTTATCCTTTGGCTTCAGCCCAACTACTTATTGGACGGTCTCTCATTTTTGCACCAGAATCACAGATTAGCACCAAAAAATATCATCCCTCGCAAGATTTTACAGAATCCAACTGTTGACATTTCTGGAACCGATTTTGTAACGAGTATACCACTTTACTTCAGCAGAAGACAAAGTGGATGCAGTCACATGATACACTTAAGGAAAGGACACTTGTCATCATAAAAGATAATTCAAATCCACCTATCATGTGGCTACGCTGACATCCGTACCAGGAAGGGAATAATCAGGCAAGCCTTCAACACAATATGCCGACATCAAACATTGAAGATGTCTCTTCAATGCCGGGAGTATATGGTGAAGACAAGGTTGTGCGAGACATCACTACATGAACATGCGTCACGTAGTTTTAGCAGCGGCAGAAGTGGGGAGTGGTACGGAGGATACGGTAGCGGTTCGCCGGTCGCACAGAACGACTCAGTTTAAGTTAACGATCGCGCAGTTACATTGTCGGGTTACCTCTGTAGCACGAATAAAACTAATTCAGTACAGTCCAACTTTAATTTATTCTCATCAGGGTAGGCAGTACTCCCTATCACAAGGTGTACAGGGCACTGTCCCCACCACTCCCAGTCGACAAAATTTAGATTAAAGTCACCCATCATAATTACATTATCAATATGGTTCAGCACACTGTCCAGATTATCTAAGAAAACCATTTGTTGCTCCAATCTGGGTAGCGACGGTAAGTGTACTGCACAGATAGAAAGAGTGGAATATGAGCCATTTATTCTGAATCCAATGTTAACCTAAAGGTTTTCGTAATCAGTTTCCCAGTTAGACATTCGCATAGAAGGTATTTCTCGGGATACTGCTATTAATACTCCGCCACCATCCTTCTTGGAGCTGGAAGCGCTTGAGCGATCCCTATGATATACAACATATCTAGAGTCAATGAATTCACTGTCTGAGATACTTGCATTTAGCCATGTTTCGGTAAAGATAATTATCTTATAACTATTTACTAATATGTTTTTGTACACTTCATTAGTCTTCGTTCGAATCTCAGGGATATTTTGATAATATATATCGAAATTTATAACTAAACTTTATTACACTCGCTAATCTTTAACCTAACTATTTAATTGACGCTACACTGTCTATATTACGAATTAACAGTGCCTCGCTGAATTTATCCTTCCGTACAAAGATTCGGCCATTTCCTACCCAAGTGAACATATATTTGCATTCCTTGGCTATAATTCGTGCGGCAGCATGCAAAGACTTGTTTGTTGAAGACAGATGTTCAGAGACGAAGACTGGCTTACTAGTACCAGCAAGGCCGAGGTGTTGAGAGCTTAGTTTATCCTTATTATTCTTTTTGTTAAACGCAGAGATCGAAGCAAAAATAGCATCACGTTGTCTGTATACACGCAGCTTCACTATCATTGCACGTGGCCGATTGCTGTCTTTTCTCAGCTTTGAAACCCGTGTTACATGAATAATCTCCTCAGCAGATACTGGAGCATCTACAGTTTTAATGAGTTGTTCAACAACATTGTTTAAGTTCTTCGCTTGGCAAGCAGTTTTGTAACGGCAGTGTTTTGTTATTTGTGTTATATATCATCAGGAAAATGCTGCTATCACCTCTTATGACACCCACCGGATGAAATGGATATGTTGTGTGTAAGTACAACTGCGTAGCAGCGATGTAAGTGTATGCACTAACTCACATCGTCACGTGGGTATCTTAAAAAGCGACAGAGGGAAACAAGCTAGGAGATGGAAATCAGCCTCTTTCTGATAACGGCTGAAAAAAGAATAAACGTCACCACCCTCCTGTCAAACATGCCAACTATGGCAATCATCTCTTATATTAGGTAATCTATGTGGGAAGCCTAAGTTCAGTTGAGAACTATTATTTGGTTTTATTATTAGATTGGTTATATTGGTGGTGAAGCATTTGATTGGAAACATGGGTTCTATTCTCTCCCAAAACAAATATTCTGGTAGAACTTATACATATTCTTATTCCGTATGTTGATTTATGTAGTAGGTTTTTCAGAATTGACTCCAGCAATTTGAATGAAATTGTTATTAAGATAATGTTTTGCTTGCCAAGATTATTAAGAGTACCTGGTTGACCGAGCTTTGCTCGGTATTTTTCGCTCGTTTTTTTTTTTAATTCGTTGTTTTGGAAATTATATTTAGATACAAATTACATACTGATGAAATACGAATAATATTTATTGATCTTAGCGACATAATAGAAAAACTGAACTGGTTATTTGAATAAAAATCATGAGTGCAATTAGTTTAATTTAAATTTGTGTTTTTAAAATAAAAAATACTAAAGAAGGGCTGGAAATAATAGATTTACTCAAAATCTTTCTTTTTTTAGGACTCGAAGGGTATATTATATATTTGTACTGTCAAAATTTACCTTCCTATTCTAACGATATTTTAGCAGTTTTTTTATTGCCTGAAAACACGGATAAAACGACATATTCTAAAAATGAATCCTAGCTAGATCGATTTATTGCTCCCGAAACTCCCTGGACACTAAATTTTATGAAAATCGTTGGAGCCGTTTCCGAGATTCCGTTTTATATATATATATATATATATATATATATATATATATATATATATATATATATATATATATATATATATATATATATACAAGAATTGCTCGTTTAAAGGTATAAGATACCTTTCAACTATTATACATTGACATTATACATATATAAGACAAAATTGTGTATGCTTACTATCGGTAACCGGAGACCTTTTACTTGTTACTAGGAATTCCGTCTTCGTCTTCAAGCTAACTCTTTTTTATACGTAAAGAAATACTCCTGGATACCACTCTATCACGGGGGTGATAGACGTCTTTTCCGGAACGCCAGTCTAAGTTTAATGTGTTAGGTAAGAACGGCGCAGCGTAACTTTTAAAAGTACGCACAGTGCTTAAAATGGTCTTGATATTACATTTATTACAGCAAAAAAAATATTATTTTGATAACCTTGTTGATAGTCACCAAGTTTGTGAAACATATATTTCCACTCATCACTTTAGCTTTTTCATAATAGTATGCAGACCTTTAAAGTACACATCTGTCTGAAGAACGATACAGAACCAACAAATTAACAATCAGCTTAATCTATGTTTTCTTCACTATTGACATACAATTTTTCAATCAATCTATTGGATGGATTTCATTAAATTTATTATTAAAAGGCTAGTATGTATATTTTATATTTAATGCATAGTAAAGTAACTTTGTATTTAGATAATGTTTTACTTTCCAAGATTATTAAGATTTCATAACGCCAAGCAAAGCTAGGTTGATCAGTCAAATAGAATCGCTAATCTAATATAACATTAACCTTGTGGTGGTGGCAGACAATACATTCCCCCTTTTCACCTCGTAGGTATTGCAAGAGGCGACTAAAAGAACTCTAGAACATCTTATGGCTTGCAATAGATTGGGAGTATAAAAATTAAGAGAACACTAAAATATCCTTACCGGGAAGCGAAATGAAAGGTGTAATAGTTTGGGTACTGCGACTGTACTGTGTTGAGGCAAACCCTCCCTACAATGGGAGCAGCCCATGTCCAGCGTTGGACTTTTACGGGCCCATTATCATGATAACATTTGATAATACGTTAGAAGATTTATCCCTTTTCCGTTTCTGAATTTGTTTCACGGTCAGACGATATAGCATAAAAATTAATATTATCGCCTATGCAAAACAATTGCGTTCTATTTACATGGTGATCAGCAACAGACCACAAACCACAAAACTTTCAACGCGTCGCTTTACAAATGCGCAGCTTACAAACGCAAAGGAATATATTAATACTATATACTTACTTTCATGCTTTATTTAATATTTTTCATGAGATGTTAATAATTAAAAATAGAAGTTTTAGAAGTAAGTTTAGGTTTAAGAGAAAATTACATGTACCGTTACTAGTTACTAAATAAATAAAAATTGATATGAATTAATTAAAAATTCTCGTAGAATTTTTCATGAAATTTGGCATAAACATACATGTCATAATGAAAAAAGACATAGGATAATTTTATAATGGAATGAAGATAGGAGGTTTCGCGGTAGGAGTGATTTTTTTACATCTAAGCACAATAAAGTGGACGCACTACACCAGTTAATTTATTGTAAAAATTGTGAACAAAATTCAGTGAAAACGCAATTCTATGAACATTGTAAATATAGATAACGCTATAATTGTTATAATTTAATACAGATGTCATCCTATATTCATCCTGTGAATTCCGCGTGAGGTATTGACGCTTACGCTTATGAGATATGCCAGAAAGATCTTGTGGCTGCCGCTAGATAGACAGCGGTATAATCTTGAACAAGGTAGAGCCATGCTGCATATATATTATGCTCATTTCATCTTTGCCGTTAGGGGCTAGAACGCATCTGTATTTTTTCTTCGAGTATAGATGTCTATGAGGACTATACACTCCTTTGTCACCCTTATTCTTTAAAAGAAATGAGATATTTATGATAGGCGTAAAATACCCAGACCGTTGATGGGGAGCTGCGTCATAAATGCAAGACGACAACGATAATTAATACATCTGTCAAGCGTGACGATGCGATTCCCCATACAGCAAAAACAATTCCACTTCCATAACTTTTACAAGCTGTCGTATTAACGTAAAAATGCTGTGATATTAATTTGGTACGTAACAAATAGTCACAAATTGAAATTATAATATGTAGTAACTTATGATGGTGTCCACTTCTCAACTGTCCACTGTCCATACTGAACATCGTTTGAACCAATACCATGTCACGCAGAACGGTGCATTAGCATTTGACTTACGCTAACGGATTGAGCCATTTCAACAATTTTAGTCTCACAGCACATTTAAAGTTGGAACGTTTTATTACGTACCCGTAATCACAGCGGTTCATACAAGGGTCTTACGTTTGTAATAACAAACAATACTACATCTTATTCATGGCAGTTCGTGGTTCTGTTATTCTACAGGAATAATTGTTTACTTTATTTCGCTTTGTACGAAAGCTTTGTATCTAAGAAAATATAGAAAGCATAATGATTTCTTATATTTACGCGAACACTATACATGATTAAAACTACTTTTACGGATTTTATCGCGTTTATTTTCACTTTTTTACTTTTATTTTTAATTCCCGACGTTTCGGGCGCTTTCCAGCACCCATGTCACGGGGGACCGAAACGTCGGGAATTAAAAATAAAAGTAAATAAAAAGTAAAAATAAACGCGATAAAATCCGTAAAAGTAGTTTTAATCAAATATAGAAAGCAATTTAAATTTTATAGGTAACTGCGTGATAAATACGTTCATTTATGTTTCTTAAAGTGTGGTATTACATATATTCTTAACAAACGTAGAAAATCCATGGCCATCAAATAGTATCGATTGAAACTATGTTCACTCTTCACAATTTATGAAACATGAAAAATAATGAACTCCCTATATGAATACATTAATAAAAATAAATAAATAAATAAGAAGAGAAGAGGTGGCCCTCTACTAAATGAAGTGATCCGGCAATATGTGCAGTGGAGTTTAGTGATATTACTTGACAAATACCTATGTTTAGCAGCAGACTTGTGAAAGTCTGTAAAAATATTGATGATATTAAGAAAATAATAAATAAAATCTACTGACCTCGATATAATTACTACACCGTTACTGTTAATGATCAAATAACTTTTAATATTTAGACGCATAACGAGGCTAGATATTTGCTAATAACTTCCATCGTACATTTTAGAAATTGATATCCGAAAAAATACACTTTCACAATATATATCAGTAACCGTTACAGATACCGTTGCAGCCTATCAAAGTTCACCAAATAAACCACCATTGATTTCTTCACGAGAGGGTATATATATATATATATATATATATATATATATATATATATATATATATATATATATATATATATATATATATATATATTCAATAATCGCCAATTTGGTCGATAAATTTTCGCCTAGGACGTCCCTTTCCGACTCTGCCATTCACTTCTGCACCATAAATTTTCTTTGTCACTCTTTCCTCACTCATTATTTCCACATGACCAAACCACCGAAGCATTCCTTTCTTAATCCTCACAACATCATCTTGCAAACCACACTCTTCTCTTATTACACAATTTCTTACCCTGTCATTCAGATTCAGCCCTAACATACTCCTTAACGACCGCATTTCTACTGCGTTTATTCTACTCTCGTGCTTCTTCTGCCACACCCAACTTTCACTACCATACGTTAAAGTAGGGACCAACACAGCATTGTCAATTGCCATACGTGCCTTTTTCGACACATTTTGACTCTTCACAATAGAGTGCAAGGCCCCATTTACTCTATTTCCCGCATTCACTCGTCGTTTTATATCCTTATCATATCTCCCATCCCTGCTAAATACGCAGTCCAAATATACAAACTCATCTACTTGCTCGATCAACTCCCCTTCTATTCTTATTTCACAAATCGTTTTACTTCCTTCTCTTTCAAAAACCATAACCTTCGTCTTACTTGCGTTCACTTTCATACCCCTTTCTTTTAATGATCCGTTCATTAATGTAACTATCATTTGCAACTCGGCCGCCGACGACGCAAGAATAACTTGATCATCGGCGTACAAAAGGCATTTGACGGTTAACTCACCCATTCTTAATCCATTCTTAATTAAATAGGTTGAACAGCCACGAGGAAGCCACACAGCCCTGTCTGACACCTTTATGGATGTCAAACCAGTCCTAGTAGATCCCGTTGATCCTAACACAAGCACTAAAGCCCCTATAAAGAGACTCCAATGCCTGTATCAAGCCAGCGCTCAACCTAAATGAGTTCAGTGTTTGCCATAGCAAATCCCTATCCACTCTATCATAGGCCTTTTCCAAGTCCATGAACGCACAAAAAACCTTTTGGTTTTTGGCCAGAAACTTCTCCGCGATCATGCGCATGGAAAAGACTTGATCTGTACATCCCATTCCCTTTCTAAATCCCGCTTGCACTTCCCAAATTTTTCCATTAGTTTCTTTCATGACCCTTTCAATCAGTACCTTAGCATACAGTTTTCCCACAATGCTAAGAAGGCTGATGCCACGGTAGTTTTTACAGTCCTGCTGCGACCCTATTTCTTTATATACTGGGATTATCACGGCTTTGCACCAGTCACTACCCGCTTCAGTTCCCAGCATAAATTAAACAAGGTGTGCAGCAGCCCTGCCACCACCTCCTCTCCAGCCCTTAGCATTTCGAGTGAAACTCTATCATATCCGGGCGCCTTACCCGCTTTCATGCTTTTCATTGCTTTCATTATTTCATCTATACTTATCTCGCTACCTCTTTCCTCTTCTTTCGGAGTTTCTACTTCACTTAGTTCACATGTTGTCTCCTCACTCATAAACACGCTTTCAAAATATTCCTTCCATCTCTTTAAACTCAAAACTTCATCATTCAGAATATAGCCATTTTCGTCTCTTATAGCATTCATCATAGGCTGTTTTGAATGTCCCCTGGCAGTTCTTACCAGTTTCCAGAACATTTTAATATTTGCCTGGAAGTTATCCGATATTCTTCTATCATTCTTATCCGTTTTTTCTTGCTTTTTTCTTTCAACTACTTCTTTTACTTTCTTATTAAGATGTCTAAAGACCGCCTTTTTTCTTTCAATATCATCATTCGTACCGCTAGAATTACCAGTCTTTGTTGCTAGTAAATCCAGCCATGCTCTCTTCTTTGCTTCAACTTCCATACGTATCTCATCATCCCACCGTAACGTATTATTTTTCCTTTCATTCTTTCTCTTACTAACACCACATACTTCGGTAGCTGCATGCACTACCCTTTCTTTACATTTTGCCATACATTCTCCAAGTCTAACTCCTTCATACATAATTCATCCAAACCACTTATATTTTCTTTCAGTCTACACTTGAACTTGTTTCTCTCACCTTCATCTTGCAACCTTTCCGTTCTAATACGCTGTAACGCAGTGGTAGACACAGATGACCGATGACGCCAACGCCTGAATAGCAAAAAAACCAAATAATGATCCGTTCCTACGTTAGAACCCCGGTAAACCCTTGTATCCACCACTGCGCCCCTCAATCTTTCATCCACAATTATGAAATCTATCATGCTTCTATCGTCACCTCTTTCCCTCCCAAGTATACATGTGAATCCTCTTGTGGCGAAAGCAAATGTTCGTCACAAAAAGATTCTTTTCCATACATACGGTGAGGAGACTTTCACCATTCTCATTTATACTTTCATCACCAAACGTTCCCAATATCCTTTCATAACCAAGCCTCCTGACCACAACCCTTCCATTAAAATCTCCTAGCATAATAATATTTTCATTTCCCTTACACTTCATTAACACCATCCTTACCATTTCTCAAAACTGATCTCGGATATAAGTGGGCTTAGACATGTCTGGCGCGTAGACCCCTAACACAAACAACTTATTTAAGCCCACTTTTATTCGTATCCATAGCAGTCTTGGGCTTACACATTCATACTCTTTCACACATTGGCCCATTCTTTCTGAAAGGATGATACCTACTCCCTGGCATGCCCGCTCGATCTCGTCTACACCAGACCAGTATGCGGTATACATGCCATGTGTAGTGACATCCTTCCCCTTTCCTTTTCGTCTCATTTACGCATAACACATCTATTCCTCTATCATACATCATATCGCAAACTTCATCCATTTTATCATTCATTGCCCCACATACATTCAACGTAGCTAGACGGGCCTCTGCAATCCACTTTTCGCCTCTCCGAGAGACAGAACGTGACGGGTGGCGAACCTAGTCGCCGGTTTTCCTCCCGGAGATTCTTCGCACCCCTGCCCCATTAAAGGGGCGCCGGGAACTCGGGGCCATTTTTTTAATTCGATTCCTCATGGTGCGAAATGGGGTGGTATATTTAACGCCGCTACCACGGCATGGAGCCGAGTCTGTGGTATCGGCTTGTCGCTCATTTAGCACCACCCGGGGGATACGTGTAGGGTGGGCCTAGGAACAGTTGGTCAAAGCCTACGGACGCGAGCGACTTATCCCCCTTGTTGAGTTTCGGGGGCAATAAATAAGATCTGGCTAGGATTCTATTTTGAAAAATGTCATTTTGTCCATGTTTTCAGGCAATTAAAAACTGCTACAATATAAGAAGGTAAATTTTGACTGTGTATTGATGATCGTAATAGCTCAAGCAGATATGGGGCGGTCCGGAAATCGTAGTGCCCAGGTTCGCGTTCTGTATTTTTATTCAAATAACCAGTTCAGTTTTTTGTATTATGTCAATAAGATCAAAAAATATAATTCATGTTTCATCAATGTAATTTGTATCTGAATATAATTTCCAAAACACACGATTTCCAAAACAAAAAAAAATACCGAGAAAAGCTTGGTTATCCAGTTACACATGTTTTATACTTGATGAAGCCACTCTGCAGCTATATTATGTTTGTATCACGAATAGATCGGCTCGACCGGGAAAGGACCGCGCTATCACAGAATACTAGAGTAAAATAGCAGCTTAATTCTGCTGTGTTTCGTATGGTGAGCGTAGAGATCTGGAGACGCATTTTTACTGGAGCGAAGCATTTCATATGAGTCCTCAGGGATGTGTTTTGATTCTTTTTACAGGTTTTACCTTTTTTATTAAGACTATAGACAGCCTACTACAACGTAGCATCCTTTTAGGGTAAGAATGATCAGTTACCACTACTTCTTTCATGATATTGCCATAGTTACCACGCTATCGTTACTGGAAACTATTTTTATTGTAAACGAGGCACTCCATCTTAGTCCAAGGTGTCATGCGTTTGCATTTTGATTCTTAATCGATTTATTAATCTAAATGAAGAAGTCTATAGGTCACAGCAGCCACTTACCATCAGGTGAACTGTGAGCTCGTTTGTCACACATATTCTATAAAAACGCTAGATAGTCCAGTTGGCAGTTTACTTTTTATTTTATAGTTGTTATTAGAATGTTGCTGCTGCCCATTTCCTGACTTGCTTCCTTTTGTCGCTTCTTTCGATATCCACGGGACCTACTATCACTACATGTACTTCTCGCACTCGTGTACACACTAGTATTGTATGGTAGGTTAATAACAAAAATATAGTTTAATTTAATATATTATAGTTATGTGCACTTGCTATAATATTGCAGTTTGCTACTACATCCATATATTCATGTGCTTTTAAGAAAAATGTGAAAGAAATCACAAAGTTAATAATGTATACCTCCTTTTCAGTAAAAAGTGTCTCTGGTTCTTTACACTCACCATACGGAACACAGCAGTAATAAGCTGTAATTTTCACTGGTATTCCGTGAGAGCGTTATCCTATCCCGGCCGAGCCGACCAATTCAGGCTACAACCATAATACAGCTACAGCGTGGCTCTACCACATGTCATTTACCATAGTCATCAAAGAGATTTTTTTATTCGCGAATATTGAGAAGTAACGAAATAAAGTACACCTAATTCTATAAAGCAAAAAATGTTTCCACCATATAGTTATTTGGACTATGAACGATACAAAACCATCTACTTTGAATACCTATTCAAATTAAATGGTTTTGTAAGCAAAGAAACCTTTTGCAGACTTAAGAGCCTTACGTGAAACGAAATTTCTCCCACTCACAAGAAAACAAATTAATTCGGCAAAACAAACACAAACATCAAACGTTTAGAGTTTAGCTTAAATTTATCAAGGCATTCGTGAAAACACTTATGCGCTTTTTTATTAACTTCTTTTTGCCTCTCTTTGAGACGACATGTTCACATATTTTTAATGCAGGAAGTAAGTTCATTTTCCTGTTCTTTACATATAAAATATTTAAGTAGCTAGGTAAAATTCGTCAATTATTTAGTGGAACATCTTAATTGATAGATATACATACAGCATGTAAACATACTTCATTTTACAACACAATACTGCGTCAACACTTACCATCAAGTGAATTTGCAGATATTTGCTTATAGCTTAATTAAAAAATAGTTATTATAAAGTTACTGGTAGCCCTAAAATATTTTAATTCTATATTAAAATATTAGGGGATACCGGTAACTTTATCAACCAGTAGTAGCAGAAGTACCCGGCTATAGAAGCAGTGCGAAGATATTCATGGTCGATCCACACATGAAACCTTATTGACGTGTAATTAGCACGGCATCGAAGCGGCCCTGTTAGAAAAGAATATTGTTAAAATTGTTTTATTAGGTAAAGATATAGTAAACAGGATTTGATCCCCGCCGTCGCCATAGAAATTTAAAAAAGCGCTATATTTGAATTTTTCTAATGGTTTTGTGATTGGCTGTAAGGATGGCGATAATAAAATAATACATATATTTCATTACATATAAATAGATGGTCTTCTTTGGCTGTATGTTCTTAATACTAATAGTAACTTTGTTTTATTTATCATATATTTTTTTCTTTAACCGTATTGTGAATTAAGTTATCTAATGGATAAAGACCTTTTGAAGAATGTGTCAAGTGGCATGAAGAACTTAAAGAATATTTTTTAGAGCATAAGGATGAGAAATAATGAATCAGTCCGCCTAACATTAAGTAGATGCCCATGGAAATCTACATCTAACCTCGATTAAGATTCACAATACAGATACTTTGTTACATCTGAGGACTACGATGGAACGCTTCGTTTTTAGAAAAAGAGTATCTGGTTTTCCTTACTCACCAGAAACACAGCGGGATTGTGCTGCTATTTTATTTGCTGGTTTTCTATAAGAGCATAGTCCTTCATTAGTCCAGTTGACACATGCGTGCTACTGCTATAATAAAATAGCCGCTTGGCTCTGTCTCTCTCCTATAAAAAAAATTTAAAATTTTTTGTCCTTAATTAACACGCTGAGCGTTGATGAGCACATCTTATATCTTCAAATGATACCCTCACATTGGTGATGCTTCCCACCATTAATAGAATTTGGGTTGATATTTAAATATTTGTTCTTTTATTAGTCGCCTAAACCTAAGCCGTTATATAGCTAGACACACCGAAGCTAATTCATTAAGCAATGGACTGATCATATAACTCGAAGTATCGACAACCATTGGAGACAAAAGTTTATCGAGTAGCAGCATCGTGTCGCTAAGGAGAGCTAGCAAGGCCGACCATAAGTTTGCTAAATGGTTCAGAATCGTTTTTTCGGCATTCCTTGTGGAAAGTATTTTAGTTAGTTAGTGATGATAATGAAGTGATGATGATGAAGTCATTCCTAAACATTCCGAGCATATCTCAATGCTTAAATGCTCGGAAATAAAAACGACTATAAAATCTGATGAGCACTTACTTTAATTTAACATTTAAATACATGAAAAAGTGACCGCTCCATTTTCACAGCTTAACTTCGCTTGACTCATTCCTTTAATAAAAGTTTTAAAGTTTAAAATTTATGTAAATGTACAAGCATTTAGTTTTATCAAATCTTTATGAAAAGTATCTTCTTAATAAAAGCTTAACCTTGACGTACTTTATAATTTACAATTTAGAGTGATTTATAATTTGATTAAATGTTTATAAGACTTGCTTATTAATTTTAGAAAATTTGTGCATAGCGTGCACGATCCTGTGCGCAAGTACACGTGCACCGTCTATTTCGTTGACTACTACTATACAGAATAGTCTAACATGATATGAATTTTTAACACAATATAATATGAATAAATTGAATAATTGTTTAATTGATGCTTGGAAAAACTTCTCTGTTAGACAAACTAATCAGGACAACAATACTTATTACAGTCTGAATATTGTATTGGATGAGACGATTTATTTGGCAGAGCCACGTTACAGCTATGTATATGTGTGCAGTGCAGTGCAAACACGAGTCAAATAACAGCGTAATGCTGTTATTTGTCTCGTCTTTATTATCATTATTGACTGGACTCATAGGACCTTTTTACGCTTAAGGGATTAAAAAGGTCTTGATGGATGACAACACATTCACACTTTTAGTTTTTATTCGAGGATAGACGTAGGTTTACTTACCATCAGATGAACTGTAAGATCGTTGTCCACCCTTATTACCCAATTAGATAATGTAAAAAAAATTCACACTAAATGTGGCTAATCTCAAACGCCATAAAATAAAAAGAATCAAACTTACCATTTTAAACAAGATATTCTCTTCATAAAAGGAAAAGCGTAAAACATTAAGCTAATTTAGGGACCATTTACACCACATGGCACTTTGCAATGCGGATAACCAGACGGCTGGCTGTTTGCCATCAAATAAAGGTGTAATTAGCGAGTAAATCTGTATAGAATTTTATTGGATTCTTATGCCAATATAATAAAATAGTGATTAAAACTTAAATCAAATACCAAAAAAATACCATCCAAACCATCTGGATGCTTGGCAGTCCACCAATGTACGTTTTGCTAGGAATTTTTACCCCGTTCGAGCCCTCTGTTAGATCATTTACGATCGGCAATTTTTCCGGACCGATCCTTTAAGAAAAGTGCTTACTCTTTTCTAAAAGGTCGGCAATGCAACAGCAATTCCCCTGGTGTTGCAGTTGTTCATGAGCGACGGTAGACACTTTCCATTAGGTGAGCCGCAAGCTCGTTTTCCCCTTCTTCTACAAAAAAATAATAAATGTGTGTCAGAGAAAATCTATGGGAAGGGCCTGTGTTCAGCGGTGAACTGTTGTGGGCCGTAATGAATAAATAAATGAAAATATTTACTAGGTTGTGGAACTCCTTATCTGCCTAGGAGTCCATCTAGATAGTTATAGCGTCGACATATCTCTTTTTGCCATCACATAGCAGTACTTTCACTGTTTTTTTCCGGTCTGCAAGGCATCCAACTTAGTCCCCGTAGATGACAATGCTAGTTACTTTATCATTTCAGTTTAAAAAATATAGATAATACTGTCAAAAATGTCATGGCAATTACAAAAATTTTTGGTCTGTACCCAATACGCAAAAAATATTGCAATATAATAATATAGTAAAAAGTTATTAAGTGTTAAAAAAAACATGCGTGCAGCTCACACGCGACAGAAGTAAAATCTTCAAATGAAATGAAATATAAAATACAAAGACTACTTTTAATAACATATAACTAAAACCCTGTGGTTCCCGTTAACTGCGTTATTAGACTCAGTATCCAAGCATATAGAAATATTTTTTTTTTCAAAAAAAAAAACACATTTAAAAAAATAAATTTTCATCATCATCATCATCATTGATGATGATGTGATGAAAATTAATTTAAAAAAAATTTAAAAAAATAATTTTAATGAAAAAAAATTAATTTGCGAATTGTATGTGGTTTTATTATATCTGCATTGGCCGAAGAGTAAGAGAATTGTCAAAGACCCCGCATTACCGATACTCGTGTGAGTTAGAGAAAATAAAACCACATCATCATCACTATCATCATCATCATCATCTTCATTACAGCCCTTCACAAGTCCACTGCTGAATATAGGCCTCCCCCAAGGAATGCCACAAAGCACGGTCCTGAGCCACCTGCATCCATCGACTTCCTTCATGTCTTACCAGTCACTCCATATAAGGGGTGTCATCCTACACTTCGCCTACTCGTACGAGGCTGCCAGTCGAGAACCTTTTTTCCCCAACGGTTGTCGGTTCTTCGAGCTATATGGCAGGCCCATTGCCACTTCAGCTTACTAATCCGTTGGGCTATGTCGGTCACTCTGGTTCTATTGCGGATATCCTTATTTCTAAGTTTATCACGCAGAGAAACTCCGAGCATAGCCCTCTCCACAGCTCGCTGAGCGATTTTGAGCGTCTTCATACGGCCAGCAATGACGGATCACATCTCGGTTCCGTAGGTCATCACTAGCAACACTCACTGGTTGTACAACTTAGTTTTCAGGTTTTGAGGTATACCCGACGAGAAGATGCGTAGTAATTTCCCGAACGCTGCCCAGCCGAGTTGAATTCGTCGATTGACCTCTCGGTCGAAGTTGGACTTGCCTAGTAGGACTATTTGTCCCAGGTAAACGTACTCGTCAACAACTTCGAGCATTGTGCTCCCTACAACTACCGGCATAGGTGTGACATGGACATTAAACATGATCTTTGTTTTGTCCATGTTCATCTTAGGACCTCTCCGTTGGGAGGCACTATTGAGGTTATTGAGCATAGTGCTTAAGTTCTCCAGCGATTCTGCCATAAGGACTATATCGTTGGCAAATCGAAGGTGAGTGATGTACTCGCCATTGATGTTAATACCGTATCTTTCCAGTTCAGTAGCTTAAAAACGTCTTCCAATGCAGCGGTGAAGAGTTTCGGGGAAATAACATCACCCTGTCTTACACCTCTCTGCAGGTGGATAGGTTTCGTACTCTGTTTCAACACTTCGATATATCGACAGTTAACTTGGCACCGCTGAAAAGACTGTAGCGCCGCCCAAATTTCGACGGAATTAAAGGATTTTTCATAGTCCACATACACCAGGAAAAGTGGCAGATTGTACTCTTCGGACTTCTGTACAATTTGCCGAAGTGTATGTATGTGGTCTATGGTACTAACGCCTTTTCGGAAACCGGCTTTTTTGGGAGGCTGGAAGTCGTCGAATCTGCGTGCGGGACGATTCGTAATGCCTCGAAAACAGCACGTAGACGCGGCTCAGAAGAGATATCGGTCTGTAGTTCTTCAAGAGGGCGTTGTCACCTTTTTTGAAGAACAAGACCACCGCACTTCTGCTCCACGCCTCCGGAGTAGTGCCACCATGGAGGACGGAATTAAAGAACCTCTGAAGGACTTCAAGTACCAGTTTTCCACCCGCTTTCAGAAGCTCCGCTGTAATTCCATCCTCGCCCGGGGAGTTGCCGTTTTTAAGGTGCTGGAGAGCTATTCTAATCTTGCTCAGACTGTCGTCCGGGATATCATCGGAATAGTGTCGGATAAGACTTGCTCTTTGATTGTTACTCAGACTTGCGTATTGCTCCAACGATGATGTGTACACATGTCCATAGAACCTCTCAATCTCACTCAGAATCTCAGGTGTCCCGGAAACGATGCTGCCACACTCAGTCTTCAGCTTTGACAGTTGGCTCTTACAGGCAGACAGATCTCTGGCAAAGACTTTGGAGCCCTGGTTCCGCTCGATCGCTTCTTCAATTCTTCAACGAGCAGTTTTAAAGTTGCGTAAGTCTCACCGCATGCATTTGGAGATCTGTCTGTTCAGTTGCCTGTATGCTCTCAAATTTGTTGACGATTGCAGCCTCATCTCCCGTCTAACAGCCATGAGATTAAGAGTGTGATCGGAGAGTTTTTGCATTTTTCTGCGGCGGGTCTTGCAGAACTTAGCTCCGACCGCATGGACAGTTTCCACGAGCTTGTCATTCATATCGTCCACTGCATTGCAATCTTCCAGGCACTGAAAGCGGTTACGTAACTCGAGCTGAAATGTTTCGGGGTTCTTGGTCAGAGCACGAGGGGGGGCGGGGCATTGACTTCATTAGACGAGACCTCTCCAACTTAACGTTTAGGTTCAGTGTGCCTCTAACTATTCGGTGATCGCTGCCAGTTTTCACCCTTGCGATCACTGAGACATCACTGAACAGTTGACGTCTGGTCGTCATAATAAAGTCAATCTCATTTCTTGTCAAACCGTCGGGGCTCGACCAGGTCCACTTCCTGTGGGGCCGCTTCTGGAAGAAAGAGTTCATCATAAACAGTCCCTCGTTCTCCATAAAGTCGTCCAACTGCTGGCCCCTACGATTTCGTTGCCCTAATCTAAATTCCCCTACCTTCAGATCACCGTTTTCTCTTGTGCCTAGGTTTGCGTTAAAGTATCCCATCAACACCGGGTAGTAAGTTTTGGTGGAATGCATGGCTCTAAAAATATCCTCATACCGTGCCGTGTAGTGGCGGTTGAAAATATCTACTACCCCATATCTTCCCGTGGGTGTCGTAAGAGGCGACAGAGGGAACAGGCAGGAGATGGGCAGCAGCATCTTCCTAATAGCAACAATAATATAAAAAAAAAACTGTGGTTGCCAACCCCGAGCGTGGCAACTATGGCAAATATCCTTCCATGAGTAACGACGCAAACAAACGGCCCCCAGTCCCCGGTGGCCCTGCTATTCCTGGCTTCGGTGGCGACCATGGTAACGGCGGGGCAGGGGGTGTTAAGAATCTCCGGTGGAGGTTCGGTTGCCACCTACGACGACTCGACCTGGCAACATACAACGCACGCTCCCTGAGGACTGACGAGAAGATACTGGAGTTGGAAGAAGAGGTAGACAAGTTGCGCTTGCATATTATTGGATTATCCGAGGTCCGAAGAGACGGGGAGGACACGGTAATCCTCGAGTCCGGCAACTTGTTCTATCACCGGGAGGGCGACCATCTGTCCCAAGGAGGTGTCGGATTTGTCGTCCACAAGTCTCTCGTCAAGCGCGTTGTAAAGATTGGGAGTGTGTCGACGAGGGTCGCGTACCGGATACTCAGAATCACCAAACGGTATTCGCTGAAGGTCATACAGGTTTACGCACCAACCTCGGCACATCCCGATGAGGAGGTGGAAGAAATGTATGTGGAAAACCACATACAATTTGCAAATTAATTTTCTTTTTTTCATTAAAATTAATATTTTTAAATATTTTTTTTGATAAAAAAAAACATTTCTACACGCTTGGACACTGATTCTGATAACACACTTAACGGGAACCACAGGGTTTTTGTTACATGTTGTATATATATATATATATATATATAGTTGAGGTTTGGCCGTTCTTCACCGCTTGTTAAATCCATAGGCACACTGACATTCGTACCTTAATGAACAAAACGCGTAAGACTTTTTTCTCACGAGCTTTGAGCTATAAGCTATAATCTAATGCTTCCTATCTTATTTTCTCTCATATTAAATCTTATGAATTTATGTGGCTGTCTCTTTTTACTGTAGCTTTTTTTTTGTCATAAACTTTCAAATCACAACGATGCTAAAGAAGTTTTCACTTCAAAAACTAGGATCGCCTTGCCTGTTTTTTCTATAGAGGTTAAACTTTTAAAACCAGTAGTGCGCAAATACTTGTGATTTCTTAAAACAAGTCCTTGAGTAAAGAAACTTTGTTTAATTGAACCGCCGCCAGTGGTGGTGAACATGCCGCCGTTAAAAAAGTATATATATATATATATATATATATATATAAAAATATATATATATATATATATATATATATATATGTATGTAGTGGTAAAAGTTACTTTTACTGTACGATTGATGTAAATTTTAATACAAGTGTAACAAATGAATACATATTATTCTATTACATAATAAGTAGAGGCTGTCCCAGGCAAGAAGAAATTATAATAAAATATAATTGCTTATAATTCCCATTATCTTACCTATATCTTTATATGGATGTGAGGAGTGTACAGTTAAAGAGGACCTCCGAAAACGTATGAAAGCTTTCGAGGTTTGGGCATACAGACGTATGTTGTCCATTAACTGATCTCAAAAAGTCACAAATGTGGTAGTTGCGTTTACGACCATTAGACCAAGCGGTCGATGTACACAAAGATAATATATTATTATGGATAACTTAGATATGGAACTGCATAAAAGATAAATAAAGAAAATAAAAACTAACTTTTACATAACTCTTAATTTGAATTCTACTTAAAGCTAAAACGTTAGAAAAACGATTGATTACCATCACACCCGAAGAAAAGCGAAGTTGTAATCCAAGATGATTACCGCGCTACTCTAAAAGAAGTCTAGTTACTCTTTCCTTAAAAAGCGCAAAAACGTAGTTTGTGTCAATGAATTGCTTAATGTTGCATTCGATTAAGTAGAAAACATTCTCAATAATAATTAAAACTTATTATAACTGTAATTACTATGGACCAGGCTAAATGAAATCGCTATCCTAGCTCCGTGCTAGCAGCTTTTCTCATTCAAGCGCATTCTAATACAGAGTGCGAATGAGGCTTCCGGGATTACACCACTGGATATATTTCCACAGTTGGCTTTTATTATCAAATTATGGAATTTTAGAGGACGCTGCTGCGAAGGAAAATAAGAAAGAAGGTGAGAAAGAAGAGAGATAGAGATGAATAAATAAAGAAAAGAGATTTAAGATAAGCGTTTAAAACTGTGGTCACTTTTGATTCTTATCGGTTATTATTGAATCAGCGTTGTAGTGATAATAATATCTTGGCCATTTAATATGAAAAAATGTATATCTTACAAAAGGGTCAGAGGGAATGCTAATACGTTTTGAGTAAAATATCTATGATATTTTCATGTGATCGTTCAAAATTATTAGTGCGTATTATATAAAACGCAAACATTTTAGGGAATTAGGCATTTCATCTTAGTTCTAGGGGGCGACAACCCATTTTGATTCTTATTCAAGTCTTAATAGACGATAAATTTTAGAAACAATTTTTTTAACTAAAAACAAAAATTTTTGCAAGTTTTGTGTTAATTTTAATAAAATTGTTAATTCAAAAAGCTATTCGTGTGTTGTATATATTATTACAGTATTTCAAATTTTGGACTTTTATATGGCATTATATTTTAGATGCAAATTAATTTCATGGGATCAAAAATGGGAACAAAAAATTTAGTTAGTGGATATTATTTCTACGAATGAAATGAATATAATAGGATAGCGTCAAATCTCAAAATCCCTGTGACGGTAAATTGGGCACGCCTTCGCATTTATGAAGCCTTTTCTAAGCTCGGTTTATTGACAGCACGAGCAATATTGAACCGTAATTTGTACAATTAAATATGGATTTGCAATGTCAATAATAGCTTCACCTCCTTTCAAAAGTGAAGACAGTATCTTGGGAATTGAAAATAATTGGGTTTTAAAGACAATATGTTAGCATTTTGATTGAGATGTCAATATTTCTAAAAGTATTTAAAGTCTTATAACAAAATGATATTTTTGTTACTTGCGTTATGTTTCTGTATATTATGAGAATCGTTTATCAATAACCGTACTCATGATATAATTTTTTATTTTTTTACATAGTATTCTAAAGGCAAATTTGTTTTATCCTTACGTTACCCCAGAGAGGTGCAAGAAAAATCTAGAAATGGGTCAAAAGCCCAGGTGGCGCTCAGGCCGTCTCAAAATTGTGAAATGTAAAATAAATAAACCGATGACGAGATATACGAGTATCATAAAAGGTATCTTTTATGACACTGCAATCGTCAATGTTTCTGCTAAGAAAAGTGGAAGTATAATATGATACTTCAAAATGAACTTGAGAGAAGTCTGTGTTGTAGTGAAGCTTTCACACGATAATGATGTTGAAGTTCTCTTGAGATGAAAATCTTTTGGTGAATGTGAAAAAACTGATGAAAAAAATCTGTTTTCATCAGTTCCACGAGAGTGGAACGTCGCGCCGTCAAATTAATCTTGTGTTGTATTGTTTTTTTTTTCTATTTCTAATTTAACATTTTATAAATATTCAGTATAACTGGTTTTACAGAATGATCCGTAAAATTTGTTTTTATTCGTGTAAATTGAATTCATAATTATTCTTATAAATAGATTTTTTTAAATAATACCAGGTTGATCAATAAGTTTTTGGAAATGCAATGAAATTCAAGGATAACTATATGTAACTTGTATTTATTTTTGGTGTAATCGCCTTTTAACTTTTCACTGTCTCTTGCACTACATATAGTTCATTGCTATTGTCTTACTATTGTGTCTGAAAACCAGACAGTGAAAGTGTTAAGCTAATACAAAATATCGTTTTGCAAGTTAGTTAATTTCCTTGCATTAAAAAGAATCCTGGGACTCGAAAAAAGCCTCCATAGCACACATGAACTCATCGTCGCCATCGAAAGTGAAAAGGTGCAAATCACTCGGAATTATGCCCATAGAATATGGTGTTTTCTACATCTCTGAAACCCTATTAGCCTAGCAGTATGGATGGCAGTGCCTGCAACATCACGTTGATTGGCAGGGGTATTATTATGATGAAAAAGCACTCCAGCGCGGAATTTTCCTTGACGTTTAATTAATTTTATTAATAATTATCCACATAGCATATTGCGGTATGGTTGTAATTGGCGGACAATTGAAGCTTCCAATTGATATTCAGCAGCCGATCAGAGCAAACAACGCGGCTCAAAGACAATACGATCACTATCGTATTATAGATAATAAATTTCTACTGCGCAACCTCCAACACCAGGTGAAAAAGCGCATTACCAACTTTAGACAAGGTTATCATGCCGTCTCAAAATGCATTCTGGCAGTTGACCCGAGCTCTAAAATCAGACTCGCCTCACTTCACCCATGTCGACTCTCATTAGGCCAGGATAGCGCGATCTCGCCTTTGACGATTCTGATAAGACCGAGTGCCTCGCGGACAGTTTAGAGAGCCAATGCAGTCTTTGTAGCAAACCCATTGATCCCCCCGCTCACCTTGCAGAGGTCGAAGTTGAAGTCAATCGGGTCTACATTACCACTTGCAGGCTCACCTTTAGATCCTGTAGCTGATTATGAAGTCATAAAAATTATCAAATCTCTATATGGTATAAAGAAATCAGCACCCGGCCCCGACGGCATTAGCAACAGATTGCTGAATTCCCTCTGAGCGCTACTTATCTGCTCAACGCTCGTCTCTCAAGATGCTCCTTCCCGGACGCACGGAAAGAATCGAACGTCATAAGAAAAACCGCGGAACTTAGCCTCTAGCTACAGACCCATTAGTCACCTCAGCACATTGGGGACAGTTTACGGGCGAATCATAATGAATCGCCTCCGTTAACACGTCTTTGCTAACAAGCTTCTTTCTGCCGAACAGTTCGGTTTCAGAACCAATCACTCACGTACCAGTCAGATTTAATGCCTTACGGAATACATTCTGAAGAGCTTCTCTCACTCAACTTACTAACACCTTGACACCGCTGCCGTCATTTTCAAAGTCGCAAAAGCGTTTGACAAAGTCTGGCACGACGCTATGCTTTATAAGCTGTATAAACCGAATGTGCTCGATAGACTCACTCACATCATCAGAGCTTGTTCAACGCATTTCCGCTATCCAAGCTCCCTCTCAGGGTTGGGTTCCCTCGGGTCTCCGTTCTCTCCCCACTCCTCCTCACACTCTATAGGAATAACATCCCGAAGGACCCAGTTGTCAACACGGCTCTCTTCGCAGACGACAAGGCACTTTTTGTTACCTCTTTCAGCAATAAATTTGTAGCAACGAAGCTCCAAAGAGCCGCCAATCGCTTAGGCGTATGGTTTCGCTTATGCAGAATCGAAGGGAACCTTGAAAAAATAAAGCAATATACTTGAAAAGGAAACCCTATCTCAATAGTCGCAACCTAAATCCCAAAAAGTCTCTAGGCACGGTCACCCTATTCGGCCGCCAGATCCCGTGGCAAACAACCGCCGAATACTTTTGGGTCACATTCAACCACGTCACATTCGGGAAATACATTCGCATTATCCGCAATCGTGCCCAATTCGCCACTAGTTTGCCTCGACCCGCTAATTAACAGCAAAAGCAAACTGTCCCTAAGACACAAGCTCCACCTTTACAAAGCTTGCGTTAGCGCAGGCTATGCTTGCGTGGGACATGATATATCTTATCATGTCCCACGCAAGCATAGCCTTCGCTCACGCTCAGTCATTTGTACGACCTCCAAGTCATCCAAAACATATTCGCATAGCCATTGGAGCTCGGTGGTACCAGATTGTCAACTTCCGACGATCTCTGAGACAAATCCCAACCCGTTAGTACTAAACGTTGCCACCTACACTCCGACTCTAAAATGTTAAGGAAAGTCTCCGGGCCTCCGTTTCGCTAGTTTCGCTAGATTCCGACGACCCAGATGTTGCCAGCCTATCACACACATGTACTATACATTCACCTAGCGCCACGAACATTGTTAGGATAAAGGTTGGGACGCAGCGAGTCTGCAGATAGTCGCGCCGCACACCACTCCACACCGCGTACACACCGTACACTCAGTGAGAACCACCCAGAACAACGAACGATACGAATTAACCGTCAGCGCCGGGGTCCGCCACCCCCTGCTCGGGCGGCCATATATTATAAAATGATGCAAAGAATTAAGGTATAAAATACAGCTATTGATTTACCAAAACCTGTTGAACAAAATTGGGTAATCGACTCTTTTACGGACCAATTTCTTTTGGATTGTTAATTAAATCAATTTTTCAAATCCATCCTATTTCAACATAGTTAATATGTTTCCTATTTTTACCAGAATTTCCGAAGGTGTTTAAATATGTACATAATTATTACAGAGCTATAACCAAATTAATGCCAGATGTTTCACCCCTCTGAATCGTGGCTAATAACTGAATGTGCTTCCTTCCTTTACCACCTTATCGCATATGCCAACACACGCTAGGGGCCGATTATTAATATAGTTTTTTTTAAATCTTATATTAAAATATGTAGGAAGAAGATGTTTGCTTCAGATGTGGGTTAATAATACAAAGTTAAATATTGACTATCTACAATTTTGTGATTTTGATTCCTTGTTTTTTCCTACTTTAGCCATTACGGCAAAATTTTTGTTACAATTTTTAAGGCTTATGTTTGGTTGGTGCTAAATAAATAATATAATATGTAGTGTTAATATTTACAAAATATTTATTAGTGACAATAGTGAAGACGTAGCACCAGTGTCTGTCTCAGTGATAATCTGTGAGATTTCACAGCACTAAGTGATCGTGACCTTAACTGGCATAGTACCAAAAAGTATATAAGAGTATAACAGCATAAAAATTATTTATATTATAGGTGTATATAACAAAGAAAATAGTTGTAACCACTAAATTAACATATAATGCGATTACTAAATATATAAGTTCTTACAAAAACTTTCAACAAATTACCTAGTAGTTTTATCTGACAGGAAACGTGGTAGCTGAGAGGCTAAGGCGCTCGCCGCTAATTTCACAGTACAAAAGAAACCCGGGTTGTAAGGTTGGAGTTTTAAGTGCTCATTTACCATTTGTTGAAAAACAGTGTAAAGAAAGCTACAGGTCTTAGAAAAAGTCGAAGACATGCGAAGTCCTTTGGTGGACACAGTTTAACAGTAGTTTTTGACTGTGTCCAGATAGCTAAAATTTTTAAGCTGGCTAATTTAAAAATATTAAGAAATAAAGTTATTATGGCTATAACTATTTAATAGATTCAATTAATACTATCATAAAATATTTTGTACGTAAAGCATACTGTAAATAATTCTACAACAGTAATAAAAAATCTACGACAAATCCTAAAATCCCTGCGACAACCAACTAGGCACGACTTCGAAATTATTACGTCTTTTCAATAGCTTGTTGTTTCCAATGTATCGTGAAAAATTGAACTTTGAAGCAAATTGGTTAAGATTTATTTTACGATGAACGAAGGTACTTGGTATATAACAATTTCATTTCAGAAATGTGTTTGTGATGTCATGGCATTTCAAGTTACGGGGTATGATAGCCCACAGTGTACAAAGTATCTCGATCTGATCGCTAGTTGCTAGTGCATGTTACATGTTTTTTTTTTCATTCATTTAATGGCAAAATTTTCTTAGTAACGTTTTCTAAGACTTGTATTTTTAATCTGATATCTAAGGTAGATTTTTTTTATTCAAAATATGAATTACGAATGCATTCAGTTTTAATTTTTAGTAAACTAAATGCTTAAGCAGTTTCAAAGGCTTCGTAGTTACAATACGAGTATCTGAGTCACGTGAGGCGTACATTAGTAATAATTGAAATATCAAAACTATAGTGTGTTAAATAAATCTGAAAGTTTACCTCTATTGGGACCAATCATGATAGTTTATTGTTGACAAAATAAATAGTTACCGAAAGTGCCGGTAGGTTAAGGGGAATTACGTAAGTTTTTTTCTGATAGGCGAACGAGGCTATGGCGACCGTCATGAATCATCCGGCGATGATAATAGAAAATTCATACAAAAACATGGGATTCAAATTTTTCAGAATGCACAAGAGGCATCATCCTAAGTGCGAAGGCTTCGGCCCTAAACTTTTCAGTCCGTCTCCATAGTGAGGTACCTATGGATATATCTTCGAAGCAATGCTTGTCAAATTAAGTATTATTGGAAAGAACTTAGTCATATAAGTTCTGTTACTCATTAAAATGCATAATAATCCTTTTGAAGAAACAGTTTGAAACGCCAGCGATTTTCCCGGACCAACACCAATTACTTCATCAAGAAAATAACATACTTATTTTTATAAGGCTGGAAACGCACCTGTGAATCCCTTGGTGTTTATTTCACTTAGCACCTGGTAAACCATATGCACGTTTGCTTTCTTCTGTGAAAAAAATGTTTTAAATGTCAAAGCTTGTTTGCTTAAATGGTTGAAACTATTTAACGACGACTTCGGAATGAATGGAGACTCCGTGGAAATTTAACCACTAATAGTTTTAAAGATTTCTTGAAAAACTCGATGTATTACTAAGGTTTTGATCAAGAGATGTTAAACTCTATATTATGTTATTTCATCGAATGTTGGCTGCTCTTATTAATTATTGTAATAAAACTTGGTGAAAAATAATATGGCGAAAAATTAATCTAAGTTTCTGACATAATAAATGCATTCCAAATATGAATTCGGAAAAACTATAAGAAGAATTTATTAAACTGTAACATTACCAAGGACTAAACTAGTTAAATACAGCAGTGGACTTATAAAATCTGATGATGTTGGTGATAATAAATAACAGTAACCAAACCACCTATTGAACTCTTCAGTTATGTCGTTTAAATTTTTCAATCGATCGAATTGTAAATATTAAGTAAATACATACCATAAGTATAGTACAATACATACTAGATGCACGGAAATGTATTTATATAGTAATTTTGTTTACGTGTGTGGCCGGTGCATCGATGAATACAATTCAGAGGGAGACTTTTGGAACAATGGCGTCCAGATTAAGAGTTAAATTATATCGCGTCTACGATCTCGCCGTTTCTATCTGTATGAACGTATTATATTTGTGTATGTTATAGTCAATAGTGATATTCAATTCTTTTTAATTATTTATTGATTGTAGCCTATCAAAATATATTATCGAGTTTGAGGATACGTCTTAGTTGTCACGCATTCCCTAGTCAAGAGTTGATAAGCGCAATTTGTTTATTGATAAGTTATTTTGTGACAGATACTGTTGCTACAACAAACTCCCAGAAAATATGCGGGCTTTATCTATCAAAAAGTTTAAAATGGTAATTAAGCAAATATTGTTTAGTAAGGGTTTTACCTATACAGTAAATGATTGAAAATAACCCATGTAAATGAGGTGATCGCTACCATGCATGTGTATGTCTTCATAATAATTGTATAAAATAATACATTTTTAATTGATTTTACTTAAAAAAGTCTCACTAGCTTTCTTGCTGGTTCTTCCCAGGATAGAGGTTTTTTTTTCGAATCTATGGCAAAAGTTAAAAATGACTTCCAATACGTATTCTTGTAATATATATTGAATAAAATGATTATATTCTGTTCTATTCTATAACTTCTGTTTCCGGTTCACTCTAACGCCTTTTTTAAGAGGCTTGTGCCCAGTAAAGGAACGTATATAGGCTATGTAACGAATTTATATATGCTGTATGCTGCTGAACATATATGTTGTGGCTCTTCCGCTTTAACAATGATTTTCTGGAATCGCCAAGATTTTTACATCGGAGGTGATTGTTTCTGCCACCAAATAGCAGTACGTAGCAGTGTGTATTTGGATCTGAAGAGTACAGAGAGCTAGTCTTGCCAATCGTGCGTCGGATATCGCCTCGGAGTGGTCTGTCAACACCGACTGCAACTGGACCGTGTAGCTTTTTGATTGGTCGAATTTTATAGCCCACCAGGAATCGGACCACACATTACGCCTGTTTTTCTGTTTTAAATATACAAAGTTGCAGGGTGCGGAAACTGTCACCGTGTTGTATTAGTATTATTATTATATCCTGGATGCCTGAAATCAAATCCTCAATAACCTTGATGCTTAAAGGGCATTACTTGTCTAAATTGTTCGAACACCGTAAGGATGAATTATGTGATTATGTATTAATCTGCTTTATATTATTGTTGGAGGAATATTTATATATTCATATGCATACATATGTGTACATCATATGTTTGACTTTTCTTTTATAATTTAAAATTTATATCATTACAGGCTTAGAGGTATTGCATCATAGTCCCCTGTGATTATTACTCATCAGTAGCATTCCATGTTTTAAGTTGATTGCAGATGCCCATGGTCTACAGTAGCCTCTTACTATCACTATTACTTTGCTATAAATAATTGTACGATGTAATAAGATCAATAAGAATAAAAAGAGTCAGTTACATTTTATGGGTAATTTGCTCTGCTACTGCGAAGGTCAAGGACCAACAGTGAGACCGCATACGTGTAGATGTGAAATCTTCACTTGGATTTATGTTTCTTTCTGCTTATTTATTTATATTAATTGATTTATATAGTACTTGGGTAGAACATATCGACCTGGTAATAAATGCAGTAAGCCGATGGACGTAGGTGGCTCAGGATCGTGCTTTGTGTCATTCCTTGGTGACAGACCCCACAACTAACACGCTTAAAGCAACTAGCGATTTAATAAAGAAACACTCCGAAAAATTAAATCTCGACGTGAATTCGCTAATACCATCATGTACCAAACCACCGAGGTTGTATGGGTTACCAAAGATACACAAACCAAACGCTCCACTACGTCCAAAAGTGAGCCAGATCGATTCACCAACTTATAAGCTGGCACAACACTTGGCAAAAGTACTGTCACCACTGAGAGGACATACCAGAGCACACACAAAGGATTCATACCATTTTGTTAGTGAGATAAAAGACCTACATCTCGCTGACAATGAAACTATGGTCAGTTTTGATGTTCAGTCACTATTCACATGCCTACCTATTGAAGACTGCATATCAATTGTAACTAGGAAGCTAGAATATAATAACATGCCTGCTGAATATGCAGTATTACTCAAACACTGCCTCACATCGGCTATCTATTGTGGAAGGAAAAGTTCTACAAGCAAGTAGATGGTGTGGCGATGGGCTCACCTGTATCTCCCATAGTCGCTGACATATTCATGGAGGACTTCGAGGAGAAAGCCCTTCTTACTGCTCCTGTAAATCCAAGATTCTACAAGCGGTACGTAGACGACACTTTCACAATTTTACCATCTGACAAGGTAACTGCATTTTTAAACCACCTTAACTCTATAAACTCTAAAATACCATTCACAATGGAGTTAGAGGCAAATAATTCTTTAGCTTTCTTAGATGTCATTCAGTCAGTCAGTCATTCGAAATCCTAATAACAAAATTGGTCACACTGTGTATAGAAAAAAAGACCCATACCAACCGATATTTAAATGGTGAATCTCACCATCATCCTTCACAGTTAGCTACCGTGGGTAAATCTTTGTTTCAGAGAGCACGAGGGATCTGTGACAGAAAACATCTGGCCGCCGAACTTCAGCACGTCAAGCAAGTATTGCAAGACAACAAGCTTCGGGTCCCGCGCCTACGTCACAGTGACCGAGTGAAGCCGGCCACAGTCGAGCGTGTGCCTGCTGTACTACCATATGTCAGGGGTGTCACAGACAAGGTTGGCTACATCTTGAAGCGAGCTTCTATTAAAACATACTATAAGCCGCCGAAGAAGATTAGTCAATTTTTACCATCCGTCAAGTGTAATATCCCTCTACAAGATGCAGGAGTGTACAAGTTAGATTGTGAATGTGGTCTCTCTTACATAGGTCAAACAAAAAGATCCATAAAAACCCGCGTGAAAGAACATATAGCTGACGTGAAGCACCGACGCTCCGGGAAGTCTGCAGTATGCGAACCTGTTCAAGATCGTCCCCACCATTACATTCGCTTTGATAAACCACAAATTCTCGCAAAAGAACACCGATTCCTACCAAGGATGATACGCGAGGCTATTGAAATTAAAAAAACATCCAAATTTCAATAGGGAAGATGGATGGGTGCTGCCCACTGCTTGGGATCCTATAATTAACAAAATTAAACCCAAACCTAAGCATATCACTGCAAGACTTCATGATACTATAAGCTCGTTTTGCGTAAATCGGACCAAAAATTAATATTAAAAAACTGAAGGTAGCCGGACTAACTATGACATTGGGACGTCAAACATCTCAGTCCCCCCCGTGACCATGGTTGCTGTAAAGCACCCGAAACGTCGGGAATTAAAAATAAGTAAAAGTAGTGAAATAAACGCGATAAAATCCGTAAATTTAGTTTTATTCAATAAATATCATTATTTTATTCCCCGTCCCAAAAATATTTCAAAAATGAGAAAAGGCATATAATATGGACTACCTACACGTCGGATTTATCTCATGAACTGAAATTTTTACAGGATTTAAAAATACTAAATAGATTAAATCTTTTGAATTTAATGACCCCTAATTAAAATTTATTAAAATTTATCATTCACCTTCTTTAATAAAGATAAAGATGATATAATAAATCATCAGCAAAGGCAATAAATTAAGGAAAATTGCCCAGCTACGTGACATAGAAATAACGTAGAGGTTTAATTCGAAATGGGTCTTAGAAATTTGTGTTACAAGGGTTTGTGTTTAGTATATTGGTGTTACTTGATATTTTAAAATCATAACAATTTATAACACAAAAAATCTTGCCAGAGATAGGAACATAACTTAATACAAAAACTATCCTAAAAAGTGTGCTTAACCTATTTTATTTTTTTGTGCTTATTCTTTTCTTTCAAATTTTAAAATTCTCTTATGCTTATGTGAATTCAAATTTATCGAAGAATTCCTTATCATCGATAATAAGCCTTACACACTTACATACACGATTTTACTTTTATTGTAAATCGCCGGGACCGACGTAGCGACGAGCACAAAACTATAAATTAAAAAAAGATATGCTGTAAGGAAGGTATAACTACATATAACTTTATTCATAATAGAGTATATAGTAGTAAACTCGTGTTATATAACGTAAAGTAGACTTTAATTTATTTAATACGGGTTTATAACGGTAAAACTTAATTAATGAATGCAATGAAGGCAAGTGCGCTTGGAAAACGTATGAAATGCTGTCACAGTTTTTATATGAATTACTTTTCTAGCCAAATTTTACATAACACATGTCAGCGCGGTTTTCTAATTTTCGAAAAAACTATTATGTTCAGTACACATTTTATTTTATTTTATTATTATTTTAAATTTAATTTACTTTATAAAAAGTAAGGGTGCAATTATGAAACCTACTGTTTCAATAACTTAGCTTAATCTCTTGATCTCTTGATCTATCTAATGAGACCATTCTCGATATTATGAGCCGTAAAAGTTTTGCATGCCCAGCTTACACATGAGGAAGTGACATAATAAAATAACAAAACTTTTATTTCATTTCGTCACATGTTGTCCCTGACAATTGAATAGACAGACAGAATAATAAACAGAAGAATTCCTTTATAGACGTCTACGGAAATCTGATAAAAGATAGCTTACATATCACCACCATAAAATGAATGAAGGAACCAAAAAAAAAAACAGCAAAGAGCAAAGCTAGTTACCGACGTCATTGCAATTCCATTAAAACTTGAAGGTGAAATAAACCTCAAAACTTATGAAAGCCGGGTTAATGCATTTGCTTTTACTTTGAAGATGACTCTAACTAATTTGATTTTTCCTGCACAGAAATCTTTTCAGCACAAAATACCATTATGCAGTTCGACATAACGCTTAAAAAACACTATGTGTAATAAACATTAGCTATAAGACGTGTTTTGGCGGTGTAAGAAAATTCAGTACTCTATGTCATCCCGTGGGTGTCGTAAGCGAAGTCGGAAGAAAATTAAAACAATAGAGGAAACACCATTTTCATCATTTGACACAAAATAGTAAAACTGCGTTGGCCAACGCGAAATATCGAGAATATTTTTTACTCCGAGCGGACATAAAACACCCAGAATGGCGACGAGAAGTAGTGTCAAAGGGGGAGACATCTGGTTCTGCGAAGGTCAATTTGCTTGCCAAGGTTGATGATTAAGCCAAAGTCTCCATAAAACGGGAGATGCCATGTCCAGCAGTGAACTTTTGCGAGCTGTTGAAGAAGAAGAACAAGTAAAGAGACTACATTATTTTCTATACATACATCATTTTTAATCCGCTAATATTGTTAGTTTAAAAATTGCTTTCCATAATTACTCCCTACTACTAACGTACCGCTCTTAATCCTGCTGTCAAATGACACACCATGTATGCATACCCATCTGTTCTGATGTGATAGGTATTTGGTACAAAATAAAATTTGATAGCGTTTTAAATTTATATCTATTAACTATGCTTTGTGGTGTTGACGTGAGAATATATATATATATATATATATATATATATATAACCATATTTCATCTCGTCCATGACGCAAGAAACTACTACAGAAACAGTCGATGGCGATATTTCTTTCCATTTTACGTCTGGTGTATTTTTTTTTTATTTTTTTTTTTAAACGTTACCCCTACACTAAGATTTTCTCTTGTATTGTGGGGGCAGTTTACAAACATAAATTGCACAAGGACGAACATCCAGGCCCGGAACAAATACTTGTAGGCCATACAAATACTTGTTCCGTGCGGGATTCGAACCCGCGACCCCCAGCGCAGCCACTCATTGCTAAGCCACTGCGCCACGGAGTCGTCTAATGTATAAGAAACCCGGTAATGGTGGTGTGAGAATATCCACTACCCCATATCTTTCTGTAATAGTGTCGTAAGAGGCGACAGGGGGGAAACTGAAACATAAGATGGGCTGCAGCATTTTCGTGATAAAAACTCTTAATAATAAATTTTTGTTTTTAAATTTTTGGGCTTATTGATGGATGGATTACTTCTGATACATCACAAGATTGGCGATTTTTGCAATCAAAGTAATAAACCTGCTTAAAATTACTTAAAAAAACATTATTTTCGTAGTATTAGGCATTTTCCTGTAACTTGATCCATTAGATTATAGCTTCGAACACTGTTGATTGATTTATTACCATGTTAATTATACCACGATACTGTTAATAGGCAGTAAATCATCGTCGGGATAAGGATCTGTATGCGATAAGTATTAAAAGAACAAATTCAATAGTACTTTGGATTAATAGAACTCAATGTTTATGTAAGGTAAGGATTTCCTTTTCATTAGAGCGTTTGCATGAGCCTACCGATCCGACTAACCATTATTATGCCTTAACTACGCGACGCCTCTCTTTGAAAAACTAAGAACTGGATCGTCTCTTTAAAAACTGTATGCTATTTTTTTGAAAACGATACAAAAATTAAATGGTTATCGGTTTATATGCTTGGTTTTCTTCTAAATATTAAACTATTCTTTGAATTGTGTATATAAGTACATCAGATCCGTGCTTAGTCGCATTTCTTGGATGAGGCCTATGTTTAGCAGACTAGTGAAGAATTGTAATGATAATAATGATGATATGAGGTACATATTATATCATAATAAATATTTTATTGTTTTACAACGATACCTATTTACAGTAATAATAAGTAACTGTAAATGCTTTTAGAAAGAGCAAACATGCCATGTGGCATTAAATTCGCGTTTTCCTGTTAATTCTATGAAAATAAAGAAATTAAATATTTTATTTGATGGAAGTACGATGTTATTTAAACTACGTTTGTGCAACGACATTTTTTAATCTTTTACTGTCGAATTAAAATTTATTAATAGGCGCTGCAGGAACTGGCGCAGGTCCGGGTTGCGGATATATATTTTACCGACACTATTTTATAAACGGTTCTTCACGGGGTCACCAGTGTACAGTCTTATGAGTACTACATTTAATTAATTAATCAATTTACTGAAGTCCATTAAGGTGTACAATGAAGGTTGCAATAAATGAAGACACGTGTCGAGTAAACGGTGATGTGTTTGCGACTCCGCGTGGCGGACGCAGCCGCCACACCTATATCTATTATACACATACACATGCATTACACATACATAGGTATAGCTGTTAAATAAGTATGGGCATGATGTAGGTCACCGGACACGCAATCTAAAGAGTTAGTATATTATAGATACCTATACTGTGTCCCTACAATTTGATGGTAAAAAGAAACATTTTTGTATTTTAAAGGTCAAATATAACAAGTTTAATCAACCGTGTTGTGGCTGTGTAAGGACTACTCATTATCGTCCGTAAGTGTCGTAAGAGGCGACTGAGGGAAACTGAAACAGGAGATGTCAACAGAATCTTCCTGATAACAACTCTAAGTTATAAAAAACTATGGCTGCCTACCCGCCTGCTAAGCATGGCAACTATGGAAAAATCCACCATATGGGGCACAATTAGGTTTAATTTAAGCATTAGACTTTTAAAGACTAATTAATGGATTGATGGACAGATATATCATAGCAAAATTATATATGCTGATGCGAGATTTCAACAGTTGTATCATGGACGCCGGTCAGAGCCGTTGATGGGTTTAAAGGAGTTCAGAGACGTGGCTCCATTATTTGTAATTGATTGTTCAAGACAACACGAAACTTTAAAAGGTTCGATCGATGTGAGAGTTGAAATCGAAACAGACCAAGAAATACCAGATCAGACAACCGCTTATTGCTTGATATTAAACGACTGTATATACTAATACAAACCACTGAGTAATATCGTTAAGAAAATATCATGAATAGCAATACAATAATCGTCGATCTTCAAGGCTTCAAAAATAGCAAAAATGAATTTATAGTAAAGGAGTTTGCTATAGCCACTTTGGAGTACATCAATATATTCCTAAACCTCCTTACCCATTCACTTCACTACTCTTGAAGAGAAAAAACAAATTGGCCGGATTGAAAAGCACAGAGGGTATCGTTGGAGTGAGGGCTTTGTTGATTATAGAAAATTTCACAGAATTATCCAGACATATTTGAAAGACAAAAAGATTTTTTTAAAAGGATGTGAAAAATTAAATTGTTAGAAGCTCTTTGTGATTTAAATAATACTATCATAGATAGAGGTTACTGAGGAGCTCCCAATTTAAATACTCTTTGTGAACTTTATTGTAAAGATACTTTACTGTGTAACTGTTTTACTCATAAGAAAATATGTGCGTTAAAAAAGTTTTAAGTATTAAGAAATGGTGAATGATTGTTTAATTTCCAATAAAATATATGTAAATGAACACTTCATCTTTTAATTAAACTACCTTTTCGAGAAGAAGAAAAAAAACCTTGAACTTTTTTTTTTTACTACCTTGCATTTTTAACATGACAGATTAGCCTTCATATTTTGTTGTTATATTATTGAACCATTTGTATTTGAGATTCCGAATGAAACGGTATTAGAAATGGAGCAAAGATAAAAAAGCGGTTCGAGAATTAGATTTAAAATTTAGACCTCTAATGGAGAGAATTGGGGCCTTCAGGGGAATGTAACTCGAGCGAAGCGAGAGCAAGTGACGCAGAAGCCCCAATTCTCACCTACTTTTGTCCTCTGGGTAAACTACGCATCTGAATTTTGATTCTGTACCGAGAATAGATGTAAATGTTTACATGCTACAGCATCCAGATTCCATCAGGTGGATTGTGTATTCGTAGAGGGCTGTGCAATTCCTGTCGTAGTTGGAATTATTTATATATGCAAGGTTGACAACGAAGTTGTTAACCTTGATAAAGACCTTTACATTAGAGCTGAGCTTGTTTAAAAAAACCTATCTAATGACGCCATAATTGATATGAGGAGCCGTTAAAGTTTTGCGTCCGCAGCTTACACACGAGAAAAGTGGCAAAAAATATAAATTTTTTATCTCAACAACAACTTGCCAACCCGCCTGCCAAGTATGGCAATTATGGCAAAATCAATCATATGAGACACACTGTGGGGGAGGCTGGATGGATGGATAGGTATATATTAAAATTGAACATGCTCATTAGTAATCGAAACATGATATTGTTTTACGAAAAGCGAATTGATTTTGGAGTTTATTACTGCATAGCAAATCCGGGAAGCCTTTTTACGCCTACACTAAATTAAATACTAAAGAAAATGGTGTTACTTTCTTATGTGGTGTATCAATAATACAATGTAAACAATGACATTAATTAAACCCATTGGTAAAGGCAAAATTCGACACGAAGCATGTTGGCGTCATTCACGCTTGTTTTGGCACTACAACCCAGTTCACTCTAATCTTCGGCGATTTGGCAGTCGCCTTCACATTAAAAGCACATTGTCATACACAGGCTGAATGAAATGCTGACGCAAACCAGTTGCATATTCAGAACATAGAAAAGACACAGATAAAAAAAGCTTACATGTAAGAAGTATTACTTAGCATATTGAAAAAATGGTTATATTTTTTAAATTACTATCAGAACAAAACTTTTCAATTAATACAAGTTTATTACGATTGTTATGAGCTCATTAGCTGAATAGGGGTTCATTAACAAAAAAAAAATGAAATCAAATAAGTCAACCCTAGAAATATTTCTTTTTTTACCTATAATATTACAAATTATACAACATACAATATATTATATGTATAATACATCGTAGTTGAATTTAAAAATAATAAAAAGACATTTAAACAAATATAAATAACTTTATTCTTAATAAGTGCAATAACAATAGTTACCATTTTGTTTCCTTCAATGAGTTTACAAAGATTAAAGTTTGTATTAATAATATATTTCAATCGCCAAACACACCCACGCCTTAAATAGCATTGTACACCATCCGAAATTAAGGTTAAAATTCTATTAAAAGAAAACCAATTATGTTTCCCCTTTACGCTCAGTAACGTTTGGAAGTGGTTAGCGAATGTTTAAACTATTTCACGCTGCTCTTCGATATATTGTTTTTATATTTGATACATCTTTATCGGTTTAGAACAGTAATGTCAATTAGGTTTGATATTTATTTATTTATTTATGTAATCATTGTTACACAAGAAGTATAGTAAGTAAAGTAATAAGTAATAAATCTTCCAGAGAACCAAAATTACTGACATATCCTTCTGTGTTTGTAAACTGAAGTGGCTATGGGCTGGTTATGCCAAAAAAAAAACTGCAAGCATAGCCTTTTCCACAGATTGCTTAACAAACGCTAACGATTCAAACCAGAACACAATAAGAGTGCACTAGTACTTATGGCTGTAAATGGATACAGCACATTACTTATTACTCACCAGCGCGTAAAAAGGATCTTCTTCTTCTTTTTATTTACCAGTCCGTTGAAGTGCACTGCTGGACACGGGCCCCTCCAAATGAAAGGAATTATAAGCCTTAACTGTAACGCTTGACGACCGCAGAAGCTGGCGTCTCATACGTTTTACGATATTCCCCGTCGCCGATCTTTTACGTCTGGCGTAAACGAGTGGGTGTGAGATTCTAATATAGAAAAACTGTTCAATTTCACTCTCCGAACTGAAAGTGTGCGCAGGAATTGCATAACTTAATTCTTTCCTTTTCCTTCCACCATCGAATTACCTGACATTCGGTCGGTCTCCACACTTTCGTTGTCGACTTACCAAGTATTCGAAACAAATGCTTTGCTACATTGTTCGTCATACGTACGAAAAAGGAGTGGAATAACTTGCCAACATCAATCTTTCCATCCGATTGTAATGTAAGCGTCGTCAAGGCAGGAATGAATAGGCTGTTTTTACTAAGTCAGTGCGCTTTCTTTCGATACATCAACATTACTATCAGGTGGGATAGTAGTTAAGCGCTGGCTTAGATTAGGAAAAATACATAATATGGATAGTTTTACCGCCATCTCTCGGAAGTCTTCTTTTCTGGTTTTCTGGCATTTCCCATGGCTCTTACGAACTCGTAGACAAAAACGGTTATGTATTCTCTTATGCCGCCACTATACGGCAAGACACGGTGCAATACGTTTTTATATAAATCTTAACCTAAAATTATATATTCACTCAAAAATAATTGATAGATTTGCATCTAGCATAAGTTGTTTTTGCAGATACCTTTAACTCTATATATAAAAATCAACTGCCGTCCGTTAGTCTCGCTCAAACTCAGAAAGAGATCGACCGTTTTTTTAGAAATTTTTGTGTGTGTTTGAATGGGCCCCTAAATGATTTCCCGGTGGAGCTATTGTCGAGATCTAGAAATAATTAATGTGAAGCCGTCGCAGATCGTAAGCTTAATAATAAATTATTAATTTTATGTCAACTATTCTAATTAAGACATTAAAATATTATTTTTATCATACAGTTTAATTACGCAGCATAAAATTGGCGTACGAAGCGATTATACCATGTAAAGCTCACTAATATTAACGCAACAAGATACTACCATTAGGGCTAACTATCATGTCGTAGTTTTAAGGACGTATAAATATTCATACCCTTATCCGAAAAGCTTAGTGTAGCTTATGTTACTTATATTGCTGTGGTTCAGTGTTCTCTACTACAATGTACGTGGACTGTAGCTACTGGTCTTTTAAAACCGGTTTATTTCAGTTCAAATAATATATTTACGGGCTCAACCAGGTCCACAGGAAGTGGACCTCGTCGAGCCCAGACTTCATTATGACGACCAGACGCCAACTGTTCAGTGATGTCTCAGTGATCGCAAGGGTGAAAACTGGCAGCGATCACCGAATCGTTAGAGGCACACTGAACCTAAACGTTAAGTTGGAGAGGTCTCGTCTAATGAAGTCAACGCTCCGTCCCCCTCGTGCTCTAATCAAGAACCCCGAAACATTTCAGCTCGAGTTACGTAACCACTTTCAGTGCCTAGAAAATTGCAATGCAGTGGACGATATGAACGACACGCTCGTGGAAACTGTCCATGCGGTCGGAGCTAAATTCTGCAAGACCCGCCGCAGAAGAACACAAAAATTCTCCGATCACACTCTTAATTTCATGGCTGTTAGACGGGAGATGACGCTGCAATCGTCAACAGATTTGACAGCATACAGGCAACAGATCAGACAGATCTCCAAATGCATGCGGCGAGACTTACGCAACTTTAATACTGCTCGTATTAAAGAAGCGGTCGAGCGGAACCAGGGCTCCAAAGTCTTTGCCAGAGATCTATCTACTAGAATGTGCCAACTGTCAAAGCTGAAGACTGAGTGTGGCAGCATCGTTTCCGGGACACCTGAGATTTTGAGTGAGATTGAGAGGTTCTATGGGCAGCTGTACACATCATCGTTGGAGCCACATGCAAGTGTGAGTAACGATCCAAGAGCAAATCTTATCCGACTGTTTACGCCAAATCGTAACGACTTAAAAAACTTGCAAAACGCTCGTCTCAGGCAGGGAACCGGTTTAGCGGTGCGCGGGGGGCATCCTTGTGCGGCATGCGGCCGCGCCTATGGGTCTAGAATATTTTTGTACGCGACGGCCGTATCGATTAGAGGTCGGGGGTTACGTCAAAATCGTTACGTCGCATTACGACAGCCTCCTTTTGCGTTGTCTTATTTTGTACGTGTGCGTCGCAACGAGGCTTTCTTTGAGTTTTAGTTATTAATGTAATTTCGATTGCCATTAATTTGCGTCGACGTGTGGCTTGTGTAGTATTTTAATATGGTACGAAGGTATTTTTCTTAGTCGGTTGAACGCTAAACTTGTCTTGTTGTTTGATCCGGGAGGAGATCGCGTTCTCTTCTATTATATTTGTGCTAAGTGACGTCTACCATCAGGTGGACTGTGTGCTCGTTTGTCACCCTATCCTGTATAAAAAAAATCTCTTACATTTTTGTCAAGTTGCTACTTTATTTTCTTATAGAAGTAAGAGTACAAGTAACAACACTAATAAACTCTACTAAACTAAGATGTTCAGAGAAAACTTTAAAAAAATGGTTGACCCTGCAGGCCATCCCTAGAACTTCCCGTTAATTTCAAATACAAAGCGCTGTAAATTTCACCAAGGTTTTTTTTTTTATAGAAGAGGCGAAAAATGAGCATGCGGCTCACCTGATGTTAAGTGACTACATAAGACGCACGTTAAAAAGGTTTATTTTTACTCCCCGCATTCTTCAAATTTCAAATTTTCCGAACAACTGTCAATAAATAGGTTGAACTGCCACGGGGAAGCCACACGTTCATGGATGCTAACCAGTCTGAGTAGACCCCGTTGATCCAAACACAAGCACTGGAATCCCTATAAAGAGACTTTAAAGCTTGAATTTACCCAGCGCTCAACATAAATGAGTTCAGTGTTTTCCATAACACGTCTCCGTCCACTCTGTCATAAGCCTTTTCCAAGTCAAGATCATGCGCATGGAAAAGACTTAATCTGCTCGCTCGCATATCCCAATTTTTTCCGTCAGTTTCTTTCATGACTCTTTCAATTAGTACCTTAGCATACAGTTTTTCTATAGTGCTAACACGGCTGAAACTACGGTAGTTTTTACATTCCTTCTGCGACCCTTTTCCTTTCTATATTGAGACTATCATGGCTTTGCACCAGTCTACTGGTACCCGTTTCAGTTCCCAACATAAATAAAACAAAGTCTACAGCAGGCATGCCACTAATTCCTGACCAGTTCTTAGTATTTCGAGTGAAACTCTATCACCATTATGAAATCTATCATGCTTCTATCATCACCTCTTTCCATATATGCATATGAATCTACTTATTACGAAAGAAAGTGTTCGTCACAAAAATATTCTTTTCCACATATATGGTGAGGAGGCTTTTACCATACCCATTTATACTTTCATCACCAAATGTTCCCAATATTCTTTCATAACCAAGCCTCGTCACCCCAACCCTAATATAACAAAAATCTCTTAACAAACAATATTTTAAGCGGAGAACCTTTCAGAATTTTGAAAAGAAGGCAGAAAAAAGCGAGATTATTATATTTAATGGGACTACTTTATTGAATATAGCCACTTGATGGAACAGCATTTTTTTAAAATTTGTTTTGTGCCAGCGATGATCGATTTTTGCACACTTTATTTTACACAATGCTTACTATATTATGGTATACCGTGTAGTGGCGATGTAAGAATATCCTACCCCATATACTACATCATATACCATATGCTCACCATATAGGGTATATGGTTTACACCTTATACCCCATATTGTGCCTATCAGCAACATTATAAATTTTAATTTTAAGCAATAAACAATAGCTGCAAACTGAATTGATGGTAAGTGTTGACGCACTCTTGGGTTGTAAATGAAGAAGAAATATTTTTACATGGTGTACATCCTTTAGGATATTTCATTCAATAATTGACAAGACAGAGTATTCAATGAGGGGGCATCCACGACTTTTTCAGCCACCAAGGCCGCTTAAAAATGAGGTGTAATATTTGAAAAAAATTGATAGCGGGGAAGATAATGTGTTCGAAAAATGTAAAGGCCAATTTTTGTACTGAATTACTATTATATCTAATATAGATTAGTTTAAAAAATGAGAAACCAGACCATATATATTTATAAAAGTAAAAAATTAAAAAAAAGAGTTAAAAATGTGCAATAAATTAAAGAACAAACCACTGAGACACTGTATTGTGTAGAGTGAAGCTCTAGAAACTGGTAAACATTTAATTTAAACTAACTTTTCAATTAAATGACATTGTGTAACAAAAAGCTTCACCTCAGTTTCAACTAGCAGCATCTGGTGGCCCTCATTAATACATTTTTGAACTACAAACCAACGAACGACATATTACTGCCTAATTTTAAAGTTTCCCTATTTAGTTTTCTTAATAAAACCGTTTCGATTTATCTTCTAGTGCTACTCGTTAAATTATGCGGGGTGTGCTATAGACAACGTGAAAACTTTGCGGATGTACTAGCTGGGCAAAATAGTCTAACTTTTCATTAAGTTGCTAAGTTCCCATTTGCAGTTCCTTCTTATATAAATTTGTTTTATCGCCACTTGCTAAGGAGAATTGCGACGAAAAATTACTCATTCATGTTTTCTGTGTTGAATATTTTTTATTTACTTCTCCCTCCGGACCGCGCCGAGTTTGGACGTCTTTTTAATTTTTCCACGATACTTTAATTTTTAATTTTAAAATAGTATTAATTTAATTCGATACTAAAAATAGAAGTGCATAAACTGCCAGGAGCTAAGCTGCAAGTAATCAGGTGACATACTACTGCGCCTTCGCATTATCTGTTGTAGTGGTTGTGAGTGAATAACTGTGTGTGCTATCGTTCTAAGAGTAAACGAGACGTCTATTCGACACGACACCTCTCTCTGTCATCTACTGCGCGTAAGTCACACTACTGTGCTATTAATTATACATTATACAAGTTACGCACACAATTCCGTTTGTTTATGTGCATTCAAGGGTCTATGATAGTTGGACGGAAAGAGTTTTTGTAAGAAATCGTCGATCACCGACAATTTTAGCTGACCCCTGCAGCGAGACTGCTTCTGTAAACTCCAGTAAACTTTTGGGAGCCTGGTACTTTGAGTTTGATTTGAAACTAAGCATGCCACTCAAGCGAACACCGCCTCCCGCCTCACCGCCAGCGGTAAAAAACAAGAATAAGAATGTGAGCTGTACACCTATAAATATTTGCCCCAGCCTATCTACTGAAAAAGCCTTCTTCAGAGCGTGATAATATCACCCTAAGGAAAAAAGATGTTATTGATTCTTCTAGTATGGAACTATTTAGGGGAAGAAATCAGGGAAATTAAAGAAATTATAGTTAATTCTAACATTATAAAACATCAGAGTACATTGACTTCTGTACAATCCTCTGTGAATGAAATACTATCCCAATATAAAGATATTAAAGAATCAATCGAGATGATATCTAAGCAATACGATGATATGAAAATCAAATTTGATTCCCTCGAAAAGCAAAGAAAGGAAGATCGACTCTACATCGTTGAACTTGAAGGAAGAATATGCTCTCTGGAGTCAACTATTGTGGCATCGAAGCTTGAGCTTAGAAACATCCCTATGGGACCCAATGAATCCAAAGAAAGTCTGTGTGACATTGTTTTAAAAACTGCTAAGGCCCTAGAAGTACCTCTTCAACAGCCAGAAATAAATGACGTGTTCCGCATTAAAAACAAAACTGGTAACGGAAATATTATCGTCGACCTTACAACTACCATAAAAAAAGAAAATTTGTTGAAAAAAGCGCGCAAATTTAATACAAAAAACAGCGCAAATAAATTAAACACAACCCATCTCGCACTGGATGGGCCACAGAAGCCGATATTTATTTCTGAACATTTAACGCAGAAAGCTAGGCGCCTTAACTACTTAGCAAGAAATTTTGCGCAGGAAAACGGATATAAGTTCTGCTGGACTTCATACGGACGTACATATCTACGTCAAGATGAGGGCAAACCACATATCAGAGTGGACTCTGAGTCAGATTTAGCTAAGCTGCGAGGCCAAAAATGACTGTATGAGATCTCTGGTAGAATTTTGGTTACTACTTACATTGATTTTGTTTATTATCAAATATTTATTTATTATTTCTTTAATTATTTATATAACATTGTATATATTTTACTAAACGGTACGACATACATTCACAATACTATTGTAACCGTACTGTATATTTTTACAATACATGGTTTTTCTCGAACAATTTGTGGGATGGCTCTCAATAGCTATTATTTAAATCGGAACTATAGATGTGACAATGAATTTTTCCTCTTTAAAAATGCCTGAATTACAGAATCAAATTCTATCAGATATGGATAATATTAGAGTGGCTTCATCTTTTGTGTGTGATGTTTTAAAATGCAATGATATTGTCAGGAAATCCTGTAATTCTTTAAATATCATTGCACAAAATATACGTAGCGTCTATAAAAACCTGGATGGCTTTATGGCATATATATCACAACTTTCATTTGAACCGGATATAATAATACTAACAGAATGTCGCCTTGATGTTAATAAGCCTGTTCCTCCGCTTCCAGGTTACAAATGTCATTTCTCAAAAAAAATGTTCAATTCAAAATGATGGTATAACAGTTTATTCTAAACACTCAATTGATTGTATAATAACAGAACCTGATTCAAATGGTGGTAACTATCTTTTAATTAAAATAAATCCAGATATAGTAATATTAGCGGTATATAGATCACCCTCCTATTATTATATTGACAACTTTTTAGATTCTGTAGAAAAAATTATTCGTCCCTTAAAATCTAGTAACATATTTATTATGGGTGATATCAATATAAATATTATTCAAGGCAACAAAGACAAAGACAGTGAACCTTATTTAAATTTAACTGCAGGATTAGGTCTTTTACCAGGTCATACCTATCCCACCCGTATCAATAATTGTTTAGACCATGTTATGGTGAAAACAGTATTAAATACTCAAATAATGGTACTCGATAGTGTAATCACTGATCATTCCTTAATCTTAACAAATGTTTCTTTGAACCCCAAACGCAAGCCTAATAATATTTTTATTGATAAAATAAATTATGATAATGCCATCAAATCTATAGAGTCTGCTGATTTTTCTTTTATATCTTCAACTTTAAATGCAGACACGGCTGCCGAAAAATTTGTTGATTTAATAACCTCTGCTATAAAGAATAATACTGTTAAAATTAAGATTCCTAGAGTGAAACGAACGCTTAAGGCCTGGATGACACCTGGACTGATAAGGTGTATACGTCACCGCGATAAACTTCACCAAAAACTGAAAAAGAACCCTGACAATGAAATACTTCAAATTTCTTATAAGCGTTATAGGAATTACTGCAATTCCTTGTTAAGTAAGCTCAAGCGCCAATATGAAAAAAGTCTTTTGGCAAATGCAAAGAACAGTAAAGAAACTTGGTCTGCAATCAAAGCCATCTCCGGATGTGATACTAAAAATAACTACGCTGAAAATTTGATCATTAAAAATCCTATAGATTCAGTGGAGAGAGCTAATTACTATTTTTCAACTTTGGGTAGAAAATTAGCTGATAAAATTCTAGCAAACGGGGCTAAACCTGCTAATGTTAATACTATACCCTGGTCGCTTAATTCATTTGTGCTCGATTCTCCTGACGAGTTAGAAGTAGAAACAATATTGATGGGTCTTAGAAATGATTGTGCTATTGGTTGGGATTCCATTCCTGCTTGCTTCCTTAAAATGACCAAGGATAAAATACTTCTGCCACTCACAACCCTTTTTAAAATCTGTTTTGAACAAGGATGCTTTCCAAAAGTTTTTAAAAGATCTCTCATTACTCCTGTTTACAAGAATGGGGCTCGGGACGTTGTTGAAAATTACCGGCCGATCTCTGTGCTACCTGCACTTTCAAAAATCTTAGAAAGGATGCTTAATAATCGTTTGGTTAAATTTCTAAACAAATATAATATCTTATCTAATATGCAGTTCGGATTCAGAGCGGGTGTTAGTACAGAAGATGCTGTTCGTAACTTGACCGAATTTGTAACAAATAAACTGGACCATAAACAGAAGTGTGTAGGGATTTTCTTAGATTTAGCCAAAGCTTTCGACACCGTTTCGATACCCATTCTTGTAAACAAACTAGAAAAAAATTGGAATAAGATTCTGCCCTTTCCATTTTTAAGGATTTTTTTATATGACCGTGTGCAGAGAGTAAAAATAAAAAAAATTATTAGCTCAGACGCCTGTGTCACATTTGGAGTCCCTCAGGGCAGTATTCTGGGACCAAGTCTCTTCTTAATTTACATCAACGACCTGTGCTCAATGACACTAACTCAAGGCAAGCTATTTACTTATGCTGATGATACAGCCTTAATTTTCTACGGAGAGACTTGGCCTGAGGTCCAGGAGTTTGCGATGAGGGGTCTTCAATCTGTGGCAAATTGGCTTGAGGAGAATCTACTGACTCTTAATATATCAAAGTCCACCTATATGCAGTTCCATATAACCAACACCCAAACTGTTAACGATATACAACTAACAGTACACTCTTGTGGTTTACAGTCAACAGATACTTGCCTTTGCCCTAAAATGACGAAATCCAAATCAATTAAATATCTCGGAGTAATTATAGACGAGAAACTAAGCTGGCTCCCACACATAGACCTTATTTCATCGCGCACTAGGACTCTTATTTGGACATTTAAAAGGCTAAGGCACATCGCTGGTTTTGATTTATTGAGAACTGTATACTACGCCTTAGCACAATCAATTATAGGTTATTGTATAGTTGTCTGGGGTGGAGCATGCAAAACATTTATGATAAAATTAGAAAGAGCTCAAAGATGTCTCCTAAAAACTATGACTTTTAAACCGTTCAGGTATCCTACAAATCTGCTTTACCAAGAATGCAAACTGCTGACTGTTAGGCAATTGTATATCCAACAACTGATCTTAATGAAACATGCTCTAACTCCTTATAACCCTGAGATCTGTCGTAATAAACGCAGAATACCGGATGTAATGATTATTGGCAGATGTCAAACTGCTTTTTCTAGGCGACAAAGTTCATATCGATCCTCAGTGCTTTATAATAAATTAAATAGAAATCTAAATTTTTATCCTCTTTCCAGACATGAATGTAAAGTTAAAGTTCGAGATTGGTTATTGTCACTTGATTATAGTAAAACAGAAAATATAATTTGTTAAAATGTAGTAATGTATGTCGTATAATAAAAGTATAATAAAATTATAAAATTTTAAAATTATGAAATTAAAAATAGCAATCTTTGTTTAAAGCATCTATTTATTCATTATAGGTTAGAATGAATAAAATATATATTCTTTATGAAATTATATAATAATATATTCTATATATTCTATGTATATATATATATATATATATATATATATATATGTGTGTGTGTGTGTATGTATATGTATATATATTGCAAATTGCAAACTAATTTTAATATACCTACGATTATATGAAATATAATAACGACTAAAGAGTCGCATTAAGTTAAAGTATATGTTTCGTTGTAAATAAATACATTCAATTAGCTAAACAATTACTTAAAAATGTAAAGCTTAGTTACTTAATTAATTGTTAAGACTAAAATACTGTTGTCACAACACTGGGAGAGGCCACTGATTCCTAAGATACAGACTTGTCTAGTTTGGGAATCAGAGTCTTCACTCTATTATTGTACTTTTATTTGAATAAATGATTATTATTATTATTATTATTATTATTATTATTATTATGTAAATTCTAAATCAGAGCAATCTTTAGCCAAGCATGCTTCAAATTTTAGGCTACCCATAGGTTCTGAAATCTTCTTTCTATCAATGCAGGTAAAGAAGGTTATGCCTAAGGAATGACTAACATTCTGTGGTAGTGCAGATTTTTCAGATATTTAAAGTTTGCTTGAAAATTTCAACAGCGTGAATAAGGCTTCAGTAGTAGTTCAGTCCATATGCATAATTGCGCGTTACTGAGCAGCCACAATTCTTTACAGAATAAACATCGAAAATATGTAAGTACATATATAGAATTAAAAAGAGACAAATGGATTAATATGGTTATGAAAGGTACAAGGTACAACTGAAAGATACACTTTCACAATTAGAGTTCTATGTATAAAGCGTTAAGGATAAATTAACTATTTTAGTTCGTAATGCACCTATTTCTCAATATTTTTTAAGATTTCTCCAATTGTTTGCTGCATAATAATTTTGCGTATTTATAATTGCAAGATTTTAAGCTTTTTGGCAATAAAATTCACAAAAAATGCAAAAAAATTATTTAAAGTTATTTTAGTTATTTTCCCGCACGGAACAAGTACTTGCATGGGCTACAAATTATTGTTTTTGGGTCTGAATATTTGTACTTGTGAATTTATGTATGTGAACTGTCACTAAAATACGGGAGAAAATCCTTGAGTATGGTATGTAACATTTCCTTAAAAAAATCCTTTGTTTTATACTTTGTTATGAACATTTGGGTCGGTTTTAATAGTTTCTCAACGATAACTTTTAAGATATTTTAGGGATTAGATTTAAGGTAATTTAAATATAAATAATTTAATTATACACCTAATTTAAACAAACGCCAAGCCATTCTTATTAAATAAAGTAAAACTACACCGTTGAACAATCTGTATGTATTAACATAGTTATTAAATACTAGGTATAATAGAACGGTTACAAACGACCGGAAAATATTAGGCGGGTCACGTTCAAGCCTTCCGACAGGTGACAACATAATAGTAGTACCTCATATAGCTATATTGTTATTATGTTTATAATGCCGAAGTATACGTATATTTGTGTTGTACTGTATTTCTACTATAGGTTTCCATTTGATCATTTTTAATTTAAATTAAAAATGTAAATTATAAACAATATTTATTTGCTTGGATAATATCGTTGGTTTTTGTTGATTTTGAAGAGTCACTTGCAAATACAGTTAATAAAATAGAAACAATTTTACGCTAAAAAGTTTTTATATATTTATGGTAAAATTAAATGTTAATAGAACCCGCAAGATTAAAATAAACAATATCAATATCATCATATTTTCTACAACAATCTTCAAAAGAAAAGGGATTTGCCTGAGGCTATCACTGAAATTGCAATCTATATGCCCTGATATATTTACGTTGTCGCAACCCTAAGTTTTAATAAATAACGGATGTACTTATTCTTAGCAAGTAGAAATCGATTTTTATTATAAAAAGAATATTAACAATGCTATAAAAATTATTAATATTCCCCTTAATCACTCGTGGAAAGCTTAAATTGCTTGTGTTACGAGTGGTTCACGCCAGTAGTCGAATGGCGGATTCGAACCCATGACCTTTTTGAGTTCGCGGTCCGCGCCCTGCCATTAGGCTACTGTCTCTTCATAAAATTATAAAAAAATACGTTCTATAAGTGAAACACCTTTTGGTCATCTACGATATGATATTATACGACCAGTGATGAGTAACATGAAAGCAAAGGGCATATTATGTAACGTCCATGTCACACCTATGCCGGTAGTTGTTGAGAGCACTACGCTCGAAGTTGTAGACGAGTATGTCTAGGATAAATAGTCCGACGTGGCAAGTTCAACTTATTCCATCCATCCATCCACTACTCATACATACAGCCCTTTACAAGTGAGAGTTGGCGAACACAGATTTTTTTTAATGTTCTGTTAGAAATTAATCTCAAAATTATTTAAAATAAAAGAATATTACTCAGTAATAAACTTTATCTACTGATATAAATTATTCTGCAGGTTAATTGTTAAAAATAATAAAAGTGTGAGAGCAAATGTTCTACTTGCTCTCTTGCTTACTGAATCAGTCATTCAGTATAGAGCAAATACAGTTCGACCAACCGTAACACGTCCCTGTCACAATCACACACAGGTGTGTCGTGAAGGACATCATTACATGATACAGAAACAGAAAGTTTTTTTATTCAATATAGATTATAAACACTATTTATTGAAAGCTACTTTTTTCATTTACCACTGGTTTGCAAAAAAAAAAACTCTGTTCTGGGAAGAACCATCAAGAAATTCAGCGGGACTGTTTTTTTTTTCATATAATAGCTTACAGTCATGTATGTTACAATTAACACCACAAAACAAATTAGAAATTGCTTGGCAGCGATCACCCTTCCCAGAGGTTATTGTCATCCAAAAAATTATTTTTCTAGGAAGAAATTTGGCATTATAGAATCAATATGAAATTTTACTATCTCCTAGTTGAATAAAAATTCAGTTAGTCTATATATACTCATTTACAATCTACATTCAAAGTGCGTCAATGTCGAGTCTTCGTTGTTGTACATTGTTGCGTCGATTTTTGAATTTTTCTAAGTTAAGAACAGTTTTTATATTATTATAAAATTGTTAAGAAAGTTTTTGTGTGAATATAATTTATCTTTTTTACGTAAATAATTTCGAGTAATATATAGAAATAATAGTCATTTTCACGCTACCAACATCCGCTTGGTATGTAGATATCAAAATAAAATAAAGTATTTTTGTAATGATTAATCCATTGCATAACTGACTTTTGCTTAAACTATAGAATAGAGAATTTTGTATAGATTCTATAATGCCAAACTTTTTTACAAAAAAAGTAGTTTATAAATATAAGTTTTATGGTAGCGTCCGCCAAATCCCGAGCAGTCACATGCGACCGCACCCACCAGCATCTTAAACCATTAAAACTTATATTTATAGACTACTTTTCTATAAAGAAGTTTGGCATTATAGAATCAATACGAAATTCTCTATTCTATCGTCTGAAAAAAGTCAGTTACTCTATAAATTTTTATTTTTAATCTACCGTACAATTGCGCCATTTTCGTATGGTTAGCAATTGTCGTAAATTGACAGAAGAATAAAAATAAAATACACAGATTAACTGACTTTTGTTAGACCTCAGAATAGAGAATTTCGTATAGATTCTATAATACCAAACTTATTTACGGAAAAGTAGTCTCTAAATATAAGTTTTAATGGTTTAAAGTGCTGTGGGTAAGTGTGGTCACATGCGACCGCTAGGGATTTGACGGAAGCATGCGACTGCGTGGGAATTTTAAGAGGATTGAGGTGGTATTGTTGGGGTCGTAATAATCACTACTAGCATTGCTCTCTTTCTATTCGTGAAGATTCATCACAATCAAATCAGTCATTTGGAGGATTAGCCCGAACTGACAGATAAACAAACAGACAAAAATACGACAAATGGTTATTCATGTCTTATCAACATGCAAATAATCCCCTGAGCTCGCTAAATTCAGATATTTCAACACATATTACAATGTGTTTCAGACACTTCAATTTTATATATAACATTTATAGATTAAAATAATGTTTTTTCCGATGTCCATGTGGTAATCATTAACTTAACTTAGAGGAACGTTGCATGGAACAAAACAAATCCCACGAAATTTGCGACTTGCGGCACGCATAACAGAGACCTTTTCCAGGATTTTAGTATTAAATTTAAAATGCAGAATTATAATTACTATCGCGGCACTGTTCTGAAAAATCTGGGACAATTGACCGACTTAGTTTATTATTGCTTTTTAAAGTAAGATTACGTTCTATAAATAAAGTTATATCTCATATACGTCCCACTGCTGGTCACAGAACTCTAATCTCTGAGTAAAAAAAAAACTAAATATTATTTTATTAGCAGTGGACTGTTGTTAAGCTATAATGAAAAAATTTAAATCTATTATATTTTTTTACCTTGTGGCGGTGTATGAGAATCTTCCACCACAATTCATTATATTATAGTTATAGTAAAAGGCGACTACGGGTAATTACAAATAGAACGATTCCGATTGATGGCGGTAAAACCATTTCTGTACGCCAGTTGTAAAATACCACGACCAGTGAGGTGCGAGACATCTGATACTGCATTCCGCATGCGAGGCGTGATGATCAAATCGTTCCTACAATGTAAGAGGCCCGTGTCTGACTGTGGACTTTAACGTGCTGATGAAGATGAAGTGAAGAACTTTGCATATTCTCTAGGAACAAGAACTTAAAATAAACGAATTCTTTATTAAAAAATCCAGCATAATAAAGCAATTTAGCTCATTTTCTACTTACTAGGTATGTAAAGTATACTTTCATAGTGGTCTATATAAATTTCAACCAGATAGGATGATAATAACTGGAGTTGATTACGTTGATTAAAATTTTTTGTATATCTATATATCAAAAAGGCCCAATGAGTACAAAGCAAAAACGAATACCGTAAAGGAAACTAACAAACACCATAATATATCTAACAACCCGACCGTTTATCAAATGAAATACCCTATTGGATTTAGTTTGTCGCGTATTTACATAATAAATGAACGCCTCCGCCTCGCTGCTGTTTAAACCGGCTGAATTGGTTTTATCCATCATTGAGAGCATCTTGATTCTTGATCGGGACACAATTTTCATGTAATTTTGTAGCAAGACCTAAAATTTTAAACATACAATAATCCGACAAATTTCAGTGTGGTGGCGGTATAAGTGACTGCATCACCCAAACGTGGTTCCTGGATGAAATTATACGTGTAATTACATATGTGTAATTATTAATAAGCTTAAAGATAGCGAATTATGTAAATAGCACTACTATATTATGTTTAAGTCAAAAATAGTACACAGTACAATAGTGGTTGATGTATTTACCAACAAACTGAACTGCAGTTTGGCGAAAATAGTTTAAAAAAGAACCGACTGTATTTTATGTAATAAAATTATGAAATATAAAAAAAATCGTCCCATGGGTATCTTAAGAGGTCTTATGGGAAATGGATTGTCTTCTCGCTTGATATACTATCACGCTTACTCCGACAAAGGTACAAGAGTGTAACAAGGATAAAAAAAAGGAAAACACACAAATAACGTATTGGTTTCAGTAATCGTTGAAAAAAAAAGTATGTTCTCACAAAATGTTATTACATCTTTAGGTAACGTTATTTGAATAACAGGAATCATGATCAAAAGTTTCAATTGAAGGTAGTCCAATTAGTAACTTCATAGAACACATTCTTTATTTTTACTTCGAGTTTTGTAATTTTTTCTTTACAAACTACTGAAGTTCCATATTTGAAATAGAGTTGTATAATATAATTACTTGGTCTAAATATGGAACAAGTTCTAATTATGTTTTAATAAACGCACTACGTTCTACTAGTAACTACTGTAAGGGTACCTTAAAAAACATCATAGAATTCTAAATAAAAAGTATTAATAAACGCAATAAAATATTTATTTCAAGTAAACCAAAGTAATGCCACAGTATAACGAAATAAAATAGTATACCACAAACCTTTCTTTTTTTTAAAGCAAACAAAATTACAAGGCGGTAATGACTTACCATCTAGTGAGCATACTGCTCACTAGATGGTAAGTCATTACCGCCTCCCGCAAAACCAGAGGAATTGCAGATGCATTGCCGGCCTTTTTTAAAGGAGAAGGATCTTTTCTTGAAGATCCCTAAGTCGTATTGGTTCGAAAAAGTCTACTATTCACAATTTTATGTAATCGACTACCAGCAGAGGCTGGAACAAAGAAATTGTGCGAGGAAGAAAATTTTTGTTAAATCGCACAGTGGTGGACCGCCAGTCATCCAAATGGTATAAATGGTATCGTGGGTTGTGTCGCAATGTGCGATATTTAAATTGTGCGGCTAGAATTAGAACGATTCCTCAGAGCACTCTCCGTGGTATATGCGATAAATTACGCAAAGAGATGCAACATCTCTTCGCAGTGCCAGTGAGTTAAGCCGATTGGAAGGAGCTCGGTCAGAGACGATCCGAAAAGCTCTGCACTGGATGCGATCAAATGGAAGGAGCTGGCACTGGAGAGCCCCAGCCCAGAGATGGGAACAGTATTCCATGTGCGGTCGAACCTGCGGCTTGTAAAGTTGCAGGTGGTGTGCCGGCATGAAATACTGTCCCACTCTGCTGAGCATACCAAGCTTTTTAGAGGTTGGAATAGAAGGCCAACCTTCTATTATAAGTGACCACGAAACTTCACTAGTTTTGTTTTGTTGTTGGCAGTGGCATTAAAGGGAAGGGGGCCTTTAAACTGAGGAGATACGACAAAGGGATTCTTTTTAGCGGTACACGCGCAAGCTTGTGTCTTCTGGGGCCTGAACTGGATTGCGCCAAGTTTGCACTAGTTTGTTCCGGTACTCAGTGACGTTTTACCGAGAAATATTGGTATGGCCGGTGAATAAACCTGTGCTGTCGTCTGCATAGCAATGAATGTTACCGGTTTGCAACATGTCATTGTTACGCAGCAGAAACAGCTTTGGTGATAGCACGCGGCCTTGTTGAACACCAGCGGTAATAGGCATGTAATCGGCATCCCCCCTTGGACTCTACTGCTTCCACCCATTTATGAGTTAAGTAACCCAGAAGATCACCAGCCGAGCGATCGCGACCGGTAGTTCTGGTGATCCTCAAGTTACCGCATGAGCTGGCTGTTAATAATAGATTTCGCTATTTTTCAAAACAAGGAGGTAATTGCAATAGGCCTATAATTGGACGGATCAGAACCTTTGTTAGGGATCGGGTGCACGAAGGCTGTCTTCCACGATTTCGGGACTACAAGTAGAGAGTATGAGTACCGGAAAGAAGAGAGAAGTTAAAACCGGTGCTACGCCACATGTGGATGCCATTAGGCCCACTCGACTTGTTGACGTCCAGGAAGAGGAGTGCCCTGCACACCGAGCGTTGGGATAACAGCATATCCTGCATGGAACACTCACACCGCGGGATGTCGGCGGTGTGTTCACCTTGTCATCAAGAGTCGTGATGAAAAGCGAAAGCCCAGCAGATCGACTTAATGCTTTGCGGCATGGTCCAGTGAGTCATCCTCTCTGTGCAGAGATGCGAGAGATGGCTGACAGAAGTTCCCTTGGACAGCCTTGGTGAGAGGCCAGAACGCACTTGTTTCCGAAGGAAAACGAACGATAGTTTATCGCCATTTCTGACGATGTGCTCTGAATTTGCCTTGACAATGACACTTTTGAAGGACCTGGAGCTAGAAACACTTATTTTTAAGAGCGCTGGTATGTGCCTCCCGAGACGTCGATGCGCGATCCCAGGCCTGGTAGCACTCTTGCTTATGACGTCATGCAATATTGCAAGAGCGTCAAAACCATGGCTGCGTTCTGCCTCCGATAGGTACCATAGATGATGGAATAAAAAGTTCCATTCCCTGTGGCACCACATCACTGACAGAATCAGCAACAACGCTGGGGTCATCCGGTGAGAAGCAAACCCGTCTCAAAGGTTAGGATGCAAAAAAAGATCACATTCCGTTCCAACCGGCTGACGTATAATGCCAAACACGGCGGCAACCTGCAGAACGAACCGCGATGGGATCGTGAGTGGCACCGTACTTTGGATCAGATAATGGTCCTAGGAACCAAGACGCGTATCGACGGAGACCTGGTATCCGTTCGGATGAGGGGTCAACAGAAGGTCCAACAAGAAAGGTACATGATCCTCCATATCTGGGATCGGCGTAGGCGAAGTAACCAGTTGTGTCAGACCATACGCCAAAGTAAAGTCATAAACGGATCTACCCACATGGTCGGTTTAACGAAAACCAAGCCATTCAGCGTGGTGGGCGTTAAAATCACCACCTTTTTGCTAGGTAGCTTTTAATCCACAGATATTTGTATACTAAAATATATCAATATTCTCAGATAATAATTGACGTATCTTTTTAACACAATCGAGTTGAAACATAACCTACTATATACTTTAGTATTAATGGAGTGATGTCTGTAGACAAAAAAAAAACATTTTCTCATCAAAATAATGTAGCGATATCGTACTAACTAATTTTACTCTGATGTTCATTTTTATAGCAACTAATATAGTAAGGTGACCGAAATAAAATAATTTATTAAAAGGAGGCTAGGAATGAACCCAATGGGGATAAACAAATTTGAATTAAAAAAAAAAAACACTTTTCTCGCTAGAAAAATGTTCGATAGTACTATTATAAAACAAATTTACTCCGGTACGCTCTTATTAAAATCAAAAGCATGAAAAATAAATTTAAAATTTTATAAGTTAAAATTCGCCACATATGCTACCCACGGTATGAAATGATATGGGGTAGTGGATATTCACACCACTACACCACAGGGGGAAACAAATCGGAAGATGGGCAGCAGCGTCTTCCTAATAATGACTAAAAATAAAAATAAAAACTGCCGTTGCCCACTCGCTTGCCAAGCGTGGCAACTATGGCAAATTTCGCCCCGATTACGCAATCTATGAGAGAGGTCTATGTTCAGCAGTGGGCTTTAATAGTCTGTAACGGTAACGTCATAACAAGTTCTTCAAGATTTTTATCTTAAAAAACAACCATTTTTTTGGCAAAAGTGGAATTGGAAAATTAAAAAAAAAACGAATTTGAGACAGAATTATTTGCTATTGATGTCTAGTGTTTAAACCTGAAATAGGTAAAAACACATTTGAGGCTATAAGTGATCCTGTATATATCAAGTATTGCTCTGACATACACATGCCCATGTCTCAAATATTGGTGTGCAAAATGCCATGCTGCAGATATGTTACGATTGTAGCACGAATGCAGCGGCTTGATAGAATAGCGGCAAAATGCTGCTGTGTTTCATATGATGAATGTAGAGAACCGAAGACTCATTTTACTGGCAACTGAGGCATTCCATCACAGTCGTCAGGGGTGACAACGCATCTGCATTTTGATTTTTAATTGATGATAAATGTAGATGTCTATGTACAACAACATCCTTTTAACATCAGGTGGACTGTTTGCTCGTTTGTCACTCTTATCCCGTAAAAAAGCACAAAAATTAAAAGAAAAATAAACAAGAGATCAGTAAAAAGCGAAATTAAATAAGCTTATTTTCATAATTTGATGAGTACCTATCTTTAGTATTACATTTTGTATAAATTATAAAGCGATAATGAAATCTCCCAAACTTACGAACAACAAGTAACTTTATAACACAGTCGTTAAATCTTCATCAAGTCCTGATTCACTTCTTGGGTCGCGGTATCCTAGATTCAATTGAACTTTAACCAACACCTCGTAAACAACACTATTATCGTATCGTCAACTCAATTCCGGCTCTATTGTTATTACCGCAAAGGATATCATGGCTTGACTAGCGACGTCGCATCAATTATCAAGTAATCTTTTATATTGCTGAATTTATTAGGTAAACAACTAGATTGACATTGCCGCTGGGGAATTTAGAGAATTTTAGTGCTTCATTTCGCGGCGACAAATCCTTTGATTAAAAATTAGTAAAAATTGTAATGTTCGTTTGCTCAAAATCTTAAATCTCTAAAAGTTCTTCATTAATTGCTATGAAATTTTGACATAACTTTGAATTCGAATACACGCGTGTTTTCTTTTTGTTTTATGTTTTTACTTTCTGAAAAATCAGGCCATCATTCATCTTTTCGTTTATTTTCTTTTCCATTTAACCAAAGATTTATATAAATCTTTGCATTTAATCAAAATGAGCCACAGCAACTTGGGTCGGGTACGGCTAGTACTAAAATATATTAACATTAATAAATATACCGATATATAAATAGAATCAACACTTTTTCAGAGCATACAAATAGGAAGTAAATTAACAGCCTATTTACGTCCCACTCTTGGTCACATGCCTCCTTTCATTTAGCTGAGAGGGGTTTTCGATAAGAATGTGTTTCCCATGCCCTGTTCAGGGTAGTGAATCATTTTAATTAAAATTCGAGTCTCTGGCAACCAACAAATTGGTACATCATAGCCATTTAAATATATATTCATTCCTTTATTATAGCCTATATAAAATGTGCACTTTTTAACTCAGGTCTCCCTTATAGATTGCTTCACACTATGTTAAATATTCCACATATTTGACACCGTTACCCCACATGAGTAAAGAAGTCCTTACTCTGTGGTTTTCCCGCTAGGCAGAATATTTTGCAGTCGCTTGTATTTTTTATTATTATATTGTATTGAGGAATATGCTGCTGCTCATCTCTTGTTTCAGATGCCCACAATCACAGGTTACGACACACGTGGAACGGTATGGGGTGGTGTTTTCTCTCTATCGCCACCATTTCGACATTTAAATGCTTATAACTCTATTTATAGACTATTGATGTGGAGTATTCTAAGTAATGGGAAGGACCACCCTTGTAACTAGAGGTTGTCAATTATTGGCTCTGCCTTCACCAACTCGTTGACCATTGCTGTGTCATATGGATTATTATTGTGAAGATCAGTAACTTATATTGAAATTATATTAATAGTTTAGAAAAAAACTATGCGTGCTTTCTATGAAAATATCTATATAAAACATGACCTGCGCCGTTGCACGTGCAGCGCCTCTGTTTCGCCAGAATTCTTGTAAACAACACGTGCACCACACACCTGTGCATTGCACCTGCAATGGCACTCGTGTAGCTACTGTTTTCGTTTGTATAAAACGGACGGAGCGGCCGCCGTTAGGACAGTCTTGGTTCTGGCGTGACAAGGTGCACTTGTATCCAGCTACTAGCTTCATCCTCGACTCTTCGGATACTTAATTCGTGAAAACGAATTAATTATTATTCTCAGCTATTAAATTAGTCTCAGGACAATTTATAGTTGATTAAAGTAATAAATTGTAAATTAATTCTATTTAAAAGAAATGTCCCGCTGGTTTTCTTGCTGGTTCTTCCCAAGACAGAGGTTTTCTTCGAACCAGTAGTCATAGTACTATATTGAACAAAAAATGATTTTATTCTATTCCAAAAGCCTTTTACGTAATAACATTACACATTATTGAATAACTATCTTCCTATATCAGCAGTGGGATAAAGTCCCCGTTACTGACCACATTTAATTTTTATAGGATGAATTCCCTATTATCGCTCACATGGGATAAATTCCCTTTTATCGCTAACACGAGACAAATTCCCCGTTATCACCCACATTTAGTTTTTAAATAGTAAAAGGGGTATTATTACGTTCGTGAAAGATTATAATGCGTTTCGCGTTGATGAATTTTTTATGTTAAATTTAATGAAGTTTGCTATCCTGTTTATGACATTAAAATATCGAGTGAAGGTTTAAAGGGTGAAGTCTGATTACTTTTGTTCGATTAATATTAAAAATACCCGAGTACCTCCATTATTTTTTAACATTTAACCTTTCATTTTCTAATTACTTTCCTACAAACACAAAAAATGTTTCTACCTATGTCCGTTAGACGTTGAAATAACCAACCGATTTTGATGAAATTTTTGTGTGTGTTTGAATGGGATCCTAGATGGACCAAAGGACTTACTTAGCGGCCTTTATGAAGAAATTAATATCTGAATTGTTGCATCACAATTCATTTTAAATAATACTATTTAAAGCAGGAACTATTTTACCTTGGACAAAATGAGTGATGGTCATAATTTAACACGCGCAATAAATCTAAACTTGTTGTTCCAAAATACAAACTCCATGTAACATGTTTCTATAAATTAACAGCATTTCTAAAAAACGTTCTTAAGAAAAAAGAATATTACAATGTAGAAAATTGTATAGTAAATAACATTGTGCAGACAATATGAGCTTTTTTCGACTTTTTTACTAATGCATTTAGTTTATAAGTTAAATTGATGTGTTTCTTGCCGCTTCTTCTCTCAAAATCTCCCACACTAGGGACTTATTTAAACGATGGCGTTGCTTTCTTCACTTTTAAAAAGTGCCTTGTAAAGGTTTATTTTAAAATAAGATTTTTACTCGAGTTTTGATGAATAGTTTACAATTGTTGCTGTATCAAAAATGGTCTATATCGCCGTCGATCTCTATCAGCTGATTAAAAAAAAACATATTATATTCCACTAACCAGAATATGTTACATTATTGGTTAAAATAGCAGCCTATAAAATATTTAAAGAATTAACTTAGTTAAAAGTTTCTAATTTTAGATAGGCATAATAATATATACATTTTTAGATAGATGTTTTAGATACTAAAATGTCTCCTTCAACAGCTCTGAAAGGTTCATAGTTGCACATGGATCTCTGCCTTTGCAGGGAAGATTTGCTATAATCAAAACGTTTAGTACCATACCAGACGGCCGCCACATTTCATAGCGCTCTGAAGTATCCGACGGATGATCGCCGAATGTCGAAGAGCATATGGAATGTTTCAGCCTACAGGATTGTATAGAGAATTCATAAGCTCATTTCATAACACAGATATGCAATAAGGTGATGAAATCGCTCACGCCGTCACCACACAGCGAAATAAAATTTACCTAACACCTTTAAGTGATGTTATGACAAGCAAGAATATAGCCCATAATAGTGGTGCTGTGGCCCACAAACACAGAACAAATGTGCTATCAATTATTCTCCTGAGTAATTCATTCATGTCCGTTTTCTGTCCGAAACACTGCAGCATAAAATAATGCCGCTGTGCTTCCACAACTATAGACTTCAACCACATCTATAGGTTAAAAGATTATTTTGGGTAATCATAAACACACATCGCTACATTCTTACACGTGGTAATTTTATTTGAAGATATCCAAGCAATAATAGTAACATAAACGTTAAATAAAATGTAGCTTTCCCTTATTATCTTATAAAGTAACTCACATTTATTTGTCATCAATCTGTAAATTTATATATTTTATCGTTGTCGAGCCCAACGATGTAATTTGAGAAGGTTGAGTGTCTGTCCCAAGACGGCTGGTGACCTAGCAACGTTTGATTTTACGTTATAGGGAGTTTATAACAGTAGGGTCACGAAAACAAAGAGAAAAATCGTTAAAATAGTAGTAATAATAAAAAGGTGTTAGAAAAGGTTTAAATAATTTTTAACAACATTTAATTTGCAAAAGTAGTGTAAGTGCAGTAAATTCAAGTTAGTGTAAGTGCAGTAAGACTACTCACAGCTGGGCACAGATCTTCTCTAATTATTGATTTTTTTTTTAAATCGTGTCGTAGTCTTGAAAGAATACACTACGTACGTACGAATATACGTCGTAAGAGGCGGCAGTGCGAAACAAACCAGAAGATTTAAACATTTGCTAATTATGTCAAAAATCATATTTTTGCAGGATCTGGGGTTTTACTTTTATTTTTTTTTATGATTTGTAGGTTATGTTGTTAAATCTTTAATTTTTGTTAAAAGTTGCTTAAATAATTTGAAAAGGACACGAAAAATGCAGTTCTGTAGTAATTATTGAATAAAGTAAAATAAAACTCAAACTTTTTTTATTATTTAATTATTTTCTTCACTTATCAACAAAATATTATCTAGAACAGCAGCCCGAGGCTGCACATTTTCTGTTATATTTCTCTGATAACCCAAGTACTACATTATTTTCATTGTGTGGGCGCAACAACCTACTGTCCTTTTACTGACCTTGCAGTTACAATAGTAAGCTAGTATGGCGTCTCGGCCACTTAAAGAGCTGTCAATTAAAATATAACAAAAGTATGTTTTTTGACCATTGTGTCTAGACTTTATTCTGCCTCTTAAAAGCCATGCAGTGGCCGAAGTTGGCAGCTCTTGCTGTAGGTCCTGCGCCCCCTTCCTGCTCACTTCTATTTTAAAGGTTCTGTTCGCTCTTATAAGTTCACCATAGTAAGAACGTGCCTGTTTTATTTGGTATGTGCCAACAGATACTAGAACTAAGTTGCTGTATGTAAGCTAGGGGAAATCGTTAATATTTTTTTTCATTTATGTATTTGAATAGGGACCGTCTCATATTTAAATTGTTACTACTAACAAAATCAGCAAGAATGTTCTCCCTATTAATATTACCGTGGAAAACTTGTAGGATTTCCCCAGTTTCAGGCCTGTCTGTAATGTGAGGGTGAAACTTTATTAAGCAATGCAGCAGCGACTTTAAAATATTTAGTAATATTTTTAGAAGATATATTATTATAAGGGTCATGACTAAAGATTTTGAAGTCACGTTTAAAGCGGCCATTCACCATCTTAACCACCAAGCTGCATATTATCACAGCGCGACTTTTATTTGCTACTAATGTAGTAAGTTGAAATTCATACTCTTTTACAGATGAAGAAAATTTTAAGTCTCGTAACCTGCTTCATTTAATAAAGAGATCGAATCTCTAAAGCCCCTATCCAGAATAAAAGCATTTCAAACTTAGTAACCTTCAACAACATTGTGGATACTTTGGTGTCGAAACGGTAACATTTCTAAAACTGGTTTTATCTTATATTTATTAGCGTCACCTATTAGGGAATAGCTGAAATGTTTTCCTTATCCTTATACATCTCCCTTATTATAGAAATGCCTTAAGGGCTTATCTTCTCCAAATTCACTTTTCATAATGTAAGAGGTTGTTGCTGGATAGGGGCCTAAAATATTAATAATATGACCATCTGTTGAAACAATCAAGAACATTTTTATCAAATTGCGGTACTTGTGCAATGAGTATGTTCGTTTTTGGTATAAATAATTTGAACTTTTTTGAACGAACACGTATGTGCCATCAAAAATTGAGACTGGGACCCTTTGTGCCCCTAAACTGCCAAAAAGACCATTTGGTATAACAAAATTTCTCTCTGCTATCTCTTCTCTAGTTATATGGTTGAGGACCAAATGTAGAGCAACAAAACCCTCCGTTAAAAGTTCCCTTGCTGTTTTTATAAGGGACTGCAATGGTCTAGTAGGGATTTGGGTTATGGAAGATATTCTCCTATTTGAATCCCCACCTTTTCGCATTTCATTAAATCTTGTTATTTGATTTGACAACACTCCAAATTCTTGTTTACCAAATGCCCAACCAATAATGTACCAAATGCTCTTCTATATCCTGTATATTGTTAAAATCTAATGAACCCGTATCTTTTTTATTAATTCAATAAAATCTTCAATATAATCAACCGTGAATAGGCTAGATGATACATCAAATGTATTTCTAATGAATTCCCAAGATTGACTAAGTAAATAGTTGGTGGCACATAATATTTAAATTCCGTAAATAGAATTTTTCTTAAGTAAACAGGTACTCTGTGTCGTTCATTGTTACAACTTTCAACAAAACATCGATTCTTAGAACTTCTTGCTCTATAATATTTTGGCAAGTTAATAAACACTGTTTGTTGGTGAAGACTTTCTTCATTTAGCGGTTCATTAATTGCTGGCGGGACAACCTCTTGATTGCTCTCTTGACAACCTCAGCATATTTTGATGGTCCAGATACAACATTTGATGATGCCCCGTCAGCTCGAACCCAACAAGCATGACAAATCCTCGTTAAAGAAGTCACCTAAAACAATAAAAGCTTTGTCTTTAAAGTAAAGTAAAGTAAAGTAAAGTTTCAGCCTATATACATCCCACTGCTGGGCTCAGGCCTCCCCTCATTTCTGAGAGGGTTTAGGGCAAGGAAGTGTCCGCCGCGCTGCCCAAATGCGTGTTGACGAACTTCATATGTCTTCGAAATATTTTTTTTTCTTATTCCTCAGACATGCAGGTTTCCTCACGATGTTTTCCTTCACCGCCGAGCACGTGGTAAATCAGCACTTAAAATTACAATTAACAATTTCATTGGTGCCGGCGGGGATCGAACCCGGGTTACTCGCGTTCTGTTATATTTACAGCGAGCGTTAACCACTGAGCTACCACGGCTCTTTGTCTTTAACATTATTTAATAACATAAATTGACATACTCGTATTAGATTAAGTAAACACATTTAAACTAAACTGTACTGATAACTAAGTGCTGCTGAAACATCTTCTCAATAACTGTATAAGATTTATTTTTAGGCTTCGTAGGTATGATCATATTTCGAAATATAAATTTAAGCCTAAGCTTACAATATAGCAGAGGCACAATTCCATAATATTACTTGTTCTTTTTTCGTATATGTTGTTATCAAGTAATAGTTATATATATATGTACTAACTATATTATGTATATGTATATTCATACGTATATATTTTCATATATGTATAGGTTATATTTATATGGATTATTTATTAGATAAATGTATATATTATGTAGTTAATTATAATTTTTATTGTTTTTATTCTATATTGCTACACCAACGTTAAAGTCTCATCACTCCATGGGTTGACGGGTAGAGGATGCTTCAAGGCATTAAATCCACCCTTTGTATGTTATAAGGAATCTAATAAAGTATAAATAAAATAAATAAAAATAATATTAACTTTTAAAAATATATAGTACTTGAATAAAAGCCATCCGCGTATCTTATTCACCGATCAATAGTTATTCCTTGACATTTGCTAACATTTCTTGAATTATTTGTGCAATATCTAAAAACACACCATGGTATATTTATCAAGAGACCTATTTTTATATAATCAACCAAATAAATAATTAAAAATATAATATGTTGGTTGATTATATAAAAAAGTCTCTTGATAAAACGTGTCAACTCACTAGCGCCTAGCAAGTAACTGAGTAAAGTACGGCGATAACGCCGCAATTGATTGGGACATCGTTACTAAATGCAGTGTCGCCCCTAGTACGTAGTACATAATAGCTCAATGTTTTAAGTTTATTTTTGTAAAAGGATCGAATTTAAAAAACATGGAGGCGCTCTCTTATTGTATTTGACGTTTCTCAATGTGCCTTCGCCGTCGATTGACTAGCCATATGCTATAATTAAAATGTCTAATGAACCGAGTGACATCATACAAGATGCCACCAATGTGACTGCTGTTTGAATTGATCCTTAGTTATTGGACATTAAGTATTTTATTTAATGACACTGAAATGACACAAAAGTTTATATAATTTTTTTGCTGTGATGGGAGTCGTAGTAAATAGATTTATACAATAAAACAATCTTGCATATTCCCTTTTATTGTATCGTAAAGCATTTCAAACTCAGTAACCTTCAACAACATTATTGATACTTTGGTGTCGAAACGGTAACATTTCTAAAACTGGTTTTTATCTTATATTTATTAGCGTCATCTATTAGGCAATAGCTGAAATGTTTTTCTTATAAATATTCAGCGCAGATTTGCTATGTTTAGCTAGAGGGCGTCACACACGCGCGAAATCAAAGTTTTGTATGCAAATGTTCCCAATGTCCGCTCTACAATAATATATATATATATATATATATATATATAATATATATATATATATATATATATATATATATATATATATATATATATATATATATATATATATATATATATATATATTTAAATCTCTTTTTAGATACAGTAGATTAAATTTATGGCAAAATTCACATGTAGATTGTTTGTGGTTAAATAAAGTAACAGATAAAATGATCTAATATAGTAACGATATAAAGAATGCGTAAATGTTAGATTTTTTGTGTTTCCTTTAAAAAATTCTTTAATTGACCTTTGAATGCCTCGTTGTTCAAGTGATTGTAATCGTAGACTGCTGATCAGAGGATTTGAACCGCGAGTCGGGGCAAAAATTTAGACTAAAAAAAAGTTTTTCAGTCAATAAATATTTCTGTCCAATGATCCAAATTAAGATACTCGTAAGATCACATTGTTAATATAGTAAAACCTTTACATTTCAATGTTTTAGGCTAACACCTTTGACTAGAAATAATATTAGTATATATAAAACCTCTCCTATTTAATTAAATGTAAACTAAACTTTGCAATGTTGATGTTGTAAGAGAATGCATCACCCCACTTACTAAATACTCAGACCGGCGATGGGCAGCAGCGTCAAAGGTGCATGACACCTGACGCTGCGATATTCAATCCGCCTGCCAAGCATGACGAAAAAAGCAGGTCCTCTCTGCTATCTCATATTTATCAATGGATCCTTACGATACGTATAAAACAAATAAGAAGTAAAGTAGTAAGGTAGTAGTAATAATAAGTAGTAGTAATAAGTAAGTAAAAAAGGATTTTACTGACTTTTTTTTTCGTCTTTCGTAATGCATACAGCAAAGAAATGGTATAATTTGCCAGCATGTTATGACCTTGTAGCTGAACCGTAGTAGCTCAGATGGTTAACGCTCGCAGTAAATATAACAGAACGCGAGTAACCCGGGTTCGATCCCCGCCGGCACCAATGAAATTGCTAATTGCAATTTAAGTGCTGATTTACCACGTGCTCGACGGTGAAAGAAAACATCGTGAGGAAACCTGCATGTCTGAGGAATAAGACAAAAGAATTTCGAAGACATGTTGTGAAATTCGCTAACACGCATTGGGGCAGCGCGGCGGACACTTTCTTGTCCTAAAATTTTCTCAGAAATGAGGGGAGGCCTGAGCCCAGCAGTGGAACGTATATAGGCAGCTTGGCTGACTTTCGATCCGATACTAAAATGGTTGTCTTAAAGGCAAGAGTAAATATAGGCTTTTGTTAAACCACTGACCATCAGTTGTTAAAGTAGTTATAGCAGTAGGGATCCAATATTACAGTTTTGAGGTATTCGTAATTATTTAGCTTCAAAATTATGACATTTTAATAACCTCCATATTTATCTTTTGCTCACGTTAAAGCTCGTTCATTTGTGTGAATTAAGTTAGGAGACCATTGGATCATGGATGTTAATAACATATATATTTATGTATATATATATATATATATATATATATATATATATATATATATATATATATATATATATATATATATATATATAGAAGAGGGGGGCAAACGAGCTTACGGCTCACCTGATGGTAAGTGATTACCGCCACCCATGAACAATTGCAACACCAGGGGAATTGCAGATGCATTGCCGGCCTTTTGAAAAGGAGAAGCCCCTTTTTTTGAAGGTCCCTAAGTCGTATTGATCCGGAAAAATCTCCGGTGGTAGTCAATTCTACAAGAAAGTTGTGCTAAGAAGAAAACTTCTGTGAAATCACTTAGTGGTAGACCGTCAGTATCGCTCGTTTTGTCACGATGTGCGATGGTGAAATTGTGCGCCTGGAATTAGCCCGAACAATTAGTTAGAGCACTCCCCGTGGTAGATGCGACAAAATACGCAAAGAGATGCAACATTTTTTCGCAGTGCCAGTGAATCAAGCCGATCGGAAAGATCTTGGTTGCCAACGATTCGAATAGCTCTGCGCTGGATGCGATCAAATGGAAGGAGCTGGCACTGGGGAGCCTCGGCCCAGAGAAGGGAACAGTATTCCATTTACAGCCGAACCTGCGTCTTGTAAAGTTGCAGGCTTTGATCCGGCATGAAATACTGTCCCGTTCTGCTGAGCACGCCAAGCATTTTAGAGACCAATTTGGCCTTCTCTTCCGAGTTACCACGAAACTGCACGTCACTCGATATGTTGTCGACGAGGATTCCGATACTGGCTGAGACAACAAGAGGAGTGCCTTGAAACTGTGGAGATACGACGAAAGGGTTTTTATTTACGGTAAACGTGCTAACTTGTGTCTTCTGGGGATTAAACTAGACTAGATTTAGTTGCCCACAGTCCGAAACTAGTTCAACAAAGCTTTGACTTTAGACACAAGTTTGTCCCGGTACTCTGCGACGTTTTCCTGAGAAATATTGGCACGGTCGGCGTATAAAGCATCACCAGTGCTATCGTCTGTATAGCAATTAATGTTACCGTTTGCAACATGTCATTGATATGCAGAAGAAACAGCTTTGGTGATAGCATGCAGCATTGTGGAATACCAGCGTTAATGGGCTTGTAATCGGAGCATGCACCGTCTACTACGACCTTGATGCTCCGATCAGCAAGAAAAGTGGTGATCCAATTGCACAATTTCTCGGGAAGCCCATAGGAAGGAAGCTTCGTAAGAAGTGCTTTGTGCCAAACCCGATTGAAGGCCTTCGCTATGTCCATACTAACGGCCAACGCCTCCCCCTTGGACTCTAATGTCTCCACCCATTTAAGAGCTAGGTAACCAAGAAGATAATCAGCCGAGCAATCGCGATGTAAATCTTCAAGGTAACGCATTAGCTGGCTGTTAATAATGGATTCCATTATTTTAGAGAACAAGGAGGTGATGGCAACAGGCCTATAGTTGGACGGATCAGAGTGGTTACCTTTTTTAGGGATCGAGTGCACGAGGGAGGTCTTTCATGATTTAAGGACTACGCTGAGGGAGTATAAATACTGGATGAGACGCGTTAAAACCGGTGCCAACTCCGGAACACACGTCTTCAGCACAATAAGAGGGACACCATCCAGCCCACTCCACTTGTTGACGTCCAGGGAGAGGAGTGCTTTGCTCACTGAGTGTTGAGTAAACAGGATATCCTGCATGGAGCACGCACTCCGCCGCTACGACTCCTTCATCAAAAGTCGAGTTGGACGCAAAGAGAGAGCCCAGCAGGTCAGCTTTGTCCTTTGCGGCATGGGTCATTAAGTCGTCCTCAGAGAGGATGACACAATGACCCATGCTGATGGGAGAGATGGCTGTCAATGGGAGAGATGGCTGACAGAAGTTCCCTTGGACAAACTTGGCGAGAAAGCAGAACGCACGTGTTCCCGAAGGAAAACGTACTAGTTTCTCGCTAATTCTGCAGATGTGCTCTAAATTTGCCTTGTCAATGACACTTTTGAAGAATCTGGAGGCAGAATTGTACTTCTTTTTAAGAGCGCTGGTATTAGCATACCGAGCTACCGTACCGTAGATATGCGAGCCCAAGCCTGGTAGCACTCCTGCTTATGACGTAGTGCAATTTTGCAGGGGCGATCAAAACAAGGCTGGGGTTCTTTCCTCCGATGGGTACCACAGATGATGCAATAAAAATTTCTACTTCCCTGTAGCACCACATCAGCAACAGAATCAGCAACAATGCGAGGATTATCCAGCGAGAAACAAACCCGCCTCCAAAGGTAGGATGTAAAAAAAGATCGCATCCCATCCCAATCTGCTGACCTATAATGCTAAACACGGCGGCAACCTGCGGTACGCGACCGCGATGAGAGCGTGAGTGGCACCGTACTCCGGATTAGACAATGGTACAATGGTACAAATGGCCAAGAGGGGCATCGACTTAGACCTGATATCCGTCTGGATGAGAGGTCAGCAGAAGGTCCAACAGGGAAGGTAGATGATCTTCCACATCTGCGATCCACGTAGGAAAGGTAACAAGTTGTGTCAAACCATATGCCAAACCAAAGACATAAACAGATCTACCCGCATGATCGGTTAACCGATAACCTATCCATTCAGCGAGGTGGGCGTTAAAATCATCAAATATCACGAACTCTGTGGATGGAATCTGTTGTAGCACGGAGTCTGTAGCCATCTGGACGTGGTCAATGAGTCGGTCTGTTTGGGCATTACCACTATGAGGCCTATAGAGGTACCCGTAGACGCGGGGGTGGTCATCGCTGTCTACGCGCAGCCATAAGATGGACAGGTCCGTACCTTCAAGGCTGCCGAGGCGTCGAAAACAGATGTTCTCCCTGACGTATACGCAAACTCATGCCCGGGGAACGAAGGAGTGAACTAATTTGTACCCCGGGTAGGAGAGATACGAAGTATCATACTGATACTCCTGTGTCTCGGTTAGAAAGAGCAAGGCCGGCTTCGCCGTTTCCAGATGGTAGTGAACGGCGTTAAGGTTTGAATAAAGTCCCTCATATTGCAGACATTCACGGATAGCGTGGCAGGGTCGCCTTTGACTTATTACACCGTTTGCACCGAACAGGTTTAGTATCGAGCAGAATTTTGCCCCCCCCCCCCCCCCCCCCAGAATACGCGGGGCAGCCTGAGCACCTACGCTCAGGAGTGGAGTAGCTTGGTCGTGGATGCTCAACGAGGGATTCTCCAGGATTGCTGGAACCCTCCTAGGGTAGTCTTGCATTTAATTCCGCTACCATGTTGATGGGGATTGGGATTGGGGGGGGGGGGATTAGGCCTCCGGCGACCAGCAGTTAACAGATGCAATGCGTGCAACAGCACGAGCTGCCGCGTGGCTCTTCCACCGTTAAACTTAACTTTTCTTGTAATATAAAATCATCTTTAAAAAAAGTGTTAAAATGCTCAATGAGTCTTTAGTAATGAACGAAATTTATTTCTGTGACAGCTATGAGAAACGTTTTGGTACAAAGATACTAAACTTACAGCGTGAACGTCCCGGACTGTGACAAAAAGTAATTCACAAATTCCTGGACGTTAAGATATTGTAATTTCGTCGTCCCTCTGAGCGACTGAAACAAATGGAAAAGGAAAGATATTTCTTTTAGAAGTTGTGACTATCAAAAAATCTAAATTTACTATTATGGTATAACAATACATACATTATATGGTTATATTAATTCCTGAGTATCGGTAAAAGTATCACATGAGTCTACTAAATACAGCACTAGCTTTAGCATGTGATGGTAGCCTAAAAATATCCTGCTCTGCATTTCATTCCGTAGGATTATCAGACGAAAATTTGAGAATATACCAGGTCAATCTCTTAAATCCGATAATCCCATTGACGGGATGGTTATCACAAACCATACTAAAACTAAAACATCAAAACTTGTGTCGGGTACAAGCGACTACTAGCACGACACTTTTGTTCCTTTGAGATACGAGAGAACTTTGAGTTTGAGACCGATGAAGAGAACAGTGATTATATTTGAATATTAGAATAATAAACAGAACCATTTTATGCCACATCTACCTAATAATTAACGGTAATTAGAGTATGAGATACTATTGGTTCGTCTTTAGTTACAGTACAAAGCGGTCTTTGGAGAGAATTTGCGTATCCTGAATAACTGATAGTAGATGCTAAATTGTCTTTATATTATTCGTATTTCAATAAGATAGGAAAACAAACAATGTAAAGTTCTACAGCGGAGATTCAGTGGAATAATTTCATGTATGACATGTCTTTTATGTCAACAATATATTTTGAATTATTTTTTTAAGTTTTTACGAAACCTTTTATTTATTATCGTTAATCATCATCATTACAGTCCTTCTCATGGCCACGGCTGAAAATAGGCCTTTCTCAAAGAATGTCACAAAGCATGGTCTAGAGCATGTCTGGGTCTAGAGTATGAGCAGTTCTGCATCTATCGATTTCCTGAATGTCTTACTAGGCTGTCACTCCACCTAGTGGGGGGTCGCCCCACACTGCGCCTACCAGTATGAAGCTGCAACTTGAAAACTTTGCTTTGCCGTTGATTGTCGGTTCTACGATCTTTATTACCAAACCATTGCCACTTCAGCTTACTAATTCATTGGCCTATTTTAGTTACTTTGGTTATATTGCAAATATGCTCATTTCTAAGTTTATCACGGTGACAAATACCGAACATAGTACATAAAAAACTCTCTATAGCACACTCAGCGACCTTGGGCTTCCTTATACGGCCAGAAATAAAGGACCACGTCTTAGATCCATAAGTCAACACTGGCAACATGCACTGGTTGTACCATGTTGTTTTCAATATTTAAGGTATACCTGACTAAAAGATGTGTCATAATCTCCCGAACGGTACCCAGCCGAGTTCAATCCGTCGATTGACCTATCGGTCGAAGTTGGGCTTACGTAGTCATTCTACAAGTCACACAACTTCGAGCTTAGTGCTCCCAATAACTACCGGCACAGGTGTGACATGAACGTTTCGCATGATCTTTGTTTTATCATGAGACCTATCCCTTGGGAGGCACTATAGTCACCAAATCTAAGAAATACCTTTTGACGTTTCAAATTAAGCATTCAGCAATAACTTTGCACAAGCGTACTCACACGATTTAAAATAACCATTTACGTTATTCCCAACAATTTTAATTGTTATCTATATTTCATTACAACGTGTAGAATTTTTATCACTAATTTAAATTTGAATGTTTCAAACAAAACAAAATGCTTAGAAAATAAACTGTATCAACTCTTTGTACTAGACGTCGTTTCCATGATATGTCGCTATGTACCGTACCGTACCGTAGTGTTTAGATGATTTAAATTCGTTGTTACGCGAATAATCGGCAAAAATATTCCAATTATCGGTAAAAATATTCAAATAATCGTATAATTAATTTTTTATGTATTATTTGTATAATTTAATTTTTATTTTTAAAATTCCTTAAATTACATGAATCGCGATTAAAACAAATTTATTATTTTTAAATTTGTCAACGTAAATTTATGTAGGCAAAAAACTCATATATAAGGCCGCGATATAAAAACCTATTCGTACTCGTAATTTCAATATCCCGCCATTTCGGGAGCTTACTGTGCGTAATTTTGTGATTTTATGTTTGTCTTCTTATTTTGTGACTCGGCTTTAACCCGGCGAGCATGAGCCAGGGTATCACACACCCTGATAAAATTTCAAGGTGGTGTATTTTTGAAAATCCTCGCATGGAAACTCTAACTCGGTCAGTAGCTGGAGTACTGGGCGCGCGGGGCGGGTTAGTGGCGTGATCGACGGCGTGGGACACCGGCCGTTATATTCGTGGGCAAACCTGTCTCGGGTATATTATACCCTGCCTCATTTTTGACGTATTTTTTTACGTAATGATTTGATCATGAATTATGATTGCTTTATTAGTTTTTTCTTTGATGATTTTAGTATATAAATTAGTTGTTCATTCATTTATACTGTGTTATGTTAGTCACAACAGTAACCGATGGGCTACGACTTTATTCTATGGTGTCTTGAACATGGCAGTTATCAATGCTTGCATTATATTTATATCGAGCAAACAAAAACGTCACAATCAAGAGAACGGAATTCATTCGAAATTTTATTTTTTCGTGATTAATAATTTTTTTAATTCGTGATTTACGAACACCTACAATCAAGAAAATCAAAAAAGCATATTCTAAGCTACATCCGCCAGCGAATCTTAAAACAGTTCGGTGAGCCCTCGCCTAGACATGTGAATCTACCCGGGCGATATGTCAGATGTCAGAATTGTCCATACAAGGAGGATAGAAAAACCAAATTTTCCTGGAATGCTTGTGCCAAGCCCATATGTATGGAGCACGCAAAATTTATTTGCGAAAATTGTGCTGATTTCGACAGTGGTGATTAACCATAATTTTTAATTAAAAAAAAATTAATAATAAGTTTTTACAAGGAGGATCTCACTATGTTTTAATTTTAGGTTGATTTACACTCCAAATAATAATATTTTTGTTAAATTATAAATTTTTGTAAGTCCTTAAACTTTTGTTTCTTTAATTACAAAGTTTATGAAAAACATGATTATATAATAATAATTTCACAATTAAGAACTTGTTTCATTTAATTCTATTAAATCATTCATTATTTTACATAATAAAATCATCAAAGTAAAAATAATAATAATAAGAACTTAAATATGGTACATTAAATTATGGGTATGTCCCACCCTGCCACATTCTCGATGTAACTTTTTTAACCTCATGCTCGCCGGGTTAACTTCTTGGACTGTTTCTTCAATATTCTTTGAAGCATGTGCCCATTTAACAAAGGATCATTGGGCAAAAGTGGTGGAAAAAAATATTATGGATGATACCTAACAACAAATACGTAGAAACTGATAAATCTTGTGTTTTAAATTATCCGTTTTTGATTTATTCTGGTATTATTCAAACCAAACTGTAAATAATTACTAACTCTAAATAATCGATATAGATTTTTTTAAGAATCGAATATTGTACGTTCCCATATTTTGGTTGGCATGCCTGGTGCAATAAGTCTGACAGCTGTCAAAATGTATTTCTTAGATTTGGTTGACTATAGTGCGTTCATTGAGTATAATACTTAGGTTCTCCAGCGATTCTGTCATAAAGACGATATTGCCGGCAAATGGAAGGTGATTCATGTATTCGTAATTTATGTTAATAAAGTATCTTTTACAGTTCAGTTGCTTGAAAACGTCTTCCAATGCAGCGGGGAAAAGTTTCGAGGATATTAAGTCATTGTGTCTTACACTTCTTTGTATTTGGATAGGTTTCGTACCCTGGTTCTGTACTTGATAGCCATCGTAGTCCATCATCGTAGACGTTCGTCCTCCCGAACAAGCCGGTTTAAAAAAAAGTCTTTAGCACCATAAGCCACATACATACTCTTTGGCAAATTGTACAGAAGACCGAAGAGTACAATATGCCACTTTGTCTTGCGTATGTTGACTATGAAAAGCCTTTCCGTCGAAATTTGGACGGTGCTGCAGTCCTTTCAGCGGTGCCAAATTGACTATCGGTATATTGAAGTGTTTGTGTAGTAGGGCTACGATGGCTCCCATCGTAATTTTAAGTTATGTGAAATTAAATAAAAATTCTTCAGAATTATTCATATGAAAGTGTGTCATAAATGAAAGGCTATAAACAGAGAAATTACGTTGTCATTAATAGCAATTGCAGTGCAGTGGTGACTTGAATTAAATATAAGCATGTTTTTTATGAAAAAAATTTATTTGGTCAAGGTTGTAAGTGTGACTGCAGATTATTAGGTCCCGGGTTCAAATCCAGTGTCGAGTCAAAACCAGTTATTGAGTTTTTCCGTCCAGAAATTCTTAGTAGCTGCCTGGAGTCAGGAAGTTGACGGTGTCTCACCCCCATGACTCGGAAAGCACATAAAGCTGTTGGTCCTGTGTCTAATATCTTTTCAACCGTGACGATTTATTGTTCCATCGGACCATTAAAGTGAGGGAATAGAGAGTGCGACTGTGCAACACTTAGGCATTATAATCTTGTCCTGCGCCGTTGGCTAGTCTCCGTTGAGGCTGGCCGCAGTGACCGTAATTCGGTCGGGAGGACATTGTTATTATTCTTAAGACATTCAGGTTTTCTCATTTTTATTTCTTTCACCGCTTAGCTCGTGATAAATAAGCTCCTCAAATTGCAATTAATAGTTTCATTACTGTTGCCGGAGATCGAATCAGAGATTGTTTGCGTTCTTTAATCTGTTCATTTCCATTTGTGCTTTGTCTGCAGATATGGTCACCTTATTTTTTTTAATATTTATGACGAATAAAGCTTCGTTTGACATCTTAAAGTGACTTTTATATTTTATTCTCAAACGAAATAAAGTATCGAAGGAAAGTTACTACTACAAAAATACAAATTTATTCAACAAATTCTCCCACCGTTCACCATTGGGCATTAACAGATCCCTGATTGGCATTTAATTGCTCATTCGTGCGTTTATAATTTGCCGCTTGGGAAACAGGGATGCGGAAGTTATTATTTCTCCGGCGGGGCCTTTAACATTTTGCTGGTTGCTTAAATATTCAAAGCTTTTATGCATGAAAATAAATAACTGCTATTGTAATTATTAAATTCACCATTTTAGATAATTTTATGCATGATCATAAATCACTTTCGCACACCACTAAGTTTTATATAAAACTTGTAAATCTGAATGCATTTTATGACACGGGTTTATTAGCATACGTTATTGTATTCAATAAGATTGTGGAATTAAAATATTCATTGTGCCTTATGAAAGAGCCAACTACGCAAGTTGCAGGAAACCTTAAAATAAAGTTTATATTATATTTCATCTTTCCCTTACAAAGAAAATAAAGCAAGCCAATATTGGTTTTATAGTTATTGATTCCTTACTTTATTTACTCCGTAAAAATACCTTCACTATTAAGAATTTAAGTAGCCGCTCTTAATTGCTTTGGTAGAAAAGCAAACTTCAATCTACTAACCTTTCATTGCTTTCGTTCAACGTAGCCTCTTACATTGTTTATTCCCGTTTCTATGAATCACAGTTATTTTATATGAGTAATTAACTAAATTCATTTATTCGATACAGTCTATCAAAGTCCACCGCTGAAGTCGCCTTACCCATAGATTGCCTCATAAGGGGGATATTGCCATAGTTGCCACGCTTAGCAGGTGGGTTAGTAACTGCAGTTTATTTTTCTAATTGTTATTAGGGAGACGCTGCCCATCTCCTGGTTTGTTTCTCTCTATCACCTTTAACGACATCCACGAAACTATATGGGATTGGCCATATGGTCGTATTCTACTGTCGTAATGACGACGTTAGAGAATCCTTATTAAGTTGTCGTAAGGGGTGGCTTTAGGTTATACCAGAATGGTATCACAGTTTTCAAGGTATGGTAGTGTTAATACAGACATATAATATCGAGAACGGAGACGGAGAACAGCGGCAAAGATGCACTGTGATCGGCATGCCAAGTGTGGTGATTATGAGGAGATGCTTACTACAATGGGAGATGCCCATGATACTAACAGCAAGGATTTCCATTTTTATAGCAATAAGACGGTGTATTATACAGATTGCGCCTTGTCGCCTAAGGAATATACTAAGAACTAAAGACGCAACGATGTGTGGTGCAAGTACACTACCACACTCCTATGGATAATTATTCATTTAGAACTTAATATGTAGTAATAATGGATTTTTGGAAATACGAGTACTTTTATTTAAAATTATCCCAAATTAAATGTGACTTATGGCGAAGTTTTGAATTTAGAAGTTAAAAAGAATAGCATATATTAGATTTTTTTAATTAGTTTTTATGGTGTTTATTTTTTTTTTCAAATTGAGCAAATGGTGTATTTGCTTAAATTTACTAATCCTTAGCCTTCTTTGCAAATTTGGCCGCTTATTCTAGATAACACTGTATATTACTTATTATTTTCTGACCAGTTTTAGGTGTTTTGTATAAAGAGAATCTGTATATTTAAAATTCTTCTTTGATTGATTAGGTAATCCGATTGTAAGAATCCGAAGTGGGCTTGAGGAGCCCACTTCGGATGTGTTAGGTAGACTGCAGCGAAAGGGGTGTCCTCCTCGCCTACGACGCCGTGAACGAGGTGGAGTCGCATGGGAAGACGCGAAGAGTGATGCACCATTCGCCCTATCCTCGCGACTCTAGCGGAATGCCCCGCTGATTCGTTGGTGTTGGGGCCACGAGGGAAACGAGTGTTTTAATTGTGAGACGCGGCACTCTCTATCTTGAAACTTTGCAGGCGGCGCAGCTACTAGAGTCAAAAGGGCTGGCGCTTTTGAGTGCACTTTTTTCTTGGCCTCACGGCCTCCACGTATCAGATTCGGAGGTGATCCGATGCCCAGATGGAGCTGGAATCCGCGAAGAAACGCGCCTTATGTTCTGGTGCGCCACGCCTGTGAAAGAAAAGGGGAGGAGTGTTCTCCTTCGAGAACGTCAGATGAGCAGACATTCCACCTGATGGAAAGGGGAGCTGGATCATAGTTCACACACACAAAGTAATCAAAATGTAAATGTAAGTGTTTTGTTATCCTTGAGGGCTAAGATGGTCACTACTCACTAAACGAAATACAGCATTATTTTACGCTGGTATTATGTGAGATTGCGGTACATCCACATTGAAGCCGAACTATTCACATTTTTTTATAGAAGAGGGGGCAAATTAGCATGCGACTCACGGTGATGGTAATGGTCAGTGACTACCGCCGCCTATGAACAACCGTAACAACAGAGAATTGCAGACGCGTTACCGGTCTTTTAGAAACGAGTAAGGTCTTTTCTTGAATGACCCTAAGTCGTATCGGTCCGGAGAATGTCACCAAAATCCTAGTAAAACTTACAGTAGTGAACCGTCGAGCATCCAGATGATGAGGATTCTATCGAAAATGTTGTATATTTAACGCGATGTGCGTTCGTGAAATTTGGCAGCTGGAACTTATCCGAACAAATCCTCAGAACACTCCCCATGGTAGATACGATAGAAAACGCAAAGGGATGCAACTTCCCTATGCATCTTCAGTGAATCGAGTCGATTAGAAAGAACTCAGTCGTCGACTATTCGAATCGCTCTACGCTGGATGCGGTCAAGTGAAAGGAGCTGGCACTGAGGTGCCCCGGCCCAGAGATGAGAACAGTATTCCGTGTGAGACTGAACTTGCGCTTTGCAAAGTTACAAGCGATGTGCCGGCATGAAATACTATCTCGCTCTGCTGAGCACGCCAAGATTTTTAGAGGCCAATTTGTTCTTCCTCTCCAAGTGACGATGAAACTACACACTATTCGATATGACGACGCTGATGATTCTGATGTTAGCTGAGGCAGCACGGGGGCTGCCTTCAAATGCAAACTTGTGTCTTCTACCGGTGAGAAGCAAACCCACCCCCAAGGGTAGGATGCAAAAAAAGACCGCATCCTATCCCGACGACCTATAGTACCAAACTCGGCGGCAGCCTGCAGAATATAACCGTGACATTAATGTGACTAGCACCTACTACGGACAAGATAAATAGGCATCGGCGAAAACCTGATATCCCTCCGGATGAGAGGTCAGCACAAGGTCCAAAAGGGAAGGTGTATCCATATATGAAATCTGCGTAGGCGCAGTAACCAGTTATGCCAGACCATTTGCCAAAGCAAAGTCATAAACAGATCTCTACACATGATCGGTTAAAACGTGAACGGAGCCGGCGTAGTGAGCGTTAAAATCACCAAGGGTCACGATCTCTGCGGATGGTTTCTGCTGTAGCACGGAATCTAGCCATTAGGAGAGGGTTCAAATGAGCATACGGCTCACCTGATGATAAGTGATTATCGCCGCCCATGAGCAATTGCAACACAAGGGGAATTGCAGATGCGTTGCTGGCCTGAATGGAAGGAACTAGCACTGGGGAGCCCCAGGCCAGAGATGTGAACGGTATTCCATGTGCAGCCGAACCTATTACGAATTATTATGTGAATGAAGCTCGGGATATACATATACATATCCTCGACTAAGAATCAAAATGCAGATTCGTTGCCGTTCCTCAAAACTAAGTTGACGTGCTACCTTTTCAGTAAAAAGGTTCTCCGAGTACATGCACGCACGTACGCACGCATGAAACACAGTAGCAACAAGCTGCTACTTGAAAAAAATACACAAAGTATTTCTAACTCCGTAACCGATAAATTATAATTTAATCCGCAACATTAAATTCCACGAATTGAACATAAACATTTTTTTATAGGATAGGGTTACAAACGAGCACACAGTCCACCTGATGGTAAGTCTTAAGACTTTTCTACTAATATAACTGCAGCATGGCTCTACCACGTAGAATCTATGTACTTTGCTTTCCGAATCGTAATAAATGACAATTATCGGTTGCACCCAGACTACTGCAATGCACCTAAAATCTAGCCATATATCCTTACTTGAATGGATTTGTAGTGCAATTTACGTACGCCCTCCGGTTCTATGATATTATTGTACCATTGGCATTTCACAGATACTCGTAGTCCACATAATTTGTTATTTGTCGAACAACTACTTAACTGGAGTACAGAGATAAGTTAAAGATTTTGCTATGTAAACGCGCATTTTATTTTAGTTACAACTTAGATAGTGCTATCCAGCCTTTTTGACCAGAAAAGACACAAGAAAAATTCTAGAATACAATAGAAATGTTTTTTTTGTTAGATTACACATATTATATTTATTATCAATCATTTTAATTTAAGTTTACTACTTGATCAGAAAGTGTCGGATATTGTATTAGTCTCTAAACACATTAAATTATAAATGGTTTTAGGATAGGGTTACTGTCGTCCATCTATTTCTTAATACACTAACTTGCAGAATAAATTTTTTGAGGTTGGCTCTAGAGAAAGTTTGTATGTTTATAATTTATTATAAACATACAATTATTACTGTGTTATAGTCGCAGGAATGAATTACTGATTTTGTGGAGTTAAACAAGTATTAATAGCTAGTGCCTATTGTTTGTATAAACAGTATAAATATTACTTATTTATTTTAAAAAAACATTTGTGTTTTATGTACATATTATATTACATTTTTGCCATCTCCAGTACATTTGTGTAAGCGCGTATAATTATGATGACCATTATTATATTATCTACTATGCATTTGATAATTTCTGATTTATACAGAAGTTATAACTTAGGTCAAATATCCATCAGAAGAATATCGTGTTTTATGAGGAAACAGTTTACATTTAATTTAACTAAGAGTCTTTTAATTAGTTTTAACATCGTGATTGGTCACAATCAAAGAGAATTAAACTACTCAAATGTCTTTGGTCACAATATATATTATGGCGATAGAACTATGGAGGATTTGTGATGAGATCTTAACTATGTAATAAAACCAACATTTTCTACTAATTTATAATATCCTCGACCAAGACTAATCAATCGTAAATAAAGTTTGCATAAATTATGTGTGGTACTAACTCTCAGAGCACATTTCGGCGTAGTATAAAGAACTTTTTAAAGCAAATTTGCACAACCCGAATAAATTTTGACACATACCTAATTTAAAAATGAAATTACTTAATAATAACAAAAATAAAAATAAATTTTTGTTAAATAGAATATAAAAAACAGTGCAAATAATTATATGTGAACTATGAGTCAACTAAGCAACTATGAGAAATGCTAGAAAGTTTCCTCGATATCCAACCGATGTTGGTATAGCCATCCCGTTTACGCTAGAAAACACTACCCAGATTCCGTGTAGTGGCTGCATAAGAGAATATACTACACCATGTCATCACTTAAATGTCATAAAAGGCGACAGAGGTAAACTGAAATAGGAGATGCGCCGTAATACCTTCCAGAAAATAACTGAAAATAATGAAAAACAACGGTTGTCAACCTACCTGTCAAGCGTGGCAACCATGTTGATAACTATAAACCTTACATTAAGGCAATCTAAGGAAATCTGAGGCAATACTTGTTCTACGTAGGTTTTTTGATTGATTGAATGAATAAGGTATCTGGACTGGTAGCGGGAAAGAGCTTCAAAGATGCAAGACATGCGGCTTATTTATTACTCCAATTTCAAATGTTTTCTTGTACCACAAAGATAAGTATAACTTAGTCGCATCTCTTAGTGCTGCAATCTGCTAACGTTAACTCAGTGCCATAAAAATGCTGTAAACAAGCTGTGAGTATTTTAGCGAGAAGCACACTAACATAGAATTTTGTATAACATTCGATCTGTCAGATTTTTCTTGATACCAGAGATCTTATAAATCCATATTGAATTTTACTTTGGCTTAGTAGTGCAACGTTTGTATTTACTTGCCCATTTCCTTGACTATTTCCTTGACATTTTAGTCTTTTTAAATTCTTGACTACTTATTTATATATAAGTATTGGATTATTTACTTGCTAATTTTCTTATATATATTTGACCATGAATTTGCTTATATACTTGTATATACTGGATGACTTTTTTACCGTGAAATATATAAATAAATAAATTAAAATCCATCGAAATTTAAATCCTATATACCCTACTTTACGAACGGCATTAAAAATAAATTTAGTAGGTATCTTTGACCTTATTACTTCGCAGGGTCACAGGCTTAAGGGTTAAGGTCAAAGTAAATGTCAAAAACATTTTTTTCTAACGATTAATTCAAACTTTTTGTTTTTATTTATTTGTAAAATATTAGAGCCATAGGCTTCTGCTCCGTTCACATGTTTTACCCTATTTTTGCCAGACGGTAAAAAAGGTCATCTAGTGTACACTTTAATTAACTTAATATTATACTTTGAATTTTAAATGGGGACGACGTGTAGGGATGACTTATAAAACATAAGTGTCCCTCCTAATATAGCCCCTTTTCTGTCGTTTCTAACTAACCTAAAGCTAGCTAAGTTGGGACCTCCAATGGTCGGCTTGAGAAATGTCTCTTGAGCAAAATGTCTATCTGATGGTCGGTTAAAAATTTATGGACTTCGTTTATTTGGTCCTTAAGGCCGTACGCATTATAAAAGCGACAGCTATCGACGTTATTGTTGTTATTAATTGCCAGCCTAATATTTAATAATAAAATAAAGTAAAAAATATGTTGTCTAACTTCATGTGGTACCAGACACAAGGAGGTATACCAATTCCTTGCGGTACTATGCTACAAGTGCACAGTAATAATTACATAACGATATATGGTATTAACATTGTAGACTTCATGTGAGACGGCCTTTACGGCCGGGCATCGAACGGCGGTTAGGAATTAACCCATGGCTTTCCGCTGAACGCACGCATCCCCCTAATATATTATGCTTCGCGAACCGTTAGGGTGTAGAATTAGCAGCTCTAAACCGGTCACTGTTTCCCTGTGTACAAATGGTTAACGCTCGTTGTAAATATAACAGAACGCGAGTAACGCGGGTTCAATCCTAGCCGGCACCAATGAAATTATTAATTGCAATTTTAAGTGATGATATACCACGTGCTCGGCGGTGAAGGAAACCTGCATGTTTGAGGAATAAGAAAAAAAATAGAAGAAGAAGGCATGTGAAGTTCGCTAGCACGCATTGGGGCAGCGCGGCGGACACTTCCTTGCCCTAAAACCCTCTCAGAAATGAGGGGAGGCCTGTACCCAGCAGTCGGTAGTGACGTATAGTGAATTTCGAGGTAAATTATTATATGTAAACGTTTTTGAATCGTCGTAATGAAACATATTTCCTAAAGAAAATATCTTCACAATTAATTTGATGTAAAATAACATTAGAAATAACGTATAAAAACAGAAAAATTATCAAATTTTTGATCGAGTTCCTAACCAGTACACAAACAAAAATGGCGAAATATCATTTTCAGATTTTTTTCTATATAGTTATTTGTTACAGACTACACAGATAAAATTCACTCTCACAGATGACAAATTTCAAACACCACAATCTCTAATTTTTTACTCTGCTATCTTCAGCGCTGTACACGAACGGAACGATGTCGTTGAGAGCCGTGGTAGCTCACATGGTTAGCGCTCGTTATAGGTATCACAGTACGAGAGCAACCCGGGTTCAATCCCCACTGGCACCAATGAAATTGTTGCGTGCTGATTTAGCTATCAGTTGGGAAGTCTGTTTTTCTGGGCCGTTTTGTTTTGTTACACTGACATCTCGCAAGTCACCTAGGGACCTAGGAGGTTGTCGGTTGCTTATTTTTTATTTTTCTTAAAAATTTTCGTCGGTAAAATAACATATTTATAAAAGTAAAAAAAAAGTAAAGTTAGAGCCTTTATACGTCCCAATGCTGGTCACGGGCCTCCTCTAATTTCTGAGAGGGTTTTAAGGCAAGGAAATGTCCGCCACGCTGCCTCAATGCGTGTTGACGAACTTCACATTTCTTCGAAATATATATTTTTTAATTTCTCAGACATGCGCTACCAGCATGCGACGACGCGGCCCGCGCCTTGCCGCCACTTGCGTTTGCCGCGCTTTGTCTCGTCACAGAGTGGCGAAATCACAGTAATACAGGTATTTTATAAACAGCACCTGTCTAATATTATGAAATATGTAGATAAAACTTAAAACTTACCTTGATAAATGTATACCCTTTTGTTTGTAATATTTTTTTAGACCTCTCTTCAATCATTTCTGCTTATGCCCCATGTTTTACAAACTAAACTTAAACATTAATAAAACTGTACAGTTAATATAACTATAAAACACTACTATTAAACAAGAACCAGAAAAAACCTACTCCACTATTAACAAAATTAAATTTTTGCAGTAATATTTTACGATTTTATTTCGTAGTGCTGAGCTCTCGCAACGCAGCGTACGTCCACCTAGCAACACGATGCGCCCCGCACTGAATTCGTGGACGAATGCGGGGGTGATATAGACGCAGTATTTAATCGGGACGCATTTTTAATTTATTATCATAAAAATAATACATATTTCTAAAAAGTAACCAAACCAAATTATTTTATTTTGTATTGCAAAGCAGTAGATATTTTTTTTATATTCCTTTGATAAACAATGAAGGAGTAAAGTGGTTTCATCTCAACGATTTGGAGGTGAATTATGGTTAAACCAAATTACGTATCAGATCATGTAGATTACTAGCTATTTTTTTCATATGTAATTTCTCTGTAAGTGTCGACGAAAAGTTGGTTCATCTGCACGCTTTTTTCAAGCTTTTTGCGAGAGAGCAGCCTTAATAATAAATGCACTTTGTTCATTCATATTCAAAATTTCAAAACACTTTATACACAAACACCGTGTCGAAGACTGAGGAAAAGAAACGACGTTAGACCATCGTTAGACAATGCACGGCCTTCAAGCCACACCTCCGTGCCCGTCGGAGAGCGTGAGGTTTTTTTCGTTACGAAATTTCTGGATTTTCCCTCACTCAAGGCCCGCGATAGAAGCTATGCAATAGCTTAATAAATCTATACAAATATGTACAATAATAAATCAAACAGAGATTGAATCGAGTTCGAGAATCATTTGTAGTGGTAAAGGGCGCGCGACAGGAAACAGGAATGAGCTAAGAATTGGTTCCACTGTTTAGTCGCCGGATTATTTCCTGTCCCAAGCCTCATTTGTAAGTTAATGCATTTTAACATAGACAATTTATATAGATTATTATAGACAATAATATTAAGGTGGGAGTTTCAATGTGTTTATAAATAATTGACGGTGCGAAAATATTTTTGATGTATGAGTGTATTCTTCATATTCACGGACATCATAATGCATGATGCCCGTATGGTATTTCTTGTATAATTTGCTCATCAGACAAGTAATACGTTAATAAACTGAATATTCATCATTGGAAACATGTTTAGTTTTTTATTTTTTTAAGTCACGTAGACAAGTCGTTGCTGAATAGCAAATTCACACAACAATAATACATTTTATTCATCTCATTTTACAACTTTACATGATTCTTTCTACACATACATACTAATAAAAGGACGTCAAAAAGGAATTTCAGCGACGAACAAAATACGTGTAAGTGTTCCCATAATATATACGTATATATATCATGTGAGTTTGTCCAGAGATAGTATATATATATATATTTGCATATATATGATATATAGACATACAGCTGTGTATATATATATATATGGTATTACTACATGTATTTATCATGTATTTAATGTATATGAGTTTACGTGAACAAGCCGTAAGTTGCTCAATATGAGGCCTAAAAGATAAGTTCTGGTCAATAATTATTCCCAGGTATCTAATTTTGGCAACAGTTTCTAGTACGGTACAACTAAATGCATTTACCAGATTGCAGGTGTGAGCTCTAAGCTAAAGGTTTTCATCTAAGGGGAGAGAGATATTACGGATTGCAAATGTTACATATTTAGTTTTGTCGATATTAATCGTTACCAAGTTCCCACTTAGCTACTTAAGAACTCTATTTAATCTCAACATGCCTGGAGAATATGCACAATTACTCAAACACTTCCTCACATCTTACTATTTATTGTGAAAAGAGGAGGTCTTCAAGCAATTAGACTGTGTGGCGATGGACTCACCTGTATAAACTATAGTTGCCGACATATTAATGGAGGACATCGAGGAGAAAACCCTTTTCAATGTAAATCCAAGATTCTACAATCGGTATATAGATGAAATTTTCACAATATTACCATCTGATAAAGTAACTACATTTTTATACCAACTTAACTCCATAAACACCAAAATACAATTTACAATGGAGTTAAAAGGCAAATAATTATTTAGGTTTTCTGGATATTTTAGTCATCCGAAATCCTGGAAACCACTATTGGTCACACTGCGTATACAAAAAGATCTATGCCTACCGTTATTTAAATGGTGAATTTCAACACCATCAATTACAGTAAGCTACCGTAGAAAAATCTTTGTTTCAAAGAGCACAAGGGATCTGTGACAAAAAAACATTTAACTGGCGAGCTTCAGCACGTAAAGCAAGTATTGTAAGACAGCAAGCTTCGGGTCTGATTTTTACCATCCATCAAGTGTAATATTTCTCTACAAGATGCATGAATGTACAAGCTAGATTGTGAATGTGACTTCTCTTACACAGCACAAACAAAAAAATGTATAAAAATCCACGTAAAAGAACATAATATATAGCTGACGTGAAGCACTGACGCTCCGGGAAATCTGCAGTTTGTAAACATGTTGAAGATCGTCCCCACCATTACATTAGATTTGATAGACAACAAATCCTTGCAAAATAACACCGATTCCTACCAAGAATAATTCGTGAAGCTATTGAAATTTAAAAAAAAAAAACTCCTAATTTCATTAGAGAAGATAAATGGATACTGCCATCTGCTTGGGACCGTATAATCAATAAAATTATATCCAAAAACAAACTGTGAACTCATTCTGCGTAGATCGGATCAAAAATTAATGTTCTAAAACCAAATGTAGCCGAACTAACTATGACATCGGGATGTCGAATATATCACCCCTCGCCGTGACCATGGACGCTGTGAAATACTCGGAACGTCGAGAATTAAAAAGTTAAAATTAAATACGATAAAATTCGTAAAATTCGTTTATTTTAATTATTTAAAACGAAGGAATTTATAGTGTGATGTCCCACGGTTTCATCTCATTTTGCTGTTCATTGTTCGCGACTGTATATTGTATAAGTAAGCAGTAAGTGGTTTTAAAAAAGGCTCATGCGCAAACAATTGAACTGAACACAGATAATCGTCAAGGTTCTTATGATCTGATGACCTGATTCACGTAATATGAATACGATGGAAAGCAAAGAGTATACGGAAGGTCAGGGAAGCAACAATGGGTTTTCAAACAACTTTATCGCATTTCAGTTTTCATTACTTATATGTCTATGAAAAAGCAGTTGGTAATTTAAAAAAAGGCTCATTTCGGCAACCTGAAGGATTGTAATCAGTAGCATATGAAGCGCTGTTGGGTCTAAATGTAAATTTATTCAATTAATCAGTTCGTCAGACCGTAGCCGGGGTCTCAAAGCGGTAATTTACATTAAGTCATTTGACCGTTCAAAGCGCGGTTTAGTGGTTTTTGGGATAGGATTACGGACATGGAAATGAAATAACTGCATTCCGCTATCATTTAACTTTGTTGACATTTTGCTGATCAGAATTTTTTTTATTTCTTACATTTGCGATTAGACCTTACACATTTAGTAACAAAAGCGAGCAAATTAAGTTTAAACGCTAATGTTAAATTAACAATATGAGGTAAACGCTAATGTTAAATTAACAATATGAAAGGCACTTATTTCTGCTTTATTTCTGCTAAAACACGAAAGAAGATCGAAAATTAAGCATTTATACCCTTTTAAAAGTTTGGGTATTTTATCCGAACCATAATTGTTTCTACTCTTGAAATAGAATATAGGTTTAACTGTTAGATCTTAGTTTGTATTCTAAAATATGATTTAATATGAAAAGAAGTTGGAGGCACATTATTACGATGTGAAATCGTTATATATTATCATTATATATATATCATCATGAAAATCATTATATATTATATAATTCCAAGTGTAAAAAATGCAAAGGAGAAGGATAGGAAATATAATACACAGTGTTCATTATCCTAAAACCAAAATTATTAAAAACATATGAATAATCATCCTCGTGAATATATAGCCCTGACAAAGTTTATTTCATTTTTGCAAATTTTGCAGTAAATTAATTATCAAGGTGTTGTTGACCGTTTTTAAATGTTCTTACAAAAATTATCATTTATATTTGTTCTTTTTTTTCATATATTTTTAATGAGTCAAAAGTATACGAATTTGGCATGTAGAAACCGTTAAAAATTCATAATTCTAAAAATATTAAATTTATCGCAAAAAGTCGAATTTTATTAACAATAAATATACAAACAAGTAAATATCTTTCATATTTTATTCCTTTTCTTTATATATTTTTACTGACTGTTGTAGTAGTGCGACTGCTGATCATTAATTCCTGGGTTCGAATTCTGGGTCGGCCCAAAAAGTATCAGTTATTGAGTTTTTCCATTAAGAAATTCTCAGTAGCTGCCCGGAGTAAGGAAGTTGACGGTGTCTAAACCCCGTACCTCGAAAAGCTTGTAAATCCGTTGTTCCTGCACCTGATCTCTCTCCGGTTGTGTCGGTTTGCCGTCTCATCGCCCATGAGAGCAAGACAATAGGGAGTGCACCTGTGCTTGTGCATACACTTGGGCACAATGATCTTGTCCTGCGCCAATGGCTAGTCTCCATTGCGGCTGACCGCCGTGACCGAATTCTGGAGGACATTATAATTATTAATATAATTATTATATTTTTATGAGTCAAAAATTTGGGATTCTTCAAACTTCTAAAAATTTATAACCTCGAAAATATTAACTTTATAGTAAAACGCCATACGACCTTATTTATTAGTATTTTATCAAAAAATATAAAAAAAATATATTTCATTTATTTTGTTTATGTATTTTTAATAGATCAAAAGTATCCAGTTTAGGATTTTTCAAACCTTTAAAAATTCATAATTCACAAAATATTAACTTAAACGTAAAAATTTATAGCATATTTTTCACATCCAAAAAAAACTTTACCGTTTGAAAATAACAATTTTTTTTTCAAATAAAAAAAAAAATAGTTTTAAACACTATGGCACCGAGATGCCCCATGGCAACATGCATTTATATCATCAGTAGGACTATTTGAAGAGAATCGCATTAAAAATTTGAGGTGGAATAGTTTTCGGTACTCACGCGCCGATTCCTCCTGGACGATTTTGGTTTCGTTTTATATCCAGTGTCGATTTCTATAAAGCTAATAATATTTCTGATAAGTAATTGCTTGACTTTGCCCTATATATGAGAACAAAGAGATCTATTAGAACCCGCGTAAAAGAACATAGCTGACGTGAAGCATCAACGTTCCGGGAAGTCTGCAGTTTGCGATCATATTCTAGATGGCCCCAACCATTACATCAGATTTGATAGACCACAAATCCTCGCGAAAGAACATCGATTCCTACCAAGGATGATACGTGAAGCTATTGAAATTAAAAAACATCCTAATTTCAATGGAGAAGGAGGCTGGGTACTACCACCTGCTTGGGATCCTATAATTAATAAAATTAAAACTAAACCCAAACATACCACTACAAGACTTCAAAATACAGTTAGTTCATTCTGCGTAGATCGGACCAAAAACAATAATTAAAAAGCTGAAGGTACTCCGGGTTAACTTTGACATCGGGACGTCAGTCACCTCAGTCCCCCGTGACAATGGGTGCTGGTAAGCACCCGAAACGTCGGGTATTAAAATTATTATAAATAAAACGCGATAAAATCCGTAAAAGTAGTTTTAATAAAAAAAGTTTTTATTTTTAATTATTAAAGTACAAAATGTGCCTAGAGTCGTTGGATGCAGGTGGCTTAGGATGACTTTATGGTAATCTGTGAAGGCGGCCTATGTTCAGTTGTACACATGTGAAGTTATTGATGAATAATCATCATCATTACAGCCCTTCAAAAGTGTATTGTAAGACATAGACTCCTCCAAGGAATGCCACGGAGCACGGTCCTGATCCACCTGTAAACACTCCTACGTGGAATGTGTGGAACTTAATGGATTAACCAATAAAATACTCATTGTGAGCAAACGATCATATAATCCTCAATGAACACACAGCGGTGTAATTATTATTCATTTTCAATGAACTTAACACTTTTTTAAATTATTTTATTTAGCGGTATTTAAGGAATTTTGTTATTTTCCTTTTGTGACGAAGACCATTTAACATATCGATGCCCTCGTGCCATAGACTGAGCAAGGTATATTTTTTAACTGTCCTCATGGCTTTGCTTATTAATAATTAATAATAAAATTATAACTACAATTAAAAAAAAACTAACGAAGCAAATGTATTTCTGACGTGGATTTCATTTTCTTCGAAAAATTTGTTAATTCTGAAATTAATAACTTAATCCATACCGTTGTATACAAAAGCTCATAATACAGGACGTCACATCCTTCGTAATTTAATGAATGTAAAAAGTCACGAAATTAATTTTATTGTACGTATTTAACGTGGTCAATGAAATTAATATGAGACAGAGAATCTCCGTTTCGACTATTTCAATATTCCGAATAGCTCTATAAATTACATTGGTTTGTATCTGTTTGATCAGGGGAAGCTCCGATACAAACCTCCAATCAATCAAATCTGTATACTGAGCGGCAGAGAAGTTAAATGATGGTAATTTAAACACTCGTATCGGCGCCAAGCCCGAAGACTGCTCTCGTATTTTAACAATGCGCCGGAGTTCTATGGTTCTTTTTTCTTTGATATGGTTGCGATTGTTTGCAAGCATACTAAGCAAAATGTTTTCGCTGTGGCCGTAGTACCTATTGCGTTGAAGCACAGGGTCAACTATTTTCATAAGGTTTGCAGGAAGGTATCTCGATAATGTAATCATTTTGTGCAGGAGTTTCAATCCGTACACGCAAAATGGTTTTGTTTTAATTTCAAACCACATCGGAGCATACACTCGGATGACGAAGTCTGCTAAGATACGCAAATTATGTGAAGGTTCACTAGTGGAAACATATAGTCGAAGTACCCTGTTAGCTGTTGTCAGCCACCGTGAATGAACAATCTTTCCGGGGTTTCGCTTGGCTAAACTTACGTCACATTATCCTCTGCTAACTGCGTTACATAATTCATACCAGTAAAGCTGATCTATACTGAGATCACTACGTGATTTTGAAATATCTGGTATTTTACATGCGATGGGTGTAAATTAAACCACTGAAAGATTCTCACAACCCTTCAACGCTTTACCAATGACGCTTGTGAAACTTCTTGGTCCTGTAGTTTTCCCATCAAGATGCTCAAACAGATGTCGTAAAGGAAGTTCGTTGGCATGCAATAGACACACGAGCCATTGAAGAGGGCGATGAAGTTTCTTTTCTAGAAGACAAATGATTCCAGCCTTGTTGCCAGTGTTGACTGCCGTATCGTCGCACCCAATTGCTATTATTCGCTTCAAATCACACTTCAACGCTAAATAAAGGTAAAGTTTTTTTTTTTGAATTTGTAAGTGCATCTGCTCTGGCAAGTGTAATATGCCCGATGTATTGCGAGTTCGGCTCTTTTAACAAGGTTATGTGCTCTTCAACAACGGTTTTTCTGCGATTATCTTCATATAACTTTGTTTTATCTTTGCGGCCATCAAACGATATACAAACTAATGAATCATTGCCATCTACCACATTAACTGCAGCTCCCGAACTTCTCGTTTGTGCGCGAGCGCGCCTCAGTAACCAGACCGATATCTTGCAACGTAGCCGACACGATGGCAGCACCAGCACGGTCTGAAATGCCGTATCTATCTAATGTCATAGCTACCACTGGGAATTTACTAGGTCCGGGGATATTAATTGCGGGAAAAATCGAGGTGAGATTAATAATAGACGAAGTTTTTGTTTTTCTTCTTTTCTGCTCAGGTTCATCAACTTGTAATGTCATAGAGTTCTCTTCAAATTGTTTTCGTTTTAACTTCCGATCAGACAAAGCTATATTCTTAAGTGCAGCTTTTTTATCTAGAGATCCAATCATCATTCTTCTTTCGCCACGTTGATCGAGCAAATACTCGTGTTCTCGTTTAGAAATTTTACGAGTTTTCTCACAAGTACGTGTTGACAACGACTTGCACTTACAAGATCCAATATCAAACAAAACGTCACAGTCTCCTTTAAACTTCTGTAGTTTCTGTTTATAATTTTCGTTGTCTTTACTCTTTTGGTAGGATTTCAGAAAGGCGCGATGTTTTTCATGATAGGATGTTATTTTTGACACTATTGTTTTATGTTTTACTATTGGCAAAGAGGCTCGCTTCCAGATGTTTTCGATTTCGGTCGCAACAATATCACAAGTGGCCTTTACTAAATCTTGTCGTCCCTTTTCCGCACATCGTGCCACTGATACAAAGACATTATTTCATCACATCACTAGGTTGGCAGCACATTTTTTAGTAATTCACAACCAGTACCGAAGATATTTTTTTTTATAGAATAGGGTGACAAACGAGCACACAGTCCACCTGATGGTAAGTGGTTGCTGCGGCCCATAGACATCTACATCCATCCTCCATTAAAAATCAAAATGCAGATGCGTTGTCACCCGTGAGGACTGAGATGGAATGCCTCGTTTCCAGTAAAAAGGGTCTCCGGTTCTCTACACTCACCATACGAAATACAGCAGCATTAAGCTACTATTTCACGCTGGTATTCTGTGAGAGCGTGGTCCTTCCCCGGTCGAGCCGACCCATTCGTGCTACAACTATACTACTAATATAACTGCAGCATGGCTCTACCACGTATACAATGCGTATGCGACGAATAATTACTTCTTAAACTCATTATACTATTTTTTACGTTGTCTCATGTCAAATCTAGCTAAATAACTAATTGCGCAGAGAACGATGCGACACAATTAACCCACGTCCCGCATTCTCGCCTTTCCCCGCGGACTCTGGGCGGCGAAACGCTCGGCCAATGACCTTATATGGTAAAACAATGCGCGATTAGAGATCAAAAACATGACGCCATAGGCAACACTGTGCAACTTTTTTGCAATTTATATCATAGTGGCACTTCATATGTGAATAAAATTTTTAAGAAAACAATTTATTTAAAACCATTTTACATGTCAAGAAAGTATACCTTTTTTTCCGCACATTTCAAAAACTTTGCGAGCTTTGCGGCAGTACTTCTTATTATATTTTGTATAAATGATATTATACGAGAGGGTTATGTTAGCGTCAGAGCACCTTTTGCGAAATCCGCCACTTCAATATTCCACGAAAAATATCCCATACATGTGCGCTCCACCCTATTCTTTATCTATTTCTTTCAGCTCTGTCTAAGGTGTTGGAAAAGTTGGTTAAAAAGAGGCTCATGCGATATCTTGAGTTTAATAATCTACTGAGTGAAAATCAATTTGGATTCAGAGAAGGTAAATCAACCGAAGACGCAGTTCTAACGCTAACTAGAAAAATCTCTACATACCTCGATGGTGGATACAAGTGCATGGGTGTATTTTTAGACCTCCAAAAAGGCTTTCGATACTGTTTCGATTCCGATCCTTTTGGCCAAGTTGGAGAATATGGGGATCAGGGGGATAGCTCGTGACTGGTTCGCAGATTATCTAGTCGGAAGATCACAACGTGTACGGGTAGAAGGTCATGAGAGTGATAGTGCAGGATGCACCTACGGCGTTCCACAGGGCAGTGTACTAGGGCCTCCTCTCTTCCTCTTATATATAAATGATCTGTGCAAAATTAATTTTCCTAATCTTGACTTGCTCATGTTTGCAGATGATACTGTCTTACTCGTCCATGATAAAAATTGGCAAGAAGTGACAGACCTGGCGGAAGATTGTCTCTCTATAGTGACGCAATGGCTAGAAAATAACCTTTTATCCCTTAATATCAACAAAACGAAGTTCATGTGCTATAGCAAGACAACATCAGGAGGACCTGATGCCGACGTCAGAATTAAAATTCATACATATCCATGCAATCGTAGTAGTCGACCTTACCAGCGTAACTGTTCCTTTTTGTTGCGTGTAGATTCAATAAAGTACCTTGGGGTTGAAATTGATGATAAAATAAATTGGAAAATGCATATAATGTCATTGTCTACAAGATTGAGAAAACTCATATATGTTTTTAAAACTCTAAGAACAGTTGTTGACTACAAATTAGCATTACAAACCTATAAAGCCCTTGGTGAATGCATTATTAGGTATTGTATCTGTGCTTGGGGTACTGCAGCAAAATCCTACTTGATCACTGCAGAACGTGCACAGCGTGCAGTACTGAAAGTGTTATTCTCCTTACCCTTCAGACATCCTACAACAGTTGTCTATGACAAAGCCAATGTTCTTAGTATTAGAAAATTATTTATTTACGAAAGTCTACGCCATTATCACAAAAAAAATGTTCCTTACTTGCCTAAAGCATCTTCGAGGCTTGACCGTTGTCCTATTCCAAAAGTAAAAACAAGATTCGCCCAAAAGCAGTTTGATTTTATTGTTCCACACCTATATAACAGACTGAATAAGGAGTATAATGTAAAAAAAGTGCAATAATAATGTTATTAAGAAGTATATTTTTTTATGGCTTAAAAACCTTGATTATGACGATGTAGAAAACATGTTAACTGGTTTTTATTACTGACAAAAACACACACACACATACACACACACACACGACACACACACACACACACACACACACACACACACACACACACACACACACACACACACACACACACACACACACACACACACACACACAAACACACGCACGCACACATTAATACAACTAAATACATAACAGATATGCGCTAGTGAGTAGCCCGTTCTTTACTAATTTTTGTTTTCTTGATTTAAGTAGTTCTGCTGAATAACTTATAATGTACCTTATCTTATGGCATAAATTAATAATGCAATGTTATGGGAGAAGCCACTGGCTCCTGAAACACAGTTTTACACTAGTTTAGGAGCCTATGGATTCACTGAAATATTTATTGTAATATTTTATGTCAAATAAAGTTTATTATTTATTATTTATTAAATAGTTGACTCCGTTGGTCTAGCCTGGTAGTTGCGACAGAATAAGCAAAGAGATGCAACATCTCTTCAGGGTGCCAGTGAGTCAAGCCAAGTAGAAAGAATTAGACAATTCGAGCCGCTCTTCGCTGGATTCGGTCAAGTGGAAAGAGCTGGCATAGGGGTGTCCCGGCCCAGACAAGAGAACACTTTTGCATGGGACGTAATTTATGGTATTGATAATGTTGGAATGCATGTTGCACGTGCCAGTGCTGTATATGTCATGTATCCTGACACTAAAAAAACACTGAAAAAAATCCGAACTCTATCAAATTTTTTTTAAGTTTCGACTTTGAATAAATCTTTACAACAGAATAAATACCTACGTTATGCTTTAAACGAAGTAACAAAGCAGTAAGAACTTTATATCTTTGTTTTAAGATAGCATCACAACACTGCCCTAAAAATACAAATATTATAAAAATGAAAAAAACATGTAATCGGTGACATACAGAAACGCCGCCAAATTAAATGCAAATTTATTCAATTAATCAGTCTATCAGACCGTAATCGTTGTCTCAAAGCAGTAATGTACGTTGAATATTTCGATCGCTTAAATTCAGTTTAATGGTTGTAGATTCAGGATTATCAGCACTATAATGAAATAGTCCTGTTTAACTCGGCCAATGCCTGGTACATTTAGCTCAGTTATTCATGATTTTACCTGCTGATAAAAATAACTTTCAATATAAATTATTAGTTTATATTTATAATTTTATCTCATTCTACATCAACTTTCATGTTGTAACGCTTCCCCCTTCTCATAATAATAATTATATATTAAATACTAAATGTATTATATTCCCCTTTACATAATAATTATATATATTTGTGACCAAGATTAATAAAATATGTTTTGATCTTTCTAAATGATCTTTCTAAAGGTTTAATAATAGGCCGTTTGTAATATTTTGGCGTGATCGACTTGGTTAGGAGCCTTATTTACGTTGTGTTTGTTTAGTAACTTAGTTCTTTTAGGTGTCTTTTGGAAGAATGAATATTCGCTAGAGCAATTGAAAGCTGTTGGTAGTGCCTTATAAGCTAAGTGAACCCCGTTCACGAAGACAGGGCTCGAGAAAGGTTAAGAACATAAAACGTCCCAATTCCACTTGTATCAGGTTTACATTATTAATTTAATATTATTTATCCCTTCCCGCTCGGAAAAGGCTCAAAATATATTTATACAAAATAACCGATACAAGGTCTTTGCTCTTCTACATTTATTAAAAAATGTAGGGGAGGCACACGGCTCCACACACGCCGTGCACGGTGAGCGCCAACCATTTTGATGCACTCCCCCCGAAGGGAACGCTAATTCGGGAACTGGACCGTAGTCCACAGCAAAATAACTGACGAACCAGCAAAAGAAGCTTGGCCCCTTGTTAGTGCGTAAGCACAAAAATCGACCGAAGTCGCGCATGTCAATGCGTGTAAACGCCATACAGAATACGAACGAATCCAGCCACAGTGAATGTACGTCACACAGTTTAGGCAAATAGGTACACTGGCCGTAAACCCTCCGTGAGCGCCACCACCTGCCACACCGCGCGCTCCTGCAGACGTGATGTAAGTGTATGGCATCACCACCAATTGCATGATCAGCACGGCTACTAGCCGCAGAGCATGTCATGAGTCTACCGCTCACCTCAAGGGAATGGGGTCCCACGTTGTGCGGCTTTCGGCCGCGGCCTTAAGAGTCTCCTCAGATCCTCCCGCCAGCTACCACCCGCATGAGGTCGACACATATGCTCCACCAACCAATACAACGGCAGATATAGCCAAAAGGCAGTTATAAGATAAGAGTAATAATTCGCCATCAGAAAGGGTTTGTGTCACTGACGTTGAGTAAATGCATTTTCGATCATGTTTGTCTCACCCACCAACAAGTTGCCTTCAATCATTCAAAGGTGGGAAAGTTACAGAGATATAATATTATGTTGTTATATAAAACATCGTGGAGGGCAGACAGTCTGCAGCCCCGTAATGAAGGGACCCGACTTGGGCAAAGCTACTCAGGCGTGAGTCAAACCAAGACGCAGAGAGCGCCATTGAGAATAGCGTCCCACCAAACAACCACATATATAGAGACGCAATGCTGCAGAACGCAACAAACATCAATACGACTATCGTCGGGCTTACACCATCCCAAGGTCCCCCATACATCCCAGCAGACATCACCACCCGCATACCTCCATCGACCAGAACCACAAGAGTGCGTCGAATCAGGCGCAGCACACCCGCAGATCCACCACAAGACGCAATACCGCAAGTAGCAGTAAGCATCAATGCAACTATCATACGGATGGCGCCCCCTCACAACACACCCACATGACCCCTATCGATTTTGGTAACAAAGTTTTTATTGTTGTTATATAAAAAATATCACCAACGTATCATGGTAGCACGCTACTAAGTCGCCAATGAACAAAACTCCACGTATCATAGCGCTAATGCACTAAGACATGAAGTTGAGTATGCCTGTTACACTTAAAAGTGCTACCAAACATACTCATCATCCCAATCCGAAATATAGACGACGCATCGCTATGCGCTACTACGCCGCCCACAAACGGTATGGGTGTGCGATGTCCACGGGAAAGCGGTATTGCCACAACAAACCCGCTTAGCACCGGCACTAAGATGTTATTTGTTTACCTCCATCGATCAGAACCACAAGAATGCGTCGAATCAGGCGCAGCACACTCGCAGATCCATCACAAGACGCAATACCGCAAGTAGCAGTAAGCATCAATGCAACTATCATACGGATTGCGCCCCCTCACAACACACCCACATGACCCCTATCGATTTTGGTAACAAAGTTTTTATTGTTGTTATATAAAAAATATATAATAGCCGTGTAGTGGCGGTTAAGAATATCCACTACCCCATATCTTCCTGTGGGTGTCGTAAGAGGCGACAGAGGGAGACAGGCAGGAGATGGGCAGCAGCGTCTTCCTGATGACAACTGTGACGTAATAAAAAACTGCGGTTGCCAACCCGCTCGCCAAGCGTGGCAACTATGGCAAACATCCCCCAATGAAAAAATACGCAAACCGACGGCCCCCAGTCCCCGGCGGCCCCGCTATTCCTGGCTACGGTGGCGACCATGGTAACGGCGGGGCAGGGGGTGCTAAGAATCTCCGGTGGAGGTTCGGTTGCCACCTACGACGACTCGACCTGGCAACATATAACGCACGCACCCTGAGGACTGACGAGAAGATACTGGAGCTGGAAGAAGAGGTAGACAAGTTGCGCTGGCATATTATTGGATTATCCGAGGTCCGAAGAGAGGGGGAGGACACGGCAATCCTCGAGTCCGGCAACTTGTTCTATCACCGGGAGGGCGACCATCTGTCCCAAGGAGGTGTCGGATTTATCGTCCACAAATCTCTCGTCAACAACGTTGTAAAGATTGGGAGTGTGTCGACGAGGGTCGCGTACCTGATACTCAGAATTACCAAACGGTATTCGCTGAAGGTCATTCAGGTTTACGCACCAACCTGGGCACATCCCGATGAGGAGGTGGAGGAAATGTATGAGGATATTTCCAGAGCCATACATTCCTCCAAAACCTACTACACGGTGTTGATGGGAGACTTCAACGCAAAACTGGGCACAAGAGAAAGCGGTGAGCTGAAGGTAGGGAAATTTGGAGTAGGGCAACGGAACCGAAGGGGCCAGCAGCTGGCCGACTTTATGGAGAAAGAGGGACTCTTTATGATGAACTCTTTCTTCCAGAAGCGGCCCCACAGGAAGTGGACCTGGTCGAGCCCCGACGGTTCGACAAAAAATGAGATTGACTTCATTATGACGACCAGACGCCAACTGTTCAGTGATGTCTCAGTGATCGCAAGGGTGAAAACTGGCAGCGATCACCGAATGGTTAGAGGCACACTGAACCTAAACGTTAAGGTGGAGAGGTCTCGTCTAATGAAGTCAACGCTCCGTCCCCCTCGTGCTCTAATCCAGAATCCCGAAACCTTTCAGCTCGAGTTACGTAACCGCTTCCAGTGCCTAGAAGATTGCAATGCAGTGGACGATATGAACGACAAGCTCGTGGAAACTGTCCATGCGGTCGGAGCTAAGTTCTGCAAGACCCGCCGCAGAAGAACACAAAAACACTCCGATCACACTCTTAATCTCATGGCTGTTAGACGGGAGATGAGGCTGCAATCGTCAAAACAGATTTGACAGCATACAGGCAACTGAACAGACAGATCTCCAAATGCATACGGCGAGACTTACGCAACTTTAATACTTCTCGTATTAAAGAAGCGATCGAGCGGAACCAGGGCTCCAAAGTCTTTGCCAGAGATCTGTCTGCCAGAAAGAGCCAACTGTCAAGGCTGAAGACTGAGTGTGGCAACATCGTTTCCGGGACACCTGGGATTTTGAGTGAGATTGAGAGGTTCCATGGGCAGCTGTACACATCATCGTTGGAGCCACACGCAAGTGTGAGTAACGATCCAAGAGCAGGTCTTATCCGACACTATTCCGATGATATCCCGGACGTCAGTCTAAGCGAGATTAGAATGGCTCTCCAGCACCTTAAAAACGGCAGGGCCCCAGGCGAGGATGGAATTACAGCGGAGCTTCTGAAAGCGGGTGGAACACCGGTACTTGAAGTCCTTCAGAAGCTCTTCAATTCCGTCCTCCATGGTGGCACTACTCCAGAGGCGTGGAGCAGAAGTGCGGTGGTCTTGTTCTTTAAGAAAGGCGACAACGCTCTCTTAAAGAACTACAGACCGATTTCCCTTCTGAGCCGCGTCTACGTGCTGTTTTCGAGAGTCATTACGAATCGTCTCGCAAGCAGACTTGACGACTTCCAGCCTCCCGAACAAGCCGGTTTCCGAAAAGGCTTCAGTACCATAGACCACATACATACCCTGCGGCAGATTGTACAGAAGACTGAAGAGTACAATCTGTCACTTTGCCTGGCGTATGTGGACTATGAGAAAGCCTTTGATTCCGTCGAAATTTGGGCGGTGCTACAGTCCCTTCAGCGGTGCCAAGTTGACTGTCGGTATATCGAAGTGCTGAAGTGTTTCTACAGTAGGGCTACGATGGCTATCCGAGTACAGAACCAGAGCTCGAAACCTATCCAACTGCAGAGAGGTGTAAGACAGGGTGACGTTATATCCCCGAAACTCTTCACCGCTGCATTGGAAGACGTTTTCAAGCTACTGGACTGGAAAGGATACGGTATTGACATCAATGGCGAGTACATCACTCACCTTCGATTTGCCGACGATATAGTCCTTATGGCAGAATCGCTGGAGGACTTAAGCACTATGCTCAATGACCTCAATAGTGCCTCCCAACGGATAGGTCTTAAGATGAACATGGACAAAACAAAGATCATGTTCAATGTCCATGTCACACCTATGCCGGTAGTTGTTGGGAGCACTATGCTCGAAGTTGTTGACGAATACGTTTACCTGGGACAAATAGTCCGACTAGGTAAGTCCAACTTCGACCGAGAGGTCAATCGACGGATTCAACTCGGCTGGGCAGCGTTCGGGAAATTACGGCATATCTTTTCGTCAGGTGTACCTCAATCTCTAAAAACTAGATTGTACAACCAGTGCGTGTTGCCAGTGATGACTTACGGATCTGAGACGTGGTCCTTCACTGCTGGCCGTATGAGGACGCTTAAGGTCGCTCAGCGAGCTGTGGAGAGGGCTATGCTCGGAGTTTCTCTGCGTGATAGACTCAGAAATGAGGATATCCGCAGTAAAACCAGAGTGACCGACATAGCCCAACGGATTAGTAAGCTGAAGTGGCAATGGGCCGGCCATATAGCTCGAAGAACCGATAACCGATGGGGAAGAAAGGTTCTCGAGTGGCAGCCTCGTACCGGTAGGCGTAGTGTAGGGCGACCCCCCACTAGATGGAGTGACGACCTGGTAAGATATGCAGGAAGTCGATGGATGCAGGTGGCTCAGGATCGTGCTTTGTGGCATTACTTGGGGGAGGCCTATGTTCAGCAGTGGACTTGTGAAGGGCTGTAATGATGATGATGAATGATATAAAAAATATCACCAACGTATCATAGTAGCACGCCACTAAGACGCCAGTGGACAAAACTCCACGTATCATAGCGCTAATGTACTAAGACATGAAGTTCAGTATGCTGGTTACACTTAAAAGTGCCACCAAACACACTCATCCCAATCCGAAAGATAGACGACGCATCGCTATGCGCTACGACGTCGCCCACAAATGGTATGGGTGTGCGATGTCCACGAGAAAGCCGTATTGCTACAACAAACCCGCTTACCACCAGCACTAAGATGATATGTCTAGGACACATCTGTTAGCGAGCCCAACTTTACCTCGGACCAATTGCTCGTGAAGCAACATACACGCCACCATAATATTCCTTTTCAAGTCCCTAATAAGGACTAGTCATTTTGCTACAGTACTAGGAGCAGTCGGTCACTCGACCACTCCACACAATGCTTATGCATCAAGGAGACCTCTTATAACAAATATTGCTTTTGTATCATAGACCTTACTTTCATAAGTCATTCATATATAGGATTCGAACCCACGACCCTACTATTGTAATGCATATTAATCATAGAGACCTTCTAAAGTATTGCTTTTGTATCATAGACCTTACTTTCATAAGTCATTAATATATAGGGTTCGAACCCACGACCTTACTATTGTAATGCAAAAAAAACACCCAAATTCATCATGGAGACCTTCTATAGTATTGCTTTTGTATCATTGAGTTTATTATCATAAGTCCCTAATATGGGACTAGTCATTGTGCTACAGTACTTCAGGCAGTCGGGCTCCCGACCACCCCATATATATGTGCAACTGCAGGTATGTATCTCCGGCAGCTCCTCTATACAAAACATCTATACATGAACACCTTCCATAACTTAGGAAACTTTTCTTTTATACGTGAACTCCTTCCACAACTTAGGAAATTTCTTTTATACACGAACTCCTTCAACAACTTAGGAAAATTTTCTTTTATAAATGAACTCTTTCCACGACTTGACAATTTTCAACAAATTTTCTAATTATCTTATAAATGTTATTTATCTTAATTTTTATAATATTTTCAACTTGTATTTCTATTAAATATCTTATTTTAAATATTTTTTCAAGTTTTTAATAAATTTATTTATTATGGAAGACAATATTTTGCCTTTAATTTACTATGTTATTGGTCTAATATCTGAAATGTATTTATATTAACTTTATGGTTATTAATGTAATTTTATTGTTTAATATATATCTTTTAAGACTATTTTTGACGCCCCTTTAAATTGAATTTAATTATTAATAATAATATTGGGCCGTCATAATGTCATAATTTGCAAATTTTTGAACGATATTTTTGATGAAAAGGCAAATTTTAGTAAAAATATACAAAAAAATAAAGTCTATAATACTTTAGAATATCTCTTTAAGTTATCTTTTAATTTAAAAATGGGTTGGGAAAAGGAATTAAAAAAAATCTGATTAAGTATGAAATTCAAAATAATGAGCTACATATATTTAAACCCAGGTTTCATGAGTTTGTAACGGCGCTGTAAGTGTGATCAATGATGGACACGTCACCGACCGAATAATAACCGAAGTTTATAGAGCTCCGGGACTTGTCTTTCTGCCTTACAAGCTTGACGATCCGGTTATTTAATGATGATACGATATCCCATGTTTTTTTTAAATCTTTGTTTCGTAATTTTTGCAGTCTTTTACCACGCAACTAGACTAATTTATGACAGGCAAATATGCCCTGCGGGGGCACTACTGTCGACCGATTCGCGTTGGCCCTAAACTGTAATTTTAGGGCCAGCGCACTGGTCCGTTTTCGTTGTTCGGTCGGCCCGGTCCTTACGCTAGTAATATATAAGTCAATGATGGATTATTTCCCCGTATTACAGTTTATTACACGGAATGAAAAAAAAACTTGATGATCTAAATGATATGGAAATTATGGAGCACTAGCAGGCAGAACAGAAGTTACAAACACCGTTACTCGATCCGTTGGACTTGGAGTGCAACACCGATTCCACCCGCCTCGACTAGGAATTATCGATGTCGATACCAAGTACGTATTTTGATTTTGTGATATATTTGAACGCGGAATGCGACGCTTTTTCATTAATTGTAACAATATCGTTGCAACTGAAGCTATCATTTTTACATACTCGTATATTGCGATAACACCCATCCAAAAATAAAAATAAATCTTTAATTAAAACAATTATTTATTTTTGTAAAATAATATTCTCACAAACATTGTAATATAGGAGACAATGCAACACAAAGTTGCGTGGATTGTGGAATACGTGGATTAATGAAGAATTTTCTGTTATGTTATAACACTCTCGACATTAGCTGGTTATAACGAGCGTACCGTGACGAATCTAGAAAATGTGTCCAACATATTATAATGCGGTGCGGTGATGTGGATAGATGCAAATTATTAAGCACAATTGTTGCTAAATCTAGGATTCTTTTGCCTTCGGCATATATAACGGGTAGCGAATCCACATCTATCTCGATTAAGAATTAAAATAACATCTGCATTTTGATTGTCACCCGTGAGGACTAAGGTGGAATGTCTCGTCTATACACTTACCATACGAGGCCCATCAACATCGAGCTGCTATTTTACGCTGGTATTCTGTTAGCCCCGGTCCAATGATGCCCCGGTTGAACCAACCCATTCGTATTACAACTATAGTACAGTTGTAGCGTGGCTCTACTTCGTTTTAGAACTATATCCAGTACAATGCCACAATGGATTTAGGTAACGTTGAGATTCCGCCCTTCCTTATAACAGATGCCTGTAGGGATGCGGCACAAATACACACACCATTACACGTGGTGATGCAACTTTAACGTGGTAGAATCACGGGGGTATTTAAATTATGGCTGTAGCACGAATTATTCGGCACGACCGAGGAAGGACCACGCTCTCACAGAATACTAGCGTAAAATAGCAGTAGCTACATGCTGCTTTTCGTATGGTGGGTGTAGAAATTCGGAAATCTTTTATACCGGTAACGAGATAATGAAGCACCTAAATTTTAAATCTAAATTATAATGTATGGCGTAAATATATAATAATAACATAAAGTAATGCTAAATATATGGCCGTAGCTTTCATTTATATATATATATATATATATATATATATAATTGTGGAAGAGCCACACTGCAGCTATATTATGGTTTTATGGTTGTAGAATGAATGGGTCGGCTCGACCTGGGAAGTACCGTGCTCTCACAGAATACCATCGTAAAATAGCAGCTTAATGTTGTTGTGTTTCGTATGGTGAGTGTGGAGAACCGCAGACCCGTTTAACTAGAATCGAGGCATTCTATCTTAGTCCTCAAGGGTGACAACGCATCTGCATTTTCGAGGTTAAATGTAGATGTCTATGGGCCACAGCATCCACTTACCATCAGCTGGACTATGTGCTCGTTTGTCACCCTAATCCTACAAAAAATTACCATCAGGTAGATTGTTTGCTCGTTTGACAGTTAGGCACCCTTATAATTTAAAAAATATGGATCGAAATAATACTAGTTTTTACGAATTTTATCGCGTATATTTAACTATAAATACCCGAAGTTTCGAGCGCCTTACAGTACCCATGGTCACGCGGGGGACTGAGATGTTCAACGTCCAGATGTCATAGTTAACAGCGGTATGTCTGTTTCGAAGATATTTTATAGGTCTTAAAACATCTTTGAGCTGTATGTAATAAGTATGTATGTTATTTATGCCATTTTTGATTTTGATTTTATTTGAATAATAGATAAACCGTGACGTACAGTACTAAAATAACTTGGTAACGGCAAAAAGAAATAGCAAAACATAATTTTCTCTCAAGCTATTCCTATCTTTTTTTATCCATTGCGTGGATTTTGAACTTTTCTCAGAATTACTTTCGTGATATATCTTAGGGGACAGCAGTCAAAAAGTTAGTTAATTTTATTGCAAATAACTACAAATGCGCTATTTTTTTATTATTTTCATCATCATCATCATTATAGGAATCCCACATAGTATAGTCTTGAGCCACCTGCATCCATCGACTGCCTGCATCTCCAACCAGATCTTTACTACATTTAGTGGGAGCCGCCTTACAGTTACCAGGCTAAATGGCAAGTGACACCGGTGCGAATGATATGCCGATGTGTAATGCATGCTGTACTACACACTGGCAAGTAATGCCGGTGAGAACGATGTGCCGGAGCAAGTGCCGGAAGTCTGTCTTATAAGTCTGCGGTGAGTCGAGATGAAGACAAGTTGGACTGGCGTGCAGGAACTGAAGACTGCAGAAGACGATTCTCAGTGGTGAATGGTAGGGTTTCTTGAGGATAATGACGAAGGCTTGAAGTTGTAGTTTCTGAAGGTTGTTGATTACTTGTTCAGATCACGTCGGGGTCACCACTGTGGCAGTAGAAGGAAAAGGGGAGACCTCCCGCTATGCAAGGTGTTGTGCCCGGGGAGCGGCCAACGCTCAGTGTGGTAGTTCGGAGTTGTTCTATATATACTGTTTATGAACTTCGATAGCGCGATTGAGGCTTCGGTGTGTTTCGCTTGTGGTACGATGACAGCGCCGCTACAACCATTTGGTAAATTGGGTAAATCTATTGGTTGGTGCAGAGCAAGTATCCGTGCACTGGTAAATGCAGAACTTTAATCGCCAGTCTGCGCTATGTGGGTCTGGCAATTTTTAGACGAATTTGACGCTATTACACGGACGGTTAAACCTGATCCATTAGTCAAATAAGGCACCGTCAAGTATAGATTAGGTTGATTTGCGTAGAATATTTCCTCTTGCAATCATTTTGCATGACCTTTTGTTTGGATATGCAATATTAAACACATGATATTAAAAATTGACAACCTTTCTCGTAAAAATAGATATCATATTAAGAAATGATTAAAGTTGCTCTCTCCTCTCTCTCTCTCTCTGTTCACTAAATGGCAATAAAAAGAGACGGATTCAGAGATAAATAAAACTGAATTTAAGTAAACCATAACCAACGAATATAAGCAAGGCTGTAAACAATAAATAAAACAAAAAACCGATTTCAAGAACTAAAAATTCATTTCACGTAATAACTTCTGAAGTCAGTGCTCAGACATAGTGTATCGAAGATTTAAAGTCCCGACTTCAGAAGTTGTTATTTTGCCATACTACCCAATTAACACACGGCCTGACCACATGTGTTGTTATTTTTATAACGCAATGATATTTTAAGCTAGATATCATGATAACACTGAAATTTCTTTTAACCAAAATTTATTTAAAAAAATGCTTTCCATTCGGTTGTTATTAAAAAGTCTTACATCAAATCAAATCAATTCCAGATATTTCATTTTTTTAAATATAGAATTAAGCTTAATTAAAAAAAAACATACTATTTCTATAACATCCTATTTCAACCCCTCTACAGTTGAACTTTCAAGAAAATCCTGGAGCCCCCCGGGCGGACACAAAACCACCCAACCCCCCCGCCCGCCCCCCCCGGAAAAAGCCCCCGAAACCCCAGGGGCCAACAAGCGCGGCCCCGCCCCCCCCCCCCACCCGGAAGAAAATACCCTGAGTGGTATTTTGCAATACTGATATACAAAAGGTTTATAATACATTACACATTCTACAAATAACACATTCTTACATAAACCTAAATTGTCAAGTTAATACTCTGTGATTTATTTCTTATTATAGTCTGTATGAAATTACACACGCAACAAATTATTAGCCAATTTATTTCAGCACTTCGCATTCTTAAATCACCCCTATGGCTAGATCTTCGCTAACTCTCATTAAATTGAAAACTTTATCGTATGTTATGGTCTAAGTCACACATTTCTCGAGAAATGTAGTTGTAAAAATAATACATTAGCAACCTATAAAAATTCTTTAAAAAAGTTATTTAAAAAAATTAAGCTGGCGACAATAAACCGAATCTTTTTTTTAGACAAATAGTTGTACTGATTTTCTTTTATAATACGGTTTCTGTAGATGTAAAGACTTAAGAACTATCGATCGACCTTGGTCTGTGGCTACCCAAGCTTTTTTCCTCTTTATATGTACGGGTATGTTTATTTAAATAGTAGCTCTACCAGAAATATTTCTTTGTATTTTCCTTCAAAATATCCAAACAAAAGATAAAAATACATCCGCTTTTCCTTTAATCCATTCGAAATTTCCTACTTCGTGAAAGATGTCAGCGATGAATCTTTATTGCCATGTTGTTTGACTCGCGTGATTTGTACTGCTTCAAAGATTGTTTAAAATCAATTTTTTCACCGCGTATTGTATCACGTTAGGTATGTTTAGACATTTTTGCTTTACATCGTCTACCATTATATTTTATTATATTATTAACTTAGTCAAAGCTAAATGAAGTTACAATCTGGGATCAGGTTTCCTCTAATTGCTAAGAAACTTATGAAGCAGGGAAGGGGTGAGCATCGCACTGCTCCTGTGTGAATAGAGACTGAAACATTCTTTGTTTATTAAAATAAATTTAAGGTGAAAAACAGTTCAGCTGATAGCAATATATTATACTGCCTTTGCTTAAAGTTGGAACTTTATACAAAATCACCCACCGATTCGTGTCTATATCGCGGACAGAGAATCTATTAAACAAAGGCACTTACTGATATGTAGTCCTGAGTACTAGGATAAAACTATATATAACCTGCAATAATTAATTATATCGGCTCTTTTACACTTTCATTTATTTTGCGATACGACTGTAGGTGTAATATTCCTGAAGATATAAATACAAAAGAGTCCAAGTGGACTTCTAAGCTGAAAAGGAACCCCAATATTTTGTTAAAGCAAATAGAAACAAATTTGAGCAAAAAATATCTAATAATTATTATTTCGAACACTTGGACATCATCCGGCTATCATTATAATAATCAATACATCACAATCATCCATTCACAAGTATCTTTTCAAGTCTTCGAATATAGGCCTCCACTAGGGAATACTACAAAAAAAGACAGCCTTGAGCCACCTTCATCCATCGATTATAATTTTAGTTACATTTGAAGTACCGTGTAGTGGCGGTGTAAGAATATACACTACCCCGTACCGTGGGTGCTGTAACAGGCGACAGAGGGAAACAAATCTTGAGATGGGAAGCAGCGTCTTTCTAATTACTGTGGGGAGACCCATGTTCAGCACTGGACTTTAATAGGCTATATTGGTAACGGAAGTGATTTATTGTTGCAGAATATCAATATAGTGCCATGCTATGAGTATAAATTCATTCACCGCCGAAATGTCATGTGCATTGCACCTATCGATAACCGCGTGAGTTTCTATTGTTTAACTAAATATTTTTTTTGAAACTACCTACTATGTCTACTAAGTGCGACCACTGTAATAAATCTATTACAAAAAGTTCCCCAGAAGTGGAATGCAACAAATGTGAGCGTTTAGTATATATCAGAACAAAATGCACTGGATTAACCAACAAGCAGCTCAATGCTCTTAAAGCAGCAACTCCTGGATTGGGATGGACATGCCTGGAATGTCCAAATCTTCAATATTTGTAACAGAGGACTATGATGAAGAGGATGCTGAAAATCTAGCTCAACCCGACTCTGCGAAACTACTAAAGAACATCTCAAGGGAAGTAGAAAAAACCATAAGAAATGAAATGAGGCAAGTAAACGACGACTTACAGTTTCATAGCTCCAAACTTGATGAAGTAATGGGATGTATCGGAACTTTCAAACAAACAATCAAAAATTTATAAAAAAAGAACATTGAACTAAGTAACAAAAATAACAACAAATTCAAGCGCTGGAACAAGAAAAACTATCAAAGCAGATATAAGTTGAAAATGTACCCTAGCATAAAAATGAGAATGTGGAAAACCTAGTCAAAAGGCTATGAAGTTAAACTTACCCAAAACTGGTATCAAGAAATCGCTTAGGCAGCAAGAGAGAGGAGAGCAAGATGGTAGCTTACTAGTGAAACTTAAAGAGCAGAGTATGCAGGAAAAGTGGCTGGCAGCAGCAAAATCAACAGCAATTGACTGACCGTTGTAGATATTCATCCACAAGAACCAAACAATAATGTAATTGTGTATATCAGAGAAACTATGACTCGACTAAATAAACAAATACTATGGCTAGCGAAACAGGAATTAAAAACAAAGCTTAACTACAAATACGTCTGGTTTAAAAAAGGATCCGTAAAAGCACGTAAGGATGATATAAGTAAAATACTACACTAATATACTCTAAGAACTCTAAATGATGTGCACATATTAGCCAAACAGAATTAGTAATTTAATAACAAGGTATATATTATTTTTATTATTTATTTAAGAAGTACTATTTTTTTTGTTTTGAATGGAAACATTAAGTGATGAAATATTTGAATGCTTAAATTGTACAAATATCAACAATTTTCTTAAATTTCTACCCAAAAATCATGGTATTACCTTGTTATGAATGCATATCAACATACGGTCTATGACACTTTGCCTGTTTAGGGCAATTTATTATAACTTTCAATTAGTGTATAGATGTCATTGTGGTAACTGAGGTAAATATTACGGAGTCTATTAGTTGTCTTTTTCTAAATACAGGATACCAAATGTTAACTAGTCTGCGAAAAGCCCGAAGGGGTGGTGGTATTGTAATTTATGTAAATGATAAACATAATTTTAGCACCAAAAACATCAAAATAGAACACTTTGAAAGTATTATATGCACTATCATTTCCGACTCGGGCTATTCTGCGGATCTATGTGCCATGTCCCGTCCTCCAAAAAACAGTAAACACTTATTTCTTATTGAGCTTGAAAACACTTTACAAAAATACTGTCGTAATAAAGAGTTGTATGTAATAGGCGACATAAATATTGATCTGAATTCCGATAGTCCCGTAAAACATAAATATATTAACTTAATATACAGGCTTGTACGTGGGATTACTGCTAACACACGAATAGAAATATCGGGTGGTAAGTAAACCCGTAGCCTGATTTACGAAAGTGATTTTTTTAATATGACTGTGTTTGCTTGAGGGTCTAGATGAAGGGAAAAATTGCTAAAAAATCTCACAATATTTATTTTACATATTTATTTAGAAAAAAAACAGGTATCAATTTTGGTCAGGCATTAAGGCCATAAAGAAAACAGATATACCTATGCATGAAATAATGCTAAATATTGGTTGTTTTTATTATCGCATAACGACACTTTACACTTTTTACAGAACCAAGAGGTAAGTTTCCTACAATTATTAAATTTACACTTATTTCTAGAATCCATAAATATTTTTTCATGACCAATACAATCGCAACGCACGTCAGTAGAGGGTAGTACTTGTACACCTGTCCGGGGTCTTTTAGAAGGTACTGTGTTATCTAGTCGAATGTTGGTACTGGGTCTTTCCCTTTACTTTTCGAGTGACTTTGATATCTACATAAAGTATCGGCAAGCTCAGTTCTAAAATCTGCTAACTTCATAATATTCTACTGAAGTTTTCCTTTCACTGTGTTTACCTTTTTGTATAGTACCCAAGCATTGATGACAGTCATGTCTAACAAGTGCTAGAAGAGCCTCGTTGTCCACTTTTTGGACTTTATGCGGATGCGATATCGACCAATGAAGCTATCTATCAAATCAACGTCGCCCATGTGTGCATTATATTCTTTTGTGATCCGAGGACATGATTACTTGAACATTGGCCTTAGTTTTTTTTCGTAGCGGGTTATAGTATCCGCTGGTTTAGCGCCAACATACGTGGAAAGTAATAGTACTTGTTTGTTGTCTTTCCAACTTGTGGTCGACAATTCTTGGCCTTCCTTTTCTGTTCCTCTGGGGACGTTAGACTTCATAATTTCCCGTTTCGCCGGCAACTTGCACGAATTTCCAAGCCTGTTTCTCTGTACTGTTCCAAGACAATAAATACCTCCGTTGGTCAAGTAATGTAGCAGAGGAATATTCGTATAAAAATTGTCACAATAAGTTATATGATTAACGTGCCTTGGTACTGGTCGTAACAATCGAATAACTGTATTCGATACAGCTCCGAGGTCTGGTTCGCCAGGTAAACGGTCTATGTTCTTAGCTCCTGAGTAAATCTCAAAACTGTAGGCATACCCAGACATAGAGCATAAAACGTATAATTTGAATCCCCACTTATGGGGCTTTTCGGGTAAGTATTGTTTCATAAAATTTTTAATTTTAGTGGAACACATTTGCTCGTCTAGTGATAGACGATGCTCAAATGGTACATTAATAAATTTCTTGTTCAAATAGTCTGGTAGTATCTATCTGCAAATATTTAAGTCTCATCATGTGAAAATTTGTCTAATTTTATCAAATCTGTTGCGATTCATTGTTTGTGCTATGGGTTTAAACTTTATAATGCTTTAGCAGTATGACCTGACACTAGGATAATGATATACACTAGTAAAAATAAGAATTCCAATAAATTTACGTAATTCTAAGACAGATCCAGGTTCTGTAAAGTTAGGATTCTTTTGTAAGGCATATTTATTTGACTCGTCTACTAGAAATTTCAAAATTTCTTCACCGAAAAAATAAGAAAAAAAAACTGAAAAGGAGTGTCTAAGTTCATAATTTCTTGTGAATACTCAGTGTTTCCAGCAAAATGGAAAGCGTTTTGGACTATGTCTATATTCTTTACATATCATCTCCACACTGAGTTTCTAGAGTTGAAGGGTGCAGTTTGCAGGTTGTTCTGGCTGCTGGTTATAGGAGTTGGGCTTCGTTCAACAGTCTCTAAATTATGTTACATGTCAGTATCTACGTTTGCTGCAGGCGAATCTGCATCCGAGTCTGGGTCCGTGGAAAAATTACCTACATCTTCTTCATCTTCTAGCTCCATTAGACGATCTCTTTGGCTCGAATAAAAGGCTATGTCATCATCATTGTCGGTGGAATCGTCTTCCGAAATTTCACCATTTTCTAACCGCTTCAATATGCTCTCAATCTCTTCTGATCGCATTTTTGATACATTTCTATAATAAAATTAAAATAAAAGTAATCCCAACTTGGTGTTGCCATGCAGAAAAATAATGAAACGGAAGTTCAAAAAGTTTTTATAGCTAAAGAAAGAAAGTTTTTACAGCTAAAATTTTTATAGCTAGTAGGTAGGTTTTATGTAGGGCGAAATGCCTGGAGTATCAAAATTGATACTCACAAAATAGCACTAGTTTTTTTAGTTTTCAAGTTTTCAAATAAAACATGCACTCGCAAAAAATAATTATACGAGTATCTTAGCGAAAATAATATATTCTCTTACCGGAAAAGTATTTATATTCTTCAGAAAAAGAAAATATATCAAATTTGTATTCAACAAAACTTTTAGTAAAATTTGTTTACTTGTTCACTTTGCCACGCAAGTAATATGTCATAGATAAAATAAAACAATAATGATATTATTTTTTTTTAATTTTGTTGGAAAGAGTATTATACAACAGTAAAATACTTACAGCCAACCTATAAAAAAAACTAATAGTAATATGAACATTCGGTTTAAAAGATTCGTATCAAAATTGAAACTCTAGGTTATCAAGGGTTAAGTAAATCTTGCATCGATCATATAAATGCGAGATCCCACACACAAGACCTTTTCACAGCTGCTATCGGTACGACACTGGCGGATCACCGTTCACCGCGCGATAGTGTTTGCCTGTGTTGGGTCGCGTATACAGGACGTTTCTAAAATCAAGACTTGTATTAATAACAATGCCTTAATAAAATCATTAAGTGAAATCGAATGGCAAAAACGAATACCGTGACCTGTCCGATACAAATTTATAATTTTTATAAATGATAACTTTAAACAATGTTATAAAACCAGCTAATATAAATCAAAAATTAAAATAAAAGCTAAGCGAATAAGTAATGAATGGTTGAATAAAAAAACTTTAAAAGCATGTGAATACAGAGATAAATTATTTAATAAATGGACTAAGGAAAGCCAAAATAAGATCTTTAAACAAACCTACAACAAAGCAAGAAACTATGCAAATTCATTAATTTAATAAAGCAAAAATGAATGGCTAAAATTAGAAATAAATGATAATAAAAATAATCCACCATGTCTTTGGCAAATATTAAATAGATTAAGCGGCAGAATAAAACAGTCGATTGATAATTTATTACTGAAAGCCTTCAGCAATGGCAGGAATACAGCTAAAAACATCGCATACACATTTGCTACGACTTTTGATGAAAATTTGCAACAAATTATACCAAAATGTATAACAACTCTACTGGATAAGTCAATCTATCGTGAAAATGCCAATGTATCTATGAAGTATATACCTGCAGACACGCCTGCAGTGGAATATCATTAAATCTCTAAACCATAATAAAGCTCCTGGTATTGATGGTATACGAGCCACAGATATTAAAAAAATATGCTCAATGGTCAAATTAGCTATTACAAATCTTACAAATGCAAGTATTAGGAACGGCAAGTATTCCCTAGTACTAAAAACTGGCATTATTAGACCAATACATAAAAAGGGTAATAAGTCTGACTACGATAACTATAGGCCGATCACTATATTACCTACCATTAACAAAATAGCTGAGAAATATTTTAGTAGACAGATTTATAACTTCTATGATAAAAATAATATACTGACTAATAAACAGTTTGGCTTTAAACCTCATAAAAATACCACTCATCTCTTAAGGGCGTTCAAAAATAGCATCTACAAGCATCTAGATGAGAAAAAACGCATATTGGTAGTGTTTATAGACTACAGTAAGGCTTTCGATACACTTCGTCATGAGAAACTATTAGATAGTCTCAACGATAATGGTACCAGAGGACCACTGCTGACATGGTGTAAAGATCACCGATAGAAAACATGTGGTTAAGGTGGCTAATTCAATGAGCAACATAGTAAATGTATCCGTAGGAACTGCACAAGGCTCCGTAATAGGACTTTTACACTACATTACCTATGTAAATAGTCTGGCTAATAATATCAGGCGATGTGAAATTTACCAGTATGCTGTTGATACTTGCTTGGTTGCGGCTGGGAACAATATAAACGACAACTCTCAACCTCCTACAAGACGATTTTATTATACTTATGAAAGTAGTCACATGATAAACGATTAGTCTTAAATGCTGCGAAGACTAAGTTAATGTACATTAGCTCTAGTCAAAATAGGAGTAAGGTTGTACCAAGGCTCATTGCGCATGACCACCAATAACCTTCATAGACGACAGGTCCAAATGAAATGTAACGGTAGAAAAATACATAGACCTGGTAGAAACACAGACCTACTTAGGACTCGTGATAGATAGTCGCCTAAATTGTAAAGAGCATACTAAGCATGTGTGTGATAAACTTCGTGGTATGCTTGCAAAAATTTCTATAATTAAATATAAAATTCCTATAAATACTTATACACATATAACACATAATCAAAGTAGCAGTTAATCAGAATAATCATCACTAAAAAAAACTATACAAAGAATCATAAACCAAACATTGCAAAATATACCTATACACGAAAAGTATTTACCCTTCTTAAAAAGAATTTTTCCATGAAAGTTAAAAATTGCACATACATGTGATACTCTAAACTCCACTCAGAAAACCTAAACTATCTTACTAACAATAATTTATATAGTAAACGTACCTTAGAATATATGATTCCTAACCTAATTAATCAGCTACCAGTATCAGTAAAATCAGAACTAAATCAAAAAAATATTAAATTAAAATTAAAAAATTACTTTATGGAATGCATTACTACTAATTTAAATTATACATAATATGTTTTAATAATAAATACTACGATAACGCCCTAAAACAAGCGTCCTGTATAATATAGGAACCACGCGCAACGCATTATCTAACAGAAGGTCACGCAATTAACTAATAAATACTAAGTGTATTTTTTTTCATACTACACCCTCATATTTGTTATTGTCGGTGATACCAGTACATGGTAAAGTTTCTATAAACTTATGATTATACCGTAACGTAATGTGTAATTAATTAATGTAATAATATAAAAAAAAAAACAGAGAAACTTTCGCAATAGGGCCAGTAGAAGGTTCTAGCGCAGTTTGCAGTAAGGAAAAACTACTAGAACTCTCATTATGAACATAGAAGAAAAATAAGGACACAGCCGATATACATACGTACTACTGTGGGATTATTTATGGGTTAAAAAAAAGGTTAGGGTTATGTTACATTAACATAGGTTACATAAGAAACCTGACACTGACTATAATGATGAAATAAATAATGAAATAAGAAATCTAATGAATTGGCTAAAATATAATGATTTGACAATTAATATAAGTAAAACGAAGTATATACAATTTTACAACAAAAATGTTAAACCTCAGCAACTATCGGTATACCATGGTAACGATCCCACTGTCATGTTCGCATCAGCGACCTTTCTCGGTATTGTGATTGATTCCGAACTCACATGGCAGAATCACGTTGAAACTGTATGCCAGAGGATTAACAGGTTTGTTTCGCTCTGTATCGTCTGTCAAAATTAGCCAACCATAAGACAGCTCTGATGGCTTACCATAGATACGTTGGTGGGCAAAGCTACTCAGGCGTGAGTCAAACCAAGACGCAGAGAGCGCCATTGAGAATAGCGTCCCACCAAACAACCATCGCAAAGACGCAACGCTGCAGAACGCAACAAGCATCAATACGACTATCGTCGGGCTTACACCATCCCAAGGTCCCCCATACATCCTAGCTGACATCACCCCCCGCATACCTCCATCGACCAGAACCACAAGAGTGCGTCGAATCAGGCGCAGCACACCCGCAGATCCATCACAAGACGCACTACCGCAAGTAGCAGTAAGCATCAATGCAACTATCATACGGATGGCGCCCCCCTCACAACACACCCACATGACCCCTATCGATTTTGGTAACAAAGTTTTTATTGTTGTTATATAAAAAAATATCACCAACGTATCACAGTAGCACGCTACTAAAACGCCAATGAACAAAACTCCACGTATCATAGCGCTAATGCACTAAGACATGAAGTTGAGTATGCCTGTTACACTTAAAAGTGCTACCAAACACTACCAAATCTTCTCTGGTCCGTCTCCTGCTGGCGTTGACTTCGGGTACGGACACCCTCCGTTTCCTCCTTAGGTAAAATCGGCATGATTTAATCCCACTTTTGACACCAATTGTTACGAGCTTGAGGTTCGTGACAATAAAAATTGCCGATAGAATTACCTAAATTAACACTTTAATTCACTTTACAATAATTAAAGCTAAAAACACTAATAATTAATCACACTGATTCACTTTATTCCGCTCTGAAGCTTCGCTTGTCTCGCCGAATCCAATACTTCCTCGATCGCATCTTGCAGCGCCTATTTATATAAATTAGCAGCGAAATATCCAGAATATTCAAGTAAACACGCGCAAGGTACCGAGAGTTCGTGTTTCAATTTCAAGAAGTTTATTTCTTCGGTTCGAGACTAGATGGCGCTAGTGCCGTCGACTTGAGCGCGTAACAATACGAATGGGCCAGTACGACGGGGGGAAGTACCGCGCTCTTATAGAATACCAGTGTAAAATAGGATCTGATTACTGTTGTGTTCCGTGTGGTGAATTTAGAGAACCGGAGATTCTTTTTAGTGAAAACGAGGCATTCCATCTTAGTCCTTAGGTATCAACGCATCAACATTTTGATTTGTAATCGAGGATAGATGTAGCCGTCTATGTGTTACTGCATCTACTTACCATCAAGTGAACTGTGTGCTCATCTGTGCCCTTTTTGAGAAATGATAAAAATAAACATACAAATAGCACGTTTGACATAATGATGCTTTAAGATTTTTGTGCATCATGTTCCTATTATTCCTAATAAAAAAAATTATAGGAAAAGGGTGACAAGCGAGCACACAGTCCACCTGATGGTAAATGGTTGCTGTGGCCCATAGACATCTATCTGTCTATTTATCCTCGTTTGCGAATCAAAATGCAGATGCATTGTCAGCCTTGAGGACGGAATTGAAATGCCTCTTTTCCAGTAAAAAGGGTCTCCGGTTCTCTACACTCACCATACGAAACACAGCAGCATTAAGCTGCTATTTGACGCCGGTATTCTGTGAGAGCGTGGTCCTTCCCCGGTCGAGCCGACCCATTCATGCTACAACTATACAAATTACTTTAGAGATAACAAAAAAACCAAAAGAAGTGTTTTAAAATGCCTGAGTACAGTTAAATATAAATATATACACCTGAAAGAAATACCCCATGAACCAAATTAAATTGTTACGCCTTTGCATTTTAAATAAAAGGGCATGTAGGTAACTATACAATCAATTTTACTAATTTAGGTTTACCTTTACAACATTGACGATATTAATTTGTCAGCCGACTCGCACTAACGAGGGCAGTATAAGCTTGTTACCCTTAGTACACAAACTACGCCCCGTCGCTCGTAGATGACACGTGTATGGGTTCCTACATTTCTTTTAATTTGCAAACAATATTATATTGAAAATTGTTTACTGCCCATACCAAAAGACTCAAAATGAGAAGAAAAAAATTTGTACAAGCTTGTGCGTTTATTTTTCTATATGGGAACTGGCAATAATTAAAAATAATATTACTTTCTTTTTTCTGAATTAAAGGTACGGCATGTACGGTCCAAAGAATATGTAGCGGAGCTACCGTTGCGCCACAAGCAAAACCCACCGAAGCCTTAATCACGTTATCATAGTTCCAAAGTACTGTGCTATATGGCTGAACACCTTGTCCAGCGAGAGATTCCTCTTTTCCTCTCACGTCAAAGATAAAACGGATTTGCGGCAAAAGAGTTAATTTGCCAGCATCTGTTTCACCATCCGATTACAATGTAGGGGTCTCAAGCGCAAGAGTGAATAGGCTTTTGTCAAGCTATGTGTATACGATTTACCATCTTCGGCTTCATTACCTCTTACAGTATGGTGGAACAGTATTTTAGCAATGGCGTATAAAATTAAAAAACGTAAACGAAATGCAGCCATCACGATATTTTTTCGCGTTCAGACAAGTAATAAATTGGATTGAACTCATGTGCATGATTATTCTTCTACGCATTTAGCTATTTATTCATCAATAATGCAGTTTCAGTGACAAGGGCTGCCATAACACATCAATTCGTTTTTCTGCAATATATTTTTGGGTACGGCTTTAATCAAGCTCAGGACCCACGACGAAGCAGTAAGATACTCTGATCACTAGACCACGAAGTCCACTAGATGTAAAATGTGACATACAGGCATCAGAGTGAAGCGTCTCACATCGCGCACACACACAAGCGCGCGGTTTACCCACAGTAGAGCTTGAGAGAAAAAATAAGACAATGGCTGCGCCGACAGTATTTAATATCGCGTTATTTTTATTTTGTGTGACTGTAGAATCAACCCCTCACTGTGTGCGCTATGAGGCGCTTAGATAAAGCCTACGTACTCTAGTTCACCATGTGTATACTCCTTGACAGAACGTTATGTTCTATGCCTTACACGACACTAGAAAAATATATTACATATCTCGATATATCTCACGTAGTATAATAACTTCAAAACGAAGAGCATCGACATACAACAAGCATCGCATGCGAGCATAACAGAAATCTGTTTCAACTTTTGATAACAAAGCCCTACTCGTTGCTTTGAATCTACATATTTCCAACGATTTTTATGAGAAGTCCAATACAATATTTCCTATATTGCCTTTTACTAAAGCTTTCTATTGTTCTTTAATTTTATACTTGTATTTGAATTAAGATCAAGTTATTTTTTTAAATAATTTTGATATATTGAATACCTGTCATAGCTCTGCAGAGCTTGATAATTATGGCAGATGTGTTTATATGTTTTCCTCATCAATTTAAGCAATCTTTCTCTGATTAAAACACTAAAACAAACATTTATATATATATATATTATTTTATAAAAAATTAAATTAATGTTAAAGTTAATGATTTCTTATATTTACGTGAACACTATACACCGATTAAAACTACTTTTACGGATTTTATCGCGTTTTATTTATATTAGGGGGATGAGTCGCTCGCGTCCGTAGGCTCCGACCACCTAACCTTAGGCCCACCCTACACGTGTCCCCCGGGTGGTGCTAAACGAGCGACAAAGCCGAAAAAATAGACTCGGCTCCTCGCCGTATGGTAGCGGCGTAAAATCTACCACCACCCCTTGTTCGAATGACTCAGGAAATAAAAGAAATGGCCCCGAGTTCCCGGCGCCCCTTAAATGGGGCAGGGGTGCGAAGAATCTCCGGGAGAAAAACCGGCGACGAGGTTCGCCACCCGTCACGTTCTGTCTCCCGGAGGGGCGAAAAGTGGATTGCGGAAACCCGTCTGGCTACGCTGAATGTATGTGGAGGAATGAATGATAAGATGGATGAAGTATGCGAAATGATGAATGACAGAGGAATAGATGTGTTATGTGTGAATGAGACAATGAGACGAAACGAAAGGGAAAAGATGCCACTGCACATGGCACGTATACCGCGTATTGGTCTGGTGTAGGCGAGACCGAACGGGCGTGCCAGGGAGTCAGTTTCATCCTTTCAGAAAGAATGGGTCAATGTGTGAAAGAGTATGAATGTGTAAGCCCGAGACTGCTATGGATAAGAATGAAAGTGGGCTTAAAGAAGCTGTTCCTGCTAGGGGTGTACGCCCCAGACATGTCTAAGCCCGCTTACATTCGAGAGCAGTTTTGGGACATGGTAAGGATGGTGTTGACAAAATGTAAGGAAAATGAAAATATTATTATGTTAGGAGACTTTAATGGAAGGGTTGGGGTGAAGAGGTCTGGTTATGAAAGGATATTGGGAACGTTTGTTGATGAAAGTATAAATGAGAATGGTGAAGACCTCCTCACCGTATGTGCGGAAAAGAATCTTTTTGTGACGAATACTTTTTTTCGTCATAAGAAGATTCACATGTATACATGGGAAAGAGGTGATGATAGAAGCATGATAGATTTCGTAATTGTGGATGAAAGAATGAGGAGCGCAGTCGTAGATACAAGGGTTTACCGGGGGTCCAACGTAGGGACGGATCATTACTTGGTCTTATGTCGAATTAATGGTCTTTTCAAGCGTTGGCGGCATCGGACATCTGTGTCTACCACTGCGTTACAGCGTATAAGAATAGAGAAGTTACAAGATGAAGATGTGAAAGAGAAGTATAAATGTAGACTGAGAGAAAATATTAGATGTTTGAATGAGTTGTGTATGAATGATTTAGACTTGAAGACTGTATGGGATAATATTAAGAAAGGTTTGGTGGATACCGCCACCGAAGTATGTGGTGTAAGTAAAAGAACAAATGAAAGGAAAAGTAATACGTTGTGGTGGGATGATGAGGTACGGGTGGAAGTTGAATCAAAGAAGAAAGCATGGTTAGATTTACTAGCAACCAAAGCTGGTAATTCTTCTGGTATGAATGGTTAGATTGAAAGAAAAAAGGCAGAATTTAGACGTCTAAATAAGAGAGTAAAAGAAGTTGTTGAAAGGAAAAAGAAAGAAAGAATGGATAAGAATGATAGAAGGATATCTGATAATTTCCAGGCTAACATAAAAATGTTCTGGAAACTCGTAAGAACTGCCAGGGGAAATACAAAACAGCCTATAATAAATGCTATAAGAGACGAGAATGGATGTATTCTGAATGATGAAGTTTCGAATTTAAACAGATGGAAGGAATACTTTGAAAGCGTGTTTATGAGTGAAGAGTCGTATGAATTAAATGAACTAGAAATTCCGAAAGAAGTGAAAAGGGGTATGGAGATAAGTGTAGATGAAATAATGAAAGCAATGAAAAGCTTGAAAGCAGGTAAGGCAGCTGGATATGATAGAGTATCACTCGAGATGCTAAGGGCTGGAGAGGGAGTGGTGGCAGGCCTGCTGTACACCTTGTTTAATTTATGTTGGGAATTAAAACGGGTACCGGATGACTGGTGTAAAGCAGTTATAGTACCAATATATAAAGGAAAAGGGTCACAGCAGGACTGCAAAAACTACCGCGGTATCAGCTTGCTTAGTATTGTGGGTAAACTGTATGCTAAGGTGTTAATTGAAAGAGTTATGAAAGAAACTGATGGAAAAATTTGGGATGTGCAAGCGGGTTTTAGAAAGGGAATGGGGTGCACAGATCAAGTCTTTTCCATGCGCATGATTGCGGAGAAGTTTTTGGCCAAAAACCAGAAAGTTTTTTGTGCGTTCATGGACTTGGAAAAGGCTTATGACAGAGTGGACAGGAATGTGTTATGGCAAACACTGAACTCATATGGGTTGAGCGCTGGTTTGATACAGGCATTAGGGTCTCTTTATAGGGACTCTAGTGCTTGTGTCAGGATCAATGGGGTCTACTCGGACTTGTTTTGAAATCCAAAAAGGTGTCAGACAGGGCTGTGTAGCTTCCCCTTGGCTGTTCAACCTATTTATGGACCGGTGTTTGCAAACTTTGAGAGATAAAGAATGTGGTTTAAGAATGGGCGAGTTAACCATCAAATGCCTTTTGTATGCCGATGATCAAGTCATATTTGCGTCATCAGCGGCTGAGTTGCAAATGATGGTTACATTAATGAACTGGGAATTAAAAGAAAGGGGAATGAAAGTGAACGCAAGTAAGACGAAAGTGATGGTTTTTGAAAGAGAAGAAAGCAAAACGGTATGTGAAATAAGAATAGAAGGAGAGTTAATTGAGCAAGTGGATGAGTTTGTGTATTTGGGATGTGTATTTAGCAGGGATGGTAGATATGATAGGGATATAGAACGACGAGTAAATGCAGGGAATAGAGTGAATGGGGCACTACACTCTATTATGAAGAACCAGAATGTGTCAAAACAGGCACGTATGGTAATTCATAATGCTGTGTTAGTCCCTACGTTAATGTATGGTAGTGAAAGCTGGGTGTGGCAGAAGAAGCACGAAAGTAGAATAAATGCTGTAGAAATGCGTTCTTTAAGAAATATGCTAGGGTTTAATCTGAATGACAGGGTGAGAAATTGCGTGATAAGAGATAAATGTGGTATGCAAGATGATGTTGTGACCAGGATTAAGAAAGGAATGCTTCGGTGGTTTGGTCACGTAGAAAGAATGAATGATGAAAGAGTGACAAAGCAAATTTATATGGCAGATGTGAACGGCCGAGTCGGGAAGGGACGCCCTAGAAAAAAGTTTGTCGACCAAATTGGCGATATTTTGAAAATGGGCCACGTTAGAAGTACCCTTAACCGACGAGCATGTATGCGTAGATATATGGATGTAAAGGAGGCGAAAGAGGTATGTCAGGATCGTGCCAAATGGAAGTCCGTAATCTCTGCCTACCCCTCTGGGTGACAGGCGTGAGTGTTTGTGTGTTTGTGTTATATTAATTTTAATACCCGACGTTTCGGATGCTTTCACCCATGGTCACGGGGGACTGAGGTGACTGACGTCCCGATGTCAAAGTTAACCCGGAGTACCTGCAGCTTTTTAATTATTGTTTTTGGTCCGATTTACGCAGAATGAACTAACTGTATTTTGAAGTCTTGCAGTGGTATGCTTGGGTTTAGTTTTAATTTTATTAATTATAGGATCCCAAGCAGGTGGTAGTACCCAGCCTCCTTCTCTATTGAAATTAGGATGTTTTTTAATTTCAATAGCCTCACGTATCATCCTTGGTAGGAATCGATGTTCTTTCGCGAGGATTTGTGGTCTATCAAATCTGATGTAATGGTTGGGGCCATCTAGAATATGATCGCAAACTGCAGACTTCCCGGAACGTTCATGCTTCACGTCAGCTATGTGTTCTTTTACGCGGGTTCTAATTGATCTCTTTGTTTGCCCTATATATGAGAGACCACAATCACAATCAAGCTTGTACACTCCTGCATCTTGTAGAGAATATGACACTTGACGGATGGTAAGAACTGAGTAATCTTCTTCGGCGGCTTGTAGAATGTTTTAATAGAAGCTCGCTTCAAGATGTAGCCAATCTTGTCCGTGACACCTCTGACATATGGTAGTATAGCAGGCACACGCTCGACTGTGGCTGGCTTCACTCGGTCACTGTGACGGAGGCGCGGGACCCGAATCTTGTTGTCGTGCAGAACTTGCTTGACGTGCTGAAGCTCGGCGTCCAGGTGTTTGCTGTCACAGTTCCCTCGTGCTCTCTGAAACAAAGATTTGCCCACGGTAGCTAACTGTGAAGGAAGATGGTGAGATTAACCATTTAAGTATCGGTTTGTATGGGTCTTTTTTCTATACACAGTATGACCTATAGTGTTGTTAGGATTTCGGATGACTAACACATCTAGGAAAGCTAAGGAATTATTTGCCTCTAACTCCATAGTAAATTGAATTTTAGGGTTTACGGAATTAAGATGTTCTAAAAATGCAGTTACTTTGTCTGATGGTAAAATTGTGAAAGTATCGTGACCACGGGTGCTGGAAAGCACCCGAAACGTCGGGTATTAAAATTAATATAAATAAAACGCGATAAAATCCGTGAAAGTAGTTTTAATCAATAATTAATGTTAAAGTTGTTCAAGCTTACCAAAACTGTACGGCGACTATGGATGAGTATGTGTAAAGTTTAGAGTCTATATTAAATTACGCCCGATTACTAGTCGGAGCCCATATAGGTCAGTGTCATTTACCTAAAACATTAGTTTATCGAGTTTCAAAGAAATAATAAGAAATTGGTTAATTACAGCTAACTCTTAGTTATTACTTAATTTCAAATATATATGTAATGTGTAGTTAAACGCATGATTTTAAATCAGACCATATATAAAACACTTTACTAAGGCCTATTTTTCAGCCGTTCTGCCGTTTTAAACTTACATTTTAATATTAAAGGCTGGAGGATTTTTTATCTGATACTCTGATAATAAGATGGCTTTTTAACAATTAAGAGTAACAAAATACCACACAGTCTAGGTAGACTTAGACTTCACTTACCATTCATTTACCATTATGTGATGGTAAGTAAATGCTGTGGCTTTTAGATACCTAAAACTATCATCAATTAAGAATCAAAAAGCAGATATGCAAAAGTTTCTTTAGTTGTTGTCGATCGTTATACGGAACACAGCAGCATTAAGCTGATAGTTTCAGCCAGCATTCTTTAAAAGCGTGATCTTTGTCGAGTTGAATTATTCATTCTACCGCCCATAATACAACTACTCTGTTAGGTGAATTAAAATAAACGTAGTACGTCTGTTACACCAACACATTACGTGTTACGTTATTAAAGAACGTCTCTTAAAATAATTCATATGAAGCATTATTTTGTCTTCAATTTCAGATATAGTATAAAAAGTATAAGAATTTGATAAAACGAATTTAACAAGTTCGAGACGGTTACTGCAGGCTGTTATTGGAATTTCTGCATATGTAAAACAATATTTAAGAAGGTTTATAAATTTTGTTTCACACAACTGTGTACTAGAGACACAGTGTATTGAAATTCAAATGACCACTACTCTGATGCACCTGCACTGCTCTAATGCACTCAACTTAGTTTCATATGTTAACGTGAAAGGATTTGCGCATACTTAGTTAACTGTTTATAGTACCTAATTGTTTTCTGAACGACTTCTTATCACCTGCAATCAGATGGAATGGTAGAACGATTTAATCAGACATTGAAGAGGTACCTAGCAAAAGTTGTAGACAATCGGCAACGAGATTGGGACAAGCACATACAACCATTTTTGTTGTCATATCGAAGCGCTGTTCTCGAAAGTACAGCAGTGACACCAGCTCTCGCAATTTTTGGAAGAGAATTACGGCTGCCTGCAGACCCGATCACCGGGATACCACCTAATGCCCCACGCAGTATAACCGATTATGCAAATGACTTACGGAACAAAATGAATGACATTTATGAGCACGTCAGACAATCGGGCCAGCAAATGTCTGTGAAAATGAAAACCGACCGCAAAATGAACAACAAAGGGTTCGACGAAGGTTCACTAGTGTGGTTGCACAATCCAATCCGCAGCAAAGGGAACTCTCCTAAGCTTCAAGCTAAATGGGAGAGCCCGTACCGGATTGTAACCAGGATCAACGATGTAACCTACCGGATACAGAAAGGCGCAAGAGGGACTCCTAAGATCGTTCATGTGGATCGCCTGGCGCGTTATTTATTATGGGGCCGATAATGCTCGGGACGAGCATGTCTTAGGAGGCGGCAGTGTTGCGCTCCTAAGTTGACGTCTGGCACTAGCGCCATCTGTGTCGGATAACGGAGCGAGGAGAGCTTTCTAGAAAATGACATCACTAATCTTTCAACCGACAGCGCCATCTAGTATCGAAACGAAGAACTAAGCTTCTAGAAGCGAATCAAAATTTCGGCGCCTTGTCGATCGGTGCGCGTTTTTACTTGATTATTCTGGATGTTTCGGTAAAAGCCCTCAATCATCGACTAAGTATTGAATTTGGCGAGACAAGCGAAGCTCCGGAGCGGAATAAAGTGAATTTATTATAAGTCTTTTAAGTTTTAATTAGTGTAAATAAAATAAAGAGTTAGTTTTGGTAATTCTATCGGCAAGTTTTATTGTCAAGAACCTCAAGCTCGTAACTACTCTACCACGTACAAAAGGCGTAGCTAGCCTTGACTTTCTACGCGATCTTTTTAATTGAAAATGGTTACCGCAGCCCATGAGCTTGTCCATGGACAACTGCAACCAACTTCAAACAGGAAAGGCTACAGCTGCGTTGAAACTTTGAGGACTAAGATAAAATACCTCACAACCTGAAATTATACGTGCAATTATACAGCAGATCAACACAACTATTTAGCGGCAGATGTAAATAAGAGGGTGGTACATATTCAGACGACTTCTTGGCAGAAAAAGAATATAGAACTTCATGCCAATTTCATACGCCAGTTTCAGTTAAGACAGTTGAGTAAAAGAAAATAAATTTGAAAGTTGCGACTTTCTTAGGTAACTTGACTTTCAATAAATTTGATAATATTCCACACTAGTATAGTCATATTGCTTGTATTGTTTGCAATTCCTCTATACAGCATCGAAATAAATTTGCTGGCCGTCATATGCGAAGCCTACTAACGAGGTCTCACTATGTAAACTTGTTAACCCGAGTCAGCAAACAAGGCTTATTCGCTTTATAAAAGTGTTACTAGATCTTGACACTGTCTGTCACACGAATATGATTTTTTTTAATTCAAGAGGACACGGTTCTTAGATATTTACTTGAATTACAAGCTTTAACAAAACCTGTATATATATTGGTTACTATAGTTGGTAATAAACATGAAAAATATATGGTTGATAATAAACCTTGGGAATAGGGATGTTGCTTCCAATCTGTTTCTGAAATAAATTTTGTAAATAGTGAGTAACCATTCATATTGTATTTTTTTTAAAGTTCTGATGGTTTTCTTGCTGGTTCTTCGAAGGACAGAGTTTTTTTTCCGAACCAATGGTAAATTAAACAATGACTTTCAATAATTATTACCTATAATCTATATGGAATAAAACAGTTTCTGTTTCTGTTTCTGTTTCAGTACTTGCACTGCTGTATTCTGGTCTGAAGAGTATAGGGAACCTGTATACTTACAGGTTGTGAGGCATCGCATCTTATTCCTTTTTTCTTTGAAACTGGCTGGTGCCTGTCACATGCGGTAACCACTTACCACTTGATGAATTGTAATTTCATTTTAAATTGTAATTTTATTTAAATATGGTTACTAGTGACAACGCACCTGTATTTTGATTCGTAATCGAGGATACACAGATATCTAATCTGTGGGCCAACAGCAACCACTTATCATCAGTAATCCACCTGATTGGAAGTAATAACTTGTTGGTCCTTGATTGGGGGCGAGAGGTGAAGAGACCAACCGCTTCAGTTCTTTTTGATGAAATCAACTCCTCCTAAAGTAAAAAAAAATAATTCATCATATTCATGAGGGATTTAGACACGTATTAATATTTAGATACAGTAGGGGCTCCTTTTCTGAAAATCTTCCTCGAAATCCGTTGGAGTAGGTACCAGTCTCTTTCTATTCCTTCAATCCAATGCTTCTACCATTATATTCCAGGTATATAGGAAGAATATAATAAAAAGCTTACACGTATATAAAATATACGTCCCTTTGCAAGGCTAAGGCCTCCTTTCATTTCCGAGAAAGTAATGGAGCAATTAGTCCTCCACCCTGCTTTAGTACGTTAGTTAAGATTCTCACCACATAACGTGACGACAAGATGGAAAACCATTCGGTAAGGGGGGTTGCTATAATAACCCTTACCCAACTTTTATGTGGTAGAGCTATGCTGCAGCTATATTACGGTTGTATAATTAATGAGTTGGGCACGCGTTAAATAGAAATTCAAGGCTTCCGTACTTCGTTTGGTGAGTGTGGAAAACTGGAGACCCTTTTACTTGAAACGAGATATTCCATCTTAATCCTCAGGAGTGACAACGCATCTGCATTTTCGTTCCTAATTGAGGATAAATTAAAATTTTTATAGGCCGCAGCATCCACTTACTATCGGGTGTACTGTGTGCTCGATTGTCAAACTTATTCTATTAAAATAAAAATTGAATTTAAATGTGAACATTTTAAGTTATGTTTTTGTCAAATCTTTTAGTAATTTTCATCATTATTTTAGTGCAGTTTTTTATTATATTGAGTTTCTATCAGGAAAATGCTGCTACCTATCTCCAGTTTTATCTTCATCCGAAATTTTATTTTTATCCGTTTTAACTCTTAGGACACCCACGGGGTTATTTTGTGGTAGTGGATTCTCTGAAGTCGCCAATACACAGCAATCACTATTAATGACAAATAAAATTCTCCGTTTATTCTACTTCACTTATTACATGCTTTCGAAAAATAAAAGCAGTGAAACTTTAGAAGAAATAATACGCGATTTCTAAGTAATTCTGAAGATTTTTATTTAATTCCGCATAAATTTTTGATATATAATTTTGAGCTGTTATCAGGAAAATGCTACTATATTTTTTCCGGTTTTATTTTCATCCGACATTTTATTCCTATCCGCTTTTATTTTTTTACGAAACCCACTGGATGATTTGAGGTAGTCGATTCTCTACAGCCGCCATTACACAGCAATCACTATTAATGATAAATAAACATTTCCATTTAATAAATTTCATTAAAACTGTAGGAGAAGCAGTTTACCATTTCTTAATAATTCTGAAGAATTTCTTTTTAATTTCATATAAAGTTTTGATGTATAAACTAACTAGATGGAAAATGAAAGGTTTCGTAAAAACAAAAAAATCTTACTATATTTTGTACGTAAAATAAATAACATACGTAATTTCTTACCACCGAATCTCTATTTCAGACCTTTACATAGTTTGTTGTTCATTTCTTATCCAAATTGGAATACAAAGACAATTTCAGTTATACAGGCCATGCAAATTATCCCTAAAGACTGCTTTGTACTGCAACCAAACGCGTACCAATAGTCTCTCGGATTATGATTTACGTTCAATATTAGGTCGATGTGGCATAAAGTTGTTCTGTTTATTACTCTAATGTGCAGACATAACCAATTTTATCTTCATTATTTCGTAAACACGCTGCATATCACTTTCCTGACTCGGAATTAGATATTTTAGTTTTAAAATGTTTTGTGATAACTATCACGTCCATCATAGAGATGTCTACGAGATGTATATTCTTTATTTTACTTTTAAAAATCCGACGAAATGAAAATCTGAGAAGGACTCTATTACGCTATCAACACAACATGCTAACACTGGTGCTGTTTATTTAGTAGTTCCGTTTGATATTTGAATAATAATAAGGAACTAACATTAGCTTAATATGTAAATATTTTAATAACAGGATCATAATCACTACGTGTAAAGGAAATATCTTTACTTTTCCATCTGTATCATTCGCTCAGAGCGAGCACTAAACCACAGAATAAATAATAGATTAAAGTCTAATATCTAAATGTCCAGGAATTTGTGAATTACTTTTTGTCGTAGTCCGTATCGTTCACTCTGTACATTTAGCACCTTTTGTAACAAAACTTTTCTCATAACAATTACAGTGATACGTATCGGATTTTTGACGTCGTCTTTTTCATAGACAATTTTGTATTAAAAAGATAAGATAAGCCGTGTTATTTACAATAATACAATGGTCTATTATATTAGTCAGCAAAAGATAAATATAGAGAACATGAAATGTTAAAAGTTGATATCTAAATAATTACAAATACCTAGATCTAAAAATGTGATGCGTGATATTGGATCCCTACTGCTTTTACTGATTTGAAGTTTTTTTCTTATCATTGTAAGCCATTGGTTGACTACTATCCCATCTTATGGTAAGTAGTGATGTAGCCCTTGATGGTAAAGTGCACTGATTTGGCATAAAAGAATCCTATTCACTCTTGCCTTGAAGACAATCAATAATCGGATGGAAAGACAGATACTGTCAGATTGTTCCACTCCTTTGCTGTACGCATTATTAATGACGAAAAATAAGTCGTGAAATTCTTTTTTAACTGTTAATTTGTTTTATACGTACCGTAAAGGTCCATTGCTGGATATGGGCCACCACTATAGCAGAGAAGACCCGGCTAAATCGTCACGTTTGGTACGCGTATTGACGGATACCAAATATGACGATCGCAGCATCAGGCATCTTGCACATTTGACGCTTTTGTCTTAAGTATTTTACATAAGGGTGTTGGTTTACCACCACCTGTCGGATGCTGTAATATTGTTTGTCTTTTCCTACACTCATCTCTTATTACCACACCAATGACACGAAATGGGGTGATGGACTCTCTCACACCATTGACAGCGAGAAAAGTTTAGTTTTACATTTTATTAAATGGGAATAGATTTTACATATAATAACATTATTCCTAAAAAAAGTGACTCAATAAGTATTGTTATAATCTACATTGAATAAAAAATGTTTCTCTTTCTGTTATTCCTACTCCAGTGTTAGTCTAAAATATTGAAAAAAAAAAGGTCGTACTATATCTGTTGAGACTTATTAATGGTAATTCCTCTTTAAATACATACATTTTGTAAGTTTTAGTAATAGATTTTAGACTGACCTATGGGAGATTGGAGAGGCATATCATAGATTTAGTATAAACTGACGGGCATAGTTTTTTTTTCATAGAAGAGGGGGCAAACGAGCATGCGGCTCACCTGATGGTAAGTGACTACCGCCGCCCATGAACAACCGCAACACCTGGGGAATTGCAGGTGCGTTGCTGGCCTCTTAAAAAGGAGTGAGCTCTTTTCTTGAAGGTCCCTAAGAAACATTAACTAACTCAAACTTTTATTATATCATTCAATTTGACTAATTGTGATTTTACTTCGCAGTACCAGACGTCTCGCAGCTTTGACTATATTCCCCGTGGTGGATCTGGGATCTTACGTTTTGCATAAGCGATAGCGATTATACTGATTTGTAATTTCATATTTTAAACAACTTTAATATTTTTATATGTGGTAGAGCCATGCTGCTGTTATATTAGTAGTATAGTTGTAGCACGAAAGGGTCGTCTCGACCGGGGAAGGACCACGCTCTCACAGAATACCAGCGTGAAATAGTAGCTTAATGCTGCTGTATTTCGTGTGGTGAGTGTAGAGAACCGGAGACTCTTTTTACTGGAAACGAGGCATTCCATCCTAGTCCTCACGGGTGACAACGTATTTGCATTTGTAATCGAGGATAGATGTAGATGTCTATGGGCCGCAGCAACCACTTGCACACACAACCACCATCAGGTGGACTGTGTGCTCGTTTGCCACCCTATCCTATAAAAAAAATTTGCATTTGACCGGTATGTAAACTCCTTTGCTTAAAAAGAAAAATCTTAGCATATAATTAAAACGCTTTGTAACTTTCAATGTTCACGAATTTCAACATGGTTAGTTTGTATTAAACTCTCCGTTATTGTTTACGAACAAAAAAAAAACGTTTCATAAGAATTAAGAATAAAACTTAAAATTTTATTATTAGTATGAATACTGCAGAAAATAGTGCGATGATAAAGTACAATTAAATAGAAATTGAGACGGTGGAATCCAATAAGCGACTCCCACCTGCACCCAACGTACACCGGAATGCGTGGAATGTCGATAATTACACCCCTGAACTACAACTGTTACCTTGTCTATTCAAACCTAAGTCTCATAACCCATCTGATTCAATTATCGTAGTTTTCGTAAAAGCTATAAAGTTAACAGTTTAAAGTAGACTTTAAAGTTAAATTATTTTATGAGTATAATTTTTTTACTTTATTACGACATTTTTGTGTAACGCGTACAAGGCGCGTTTTCTCTAATAATTACTTTTGCAAATTGCTGCGCCTTGGTAAATTGATTGGCGTAGAACAACAATGCTGGATCATCGTCAAGATCATTATCATTAGTACCCATCGTAAGTCCACTGCTACACATAGGGATGCCATAAGGACATCTGGATCAACTGCATCTTTTTACCCGGTCGTCACTTCCCCGTCGTAGCTCATGTGGCGGTCATGTTCACCATAATTACTACGGTAAGTAGGCGGGTTGGCAATCTGTTTTTTGTTGAATGCGGGGTCAAGTTTTTGTAAAAGTTTCTTAATATAGTAGATTAAGAGCCAAAATCTTTTCAACATTTCATTGCTATGAAAGAAATAAAGAGATATTTATTTGGCCATTTCTTAACAAATTAGCACTAAATATTCAAAAAAAAAAACATTTTGTATGGGTAATCTTATAACTAGACTTAAGTTTACACCAACAAAATGGTTTGGACAAAGCAGATAGGTACAAAATACACATAAAAGTGTGTAGTTAATTTTTAAAAAAAATCTTTTTTTTATAGGAATTGGTCCAAATAGGACTGCCACTCAGGAAATGCTAAGATGTGTCATCCTAGCCCTGATTTTCAGTAGCAACCTTAAGTACATTACATACATATACATACATAAACATATATATACATATATACACATACATACATAAATATATACATACGCATAACATACATACACATACATACACGGGCACATATTTTCTATATACATATACGGGGCACATAATTATAATATATACTTACTTATTATACTTATTTAGATTAATAATATAAGTACATACACAATTACATACGTTTTGAATATTCTTTTCATATTTACCTTTGGGCCGCAACTCCTTTATATGTGTGGTGCTGTACCGGATGTTTATGAATGTTCATATCATTGCATAACTAGAACCGAGAATATAAAAAGAATATAAAATTCATATAAAAAACACTTACGTGTATAAGTGTTTTATATGAATTGTTGTGTAATCACATCCCGAGAGATATGCTCAACATAATATGCTGCCGCATCCATTTAGCATGTTATATCACAGAACCTGGGGGCTATCTACACTACGCGCGCAATTGAAAGAAATTAGTATAATTAGATTGTACATCTGTAACGTATGAAGGAAAGAAAAGAAAATGGAAATAATACGCACTGGAACATACATAGATGTACATGTTATAGCACAAAAACGTAAAATTTTAAAGGTGGGTGTTAAGTTTATTAAAAATTTTTATAGTGAAGGGGGAGGTAAGAAAAAAAAAAATAAAATATAACCCTAACACCGCGTCAGCGTCGTTAAATTTAGATAGAACTAACGATTCACATAATTTCTTACTCACCTCATTGCATAAAACATTTCTGATTTGGTACAGAACTTTTAACCGGTAAAAGCAGTTCTTAGCTGTAATAATTATTTGTTTTTCAAACCTTAGCTTCTCTTCTATGCCCTGTCATAGATCTATTTCAGCAAGAAGAAGTCTGCCACGCTGCTCTAATTAAACTCTGCTCTTTGCAGACTTCATGTGTCGTCGATTTTTTTCTGAATATTTTGACGTGCGGCTTTCCTCACGATGATTAACCTCACTGCCGAGCGTAGTAAATCAGCAATCTAAATTGAAGCGATAAATTTGCTCGTGTAGTATGATTTTATTTTTGCGAGTTTGTAAATAAAAGTACGCCACTTTGCCTGGCGTATGTGGACAATCCCTTCAGCGGTACCAAGTTGACTGTCGGTATATCGAAGTGCTGAAGTGTTTGTACAGTAGGGCTACGATGGTTATCTAAGTACAGCACCAGAGTACGAAACCTATCCAACTGCAGAGAGGTGTAAGATAGGGTGACGTTATATCCTCGAAACTCTTCATCGCTGCATTGGAAGACGTTTTCAAGCTACTGGACTGGAAACGATACGGTATTAACATCAATGGTCAGTACATCACTCACTATCGATTTGCCGACAATATAGTCCTTATGGCAAAATCGCCAGAGGACCTAAGGGCTATGCACAATTACCTCAATAGTGCCTCCCAACGGATAGGTCTTAAGATGAACACGGACAAAACGAATTTCATGTGTAACGTCCATGTCACACCCATGCCGGTAGTTTTTGGGAGCACTAAACTCAAAGTTGTTGACGGAAAGGGCAAAGAAACATATGGCGCTTTTTGAAACTTTTCTGTTTTACCCTCTCAGCAACTTCTCAAATGCTAATATGCATAATAAGCGTGTTTAATTTTATCTTTTTAAATCCTGATATTTCTGGTATAGATCGGACCAAAAACTAATATTCAAAAACTGAAGGTAGAAAGGAAGGGCTAACTATGACATCGGGACATCAAATACCTCATTCCGTAAAATTAATTTAATTTAAACTTAATTCTTTTATATAGAGTCTTGTGCTAAAGTTTCGGAAATATATGCAATTCCCCTGGTGTTGCGGTTGATCATGGGCGGCGGTAGTCACTTAACATCAGGTGAGCCGCATGCTCGTTTGCCCCCTCTTCTATAAAAAAATATGAGGTTTAAAAAATTGAAATACCTATGTTTAGAATATCGTTCCGTGGATGTCGTAAGTAACGTCAGGAGTTAACTAAAACAGGATAAGGGCAGCGTAATCTAATATTACTAACGGCCGGTCTCAATTTCATATAATCAGTCATGAGTGGATAGCTACCGAAGGTAAACAGTTAAGTTTAAACTATCTGTTACTGTCGTCTCAATAACGTAATGTTCGATAGCTTCAACAAGGTAAAAGATAGATAGCTCATGATAACTTTGGTTAACGCGTCCCTCTCTAAGCGTTTTGTTTTTCCTTCGATGTAAATTGCGTCACGTTTTGCAATAAAATATTGAGATTTATTTAAAATATTATTATTATTATAAAATGTTTTAAATTATTGTAGTTATTAGTTTTAATATAATAATGGCAATTATTTATTAAACACACTTCTAAATTAAGGCTAGCATCAAAAATAATGACAAAATTTTATCTTAAAAAAATGAAACAATGAAACGCACGCTTGGCGTTCGACACATTGGCACTTGCCTGACTAGACATTGACAGTTTGTGTTTCAAACATCACATAAAACATCAAGAAGCTTTAGCAGAAATAACATAGTTAAATTTTATTTATGTGTAGCAGTATTTTATCAGCGATAATCATTAATATGGCTCAACAAAATACTGTAAGTAGTGTGATTTCTTTGAGCGTGTTATTTACATTTATAGAAATGTAACAAACAAAAGCTTGCATCTTTGTCTAAAATCCGCGCCAAGTGTAAGTCATCTATAAAATTTTGTTTCAGATGAAGACAAGGGCCCTTGGAAAGGACGAAATACTTTTCCTGCTTGACTTGATTTCCAAACAATAAGTTATCACTACCTAGGCAACGAATACTACAAATAACAAATTAAAGGAAGAGGCTTGGAAATCCATAGCGCAGGAGTTTAATGCGATGGAGGGAGAATTACGGCGTTCTGAGCAACTACGCTTAAAGTGGGAAAATTTAAAGAAGTCGGCAAGGAAACGCAATGCATTGATAAGACAAACACATCAAATATTTCGTAATATTTTGTGAGATATACCTAATCATCTTCGAACACTAATATGTATTATTTCTATTTAAACATTTTTGTTTACAGACCGGTGGCGGAAAAATGTACATCCCTCCCGATGAAGCACTGGACCGTGTAACATCTATGTTGGGTGCAACATGCACGGGGTTCACTGTGGAGTTTGGTGGCGACAGGGAAAAAGAAATGATGCCACCAGAAGATTTATTTTTAATAATCCCTACAAACCCTGAAAGTTATATTTTATCTCAGTTGTTAGTTGCTACTAAACAAAACAGACCATCTCTATGGTCTAGTGGTGTGAACTTGCATTGCATGTTTTTAACAACATTGTGTTTTCTTTTCTGGTTCATCAGGAAATCTTAAGGCTTATCACCCAATTGTTTGATGAACAAGGCAATGTGTGGAATAAGCATGTAGTACAGTTGGTTCTGTGTAATTTCTAATGTAGTTTGGATATTAGTAGTTACCAAAATGTTTTTTTTGCCGTCTCCTGTGCCTGATCTCTGTGGTCATCAGTCATCAAATCTATCAAACTAGGAGAGTGTAAAATATGAGAATTTAACTATGTTTTTTTATTTTCACAGTAAAGAAAAGCCAAAAGCCCTCTGAAGAACTACAACGGGCTCAGATAAGAAAGGAGTTAGCCATGGGTGCTTATTTGGAAGCCAAAACTGAAGTAGTTAAAATTAAAACAAATAAAACTACAGTTAGAAATAGAAAAATTAAATGAGTGACCTGTGATTAATATAGTGCCAATGATAAGATTGTGTAAATAGTGACAATAAGGTGTGTTCTTTAATAACTTGTGTAATGTTTTTATGAGGTTTACTATAAAATAAAATCTATTTTGTACATTGATTTTTATTAACCTTTTTGAAATAAAATAATTATTGAAATAAAGCACATTTACTCTAGTATAAATTAAAATTATTTACTATTTAAAATTCTAATATTGTTAAACATTATTTACACACTAAAATTCTGATATAATTAAACATTTACACACTACAATAATTATTAATTAGTTCTTGTGTGTGATTTTGATGACCTATCCCTTCAGCATAGGTAAAAATCATCTGATTCATGTGGCATTGTAACTTCTGGATCCACATCCCTTATATTATTTAATCTGTAGATGTTGTGTAATACAGAGGTGGCAATAATAATGGCCTGTGTTGTCTGCATAGATACACGGATTTTCAGAGAGAGTATAGGAAAGCGCCTTTTCCACACACCAAAACATCTGAAAAGTTCAAAGTATTTTACAATATACTTATGAAATTTTTGAAATAAAATATTAATAAATTTATATTAATATTACCATTTCAATAGTATTTCTAGTCTTTATATGTGCTTCATTGTAATATTGTTATATTGTTAGATTGAGCAGTGGTGTCAAAAGATATGAAGTACAGGTTTATGCACTGTTCCCAATAAGCCATCTATTGCCAAACGATCCCTCTTCACATTGCACTGAAAATAAATGACAAATATTAGTCATGTTTATGTGATGACCTTTTAATAATCTTATACATACCTAAGTACCTACTTACTTTTTAGCATAGAGTTGTTAAATATAGTAGCATCATGAACAGAACCAGGCCAACGGGCAACAACATTCATAAATAACAATTCTGCGTTACAGACTCCTTGTACATTAATTGAAAATATGCTTTTCTATTTCTGAATTCTCCCGTATTTGAATCTGTAAAGTTTATGATTCCGTTATTAAGCATAATCTATATAAATGATTAAATCTATAGTTACTAATACATATTATAATAAATAATTGTATGTATGTTTGTAGGTTTGTGATCTAATTCTAGCCATACTTGGATTAAGTTCTAGGATTGAGTTTCAGATCACTGGATGACCTTCGACAAAGCTTCTGCCTAGATCTACTTATTATAAATATTTATTTATTTGGTAATACTAACCAGGTGAATGTATGGGAACATATGTGCAGTCAATTGCGCCAAAGAATTCTTGAAAATCCTGCGATTTCATAAAAGGCAATTTGGGTATTGCTTAATGTCTTCACATATTGAGGGTATAATCTAGCTATATCCCGAGATACGGCTACATAATTCGGCTGGCTGACGCTTTCGATACACCAATAAAGTCTGCTACTGATAAAAGCATTGTTCCCAGTGCGTAAAATCTCGAGGTCAATAACAACTGATGTAACGGTGATATTCCTTTATTCCTAAAATGTTACAATAATTTTCTTTCATGTTTATTGTCAAAATTAATGTTTGGTAGTATATTTAGACCATAAGTACATATGTAACTAAATTTTCTTCACAAGTTTCTTTACTCACCTCGAAGAAATTACTTTTAAGGCTGGTGTTATTTTCAACAGTAACTCATCCACGGAAGTTTTATTTAGTCTAAATCTATACGCAAATTCGGAGTCAGAAAATTCACTTCTGTAATTTATTCGAGTATACACGGCGATTTTCGGTATTTACAACTAGACATGAGTGATAAATAACGTCACAGGGAAAAAATCATCGTGATCTGCCACCAGAGAATATCACAGTGCCTTTTTGTATGATAACGTCGTTCCAAAATAACGTTGTTTCTTTCCGTCACATTTACTCCGTCTCACTCCCGTCACTGCGATACTGCTAAGGTTAATGTAATATGGAACGAGAATAAATCGGAACGTGTCCGCCCGCGCCCCGCCTGCGCCGTTCGGAGTACTTTGGAGATAGTCGTATATTTTCGTGAAATGTTGAACATTCATCAATCAACATCATTAGGCAATTCTAGCGTATTTGACAGTCGACTCAGTTTACTCATTGTAATTTGTCAAGTTTGTGCACTTATAAATTTGGCGCCATTTTTTTTCTTACCTTTTCTTTGCGTGTTGATGCAAATTACGACGTGCAAAGTGTTAGAAATTAGTTAATTCGTTGTGTAAATAACAATAATAGTGAATAGTTCAGTGTATTTAGTGTATGTATATAAAAACTGATCTCAGCCATTATGGCAATATATGACAATATAAGTAATAATAAGCGACTAAATATCAAATCGTGTATAATCACATTACAAAACGTTCCAAATACCTGATTAAAACTACTTTTACGGATTTTATCGAGTTTATTTTTTACTTTTTATTTTTAATTCCCTACGTTTCGGGCGCTTTCCAGCACCCATGGTCACGGGTGATCATATCCTAGACGGCCCCAACCATTACATCAGATTTGATAGCCCACAAATCCTCGCGAAAGAACACCGATTCCTACCAAGGATGATACGTGAGGCGATTGAAATTAAAAAACATCCTAATTTCAATAGAGAAGGAGGCTGGGTACTACCACCTGCTTGGGATCCTATAATCAATAAAATTAAAACTAAACCCAAGCATACCACTGCAAGACCTCAGGACATAGTCAGTTCATTTTGCATAGATCGGACCATAAACAATAATTAAAAAAGCTGAAGGTACTCCGGGTTTAACAATGACATAGGGACGTCAGTCATCTCAGTCCCCCGTGACCATGGGTGCTGGAAAGCGCCCGAAACGTCGGGAATTAAAAATAAAAAGTAAAAATAAACGCGATAAAATCCGTAAAAGTAGTTTTAATCATGTGCAATGTTCGCGTAAATATAAACGAGTAAATCACATTAATGTTCCAAATACCTATTCTGTTACCTATCCGACGTCGATCGACGTGTTTTTATAACTGGACAAAGTCACAGTGATTGATTTCACCGTGAAATTTTTTGCCCATGTCTATTTACAACAGTCAACAAAAGCTAGACCTTCGGGATCAAAAACACCGATCTCACATTTTGTTATCACTTTCATCACTGAACAAATCCATTTTTTAGAAATTAAAATAGCTTTTATTTATTTAAAAACACGACAAATATTTGCTAACTCTCAAAATTGGGCGATGGACAAAACTCTGACATCTGGTAATTTGAACTTTCGCCAAACGTTATTGAAACACTCAGCTGTTTTTTTTTCTATGAACCCACTTAACTCAGGTAGTCGGTAAGCCCTCCGAACGGTAGTTCAATGTGATGGTTAAATATTTCTATCTATCTTCGATTATTGAAACGGAATTATTTAACTATAGATACCAATGGTATAGTACGCGTCACGTAAAAAGAACGCTGGCGGTCAAGCTGCGCATAGGCGATTTATCGGTCTACTTGGTGGTATGAGGTAGGGCGCGGGGCGGGTGAGCCACGCGCCGCATGTTTACCGATGCGCTATTGGTTCATCAGTTGAGCTTTGCTTCTCGCGTAGTATCCACGTTACGTTCCTTTTAAAAATACCATCGCGCACAAAAGTTTTAAATTACGAAATGGTTTTACATAGAGAAGTGAGAAAAATGATTTATGACGTATACTGTTTTATGAAGAGGGAAGCTGATAATAATGTAGTTAATAATTTAAAACAATGTATGAAACGGACCGCAGAGGCAACAAAATGTTCCGAGTCGACAATGAGACGAATAGTAAAGGGTTCAAAAGATTCGGAATTTCTTACTGTTTTCCGAACTCCCGGCAAAAATAAAAGAAAAAAAAAACAAAACCAATAACAGACATTGACAGCTTTGACCAGGGTGTTATAAAAAGAATGATCCATAATTTTCACGTTACTGAAAAAGAATTGCCTACCATAGGCAAGTTGCAAAAGAAGTTACAGGATGACATACATTTCCAAGGATCTGCAGCAAGTCTCAGGCGAGTATTGAAAAATTTGGGTTTTAAATGGAAAAAAAACGGAAACCAATAGAAAAATCTTAATTGAGCAGTCACAAATTCGATTTCAAAGAATTGAATATCTGAGAAAGATTAAAAAATATAGAGAGGAAGTAAGACCTATCATTTACACTGACGAATCATACGTCGATAGTTCCCATGCGTCTCACCATTCTTGGACAGACGGTTCCACCAAGGGCATTAAAAAACCTGTATCTAAAGGTAGCCGCTTAGTCATAGTGCATGCGGGTGGCGATGCAGGTTTTGTGCCGAATGCTTTACTGACGTTTAAAGCCGGTACAAAAAGCGGCGACTACCATGACAATATGAATTCTGAAAATTACGAGCGGTGGCTCCGTACTCAACTGATACCAAATTTACCGCCTAATTCAGTCGTGGTAGTCGATAATGCATCGTACCACAATAAACAACTCGATGCTGCACCAACGTCCAATTCAAAGAAAGCAGACATGCAAACCTGGCTTCGTCAAAAAGGTATTGAATTTGAAGAGACCATGCTAAAGCCGGAGTTGTACAACTTAATAAAAAAATGCAAAGATAAATTTAAGAAATTTAATATCGATGCTATTTTGAACGAAGCAGGACATTCTGTACTTCGTTTGCCCCCATATCACCCGGACCTGAATCCTATTGAAATGGCCTGGTCCCAAATAAAAAGCTATGTTGCCTGTAAAAATGTAACTTGGAACCTGACACGTATAACTGAGTTGATTTATGAAAAAGTAAATTTAATGGGAGCAACAGAATGGGGGAAGCTATGCACGAAGGTAAAAGAAATAGAGGCTGATTACTGTAAAAGCGATCATGTGGTGGACATGATGACAGAAACATTTGCTATCCACATAGGGGATCATGATTCCGACTCAGATGAGGATGGAAGCTCGAGTGACGACAGCGACGACGATGAAATGGCCACTTCTAGCACCAACACCGCGTCCTCATCTGGTTTTCACGTCACGCATGATGACTTAATGGAAGGAGTTTCAACATTACTTTAATTTTATTTCGATTAAACATTCTATAATACATAATTCAAACATGTTTTTAATTCATTTTATTGATATTTTATCTAATATATTTTTCAATGTTATAACTAATAAGAATAACAAATATATAGGTACGAAGCCACGACCCGCGAGCGAAAGCCTAGTTAAAAATAAATTAATAGGCACATAACTTTCGTGCGAGACTGTACCCATGCGCAAACACACTCCCCCCACTTTCTTCCAGCGTTCTTTTTACGTGACGCGTGCTATAGACTATGTTAAGCAGTGAATTTTATTAGGCTGTGACGGTAACAGTATCGTACTAAAGTTTAATGTGACTTCTTATCTTTATCGGCGTGCAAAAATCCACTGCAGAATTAATGATGCCTTCGCGGACCACTTGAGTGTTTTCAGGCACTACCGGCTTAGAACCATTGCTATATAGGGAGATACCTATAGAGAAAAGTTCCGTTGACGGCTTAGTAGCGCAGTGGCTAAGCTTTCCAGCACCCATGGTCACGGGGAACTAAGGTGACTGACGTCCCGATGCCATTGTTAACCCGGAGTACCTTCGTTCTAAGTCCTTCTTTCTTCGAAATTGGATGCAGGTGTCTGTTTAAGGTAGTGGCTACGTACCAATAGGTGAACTCTAGTGCGTTTTTCACATCTATTTTATAAAAAAAGGAAATGTAACCTAGATGCAACATGATTAAAACTACTTTTACGGATTTTATTGCGTTTATTTTTACTTTTTATTTTTAATTCCTGACGTTTCGGGCGCTTTCCAGCACCCATGGTCACGGGGGACTGAGATGACTGACGTCCCGATGTCATTGTTAAACCCGAAGTACCTTCAGCTTTTTTAATTATTGTTTATGGTCCGATCTATGCAAAATGAACTGACTATGTCCTGAGGTCTTGCAGTGGTATGCTTGTAGATGCAACAGTTAAAATTTCTGTCCGTCTTTTCTTTGCAACTTTGTGACATAATACTCTCTCTCTCTCTCTCTCTCTCTCTCTCTCTCTATATATATATATATATATATATATATATATATATATATATATAATTATTTTACACATATATATAATTATTTTAAGTTTGGTAATTTTCATAGAAATTTGCTATAACAATATATGTATGAAAAGCTCACTTCTTGTATGCTGTTAAGAGAATTAAATAAAAGAAAGTTCCGGTGAGAAAACTTTAGTTGGTCTAGTGGTTGTAAGTGTAACTGCAGATCGTTAGGTTCCAGATTTAAAACCCGGCTTGGGTCCAAATCCATTATTGAGTTTTTCCGTCAAAAATTCTCAGTAGCTCAGTAGCCCGGAGTCAGAAAGTAGGCGGTGACTAACACCCGTGACTTGAAAAGCACGAAAAGCTGTTGACCCTGTGTCTCTTTCCGATTGTGTCGGTTTACCGACCCATCGGATTATTAGAGTGAGGGAATAGAGAGTGCATCTGTGCTTGCACATTGGGCACTATAATCTTGTCGTGCGCCGTTGGCTAGTCTACGTTGAGGTCTCATTGCTATATGGAAATACTTGCTTTTAGTATCATTTTCAATACACTATTTAACTACCGTTTTTAGGAATGTTTTTAAATAAATAACTAACGACTCAGTTTTATAAGATATATATAACACATTTTCTAAAGAAATTTTTTTTAAAATGTTCTTATTATTAATCAATACAAAGCCAATATCTACTGCTAGACTCTTGGCAAGCCGATCACAGCGCATCTTTGCCGCCTTTCCCCGTCATCGTTCTGGATATTTTGTATCTGGCGACACTATAATTGTTACACTACCATATTTTGACAGATGTGACATCATTCCTGTATAATCCATAGTCACCTCTTACGACAATGGAATAAGGATTCTATTACTTTGTCATTTGTCACTACATGGCGTGATTTTTTATTAAAATTACTTAGATTACGACCACATGGCCCACCCCATATCGTTCCGTGGATGTCGTTAAAGGCGACAAAGAGAAACAAACGAGGAGATGGGCAGCATCTCCTTAATAACAACTAAAAAAGAAAACTAAAGTTGCTAATCCACCTGCTAAGCGTGGCAGCTATGGCAATATAACCCCATTATGGGGCAATCTATGGGGAGGTCTATGTTCCATGGTGGACTTTGATAGACTGTAATTAATAATAAAAAAGTCATTCATTCACTGAACTAAGATAACTTCTCATATTAAATATCTGTGATTTATAAAAACGGGACTAAACAATGTAAGAGGCTACGTTGAGCAAAGCAATGAAAGCATAGTAGATTGAAGTTTGCTTTTCTACCAAAGTAATTAAAGAATGGCTACTTAAACTCTCCATAGCCAAGTTATTTTTACAAAGTAAGGGATCAAAAACTATAAAACCAATATCGGCTGGCTTTATTCTCTTTGTAAGGGAAAGACGGGGATATTAAATATAATATAAACTTTATTTTAAAGTTTTCCTGCGATTCGCATATCTGGCTCTTTCATAAGGTAGGTACAATGAGTATTCTAATTCTACAATCTTATCGAATACAAAAATGAATGCTAATAATCCACATTCAACATCAACTTTTAAATGATGAATAAAAAATTCCAGTATAGTTAGTAAAATTTAACAGCTATTTTATTGTATATAGTTCGATGAGGAAGGAAGAAATGGTGGATTAAAATCAACGACTTTTCTTTGAAGCAAAATTTTAAACTAAAGTTCAAATTTATAAAAAAACTAGCTAATTACTTACTTTGCTGTGCGATATAAAAATGACGATAATAACGTAGATATAAAATATCTCTAAGTGAGCGTTTACATTGCGAAATAATTAACTATACCAAATTACAAGTCAATCGGGCGTATAGTTTAAGAGACATCGCGATTTGTGAGTCAGGCAATCAGTAATATTTCGCTTATATATATATATATATATATATATATATATATCTTCTTATCTTATCTATATATATCGTCTTAAGTATTTAACATAAGGGTGTTGGTTTACCACCACCTGTCGGATACTGTAATATTGTTTGTCTTTTCCTACACTCATCTCTTATTACCACACCAACAACACGAAATGGGGTGATGGACTCTCTTACACCATTTACACCGAGAAAAGTTTAGTTTTAAAATTTTATTAAATGAGAATAGATTTTACATATAATTACATTATTCCTAAAAAAGTGACTCAATAAGTATTGTTATAATCTACATTGAATAAAAAAGTTTGTGTTTCTGTTTCTGTTTCCTACTCCAGTGTTAGTCTAAAATATTGAAAAAAAAAGGTCGTACTATATCTGTAGAGACTTATTAATGGTAATTCCTCTTTAAATACATACATTTTGTAAGTTTTATAAAATATTTTAGACTGACCTATAGGAGATTGGAGAGGCATATCATAGATTTAGAATAAACTGACGGGCATAGTTTTTTTCATAGAAGAGGGGGCAAACGAGCATGCGGCTCACCTGATGGTAAGTGACTACCGCCGCCCATGAACAACCGCAGCACCTGGGGAATTGCAGGTGCGTTGCTGGCCTCTTAAAAAGGAGTAAGTTCTTTTCTTGAAGGCCCCTAAGTGACGTTAACTAACTCAAACTTATATTAGATCATTCAATTTGACTAATTGTGATTTGACTTCGCAGTACCAGACATCTCGCAGCTTTGACTATGTTCCCCGTGGTGGATCTGGGATTCTTACGTTTTGCATAAACGATAGCGATTATACTGATTTGTAATTTCATATTTTAACCAACTATGTAAACTCCTTTGCTTAAAAAGAAAAATCTTAGGATATAATTAAAACGCTTTGTAACTTTCGATGTTCTCGAATTTCAACATGGTTAGTTTGTATTAAACTTTCCGTTATTATTTACGAACGAATTTTCGTTATTTTGACGAAAAAAAAACGTTTCATAGGAATTAAGAATAGTACTTAAAATTTTATTATTAGTATGAATACTGCAGAAAAAAGTGCGATGAAAAAGTACAATTAAATAGAAATTGAGACGGTGGAATCCAATAAGCGACTCCCACCTGCACCCAACGTACACCGGAATGCGTGGAATGTCGATAATTACACCCCTGAACTCCAACTGTTACATTGTCTTGTCTATTCGAACCTAAGTCTCTTAACCTATCTGTTTCAATAATTGTAGTTTCCATAAAATATTTTTTAAATTTTTGTGTAACGCGTACAAGGCGCGTTTCTGAGTGTTTCCTCTAATAATTACTTTTCCAAATTGCTGCGCCTTGGTAAATTGATTGGCGTAAAACAACAATGCTGGATTATCGTCAAGATCATTATCATTAGTACCCATCGTAAGTCCACTGCTACACATAGGGATGCCATAAGGACATCTGGATAAACTGCATCTTTTTACCCGGTCGTCACTTCTCTGTCGTACCACACTTCCGTGTTACTCATGTGGCGATCATGTTCACCATAATTACTACGGTAATTAGGCGCAACCTGCTGGGTAAAGTTTTGTAAAAATTTCTTAATATAGTAAATTAACAACCAAAATATTTTCAATATTTCATTGCTATGAAAGAAAGAGATGTTTATTTGGCCATTTCTTAACAAATTAGCACTAAATGTTCAAAACAAACATTTTGTATAGGTAGTCCTATAACTTGACTTAAGTATGCACTAACAAAATGGCTTTGACAAAGCAGATAGGTACAAAATACAAATAAAAAGTGTATAGCTAATTTTAAAAAAAAACTTTTTTTTATGGTAAACTATGTGTATGGTAGGACTGGAAGTCCTCAGGAAACGCTAAGATGTGTCATGCTAGCCCCGATTTTCAGTGGCAACCTTAAGTACATTACATTCATACACATACACAAACATATACATACAATATGTATATACAGGGCACGTAATTATAATATATACTTACTTATTATACTTATTTAGATTAATAAGTACATACACAATTACGTGCATTTGAAATATTCTTTTTTATATTTAGTTTTAGGCCACAACTGCTTTATATTTGTGGTGCTGTACCGGATGTTTATGAATTGTCATATCATTGCATAGCTGGAACCGATAATATAAAAATAATATAAAATTAATATAAAAAACACTTATACACAATATCAACTCGATAGATATGCTCAATATAACATGCAGCCGCATCCATGTAGCACGTTTTATCACAGAACCTGAGGGTTATCTACACTACGCGCGCAATGGAAATAGTATAGTGTAATTAGATTGTGCACCTGTAACGTATGAAGAAAAGAAAAGAAAATGAAAATTATACGCACTGGAACATACATGCACGTGTTATAGCATAGAAACATTAAATTTTATATTCATAATATACGATCGTAGCTGTTCGTTTAATAGTATAGCTTTGTATTTTATACGAAAATTATACACCGATTGTAGGTTTCGAAGAGGCGGTGGAAGGTTATTCCAGCACTTAGTTCCGGCATATCTGAAGCTCCCTCGGAATGCGGCAGAATGATATATAGGTATGAACAACTTGAACGCTTGTACTTGTATGCTCTTGTCAAAATTGTAGCATTGTCTCGTGCCCATTGTAACTTGTTATAAAGATAGGAGGGTGTTGTCATTTTAATAGCGCCAAACAATAAAGTAGCAAAAAGTAGTTGCCAATGGTGATCAATTTTACGCATTCTTGCGTTGTTAATATAAGGTGTTACACGAGCATGTGGAGAAATTTTATAACAGAAGCGGGCACAGGCATTTTGAACACGCTGGATAAGTTTCCTTGATCGCGCGAGAAGTCTAGGCGCTAACACCGCGTCGTCGTAGTTAAATTTAGATAGAACTCACGATTAACATAATTTCTTACGCACCTCAGTGCTTAAAATATGTAGTGTTATGCTTACATACATACTTACATATCATTTTACACTATTTTATTTTTATTTTTCCATTCTGTTTTTGATTTTCTACATTCACCTCAAAACTGGATATTTTGCATCACCTTTATTTCCATAGGATCCTGTAATATTTTTATTCTAGAGAACTTAAAGAGGTACTATCTTCCAAATTCTAAAACAAAACTTCATCTAGTTTTTCAACTTATCTGGATTATATTTAGACCTACATATAACACTTACATTCATCACCTTAATATTTTTATTCTAGAGAACTTAAAGAGGTACTATCTTCCAAATTCTAAAACAAAACTTCATCTAGTTTTTCAACTTATCTGGATTATATTTAGACCTACATATAACACTTACATTCATCACCTTAATATTTTTATTCTAGAGAACTTAAAGAGGTACTATCTTCCAAATTCTAAAACAAAACTTCATCTAGTTTTTCAACTTATCTGGATTATATTTAGACCTACATATAAAACTTACATTCATCACCTTAATATTTTTATTCTAGAGAACTTAAAGAGGTACTATCTTCCAAATTCTAAAACAAAACTTCATCTAGTTTTTCAACTTATCTGGATTATATTTGGACCTGCATATAACACTTCACTTACATTCATCACTTTAATATTTTTATTCTAGATAACTTAAAGAGGTACAATTTTTAATTAAATTTTTATTTCTTATTCTTTATTTTATTTTATTACTTATTCTATTTGCACTTAACTAAAACAATGAAAAGGGTTATTGAGTACGAATTCCTTAATAAGGCCGAACTCGATTACGAAGTGAAGATTAGATGTGAGAAACCAGCTAATACTGTTTTGCATGACACTACATTTGTATATATGTTTGTATATTTGTATATATGTTTGTATATTTGTATATGTGTTTGTATATTTGTATATGTGTTTGTATATATGTATAATTATTACCTGATTAATTTCTTTATCTTTTTCTTCACTCAGGAGCGGATGACAACTCCTTAAATAAGCCTGAATGTTCTTTTAGTGATGTTGCTCATCTCTGGTTTTGAGCCCTACCGCTCTGGCCGTTCTTAATCTTTACTTAAGTCATAGCGACTAAAGCTTGCTTAAGATTAATTTCTTTAACTTTATCTTCACTCAGGAGCGGATGACAACTCCTTAAATAAGCCTGGATATCCTTTCGAATTTTTTTTCCACGCAGGAGCGGATGACAACTCCTTAAATAAGCCTGAATGTCCTTTCGAAAACACACTTTTAGAGTGGTAGTCATTGAATGTGAACTCCACCCTTACCTGAATGCAGATGATGAATGTAAGAGATTGTATATCTGATTTTGCCTGGTGATGTCTGTTACTGCAAAGCTGTGTTTTTATGGTTTATTTTGGAATGTACATCTCAAAATTTTTGCTGAGTCAAAAATTTTCCAGGGTCGGGGGGAAAATGTAGTGTTATGCTTACATACATACTTACATATCATTTTACACTATTTTATTTTTATTTTTCCATTCTGTTTTTGATTTTCTACATTCACCTCAAAACTGGATATTTTGCATCACCTTTATTTCCATAGGATCCTGTAATATTTTTAATTCATAAGAACACAATAACAAATCATTTTCACTTCGTATTTTCACGTTATCAGCACTTTTTAAATCGGTGTCAATGGAGTCTACCTTTTTCGATCTTTTATTTAGTTCTCCGTAACTCTACAATTTCGGGTTTCGTGCGCGCTCTTGCGCTACCTTTTTTCCTATATAAATAATATCTCATTTTTCACTTAAATCTTGCCGTTTCTGTATTACGAGCTTAAAACCAAAATTTGACATGTTTTGACATCGTTGTTTATCTGGTTGTCGTGGCAATTTTTATTCAAATATTGTTACCGGCCTGATGTTTTTACTTCAAAAATACTCTTTTCTTCTTGGCCATTTACAAAAATTTGCTTTTAATTTAAATAATTTCAAATAATTTCTCGTTCTTATCCCAGATCCGTCAAAAAGGATAAAAGCCGAAGAATCGGCCGATAGAGGTCCTCACTTCAGCTTTGATACGAGAAGCACCTCTTAAAGGCTTTATCCGCACTGCCTCGGGATCTTGCAAGCCTTCTCCTGAAGTCGTCGCCTAGCCACGCCTACGCCTCCACCTATTAGTGCCCGCGCTATCTTCGGCCTGAGCGTGTTTATCTCAAGCGCTGCGAGGCCGAAGATAGCGCGGGCACTAATAGGTGGAGGCGTAGGCGTGGCTAGGCGACGACTTCAGGAGAAGGCTTGCAAGATCCCGAGGCAGTGCGGATAAAGCCTTTAAGAGGTGCTTCTCGTATCAAAGCTGAAGTGAGGACCTCTATCGGCCGATTCTTCGGCTTTTATCCTTTTTGACGGATCTGGGATAAGAACGAGAAATTATTTGAAATTATTTAAATTAAAAGCAAATTTTTGTAAATGGCCAAGAAGAAAAGAGTATTTTTGAAGTAAAAACATCAGGCCGGTAACAATATTTGAATAAAAATTGCCACGACAACCAGATAAACAACGATGTCAAAACATGTCAAATTTTGGTTTTAAGCTCGTAATACAGAAACGGCAAGATTTAAGTGAAAAATGAGATATTATTTATATAGGAAAAAAGGTAGCGCAAGAGCGCGCACGAAACCCGAAATTGTAGAGTTACGGAGAACTAAATAAAAGATCGAAAAAAGGTAGACTCCATTGACACCGATTTAAAAAGTGCTGATAACGTGAAAATACGAAGTGAAAATGATTTGTTATTGTGTTCTTATGAATTAAAAAATATTACAGGATCCTATGGAAATAAAGGTGATGCAAAATATCCAGTTTTGAGGTGAATGTAGAAAATCAAAAACAGAATGGAAAAATAAAAATAAAATAGTGTAAAATGATATGTAAGTATGTATGTAAGCATAACACTACAAATATTTCTGATTTGATCTTTATCGGTAAAGGCAGTTCTTAGCTGTACTAATTATGTGTTTTTCAAAACTTAGCTTCTCTTCTATGAACTGTCATAGATATACTTCGGCAAGAAGAAAGTCTGCCACCCAGCTCTAATTAACTCTGCTCTGTGCAGAATTCACGTGTCGTCGATTTTTGCCGAGCCGCATGCCGAGCGTAGTAAACAGCAACCTAAGTTGAAGCGATTAACTTGCTCGTATAGTATGATTTTATCTTTGCGAGTTTGTAAATAAAAGTACGCCACTTTGCCTGGCGTATGTGGAATACGAGAAAGCCTTTGATTACGTCGAAATTTGGGCAGTGCTAGAGTCCCTCCAGCGGTGCCAAGATGACTGTCGGTATATCGAAGTGCTGAAGTGTTTGTACAGTAGGGCTACGATGGCTATCCAAGTACAAAACCAGAGTACGAAACCTATCCAACTGCAGAGAGATGTAAGACAGGGTGACGTTATGTCCCCGAAACTCTTCATCGCTGCATTGGAAGACGTTTTCAAGCTACTGGACTGGAAAGGATACGGTATTAACATCAATGGCGAGTACCTCACTCACTGTCGATTTGCCGACGGTGTAGTCCTTATGGCATAATTTCTGGAGGACCTAAGCACTATGCTCAATGACCTCAGTAGTGTCTCCCAACGGATAGGTCTTAAGATGAATATGGACAAAAAAGATCATGTATGTCCATGTCACACCTATGCCGGCAGTTTTTGGGAGCTCGAAGTTGTTGACAAGTACATTTACCTGGAACAAATAGTCCGACTAGGTAAGTCCAACTTCGACCGAGGGGTCAATCGACAGATTCAACTTGACTGGGCAGCGTTCGGGAAATTACGTCATCTTCTCGTCAGGTATAACTCAAACTGTGAAAACTAGATTGTACAACCAGTGCCTCTTGCCAGTGATGACTTACGGATCTGTGACGTGGTCCTTCACTGCTAGCCGAATGAGAACGCTCAAGGTCGCTCATAGAGTTATGGAGAGGGCTATGCTCGAGATTTCTCTGCGTGATAAACTCAGTATTGAGTTACAGTACAGTACAGAACCAGAGTGACCGACATAGCACAACGGATAAGTAAGCTGAAGTGGCCATGGGCCGGCCATATAGCTTGAAGAACCGACAAGCGTTGGTGAAAAAAGGGTTTTGAGTGGCAGCCTCGTACCGGTGGGCGAAGTGTAGGGCGACCACCTACTAGATGGAGTGACGAACTGGAAGACATGCAGGAAGTCGATGGATGCAGGTGGCTCAGGACCGTGCTGGGTGGCAAACCTTGGTGGAGACCTATGTTCAGCAATGGACTTGTGAAGGGCTGTAATGATGATGAAATAAAAGTTATTTCATGTGTACAAAACTAAAAGTGAAGCCAAAACACCGATTTAAACAGTTTGATGTTTTTATTCATCACTTACCGAACTTTTAATCGATGCCATCAATAACGTAAATTTATTTTTGACGATATTTAATAACGCATACCAAAAGGGCAAAGGGCCATATGGCGCTTTTTTGAAACTTTTCTGTTTTTTCCCTCTCAGCAACTTCTCAAATGCTAATATCAGTCAGTAAATTAAAATTAAAGTTGGTCGTGAGTGAGTATGTGAGAGGTTAATTGAAATATTATTTCAAACTATTCATAATATAATAAACAAAAAAATATCGCTTTTAGTATACTTAATTCTAATTTCATATATTTACGTAAACACTACACATTAATTACCAAAATTTACACTTTAATTACTGAACACCAAATAAAACTTAAATCACACTTAACACTTTATTTCGCCTCGATAGCTTCGCTCGTATTGCCAATTTAATACTGCCGCAGTCGCGGCTCCCTCAACGGCTTTAGGCCTTATAGGCCTTTTCACTGGAACATCCAGAATATTCCAGCAAACACCGGCCTCCGATAGACCAGGTGCAGAAAGTTCGAGTATGGAGCTTTCTAGAAAGCTTAGTTCTTCCATTCGATACTAGATGGCGCTAGTGTGAGAGATCTAGAAAGATCTTGACGCTATTGCTTGATACCAGATGACGCTAATAATCAGCCGCCATATACCAGGCACTAATTATAGCGCGCAATAATATGTTTGAAAAGCTCACTTCTTGCATGATGTTAAGAGAATTAAATAAAAGGATGTTCCTATGAGAAAACATTAATTAGTTGATATACTGGTTGTAAGTGCAATTGCAGATCGTTAGGTCCCGGGTTTAAATTCCGGGTTAGGTCAAAATCAGTTATTAAGTTTTTCCGTCAAAAAAATTCTCAGTAGCTGCCCGGAGTCAGAAAGTATTCTGTGACTAACCCCCGTGACTCGAAAAGCACGAAAAGCTGTTGGTCCTGTGTCTCTTTCCGATTGTGTCGGTTTACCGACCCGTCGGATTATTAGAGTGAGGGAATAGAGAGTGCAACTGTGCTTGCACATTGGTTAACAGATTCTTAATTGGCATTAAATCGCTCATTCGTGCGTTTATAATTTGCCGTTTGTGAAACAGGGTTGCGGATATTATTATTTCTCTGGCGGGGCCTTTGCTGTTTTGCTTGCTGCTTAAATATACAAAACTGTAATGTATGAAAATATGTTTTTATAGAATAAGTGTGACAAACGTGCACACACAATGGTTGTTGTAATGTTACAGCCTATATACGTCCCACTGCTGAGCACAGGCCTCCCCTCTTTTCTGAGAGGGTTTTAGGGCAAGGAAGTGTCCGCCGCGATGCCCCAATGCGTGTTGGCGAACTTCATATGTCTTAGAAATATTTTTTATATTATTCCTCAGACATGCAGGTTTCCTCACGATGTTTTCCTTCACCGCCAAGCACGTGGTAAATCAGCACTTAAAATTGCAATTAACAATTTCATTGGTGCCGGCGGGGATCGAACCCGGGTTACTCGCGTTCTGTTATATTACAGCGAGTGTTAACCATCTGAGCTACCAGCTACCGAGCTAATAGCGCCTAAAAATCAAGAATCCAGCTTTTTGTCGAATGAAATCGAACCTAAAAATCATATTGAACGTATAAAAAGCACATTGTTAGAAAGATAAATGATTGTTGAACTTAATAAGATTTTTTTTAAAGATTAATTACAATTTCTACATTAAAAAGTGGTTTTAGTGGCTAACGGTGCCGATTTATCAAGCCCGCATGGCGGGGTAAACAGTTGCAGTTATCTATATACAGAAGCAGTATAAACAGAGGCAGTTTATATACATGAATTGCACGAGGATAAACATCCAGACCCGGAACGATTACTTGTAGGCCCATACAAATACTTGTTCCGTGCGGGATTCGAACCCGCGGCCCTCAGCGCTATAACCAATTGCTAAGCTACTGCGCCACGGAGCCTGAGTACAAATCCTTAAAAATTAAAGTAATATTAAATTTGATTTTTGATCGTTTTAAAATAATTCTGATAAAAATGTTTTAATTAACAATAATTAAAAAAATTGAATCTCAATAAAAATATTATAGTAAAATTAAAAAATACATTTTCTATTGTTGATATAGATTCTGTTCTACATTTTTGTACGGTTTTATGAGTCGTTTACTTCTGGATTTTGCAAACTTTTTTTATTGACGTTTGGCATAAAATTATCGGAAAATTAGAAGTAACAGTAACAAACAAGGTTATTTGTGAAATTTTGTGTGTATTTATAATACTTTAAAAAAATTCACGTAGATTGCTGAAGTCTAAATTTGACCAAGGGGCTGACCGGAAATTCAACATAGCTGGGCCGCATTCGTGCAAATAACGCAAATCTTCTTGTCCGATACGTTTCAAACATAGTTCTCGATTATTTACCGTCTAAAGATGCTCATAGTCTAGTAAAGACCTATGAAGAGGGCTCACGGTTTCTGTGCGTGTTAAATCCGTATAGGATATCTACAGAAGAAAAAGTGTTATAAGTGTAAGTTAATATAGCCCAAAGATTCAGTCGTTTGTTGTGACAATGTGTCGGCTATGAGTGTCTAAAAACCAACGACCTATTTAACCACGTGGTTATATTCTGTATGCTAAAAACCGATACCAGATAGAAAGGAAAGTTTCTCGAGTGACAGCTTTGTACTGGCAAGCGCAGAGCTGGGTGGACCGCATTAGATAGAGATACGAACTCTCAACACTGTCATCATCATCACCATCATCAGCTCGTAAAAGTCCACCAAGGGAGGTGTTCTTGATGAGATTTGCCATTAAAATACGTTATTTGTAACATAATTTGTTAATAAATAAAGCCGTGGCAAATTTGTTATTCTTGTTTTTTTCCAAAGTTTCATTTGTTCATTCCTAATCATCATTAGTGACGCGTTTAATTGCTACATTTATAAAATAATCGTAAAGTTTATTATAATAAAGTAGACCTTAATGTGGAAATATTTACAAGGCTGAAATGAACTGCCAAATTGGCAGAGATAAAATAAGTGCAGTGCCAAAACAAACACGGATTACGTTTACATAATTTGAGCCAAATTTAAAAACCTATATCTACTTCTAACACTGTGCAGCCAATTTATTTTAAAGAGTTATTCACCGAAACAAATATACAAATTAAAACAAATTAATTATCAAAATCGATTTTCATTTTCATAAGCTGCTTATTTTCCATCCAATCATATAATGGAAGCGTTTCGTAATCCTTGCATCATATACAACGGACGCAGTGCAGCAAATTGGTTGAATAATTTGTGTTAATATTATATTTCAGGTATGTGCTTTCGGCTTGAACTTTCAAAGATTACCCACCGTAATCCTTATATGTGTACTTGCTAAAGTTACCATTAGAGGGCTCCAATGGGGCTTCGTTCCCCCCTTACCGCGCCCTTGAAGGTTGTGAAGGCTAACGCAACCGGCTCGCGGACGCATTCCTCAGTACTCCGTCGTTTTCTGAGTAGTGTGTACACTTCTATAACGTTGTGTAACGTTCAAAAAAGTGTTTTATTTATTTATTTATTTATAAGGGTCACTGTGTATGCTTGGGTAGTACTAGTGGTATGCTTGGGTTTATAGAGAAATCAGCCAATTTCAATAGAGAAAGAGGCTGGGTACTACCACCTGCTTGGCTGGAAAGCGCCCGAAACGTCGGGAATTAAAAATAAAAGTAATTAAAAGTAAAATAAACACGACAAAATGCGTAAAATTAGTTTTAATCAACTTATCATGAGATTACAAATGAACAAACTTATTATTCTAATAATCTAGGTTATAATGATTTAAATGAAGTAAATAAAACCTTTTTGACGACGTCTTTGCTTTCTTAACAAACTTTTGATGAAAACTTAAAGAAATTATTTGGACCACTCGAGATTCCTCGCTTCAAAATTTCTTCTAAATCAACATTCTTGTCGAAGTAATACGACGAAAATAAAGTATTATTATTATTATTAAACTCTATTCGATCAGCTTTAATTTATTTCCAGCAGGACTGTGTAAAAAAAAGATCGAATCATCTTTCAAAATCAGTTTACCCGGATCTATGGACAGAGTGTAAGATCGTTGTCGCTTCGACCTGACGCTAACATTAATAAAATAGCGGTGTATCTTGACACTTGGAAATTGCTATTCTTATATGGAGGATTATTCTTTAGCCAGCTGATCATTTACTCAATATTTCATACTTCCTTACTTAGGGATGTTACTTTCCTTTCGCTGTTTGCAATTGCTTTTAGCGTGGACTTCAACAGTGGATGAGAGCACAGCTTTTCATCTCCTTCTGGATCAACGAATGTACTGATTACCGACTTTCTGACTAGAATTGTCTTATGGGCAGCATTTTTACTCTATACAAGTATCCGAAATAGGATGCCAAATCCTGCGGTGTTGGATTACTCGGTATGATGTTATTCTCTTTGCAACAATGCAACCACTGTTTCCAGGCTGAAGAATACGCCTTTCACGTGGATTCCCTCCACGCTGAAGATAAAAGATTGACATCTTGAACCGCTAGGCCCGAAATTCCACCCCGTATCCTTCAAACCGCCAAGCAAAGGTCTTTTACATTTTGCGGAGGCCGTCCCATTGTCATGTCCACTAGGTGTTTCTCCAGATTCTACAGCTTAAGTGGCGCTGCCGTGCTCCTAGCCTACAGGTCTCCTCTCCAAAAGAACTTCTCCTAACCGGGCGCTACTACTAGGAAAATACCTTTTGACGAATTTAGATGTTGCAGGAACTTGGGAATTAACGGCGACGGTGGGAAAAACCCACGCTAGATCTTCTAAACATTGCCTGCCGAAAGCATTTATAATGCATGCTTTTTGGTCTTCGGTTTCTATCTTTAGATACTGCTGAGCACATACCACTTTGGACCTGCTGGTGGCAAACAAGTCTATCTGGGGAGTTCCCCATATCTTGAAGATCACTTTTGTTAGGCTGGACTTCAGGTGCCTATCTGTTAACGGTAATCCCCTGAACAATCCGTCTGCTAAGCAATTGTATGGTATGCAATTGTAAAGGGCTAGATCAAGATGTCTAATTTAAGATAAAGACATTGTTTCTCTGGTAAATCCACAGCCAGTGCATTAAAAGCTTGATCCAAACCGATGATGATGATTGAAGCGACAGTAGCCTAATGGCAGGGCGCGGACCGCGAACTTAAAAAGGTCGTGGGTTCGAATCCGCCATTCGACTACTGGCATGAACCACTCGTAACACAAGCAATGTAAGCTTACCACGAGTGGTTAAGGGAAATATTAGTAATGTATTTAGCATTATTAATATTCTTTAAAAAAAACCTACTGTTGGCAAGGCAAAATGCAGTTTATTCAATATCTGTGGGTCCACGTCCAGCTCATTCCCAAACGGAGCTTCTTTGGAAAGATTCAACGTCCCCCAGTTTAACCAGGTAACCGGTAATGATTCTTGCGCCAACAGATTAATCCGGTCTAAGATTCTGTCATCCTCTGCCGTGTCTGCTAATATCTCCAACAATTCCTCTACCAAAATGTAAGTATTTTGCTCGAGATAGAATGCTTGCGAGCTTTAATTCATACTTGCACCTGTATTGAGGCTAAGATATTTGGACATATTGCCTAACATTTTCCGCCGCGATAAAAATAAATACGAGCTGTTGCTGCTTTGGCTGAAGGGACGCCTCAGCTGCGCTTCAGCTGCTGTTACGTCTCGGCTGCCGTTGTGTCTCTTCTACGTCTGAAGGGACTCCTCAGCTGCGCTTCGGTTGCTGTTACTTCTCGGCTGCCATTGCGTCTCGGCTACGGCTGAAGGGACGCCTCAGTTGCGCTTCGGCTGCTGTTACGTCTCAGCTGCCGTTGCGTCTCGGCTACGCCTGCCATTAAGCCTCAGCTACGGCTGCGGCTGCGGCTGCTATCGCCTCACCTCGGCTGATAAGAAGTCCCGTTGGTGCTGCCTTTCTTTGCCAGACGAGCCTTGACGGCTGCGTCCTGCGAGACTTGACGGCTGCGCCTCGCAAACCTTGACGGCTGCGTCTTGCGAGCCTCCTTTACGGCTGCTGCTGCGGCTGGTGAGGCGAAACAAACGCTACTCTACGACATAAATGTATAAAGCGTCCTAGCATAAACTGAAACATAAAACTATCGTTCTTACCTTTTCCTTAATATTCTGCCACCAATAGTCACAATTAATTCAAAAGGTATCGATCGCTCGTTACGACAACAACGTTTAGTCATTTCTCTTCATTTTTATTTTGCAATTTCTAACAAAAGTTTACCATTACTTTCAAATTTAGTACCATTTTAAAGCCAGTGAATCGACTGTTAACATAGTGAAAGCCGTTTTTAAATTTAATTACGTGGTCCGATACAGTGAAGCAAAACATTTTAAAAATATTTAGTTACTGGTCGCAACCGTGACCTGCTTCACATAAGCGTGCTTAAAACGATCAACTCGTGCTCGTCGTAGCTGTTGTGTGTACGCAAAAAGGCGATACTTCCCGATTGTTCGCGATTTTTGCAGAGCTAGTTATCTACGACTTTAGACAGTGCTACTAGCTTCCAAAGTACGACACAAATAGTCCCGCCCTCTTTGCTACGATACTTATACGAACCACCGCTGCACTTACTGCGTCACTGACTCGCCTTAGCAAGCTATTATTACGAGCTTGAGGTTCGTGACAATAAAAATTGCCGATAGAATTACCTAAATTAACACTTTAATTTCCTTTACACTAATTAAAGTTAAAAACACTAATAATTAATCACACTGATTCACTTAATTCCGCTCCGAAGCTTCGCTTGTCTCGCCAAATCCAATACTTCCCCGATCGTATCTTGCAGCGCCTATTTATATAAATTAGCAGCGAAATATCCAGAATATTCAAGTAAACACGCGCAAGGTACCGAGAGTTCGTGTTTCAACTTAAAGAAGTTTAGTTTAGACGCCTCAGCTGCGCTTCGGCTGATGTTACGTCTCAGCTGCCGTTGCGTCTCGACTACGGCTGCCATTAAGCCTCAGCTACGGCTGCGGCTGCGGCTGCTATCGCTGATATCGGCTGATAAGAAGTCCCGTTGGTGCTGCCTTTCTTTGCCAGACGAGCCTTTACGGCTGCTGCTGCGGCTGGTGAGGCGAAACAAACGACACTCTATGACATAAATGTATAAAGCGTCCTAGCATAAACTGAAACAAAAAACTATCGTTCTTACCTTTTCCTTAATATTCTGCCACCAATAGTCACAATTAATTCAAAGGGTATCGATCGCTCGTTGCGACAACACCGTTTAGTAATTTTTCTTCATTTTTATTTTGCAATTGCTAACAAAAGTTTACCATTACTTTCAAATTTAGTACCATTTTAAAGCCAATTAATCGACTGTGAACATAGTGAAAGCCGTTTTTATATTTAATTACGCGGTCCGATACAGTGAAGCAAAACATTTTAAAAATATTTAGTTACTGGTCGCAACCGTGACCTCACATAAGCGTGCTTAAATCGATCAACTCGTGCTCGTCGTAGCTGTTGTGTGTACGCAAAAAAGGTGATACTTCCCGATTGTTCGCGATTTTTGCCGAGCTAGTTATCTACGACTTTATACGTCCCGCCCACTTTACTACGATACTTATACGAACCACCGCTGCACTTACTGCGTCACTGACTCGCCTTAGCAAGCTATTGTTACGAGCTTGAGGTTCGTGACAATAAAAATTGCCGATAGAATTACCTAAATTAACACTTTAATTTCCTTTACACTAATTAAAGTTAAAAACACTAATAATTAATCACACTGATTCACTTAATTCCGCTCCGAAGCTTCGCTTGTCTCGCCAAATCCAATACTTCCCCGATCGCATCTTGCAGCGCCTATTTATATAAATTAGCAAATATCCAGAATATTCAAGTAAACACGCGCAAGGTACCGAGAGTTCGTGTTTCAACTTAAAGAAGTTTAGTTCTTCGGTTCGAGACTAGATGGCGCTAGTGCCGTCGACTTGAGCGCTTAACACTGCCCCCTCCTAAGACATGTTCGTCCCGAGCATTATCGGCCCCATAATAACGCGCCAGGCGATCCACATGGACGATCTTAGGAGTACCTCTTGCGCTTTTCTGTATCCGGTAGGTTACATAGTTGATCTTGGTCACAATCCGGTACGGGCCGTCCCATTTAGCTTGAAGCTTAGGAGATTTCCCTTTGCTGCTGACTGCATTGTGCAACCACACAAGTGAACCTTCGTCGAACCCTTTGTTGTTCATTTTGCGGTCGTAACGGGTTTTCATCTTTTCAGATATTTGCTGGCCCGATTGTCTGACGTGCTCATAAATGTCATTCATTTTGTTCCGCAAGTCATTTGCATAATCGGTTATACTGCGTGGAGCATCAGGTGGTATCCCGGTGATCAGGTCGGCAGGCAGCCGTAATTTTCTTCCAAAGTTTGCGAAAGCTGGTGTCACTGCTGTACTTTCGTGAACAGCGCTTCGAAATGACAACAAAAACGGTTGTATGTGCTTGTCCCAATCTCGTTGCCGATTGTCTACAACTTTTGATAGGTACCTCTCCAATGTCTGATTAAATCGTTCTACCATTCCATCAGATTGCGGGTGATAAGAAGTCGTTGTTGTTTTATGAGTACCCACAACTCGGCAAGTTTCCTGAAATATTTGAGACTCAAAATTCCTTCCTTGATCGCTGTGAGTTTCTAAAGGTACTCCAAAAGACAGAAGACTTCATGAACTAGTTTATCTGCAACTGTTGAAGCTTCTTGATTTGAAATGGCGAAGACTTCTGGCCACTTAGTGAAGTAATCCATGACAACCATGAAATACTTGTTACCGCTTTCACTCGTCGGAAACGGCCCCGCCACGTCAATGGCTATTCTCTCCCATGGTGCACCAACGTTTTACAACTTCAATGCACCTTTACTACGAGTCTGAGGTCCCTTTACAGCCACAAAACTTGTACATTTGCACCACAGTCCTCGACATCGTTTCGACAGTGGACCCAGTAAAACCGTTCTCGGAACTTCAGTAGAGTTCGTTTAACTCCCAGATGGCCTCCTGAATAACCATTGTGGTACAGCTGTAAAACATCCGGTACTTTAGCTTTAGGGACAACCATTTGTAAATGACAGCTGTCTCCCCGAACATTTTCCCATTTACGGCATAGAAATCCATCCTGAAGCAGCAAGCTGTCCCACTGGGCCCAATAGCTTTTAGTGGTCGAACTCATCGTTGAGACGTCGCTCCACTTGGGCTTGGGAGCACTGGCCCTCATCCATTCCAGGATCGGCTTGATGTCCGGAACTTCCTGCTGTGAACGTTGAAAGCTGTCCTTCCACTCGTTGCTGAGGTGGTCGGCCCTGAGCATCCTCACGGATGCCACTTCCTTACTCTCTTGCCTAGTACAATGTTTCCAATCTTCAGGACAAGGTCTTCTTGACAATGCATCTGCGTTGCCATTAGATTTCCCGCTGCGATGTCTGATAGTAAAGTCGTATCCCGGCTGCTGCTGGGCGGTGATGTTAGCCGCACTTCCCTTCTGAGATCGTTCACCTTCCCTCTCTAGGGTTCGCTTAGGGCAGCTGGATTGAAGATGGCCCCTTTTCCCACAGCCATAGCACCTAGGGCTATATCCTTTATTGTGGTTGCGAACCGTAACTGCTGCAACCTCCCTAGCGCGAGGGGAACGACGATCCTGCCACCGCCAGGCGGTTCCGTTAGCTGCACTATCCTCTCGAGATCGATCAGTTCTCCTTTCTACAGTTCGCTTAGGGCAGCTGGAGCGAAGATGGCCCCTTTCCCCACAGCCATAGCACCTAGGGCTGTATCCTTTGTTGCAGTCGCGAACTGTAGCTGCTGCAACCTCCCTAGCGCGAGGGGAACGACGATCCTGCCACCGCCAGGCGGTGCCGTTAGCTGCACTACCCTCTCGAGATCGATCAACTCTACTTTCTACAGTTCGTTTAGGGCAGCTGGAGCGAAGATGGCCCTTTTCCCCTTTAGGTAAAATCGGCATGATTTTATCCCACTTCTGACACCAGTTCGAGGCTGTTATGAAAGCGAACGGCTGAAATAAAAGTCAGGCCATGACCGCTCTCACACTAGGCCTGCGCGACCAGGCCTTAACAGTTCTGGAAGCTCTCGGTGAGGAAGTGACTTATGAGCAACTCCTTGAGGCATTGGAGGCGAGATATGGGAACGATGATCCTGTCGCACGGCTTCCAACTCCTTGAGGCATTGGAGGCGAGATATGGCGACGCTCACCTGGAACACGTCTTTCGTGCGCAGCTTAAAGATCGCGTGCATCGCATCAACGAAAACCTGCAGCAGTGGGCTCTAGAGGTGGAGAAGCTTGTGCGAAAAGCATACCGGTCTGTACCTGCGCTCATTGAAGGGAACCTCGTGCAGACATTCATCGACGGCATCCGCGACCTGAAAGTCAGAGCTGCTGTGAGGCTTGGGCAACACGAGACGCTTAAGGACGCTTTGGCCCATGCACTGGAGGTGGAAGCCGTGCGACAGGATCATCGTTTCCATATCTCGCCTCCAATGCCTCAAGGAGTTGCTCGTAACTCACTTCCTCACCGAGAGCTTCCAGAACTGTTAAGGCCTGGTCGCGCAGGCCTAGTGTGTGAGCGGTAATGGTCTGACTTTTATTCCAGCCGTTCGCTTTCATAACAGCCTCGAACTGGATTTTGTAGGCTGACCAGGAAGAAGTCCCGTCGAACGGTGGCACCTTGGCCCACGTAGCGAAGGTGTTGTGGCTACGACGGGAGCTGTAATTCCGTCCCCCAGTTTAAGGTCGTCCAGTGCTTTCTTCACGTCAGCCATCACGTAATCAACCCGATTGTTCACTTGGTCGATTTGAGTTTTAGCTTCCTTGATTTGGGTTTCGGCTTCCGACAGGCGGTTGTCATGTTGAGCAACCCTATCCTTCACATCCCTTATCTCTTTCCCGAAGTTAGCGTGATTATCCTTCATGAGGAGCATCTGCTCTTCCTGTCGGCGGGCCTGTTCCTCCTGCTACTCTTTCAAGCAACGGGCCTACTCCTCCTGTCGGCGAGCCTGCTCCTGCAGCATCACCATCAGAGCATCTAAGTCAGGTGCTGCAGATGTAGGAGCTACTGACGGGCCTGCAGCCGGCGGCTGGCCCTCCGACGTCTGCGGCTTTGCACCACCAAATCTTCTTTGGTCCGTCTCCTGCTGGCGTTGACTTCGGGTACGGACACCCTCCGTTTCATCTTTAGGTAAAATCGGCATGATTTTATCCCACTTCTGACACCAATTGTTACGAGCTTGAGGTTCGTGACAATAAAAATTGCCGATAGAATTACCTAAATTAACACTATTAAAGTGAAGTAGTAGTGTGATCCTGGAATGGATGAGGGCCAGTGCTCCCAAGCCCAAGTGGAGCGACGTCTCAACGATGAGTTCGACCACTAAAAGCTATTGGGCCCAGTGGGACAGCTTGCTGCTTTAGGATGGAGTTCTGTGCCGTAAATGGGAAAATGTTCGGGGAGACAGCTGTCATTTACAAATGGTTGTCCCTAAAGCTAAAGTACCGAATGTTCTACAGATGTACCATAATGGTTATTCAGGAGGCCATCTGGGAGTTAAACGAACTCTACTGAAGATCCGAGAACGGTTTTACTGGGTCCACTGTTGAAACGATGTCGAGGACTGGTGTCGCAAATGTACAAGTTGTGCTTCTGTAAAGGGACCTCAGACTCGTAGTAGAGGTGCATTGAAGTTGTACAATGTTGGTGCACCATGGGAGAGAATAGCCATTGACTTGGCGGGGCCGTTTCCGACGAGTGAAAGCGGTAACAGGTATTTCATGGTTGTGATGGATTACTTCACTAAGTGGCCAGAAGTCTTCGCCATTCCAAATCAAGAAGCTTCAACAGTTGCAGATAAACTAGTTCATGAAGTCTTCTGTCGTTTTGGAGTACCTTTAGAGATTCACATCAAGGAAGGAATTTTGAGTCTCAAATATTCCAGGAAACTTGCCGAGTTATGGGTACTCATAAAACAACAACGACTTCTTATCACCCGCAATCTGATGGAATGGTAGAACGATTTAATCAGACATTGGAGAGGTACCTATCAAAAGTTGTAGACAATCGGCAACGAGATTGGGACAAGCACATACAACCGTTTTTGTTGTCATATCGAAGCGCTGTTCACGAAAGTACAGCAGTGACACCAGCTTTCGCAAACTTTGGAAGAAAATTACGGCTGCCTGCCGACCTGATCACCGGGATACCACCTGATGCTCCACGCAGTATAACCGATTATGCACATGACTTGCGGAACAAAATGAATGACGTTTATGAGCACGTCAGACAATCGGGCCAGCAAATGTCTGAAAAGATGAAAACCCGGTACGACCGCAAAATGAACAACAAAGGGTTCGACGAAGGTTCACTTGTGTGGTTGCACAATCCAGTCCGCAGCAAAGGGAAATCTCCTAAGCTTCAAGCTAAATGGGACGGCCCGTACCGGATTGTGACCAAGATCAACGATGTAACCTACCGGATACAGAAAAGCGCAAGAGGTACTCCTAAGATCGTCCATGTGGATCGCCTGGCGCGTTATTATGGGGCCGATAATGCTCGGGACGAGCATGTCTTAGGAGGGGGCAGTGTTACGCGCTCAAGTCGACGGCACTAGCGCCATCTAGTCTCGAACCGAAGAACTAAACTTCTTTAAGTTGAAACACGAACTCTCGGTACCTTGCGCGTGTTTACTTGAATATTCTGGATATTTCGCTGCTAATTTATATAAATAGGCGCTGCAAGATGCGATCGGGGAAGTATTGGATTTGGAGAGACAAGCGAAGCTTCGGAGCGGAATTAAGTGAATCAGTGTGATGAATTATTAGTGTTTTTAACTTTAATTAGTGTAAAGGAAATTAAAGTGTTAATTTAGGTAATTCTATCGGCAATTTTTATTGTCACTAACCTCAAGCTCGTAACAATAGCTTGCTAAGGCGAGTCAGTGACGCAGTAAGTGCAGCGGTGGTTCGTATAAGTATCGTAGTAAAGTGGGCGGGACGTATAAAGTCGTAGATAACTAGCTCGGCAAAAATCGCGAACAATCGGGAAGTATCACCTTTTTTGCGTACACACAACAGCTACGACGAGCACGAGTTGATCGATTTAAGCACGCTTATGTGAGGTAGGTCACGGTTGCGACCAGTAACTAAATATTTTTAAAATGTTTTGCTTCACTGTATTGGACCGCGTAATTAAATATAAAAACGGCTTTCACTATGTTCACAGTCGATTAATTGGCTTTAAAATGGTACTAAATTTGAAAGTAATGGTAAACTTTTGTTAGCAATTGCAAAATAAAAATGAAGAAAAATTACTAAACGGTGTTGTCGCAACGAGCGATCGATACCCTTTGAATTAATTGTGACTATTGGTGGCAGAATATTAAGGAAAAGGTAAGAACGATAGTTTTTTGTTTCAGTTTATGCTAGGACGCTTTATACATTTATGTCATAGAGTGTCGTTTGTTTCGCCTCACCAGCCGCAGCAGCAGCCGTAAAGGCTCGTCTGGCAAAGAAAGGCAGCACCAACGGGACTTCTTATCAGCCGATATCAGCGATAGCAGCCGCAGCCGCAGCCGTAGTCGAGACGCAACGGCAGCTGAGACGTAACATCAGCCGAAGCGCAGCTGAGGCGTCCCTTCAGCCGTAGCCGAGATGCAATGGCAGCCGAGAAGTAACATCAACCGAAGCACAGCTGAAGAGTCCATTTAGACGTAGAAGAGACACAACGGCAGCCGAGACGTAACAGCAGCTGAAGCGCAGCTGAGGCGTCCCTTCAGCCAAAGCAGCAACAGCTCGTATTTATTTTTATCGCGACGCAAAATGTTAGGCAATATGTCCAAATATCTTAGCCTCAATACAGGTGCAAGTATGAATTAAAGCTCGCAGGCATTCTATCTCGAGCTCGAGAGAAAATACTTACATTTTGGTAGAGGATATCTCTTAATGAAGTCCTTGAATGTTTCAGATGGGTGGACAACCAGGCTGGATAAAAATGGAGGAATTGTTGGAGATATCAGCAGACACGGCAGAGGATGACAGAATCTTAGACCGGATTAATCTGTTGGCGCAAGAATCATTACCGGTTACCTGGTTAAACTGAGAGACGTTGAATCTTTCCAAAGAAGCTCCGTTTGGGAATGAGCTGAACGTGGACCCACAGATATTGAATAAACTGCATTTTGCCTTGCCAACAGTAGGTTTTTTTAAAGAATATTAACAATGCTATAAACATTACTAATATTCCCTTTAACCACTCGTGGTAAGCTTACATTGCTTGTGTTACGAGTGGTTCATGCCAGTAGTCGATTGGCGGATTCGAACCCACGACCTTTTTAAGTTCGCGGTCCGCGCCCTGCCATTGGGCTACCGTCGTCTTCGAACTTATCTACAAACATGTAGAAATGAGGCTTAATATCTTTTCGTTTGTGTCAGCATGATGAATGTAAGTTTTATAACAAAAATAAAGAGACAGTCTCCTTTACGCTTCAATCATCATCATCGGTTTGGATCAAGCTTTTAATGCACTGGCTGTGGATTTACCAGAGAAACAATATCTTTATCTTAAGGTAGTCATCTTGATCTGGCCCTTTACAATTGCATACCATACAATTGCTTAGCAGACGGATTGTTCAGGGGATTACCGTTAACAGATAGGCACCTGAAGTCCAGCCTAACAAAAGTGATCTTCAAGATATGGGGAACTCCCCAGATAGACTTGTTTGCCACCAGCAGGTCCAAAGTGGTATGTGCTCAGCAGTATCTAAAGATAGAAACCGAAGACCAAAAAGCATGCATTATAAATGCTTTCAGCAGGCAATGTTTAGAAGATCTAGCGTGGGTTTTTCCTACCGTCGCCGTTAATTCCCAAGTTCCTGCAACATCTAAATTCGTCAAAAGGTATTTTCCTAGTAGTAGCGCCCAGGTAGGAGAAGTTCGTTTGGAGAGGAGACCTGTAGGCTAGGAGCACGGCAGCGCCACTTAAGCTGTAGAATCTGGAGAAACACCTAGTAGACATGACAATGGGACGGCCTCCGCAAAATGTAAAAGACCTTTGCTTGGCGGTTTGAAGGATACGGGGTGGAATTTCGGGCCTAGCGGTTCAAGATGTCAATCTTTTATCTTCAGCGTGGAGGGAATCCACGTGAAAGGCGTATTCTTCAGCCTGGAAACAGTGGTTGCATTGTTGCAAAGAGAATAACATCATACCGAGTAATCCAACACCGCAGGATTTGGCAACCTATTTCGGATACTTGTATAGAGTAAAAATGCTGCCCATAAGACAATTCTAGTCAGAAAGTCGGTAATCAGTACATTCGTTGATCCAGAAGGAGATGAAAAGCTGTGCTCTCATCCACTGTTGAAGTCCACGCTAAAAGCAATTGCAAACAGCGAAAGGAAAGTAACATCCCTAAGTAAGGAAGTATGAAATATTGAGTAAATGATCAGCTGGCTAAAGAATAATCCTCCATATAAGAATAGCAATTTCCAAGTGTCAAGATACACCGCTATTTTATTAATGTTAGCGTCAGGTCGAAGCGTCAACGATCTTACACTCTGTCCATAGATCCGGGTAAACTGATTTTGAAAGATGATTCGATCTTTTTTTTACACAGTCCAGCTGGAAATAAATTAAAGCTGATCGAATAGAGTTTAATAATAATAATAATAATAATACTTTATTTTCGTCGAATTACTTCGACAAGAATGTTGATTTAGAAGAAATTTTGAAGCGCGGAATCTCGAGTGGTCCAAATAATTTCTTTAAGTTTTATCAAAAGTTTGTTAAGAAACCAAAGACGTAGTCAAAAAGGTTTTATTTACTTCATTTAAATCATTATAACCTAGATTATTAGAATAATAAGTTTGTTCATTTGTAATCTCATGATAAGTCGATTAAAACTAATTTTACGGATTTTATCGTGTTTATTTTACTTTTAATTAATTTTATTTTTAATTCCCGACGTTTCGGGCGCTTTCCAGCCAAGCAGGTGGTAGTAGCCAGCCTCTTTCTCTATTGAAATTGGCTGATTTCTCTATTGAAAGGAGGCTGGGTACTACCACCTGCTTGGGATCCTATAATCAATAAAAATAAAACTAAACCCAAGCATACCACTGCAAGACCTCAGGACATAGTCAGTTCATTTTGTATAGATCTGACCATAAACAATAATTAAAAAAGCTGAAGGTACTCCGGGTTTAACAATGACTTCGGGACGTCAGTCATCTCTGTCCCCCGTGACCATGGGTGCTGGAAAGCGCCCGAAATGTCAGAAATTAAAAATAAAATTAATTAAAAGTAAAATAAACGCGATAAAATCCGTAAAAGTCGTTTTAATCAATGTGTAGTGTTCGCGTAAATATAAAAAATCATCACGATAAGTTCCTTGTTCTCATGATAAGTTCCTCTTTTGGACCTGATGGGGGGGGGGGCTTAAGGGGATGCATGAACCTACCAGCGGTCACTACGAACTTGACCATACCCTGTATTTACCGATACGACTAACGGTCTCAAAACCAAATGGTGAATAATTATGGTATTAACAAGAAGTAAACGGCCCCAAGTGCTCGGTGGACCCAGTAGCAGCACTGGTTATGACGGAAGCTAGCCTGAGACTTTGCCTAGGGGTGCGAAGATCCCCGGGCGGCGAAAGCAACCCGTCGAACGACCCAAGCGACACATATGGACTCTGACATGCTAAGCGATATAATCTCATCGACACCTTCACCTTTTTTCATTCAATTGTTTTTGAACTTTGAGTAGGTCAAATTTTGTATATTAATTTTATATGTATGTGTGTAAGTTGTGCTTGTAAGCATTAGTTTTTCTAGATGTTCACCAACCTATGCTAAATATTACAGTTCAGCGATAAAGCAACAAAAATTGATTTTGCGATGCAGCAGTAAATTTATATAAACACTGACCATGAAATAATCAAATCACTTTAGGTACGATAAATTTTTGTCGGGATTTTGAAAATATTTTGCAGATGCACAAAGAATAAATACACTCAATAAGAATGCACATACAAAGAAAATCATTTTATTGATTCATTACCCTGTTTTAAATTGCTACCGACGCCAATAACACCATTTTTATTGACTTAAAGATTTTTATGTGGTGCCATGCTGTAGCTATATTATGTCTGTAACACATATGGGTTAGCTCGACCGTTGCGGCACCACGCCCTCACAGAATACCAGCGTGAAATATTAGCTTAATTCTGCTGTTTCGTGATGAAGGTAGATAGCTGGAGACCCTTATTACTGGATATAAAGCGTTCCAGCTTGGTTCTCAAGAGTGACAACGCATGTGTATTTTGATTCTTTGAAACTTGCTATAAAATAGACTGTGTACTCGTTTGTCATCTTTTTCTATAAAGAAATGTAATAAACTAATGAAAATATATTATTTACTCATAATTATTTCATTATTATATTATATTATATTTTTATATATTATAAATAATTTGGTATAATTACTAACTTAGTATAATTTAATAAAAGTATACAAGTTCCAATACAATACAATTTTAACACACGACAGTCAAAGAAACCTACCTTAGCATTACCAAAATACATAAATCTATACGGAAAACGAACATTAGTATACATGATTCCCGATATCATAAACAAACTTCCATCACAACTAATAAAACAAATTAATCAACGCAACATCAAAAATATATTAAATAATTACTTCTTAAGTAACTTATAATAAGTATTGTAAAATAAAAATGATATATTATAAGTTACACATTAATATTCTAAAAACTAATGTTACATATACAATAATTATTAATAATATAAAATAAGTTTATCATTAATATCATTAATTAGTATCAAATTATATGAACAGCCTGTACATGCAAACTCGACGCGTCAAACAGCACCAATAATATATATCTGGTGCCATTATCAATTATACAACAAGGTAGGCAAATAACGCAACGGAGAGCAAACCGGTTTTTTGACTGTACGGGAAGCGCGGTTCAATGCGTGCATCATGATTTTTTTTTATTTTTTTTTTATTGAATAGGGTGACAAACGAGCACACAGTCTACCTGATGGTAAGTGGTTGCTGCGGCCCATAGACATCTACATCCATCCTCCATTAAAAATCAAAATGCAGATGCGTTGTCACCCGTGAGGACTGAGATGGAATGCCTCGTTTCCAGTAAAAAGGGTCTCCGGTTCTCTACACTCACCATACGAAATACAGCAGCATTAAACTACTATTTCACGCTGGTATTCTGTGAGAGCGTGGTCCTTCCCCGGTCGAGCCGACCCATTCGTGCTACAACTATACTACTAATATAACTGCAGCATGGCTCTACCACGTATAAAATGATATATGACATAATTATTAGGAATAATAATTATCATGCTATGTATGTTAATGGCATCGGTATAAGGTAAAGCTGTATAGCTTATGTTTATACTGTAAAATACCAATATAAATATTAAAAATTATTATCAAATAAATAGAAAAAAATATAAATGTAAAAAATATTTTTCCTGCTCATTTCATAATTGTCATAAGCAGAAGCTTCAAGTTATGTAAAAATCACATTATCGAATTATTACTTTGATTAAAACTATTTTTACGGATTTTATCGCGTTTATTTTACTATTATTTTTAATTCCCGACGTTTCGGGCGCTTTACAGCACCCATGGTCACGGGAGACTGAGATAACTGACGTCCCGATGTCATTGTTAAACCCGGAGTACCTTCAGCTTTTTTAATTATTGTTTATGGTCCGATCTATGCAAAATAAACTGACTATGTCCTGAGGTCTTGTAGTGGTATACTTGGGTTTAGTTTTAATTTTATTGATTATAAGATCCCAAGCAGGTGGTAGTACCCAGCCTCCTTCTCTATTGAAATGAGGATGTTTTTTAATTTCAATAGCCTCACGTATCATCCTTGGTAGGAATCGGTGTTCTTTGCGAGGATTTGTGGTCTATCAAATCTGATGTAATGGTTGGGGCCGTCTAGGATATGATCGCAAACTGCAGACTTCCCGGAAGTTGATGCTTCACATCAGGTATATGTTCTTTTACGCAGGTTATAATTGATCTTTTTTGTTTTTCCTATATAAGAAAGACCACATTCACAATCAAGCTTGTACACTCCTGCATCTTGTAGAGGAATATGACACTTGACTGATGGTAGGAACTGACTAATCTTCTTCGGCGGCTTGTAGAATGTTCTAATAGAAGCTCGCTTCAAGATGTAGCCAATCTTGTCTGTGACACCTCTATGGTAGTACAGCAGGCACACGCTCGACTGCAGCCGGCTTCACTCGGTCACTGTGACGTAGGCGCAGGACCCGAAGCTTGTTATCGTGCAGAACTTGCTTGACGTGCTGAAGCTCGGCGGCCAGGTGTTTGCTGTCACAGATCCCTCGTACTCTCTGTAACAAAAATTTGCCCACGGTAGCTAACTGTGAAGGATGGTGGTGAGATTCACCGTTTAAATATCGGTTTATATGAGTTTTTTTTCTATACACAGTGTGACCAATGGTGTTGTTAGTATTTCTGATGACTAACACATCTAGGAAAGGTAAGGAATTATTTGCCTCTAACTCCATAGTAAATTGAATTTTAGAGTTTATGGAATTAAGATGTTCTAAAAATGCAGTTGCTTTGTCTGATGGTAAAATTGTGAAAGTATCGTCTACGTACCACTTCTAGATCCTTGGTGTAACAGGTGCAGTAAGGAGGGCTTTCTCCTCAAAGTCTTCCATGAATATATCAGCGACAGTGGGAGATACAGGTGAGCCCATCGCAACACCATCTGCTTGCTTGTAAAACTCTTCCTTCCACAATAGATAGCCATATGTAAGGCAATGTCTGAGTAATACTGCATATTCTGCTGGCATATTATTTTCCTCTAGTTTCCTTGTTATAATTGAGATGCAGTCTTCAACAGGTAGGCATGTAAATAGAGACTGAACATCAAAACTGACCATGGTTTCATTATCAGTAAGACGTAGGTCTTTTATCTCACTGACAAAATGGTATGAATCCTTAGTGCGTGCTCTTGTGTGTCCTCTGAGTGGTGATAATATTTTAGCTAAGTATTGAGCCAATCTGTAAGTTGGCGAATCAATCTGACTCACTATTGGACGTAATGGAGCGTTTGGTTTGTGTATTTTTGGTAACCCATACAACTTCGGTGGTTTGGCACATGAAGGTATTACCGAATTAACGTCCAGATTCAATTTCGCGGACTATTTCTTAATTAGATCGCTAGTTGTTTTAAGCGTATTGGTTGTAGGGTCTTTTTTTACCTTTCGGTATGTAGTTTTATACGACGAAAGTTGTTGTATTTTAAAATTGTAATCTAACGTATCCATTATAACCGTAGCATTGCCTTTATCTGCGCGGAGAATCGTAAGCTCTGGTCTGTTGCGTAAGTTTTTCAACGCTTTAAATTGATTTTTGGGAAGATTTAATTTCGGCGCTGAACTTCGACGTAACATTAAAATGTCTTGACGTATGGCCTCTAAATCTTCATTACCAATGTTATTTTTATACAGACAGTCCTCAACACTACAGATAATGTCCTCATACGGTATTTTTCGCGGTGTTATTGCGAAATTCATACCTTTTTCTAAAACTTTTATTGTGGCGTCGTCCAGTGTTTGTTTTGATAAGTTGAAGACAGCGCTTTGTTTATGATTCGTATCTGTGGTCAACGATTTCGTATGTTGGACATTTGATTTAGTTGTTAATTTATGGTATTTATCAATATGTTTATTTTTGCATTCATTGTATTTAGTTGTTTTGCGTTTATCTAAAGTTTCCATGCAATTTTTATAATCAAATGCTGATAAAACTGTCTTTAATTCACTGGAGGAATTGTCTATGGTTTTGTTTATGAAATATAGATCGGTACGTTTTTGCTGAATCGCCGTTATTAACAACTTTTTACTAGCCTGATTTAAGATCTTAGCGCTTCCTCGAATGTCTTTTTTAGTGGATATCTTGACACACGTAGGAATGAGATTATGATCTCTGCATCTCTTCAAGAAATTTGCGCGCTGAGTCTTTTGATCTTCTAATCGGTGTATTTTATATGCTATTTCCAGTCCCTACTAGTTTACATAATGATTTCTTATATTTACGCGAACACTACACATTGAATAAATTATATATATATATATATATATATATATATATATATATATATATATATATATATACGGATTTAATCGCGTTTATTTGATAATATTTTAGCTAAGTATTGAGCCAATCTGTAAGTTGGCTAATCAATCATCAATCAATCACAGACAAGATTGGCTACATCTTGAAGCGAGCTTCTATTAGAACATTCTACAAGCCGTCGAAGAAGATTAGTCAGTTCCTACCATCAGTCAAGTGTCATATTCCTCTACAAGATGCAGGAGTGTACAAGCTTGATTGTGAATGTGGTCTCTCTTATATAGGACAAACAAAAATATCAATTAGAACCCGCGTAAAAGAACATATAGCTGATGTGAAGCATCAACGTTCCGGGAAGTCTGCAGTTTGCGATCATATCCTAGACGGCCCCAACCATTACATCAGATTTGATAGACCACAAATCCTCGCGAAAGAACACCGATTCCTACCAAGGATGATACGTGAGGCTATTGAAATTAAAAAAACATCCTAATTTCAATAGAGAAGGAGGCTGGGTACTACCACCTGCTTGGGATCCTATAATCAATAAAATTAAAACTAAACCCAAGCATACCACTGCAAGACCTCAGGACATACAGTTCATTTTGCATAGATCAGACCATAAACAATAATTAAAAAATCTGAAGGTACTCCGGGTTTAACAATGACATCGGGACGTCAGTCATCTCAGTCCCCCGTGACCATGGGTGCTGGAAAGCGCCCGTAACGTCGGGAATTAAAAATAATAGTAAAATAAACGCGATAAAATCCGTAAAATAGTTTTAATCAATGTGTAGTGTTCGCTTAAATATAAGAAATCATTATGAATTACTACTTGATTGGCGATGAAGGAAAACATCGTAACCTTCATTTCAGAGAAATAAAAAAATAATTCGAAGTCGTGTGAAGTCTGCCACGTGATTAGAACAGCGAGGTGGACACATTCTTGTTTTAAAATCCTCTAAACCTAAAACCTCATTGTTATAATATCAGCTTATAATGACAATAAATCTATATAAATATATATAATAATATCACAACACAATCAAATAAATAGTGAATCGTGTTCGAGAATTATTTGCAGTGGTAAAGAACGCGAGACAGGAAACGAATTGGTTCCACTGTTTAGTCGCCGGATTATTCTCGGTCCCTAGCCTCATTTGTGAGTGAATGCAGTTAAATGTAAGTAATTTATACAGAATGGTACAGACAATAATATTAAGGTGGGAGTTTTAATGTGTTTATAAATAATCTACGGTGCCAAAAAGTTAATACATTCTTCATATTCACAGACATCATAATGTCCGTATTGGTATTTCTTGTAAAATTTGTTCATCAGGGGACAAGTAATACGTAAATTAACTAAATACAACATGTTTATTTTTTACACAACACACGTAGACAAGACGTTGCTGATTAGTAAATTTACACAAAAATAATGCATTTTTCGTTTGTCTCTATTTTTACTTCCAAAGCTTGCTCTTCTTTGTGCTTAAGCTATGCCATGCTTTTTGTCGATTTTTCAAACTTATCCGTAAAATTAAAAAAAAAAACGTAAAAAGTCTTATAAAGGAATTCGTTTTCGAGCGACGAACAAAAATTCTTAAAATCTTGTGGCTTTCAATAGGTAGCAATATATGTATATAGGCTCATTTAAAAAAAAACGCTGATATCCAGTAGTAGCTTAATAGAGACTGTAAAAAAGGCAATTACAAGCTATAATTAGTCAATTATTTGAATTTGGTCCTTATGCTCGCACAGTCGGAATAAGGACTTTTGATAGGGACCCTAGTGCTTATGTTTGGATCAACGGGGTCTACACAGACTGGTTAAGCATCTATAAATGTGTCAGGTAGGGCTTCCCCGTGGCTGTTCAACCTATTTATGGAAAGTTGTTTGGTAAAAAAAGGAATGCCGTTTAAAAATAAGTGAGTTAACCGTCAAATGCCTTTTGACCGCCAATGATCAACTTTTATTTGCGTCGTCGGCAGCCGTTGCAAATAATGGTTACATGGACATTACATGGACCAGAAGCTACACAGTCCACGTACTTTGTAATAAAAAATATTGAATCACAGCAATATAAATAACAAAAGCTACACAAAGCTTTTCAGATAAGGGTATGAATATTTATACGTCCTTAAAATTACGACATGCTAGTTAACCCTTATGGGAATATCTTGTTGCGTTAATATTAGTGAGCTTTACATAGTATAATCGCATCGTACGCCGATTTTATGCTGCGGAATTACTGCCAGGCAGACGTTGTTCTGCCCTTTTCGACGACCCTTTGTCAAGTCCTATTAAAAATTCTTAAATTCGCAAAAAAAAACGTGGGTCACTCATAGGCATAAAAACTCTCCTATTTCTCAAGTTGGACCAAACTGCACACGGTAAACAAATTTGATTAAAATCGGGTAAATAGTTTAGGAGTCCATCGCAAACCACAACAACGTGACACGTAATTTATATATATTAAGACTAGTTTGCCAGGCATACGTTGTTCTGCCCTTTTCGACGACCCTTTGTCATGTCTTATTAAAATTCCTTAAATTTTCAAAAAAATTGTGGGTCACTCATGGCCAAAAAAACTATCCTATCTCTCAAGTAGGGTCAAATTGCACACGGTGTGCAAATTTGATTAAAATTGGTTGACTAGTTTAGGAGTCCATTGCGAACAAACAACGTGACACGTAATTTATATGTATTAAGAAGATGATAGAAAATAATCTTTTAACGTCTTCATTACGATAGTTTACGTAAAATAAACGGACAGCAATTATTTTAATATACAGAGATAAAGGCAAACCAAATACCAAAAAACTTATCCTAGATGCAAAGCTATTAATTATTTTTGAGTGAATACATCCTGGAAGCTCTGACAGCTCGTGACATGTTATACTCCCGTTCCCTCGGGACCTTAATGGCGGGAAAATTTGCAAGTTAGCAAATTTTTTGCTATATTGCAAATTTTGCTATATTTTCACTTTGAGACAACATTTATGGATAAAACTCACAGGAATTTTTATTGAATGTATAAACTATCGAATAAAAATTATTTTTGGTTGCTAGAAATTATAATAAAATTCATAAATTACACTTTATAGCATAGTAGTAGTATATATTTCACTTTTAGTGACAAAATTACTACTAATTTGAATTCTAAACTTTTGTTTTTGGAGAAATTTATATGAAAATGTTTGGAAATATGTATATTTTTATGTTTTATGTGTTTCTATTCGTTACTCATACCAAAATATAAAAAATTAAAAATAATAATAATATTTATCTGTATGACATTTCGAACAATATTTCAAAAATATTTTTGTGTGAATTTGAAATAAATACAACGTCAGGTTATTTGAAATATGTAATAAAACTATTTTTACTTACATTTTATACTAAAAATAAATGAGAATTGGAAAAATAACACATTTTTGACCCAACCGCCAAAATGGGCCTTCCGGATTTCGAAGTACTTTTGGCAATTTACTTTTCACTTTTTTATACCACAAATTATATATCTACGTGTTTACTATATTACAAGGAATATAAAAAAAGTATAATTCTTTTGTTTTTAGTCCAGGCAAAAATATAAAATTCTATAAAAAAGACGGAGCACCTTCATCAAAGCGACACGTGGAACGCCGAAAGTTCAGAGTGATTTCTTTTTTTTTTTCTAAGAAACATTGCCAGGTTATGGTTTAAAATAAAAGAGCATATCTTTGTCTTTGATACTATTATATATTGCATATTGTCTTTGGTTTTGTTTAAAACGAAAAAATAGTTTTTTCATAGGGCAGTACTTCTGATCGAATTCGATCTCTTTTTGAGCCGAGGTAAGGTAGGTATTGTATGATCGAATTCGTGCGGCATTAGAAGATTTGTATAAACACGTATTGCATCGTGTCTTGCCGTTTGGTGGCGGCATAAGAGAATCCATCACCCTATTTTGACTACGGGTTTGTAAGAGCTATGGGAAATGCCATAAAACTAGAAAAGAATACTTCCGAAAGATGGCAGTAAAGCTATACATCTCGTTTTTTTTAAATATTTTAAGCCAATGCTTAACTACAAATCCACCTGATAGTAAGTGGTGACTGGTGATGTAGCCAAAGAAAGCACACTGACTTAATAAAAAAGCCTGTTCATTCTTGCCTTGAAGACACCCTTATTACAATCGGATGAAAAAACAAATGCTGGCAAGTTACTGCACTCCTTTGACGTACGCATGACGAACGATGTAGTAAACCATTTGTTTCGAATGACTGGTAAGTCGACGACGAAAAGGTGGAGGCCGACCGAGCGTCAGGTTGTCCGATGGTGGAAGGAAGAGGGGAGAATCAAGTTATGCAATTCATGCGCACACTCTCATTTCGTAGAGTGCAATCAAACAATTTTTTTTATTTTAGAATCTCATACTCACTCATTTACGTCAGACGTTAAAGATCGGTTACGGGGAATATCGTAAAATGTATGTAACGTAATGTATGTGAGACGCCTGCTTCTGCGATCGTCAACACTTAAGGCTTATCATTCCTTTCATGAGATTGGATTGAGGCCCGGGTCCTTTCTTTCGGTTTGTGTCGGTGGACTTTAACAGACTGGTAAATAAGAAGAAGATGAAAATCCTTTCACGCGCTGGTGTACAATATAAGTAATGTGCTGTGTCCATTTCCAGCCATAAATAGTAGTGCACCCATATTGTGTTCTGGTTTGAATCGTTAGCGTTTGTTAAGCAAGCTATGGAAAAAGCTATGTTTGGTGTTTCTTTGTGTGATAAAATCTATAAGGAATGTTTCCGCATAAGAACAACGGTGACTAGTTTAGCCTCTGGACCGATGAGCAACAAAAGTTCTCAAATGGCAGGTCGTGCTGCCGAGAGTTGGGGATCCCCCACTAGATAGATGGAGTGACAACGTGTTTATTCAGATCGTTACAAGAAAGAAATGGCTCAAGACCGTATTTTGTGACATTCCTTAAGAGCGACTGATGATGATATGAGAATGGTGACTGATGAATTTTAAATACTTATATAATAGATTATTTTGAATTTTACTGATTTAAATGACCGAGTTTTTTTTAAATTATCTTACATATAAAAAGTTCAAATTTTTATCAACGACATTTCAAAATAATTACTTAGTTTAAAAATTAATTAAATGCATACAAACACGGCGGAAGATGGAGGACGGAGTGCAGAGTTGGCACGTGGAATGTTAGAGGGGGCATGAGAGATAAGACGAATGAGTTGATCGAAATAATGAAAGAAAGAGAATTATATGTCGTGTGTATGTCGGAGACTAAACGGAAAGGCAGTGGTACTGAAGAGCTCCCTGGCGGGACGTTAGCTATATGGTCCGGAGTCCCGGAAAGCGAGAACGCCTGCCAGGGAGTGGGGGGTGCTGTTGTCGTCCCGGTTGGTAGATCTTATGACTGAATACAAGGTTGTGAACTCAAGACTTCTCTGGGTTCGCTTTAAACTGGGACTGACGAAGTTATTCCTTTTGGCTGTTTATGCACCGGTAGCTTCGTTGTCCAGGGCTGAGCTGGAGGAGTTTTGGGAGAATGTAAGAGAAGTTCTAGATTTGGTTAAGGGAAACGAAAGAACTGTTGTATTTATTTATTTATTTATTTATTCTTTTTTGTACACCACAATACAGAAACATCAATACAGTTAAAACTAATTAAAGTATGTACAATAGGCGGTCTTATCACTGAAAGTGATTTCTTCCAGACAACCTTTGCGTAGAGGAATGATGCAAACAAAATTTACAAAAAGAGGGGGGCATACAAAATAATAACAAAAAAACACAATAATACATACAATTAAAAGTAAGTGAAAGTTATATATAAAATATCATATAATAGATTAAATGAAAAGAGTAAGAGAAAGGTAAAGTAATTTATCTAATAGCGTTCTAAATAACACGATTTAACAAGAATTTTGAAAGAGTTAAGAGATTTAGCACGACGAATATGGAGAGGTAAGGAGTTCCACAATCGCACAGCGGTTACGGTGAAGGATTTCTTGAAAAAGGAAGAAGAGTGCAAAGGTGTAGAGAGAGAAAGATTGATGGAGGATCGAAGGAACCGATTATGGGTAAGAGAAAGATACTGGAAACGGTTTTTTAAATAAAGAGGAGTAGAAGGATTAAACAGCACACTATACAACACGGAGAGAATGTGAGTATTCCTGCGAAGGCGGATCGGGAGCCATTTGAGCTGTTTGCGAAATTCGGAGATATGATCATATTTGCGAAGCCCAAATGTAAATCCAATGCATAAATTTTGAATGCGCTCAAGCTTATTAAGCTGCTCCTCGGTAATGTCAAGATAGCAAATATCAGCATAGTCAAGGATAGGCAGAAGAAGAGACTGGGCTAGCGTAACTTTAGTTGCTGTGGGAAGGAAATTACGTAATCTACGTAAAGAGCTTAACGCAGCAAACATTTTTCTACTGACCTCATTAACCTGTAAGGTCCAAGACATACAGGAGTCAAGATACAACCCCAGGTTTTTAACCTTGTTACTGTAAGGGATTAGAGTGCAGTCTAGTATAATAGGGGGTAGGTGAGACCAGTCAATTTTACCAATTAATCTAGAACTACCGATGACAATGACCTGAGTTTTCTTAGGATTAATCGTTAAACCGTAACATTTACTCCAATTCGAAATACAAGTCAGATCAGCGTTAATAGTGTCAACTGCTTTATTTTAAAAATCAGAAAAAAATGAAAATTGCAAAAAGGAGAGGAGACAACACGCCACCTTGTGATACACCAGCAGCTGTAGTAATCCAGGTGGAAAAAACCTCTTGCACCTGAATTCGCTGTCGGTGACCAAACAAGTAACTTCGAAACCAGTCAACTACAGTTGGAGATATGTTGAGAGAGCGTAGGATGCTTAACAAGATATAAAAATCTACAGTATTAAATGCGTTACTAAAATCAAGCAACGTGAGAATAGTAAGCTTTTGTTTCTCCATACCATACCGAATATCATCAGTGATTTGTAAAAGTGCAGTAGTCGTACTATGGCCAGGACGGAAACCGGATTGCAAGGGATTTAAAAGATTGTGTTTTAAAAGATAGGTGCTTAATTGATTGTGCACAAGACGTTCTAGAACTTTGGAAAAGAAAGGCAAAATAGAGATAGGTCTATAATCGGAAAAACTAGAGGGATTTGACTTTTTCGGAAGAGGAACTACAAATGCGTCTTTCCAAGCTGAAGGGAAAAAAGCAGAATTCAGTGATTTATTCAGGATAGACGTGATTATAGGTAAAAGGAGATCAATGAGGGGGATGACCATTTTCCGACTAATGCAGTCACTACCAATCGAATTTGAATGGATGGACATTATGGCTCTTTTAACATCACAACTGTTAAATTGGCTAAAATTAAAAGCGGGGGTGTCCGGAGTGGGAGCTTTTGAAAGAGAATCTAAAGTATTATGTTTTGCTTTATCGTTAATGCAAGACGAAGATGAGAAATGCAAATTAAGTTGATTGAGATCAAGGTTATGGTGTGTGAGATTTTGTCATAATTTCCCAACTCCTAAGGACTTAAGAAATTTCCAGACCTTAGCAGGATCAGGATCTTGTACTGATTCATGGATAAGGCGTCGTTGTGCTTTTCTACACAGATTGTTGCAACGATTCCGTACTAATCTATACTTCTCTCTATTCAAATCGCTAGGGACTGCGAAGAATTTTTAATGTGGATGATTTTTTTTTATATCATCGATCAGCCAAGGAGAGGGAGGATGCTTTACACGCACTGGACGAACATGAGCATGAACGTCGTAAAGTTGAATTAACAGAGAGTTGAACAAAACAACCTGTTCATCAACAGTAGACGCATTGACGACTACACTCCAATCAATCTTTACAGCGTCATTTAAAAGCTGCTCCAAATCCAAGTCACTAAAGTTACGCTGAAGTAGTATCCTTGACTTAGCTTTAGGGGGACGGATTTTATATGACAAGTATAAAAGGTCGTGATAGGAAAATGAATCAGCAGCATGTTGCCCAAATTTAAGAACATGGTCAGATAAAGACACAAACATTATGTCGAGAAGAGAAGGGGCACAGTTCGGGAAAAAGTGTGTGGCAGAAGTAGGAAGAAGTTTTAAATTTGCTGCTTCAATAATAGATTTAAGTTTTATTGATCTAGCGTTGTTTTTTAAAAGACAGGTATTAAAATCACCCATAATAATACTGTGACAATAGATAGGTGTAAGATTGTCAAGAATATTTTCTAACGTGGTGAAGTAGTCGACAGTGAGAGAGGGACTGTAAAAAACTCCAAGAAGTAATTTTGTATGACCAAGAAGAACTTCGATAAAGAGAAATTCAGCTTCGTTTCCAGTCTGCGAACCATTTGAAACTTGAATTACTGAAAAAGGTATATGTGAGCGCAGATAAATAGCAACACCACCACCGCCCCGATCGGTACGGTCGTTACGAATCAAATGAAAACCTGGAAGCGAGTAGGAAGTTGATGGAAGACATGGTTCTAACCACGACTCCGAAACAAGGATAGCGTGTATGTTTTTGCTATTAAAACTTGACAACATGTCGGGGTAATGAGCAGGAATACTTTGAGCATTTATGTGAATAGCGTTAAAGTTGTATGTGGTTTGATGGATGGGTAGGTATCGCTCGACCAGGATACGAGTCGGTGCTTGGAGAGTTTGGCGATAAAAGGGTTAATGATGCTGGCAAACTTATAATGGCTGTATGCAAGGAAAAGGGTCTTCTTGTGACGAACACTATGTTTAATCACAGGAAAATCCATATGTACACTAGAGAAAGAAAGAATGAGAGAAGTATGATTGATTTGTTCCTGGTGGATGACCGACTGCGAAACAGTTGATGGATACACGAGTGTTCAGGGGTGCTGACCTGGGAACGGATCACTATCTAGTAATTACTAGATTTAGGGGTTTGTTCGCGGGTTGGCGATACCGGACGGCAGTAACAGAACCACAGTCGGTCTGACGCATCCGAAGCTGGAAGCTTCAGGAAGCGGATACTAGGGACAATTATCACACGAGGGTAGCCGAAAAGCTTGAAACCATCGATGGCAGGAAAGAATGTGTGGAGAGAACATGGCAGAACCTTAGGGATGGAATGGTAAGTGCAGCGGAAGAAGTATGTGGAACGACAAAAAGAGGTAGTAGTAAAAGAAGAGATGTATGGTGAAATGATGAAGTGAGAGAAGCTGTAAAAAAGAAGAAAAAAGCATGGTTAGACTACTTGGCCTCTAGTAACGATAAGCATATGAGAGAAAAGATGAAAGAAAGATATAAGCTGCAGAAAATTCATGCGAAAACATTGATTGAGGAAGTACGTGAAAGGTGTAGAACAGAAGCGGACGAGAGGTTGTCGCACAACTTTAAGGAAAACTCCAAACTCTTCTGGAAAGAGGTTGGAAGGTCCCGGAGTGGTGCGACAGCCTTTAGAATGAACAAAGTGCTTTCGAGAACCAATGACGTCCTCCCAGAAAAATCGGACGTCATGCAGCGATGGAGTGAATTTTATAGAGAAATACATGCGTGTCATGATCTTAGTGAAGGATCGGGGGTAACGCCATGACTGGCACGCCAGACACGGACCTCGATGACACTGAGGTCATCAGCATGAAAGAGATTGAACGTGCGATTCGAAGTTTGAAATGTGGTAAGGCTGCGGGACTAGACAGAGTTACTGCTGAAATGGTCAAGTACGGTGGGCCTCGCGTCTGGGACAGCTTTCGTCTGCTGTGCAACTTGTACTGGCGGACGGGAGATGTCCCGGATGATTGGCGATCCGCGGTCATTGTGCCTTTATATAAAGGTAAAAGTTCACATTTTGACTGCGGGTGCTATCGGGCGATCAGCTTGACCAGTTTAGCAAGTAAAGTTTACTCGAAGGTTTTGACACGTAGAATGCAAGAGAAATCGAAAAGATTTTTATGGGAGGCACAATGCGGATTTAGACCTGGAAGAGGATGCACGGATCAAATGTTTTCTCTCCGCATGATCACGGAAAAGCTTCTGAGTGTTAACCAGAGGATTTTCTGTGCTTTTGTGGATCTGGAGAAAGCATTTGATAAGGCTATAAGGAAGAAAATGTGGGAACTGTTACCGAGATATGTGCCGAGATATGGTCGATTGCTAAGGGCTGTGCAGTCACTTTACTATGACTGTAAAGCCTGTGTGCGGATAGGGCATGACCTGTCACCCATGTTTAGCGTCCAAGCGGGTGTAAAACAGGGTTGTGTCATGTCTTCCTGGCTGTTCATACTGTATCTCGACAGCTGTTTACAGAAGCTGAAAAATAGCTGTTTGGGTGTGAAATTGGGTGACTTAAAAGTAAATTGTCTGCTGTATGCTGATGATGCAGTGCCTATTGCACCATCAGAAGCAGAACTGCAGGCATAAGTCACGTGTATGAAAGAGGAATGTGAAATTAAAGGTCTCCGTTTGAATGCTAATAAAACTGAGGTTCTGGTATTTGAAAAGGACGAAGAGAGAACGAAATGTGAAATATGGGTAAATCAGGAACGTCTAGAACAGGTAAATGAAATTGTATACTTGGGGAGTGCTTTCAGCCGGGATGGAAGATGTGATTTAGATGTGGATAGGCGCGTCGCTGCCGGAAACGAAGTCAATGGTGCCCTGAATGCATTAGTCAAAAGGCAAGGCGTGGTGAAGAGTGCACGCCTTGCAATACATAACGCAGTGTTGGTACCGACTTTGTTATATGGCAGCGAAACCTGGGTATGCCAGAAGAAGCATAAAAGCAAGTTGAATGCAGTGGAGATGCGATCTTTTCGTAAAATGTGTGGCGTTACCATAGCCGATCGAAAGCGAAACGAAGAGATTCGCAATATGGCAGGATTGAAAGATGACCTTACCACAAAAATTGATAGGGGCGTATTCCAATAGTTTGGGCACGTTGAGCGAATGAGTGAAGACCGAATGGTGAAGAAAATATATAGAGCGAAAGTAAATATTAAAAGGTATCGAGGTAGACCGAGACTAACTTTCGAAGACCATGTGAGCAAATTGCTCGAAGAGGGGAAGGTCAAGAGTACTCGGATACCTAGACGTGCATGTATGGAGAAGTTAATGAACCTGAAAGAAGCGAAAGAGGTATGTAAGGATCGTGACACTTGGCGATCTGTTCTCTCTGGCTACCCCGTTAGGGATTGTGCGTGAAGATAAGTAAGTAAGCATAGAAACATGTACATGTGATGATACGATATCCACAATTTCAATCGCTGTGACTTGATTTAACTCTCAAATCCACACACAATTGTTATGTAAATATCCCCCTGGCCAGTGAATAGGTACTCAACCAATATATAAAATCAAAGCGTATAGGTCAAAATAGTGAAACAGTATACATGGTTCCAATTTTATTTTTAATTGGCGTCGCAGTTTGCAAAAACTTAACAAACTTGTTTCACGTCGATTTACATGCCTAAAGGCATGTGAATCATATACCTCTTAAGACTACTTCAAGGAACTAAATATAAAACAATTAATTTTTCGATAGAATATGCCTTAACGCCGATTTCAAAGGATATTAACTAAAAATTATTTTATCGGTCTTGATTTTATATTAAAATTTTAATTTTTTAATTCCTAGAGTGGACTAAAGAAGTCACATATTCGAGTTACCAACAAGAATGTCGTCGAAATAGTAATTTAAAAACTTTCTCCTAATTTCCGCCTTTAGGGGTGATTTTTCCTAAAATTTGTATAAGAACCTCGTATGCATGGTATTATGACCTAAATATTTTATTTAATTTTGTTTTATGTGGTAGAGCCATGCTGTATATTTATATACACATCAATCACATACCAAGATGTATCTGAGTAAGCGTAATCTTCGTCAGGGTCGAGACTTCAGAGCGTCCGTGTCTCAACATGCTATAATAATTTATAATTTAGTTAAACGTTAAATGATAATAGACTCAAAACTAAGAAAAAACAAATAGATAGCTTGGTAGTCGAACAAAAAGGTTTAGATGCAAAAAATGCCTTATCACCATATTAAAAAATATATTACGTGGAAATTAGTCCGTTGAAATCAGTGTTTACTTTTTTCACTTCTTAAGTGGAATGTTTTACCACCGGCATTTTTTCTGGACCGATACGACTTTGGGGTTCTTCAATAAAACAGCTTACTCCTTTCTAAATAGCAGGCAACGCACGTGCAATTCCCCTGGTGTTGTAGTTGTTCAAAGGCGGCGGTAGTCACTTACCAGCAGGTGAGCTGGATGCACGTTTGCCCCCCTCTTCAATATAAAAAAATCTTGGTTCTCCGGTGGATTTATAATTTACTACTAAACTTACTATACTTTTTGTATAACAAAGATTTAATAAATAAATAATTAAATATCAAACCTAAATCGATAAAGACATATTAAATTATAAATATATCAAAGAGTAGCGTTAAATAGTTGAAACCTTCACAAACCACTACAAAACCTTTCTAATGTAAAGGGGAAATATATATTTTTTTAGTAGATTATTTTATTTATCTATTTATTTAGTAGAGTATTTTCTTTAGTTCTTACCTTAATTTCGGATGGTGTACAGTGCTAATTGAGGTAAATGGGTTTGGCGATTGAAATATTTTAATACAAATTTTAATCTTTGTAAACTCAATCAAATAAAAAAAATGGTAGCTATTGATATTGCACTTATAAAGAATAAATTTATTTATATTTGTTTTAATGTCTTCTTATTAATTTTAAATGCAAATAAGTAAAGGTAGAAATATGTCTGGGGTTGACTTATTTGCTTATTATAACAATCGTAGCAAACTGATGTTAATCTGAATGTTTTGTTTTGAAAATTATTTTTAAAAAATGTAACAATTTTTTTAAATATTGTTACGAGCTTGAGGTTCGTGACAATAAAAATTGCCGATAGAAATACCTAAATTAACACTTTAATTTTCTTTACACTAATTAAAACTTAAAACACTAAAAATTAATCACACTGATTCACTTTATTCCGCTCCGAAGCTTCGCTTGTCTCGCCAAATCCAATACTTTGCAGCGCCTATAAATACACATTAGTACCGAATCATCCAGAACATTCAAGTAAATACGCGCACCAATCGACAAAGCGCCGAAAGTTCGAGAGTCAGCTTCCAGAAGATTAGTTCTTCGTTTCGACAACAGATGACGCTGTCGGTTGAAAGATTAGTGATGTCATTTTCTGGAAAGCTCTCCCTTAGCTCCGTTACCCGACACTCGATGGCGCTAGTTCCAGATGTCAACTTAGCCACGTAACACTGCCCCCTCCTAAGACATGCTCGTCCCGAGCATTATCGGCCCCATAATAACGCGCCAGGCGATCCACATGGACGATCTTAGGAGTCCCCCTTACGCCCTTCTGTATCCGATAGGTTACATCGTTGATCCTGGTCACAATCCGGTACGGGCCGTCCCAATTTAGCTTGAAGCTTAGGAGATTTTCCTTTGCTGCGGACCGGATTGTGCAACCACACTAGTGAACCTTCGTCGAATCCTTTGTTGTTCATTTTGCGGTCATACCGGGTTTTCATCTTTTCAGACATTTGCTGGCCCGATTGTCTGACGTGCTCATAAATGTTATTCATTTTGTTCCGCAAGTCATTTGCATAATCGGTTATGCTGCGTGGGGCATCAGGTGGTATCCCGGTGATCAGGTCTGCAGGCAGCCGTAATTCTCTTCCAAAATTTGCGAAAGCTGGTGTCACTGATGTACTTTCGTGAACAGCGCTTCGATATGACAGCAAAAACGGTTGTATGTGCTTATCCCAATCTCGTTGCCGGTTGTCTACAACTTTTGCTAGGTACCTCTCCAATGTCTGATTAAATCGTTCTACCATTCCATCAGATTGCGGGTGATAAGAAGTCGTTCTTGTTTTATGAGTACCCATAACTCGGCAAGATTCCTGGAATATTTGAGACCCAAAATTCCTTCCTTGATCGCTGTGAATCTCTAAAGGTACTCCAAAACGACAGAAGACTTCACGAACTAGTTTATCTGCAACTGTTGAAGCTTCTTGATTTGGAATGGCGAAGACTTCTGGCCACTTAGTGAAGTAATCCATCACAACCATGAAATACTTGTTACCGCTTTCACTCTCCGGAAATAGCCCAGACACGTCAATGGCTATTCTATCCCATGGTGCACCAACATTCTACAACTTCAATGCACCTATACTACGAGTCTGAGGTCCCTTTACAGCCGCACAACTTGTACATTTGCGACACCAGTCCTCGACATCGTTTCGACAGTGGACCCAATAAAACCGTTCTCGGATCTTCAGTAGAGTTCGTTTAACTCCCAGATGGCCTCCAGAACAATCATTATGGTACAGCTGTAGAACATCCGGTACTTTAGCTTTAGGGACAACCATTTGCAAATGACAGCTGTCTTCCCGAACATTTTCCCATTTACGACACAGAACTCCATCCTGAAGGAGCGAGCTGTCCCACTGGGCCCAATAGCTTTTAGTGGTCGAACTCATCGCTGAGACGTCGCTCCACTTGGGCTTGGGAGCACTGGCCTTCATCCATTGCAGAATCGGCTTGATGTCCGGATCTTCCTGCTGTGCACGTTGTAAGCTGTCCTTCCACTCGTTGCTGAGGTGGTCTGCCCTGAGCATCCTCACGGATACCACTTCCTTACTCTCTTGCCTAGTACAATTTTTGCAATCTTCAGGAGAAGGTCTTCTTGACAGTGCATCTGCGTTGCCATGAGATTTCCCGCTGCGATGTTCGATCTCAAAGTCGTATTCCTGCAGTAGTTCGATCCATCTCGCAACTTTTCCTTCTGGATTTTTAAACTCTAATAGCCATTTTAGTGCAGCATGGTCAGTTCATAAGTGAAATTTCCGCCCCAGAAGATATTTGCTAAAATGCTGCAACGACTTTACCACAGCTAGCAATTCACGTCTTGTGACACAATAGTTCCTTTCCGGTTTTGACAACGACTTGCTGAAGTACGCTATCACGACCTCTTGGTCACCATTCCGTTGAGACAACACACCGCCAAGTCCTATATCACTTGCGTCTGTGTCAAATATAAATTCTTTGCTTGCATCAGGGTATCCCAAAATAGGTGTTTTGCACAGACGGTCCTTGAGCTCCTGGAATGCGATATTGCAACTTTCATCACAGCGGAAAAGTCGCTTCTCCTCGGTTAGCTTATTCAGAGGTTTGGCTATATCTGCAAAGTTCTTCACAAACCGCCGGTAATAGGAGCACAAACCCAAAAATGCTCTAACCTGCGTCTTGTCTTTTGGAATCGGCCAATCCTTGACAGCGGCAATTTTCTCTGGATCCGTGCGGATGCCCTCTTCCGATACTACATATCCCAAAAAGTTAACTTGCCGTTTGAATAGTGAACATTTCTTCGGACTCAACTTGAGGTTGGCACTCTGAATCTTCATGAGCACGCGTTCCAGGTTTTGAAGGTGTTCCTCAAATGTACGGCCCACGATGATGATGTCATCTAAGTAGACCAGACAGGCATCGCCAACTAGCCCGGTAAGTACAAGTACAATCAGCCTTTCAAACGTTGCTGGAGCATTGCACAACCCAAACGGCATTACTTTAAATTGTCACAGATACTTTCCCGTCGAGAACGCAGTTTTCTCCTTGACCTTAGGGTCAATTTCAACTTGCCAGTAGCCACTTTTTAGATCCAGCATGCAAAACCACTTTATTCCTGTCCAGCGTGTCATCAAATCTTGGCAAGGGATAGCTGTCCTTCTTCGTAACGTCGTTCAGACGGCGGTAGTCAACACAAAACCGCATGCTGCCATCCTTCTTCTTTACCAGCACCACTGGTGAACACCATGGACTAGAGGAAGGTTCAATAACACCATCCTTCACCATTCCTTCAATCATGGTTTCCACTTCCTTTTCACGTGCTACCGGCAATCTTCTTGGTCGCTGACGGATTGGCAATTATTCTCCTGTGTTTATTTTGTGTTGAACTAAGCCTAGTCTTTCCTATGTCAGCGTCGTTTGGTGAGAATACATCGGCATACTTGAGTAACAACTTCTTCGCCTTGACCATTTCGGTCGGGGAGAGAACGGTGCGACAGTCTTCCAAAAGTGTGGTCACTCTCGTTTGTGCATCCTTGCTGGGGGTCTCACTCGATAGATATTGGCACCGACGTAACCAATCCACTTCCTCAGAAGTACCAACTAGCGTGCCTTTTTCTATAATCTGTTCCCGGTCACAAAGGTTCAGCAAACGTACTCCTGAGATATCAGTGGTTCTGACCAAGGTTCGAGCCACTTTCCATGGAAGATCATTGTTTACCCTTTCCACAAGTACACAATGGTGAGCTTGCCCAGCGTTTCGGGGAAGACTAACCGGAACAATCGTTTCCGATCTCGGCGGAAGAACAATCTTCTTAATGCTGTACACGTTCCCTGGTAACGCACCTTCCATAAAAAGTTCCTCCTGTCCACATTTCAAAACACCTTGCTTAACGTCGATCTCACAACAATTATTCCTCATAAAGTCTAGGACCAGGATGCAGCAAAATCATCCATTATATCAGCCACGATGACACTATGCAGGTAAATCACGTTGCCTAGCTTTAACTCCATCTCCTTCTCTCCACAGACGGGTATACGCTGACCGGTGGCTGTTACCAAAATAATGCGTTCTCGGTTGTATGCGGAGTCCCCAAGGAACAGACTTATAAGTTGGGAACTAATAACCGTGCGAGAGGCTCCAGTGTCTATGGTCAGTTTACACGGCATTCCGTTGACCTCGCCCTTGATGATTAGACTGTTCCCATCATCGGTTTGTGAGATCGAGATCCTTGGGGCTCTTTTAACATCAGCCAGCACCCGCCCCGCAGTTCTGGCTTTTACTCGTTTCCCTGCCGCTGCTGGGCGGTGGTGTTGGCTGCACTACACTCCTGAGATCGTTCACCTTCCCTTTCTAGGGTTCGCTTAGGGCAGCTGGATAGAAGATGGCCCTTTTCCCCACAGCCATAGCACCTAGGGCTGTATCCTTTGTTGCGGTCGCGAACTGTAGCTGCTGCAACCTCCCTGACGCGATGGGAACGATGATCCCGCCACACGGCTTCCACCTCCAGTGCATGGGCCAAGGCGTCCTTAAGCGTCTCGTGGTGCCCGAGCCTCACAGCAGCTCTGACTTCCAGGTCGCGTATGCCGTCGATGAATGTCTGCACCAGGTTCCCTTCAATGAGCGCAGGTAAAGACCGGTATGCTTTTCGCACCATCTTTTCCACCTCTAGAGCCCACTGCTGCAGGTTTTCGTTGATGCGCTGCATTCATGATTCGATTTAAGCTGCGCACGAAAGACGTGTTTCAGGTGAGCGTCGCCATATCTCGACTCCAGTGCCTCAAGGAGTTGGTCATAAGTCACTTCTCACCGAGAGCTTCCAGAACTGTTAAGGCCTGGTCGCGCAGGCCTAGTGTGAGAGCAGTCATGGCCGGACTTTTATTCCAGCCGTTCGCCTTCATAACAGCTTCAAACTGGATTTTGTAGGCCGACCAGGAAGAAGTCCCGTCGAACGGTGGCACCTTGAACCCACGTAGCGAAGGTGTTGCAGCTACTACGGGAGCTGTAATTGCATCCCCCAATTTGAGGTCATCCAGCGTTTTCTTCACGTCAGCCACCACGTTGTCAACCCGATTGTTCACTTGGTTGATTCGGGTTTCAGCTTTCGCGATTTGGGTTTCAGCTTCCGACAGGCGGTTATCATGCTAAGCAACCCTATCCTTCACCTCGTTTATCTCCTTCCCGAAGGTAGCGTGAAGGTCCTTCATGAGGAGCATTTGCTCTTCCAACCGACGGGCCTGTTCATCCTGTCCGCTCTGCAGCTGCTCTTTCAACTGACGGACCGGTTTACAGCCTGTTCCTCCTGTCGGCGAGCCTGTTCCTCCTGTCGGCGAGCCTGTTCCTCCTGCTGCTCTTTCAACAGACGGGCCTGTTCCTCTCGTCCGCGCTGCAGCTCCTCCTGTAGCATCGCCATCAGAGCACCTAAGTCAGGTGCTGCAGATGTAGGAGCTACTGACGGGCCCGTAGCCTCCGTGGCTGGCAGTTGGCCCTCCGACGTCTGCGGCCTTGCACCACCAAATCTCCTCTGGTCCGTCTCATGCTGTCGTTGACTGCGGGTACGGGCGCCCTCCGTTTCCTCCTTAGGTAAAATCGGCATGATTTTATCCCACTTCTGACACCAATTGTTACGAGCTTGAGGTTCGTGACATAAAAATTGCCGATAGAAATACCTAAATTAACATTTTAATTTTCTTTACACTAATTAAAACTTAAAACACTAAAAATTAATCACACTGATTCACTTTATTCCGCTCCGAAGCTTCGCTTGTCTCGCCAAATTCAATACTTCCCCGATCGCACCTTGCAGCGCCTATAAATACACATTAGTACCGAATCATCCAGAACATTCACGTAAATACGCGCACCAATCGACAAAGCGCCGAAAGTTCGAGAGTCAGCTTCCAGAAGATTAGTTCTTCGTTTCGACAACAGATGGCACTGTCGGATCAAAGATTAGTGTTGTCATTTTCATTATTCATTTTCTGGAAAGTTCTCCCCTAGCTCCGTTACCCGACACTAGATGGCGCTATTACCAGATGTCAACTTAGCCACGTAACAATATGCTAAGCAATATTTCTTACATTTAAACTATTTTATGTTCTGAATATGCAACTGGTTTGCGTCAGCATTTCATTCAGCCTGTGTATGACAATGTGCTTTTAATGTGAAGGCGACTGCCAAATCGCCGAAGATTAGAGGTAATTTGGTTTTAGTGCCAAAACAAGTGTGGATTACGTCAACATGCTTCGTTCCGAATTTTAATCAATGCTCTGTACCAATGGGTTTAAATAATGCTATTCTTTAAATTGTATCAGTGATACAACACATAAGAAAGTAACGCCATTATCATTTATTATTTTAACTTAGTGCAGGCGTAAAAAGGCTTCCCGGATTTGCTATGCAGCAATAAACTCCAAAATCAATTCAATTTTCATAGAACAATAAAATGTTTCAATTACTTACTAGCATATCCAATTTTACTATATATCTATCCATCGATCCATTCATTACAGTCTATAAAAATCCACTGTTTAAAACAAGCCCAAGATTTGTTATCAAGAAGATTCAGTTAACATCTCCTGTTTCAGTTTCCCTCAGTCGTCTCTTACGACATTTACAGACTATGGTGTAGTTACTATACAGCCACTTCACGGTTAATTTAACTTATTGTATTTGACCTTTAAATACAAAAATTCTAACTACCTGCTGAGTTACTGACACCGTTTCTTTTACTATCAAAGAAATCCCAATTTGACAGTATATTAACCACGGACGGAATATGGCAACAGTCGCATGCGACCGCGGCCATATTTCGTCAAATCCCTAGTGGTCTCATGAGACCGCACCCACCCACAGCACTTTTAACCCATAAAAACGTATATTTACAGACTACTCTTCTAGGAAGAAGTTTGGCATTATAGGCTAAATGTGAAATTTCCTATCCTCTAACGCAATAAAAAGTGGTTAGTTTATGGTTTTTTTTATTTATAATCTACGCTTATTTCGTACGCCTATTTCGTGTGGTGTGTTATTGTGTTGATTTTTATATTTTTCTAATGTTTTATTATAAAATTGTTATAAAAGTTTTTGTGTGAATATAATTTATTTATTTACGTAAATAATTTCGAGTAATATATAGAAATAATTGTGATATTCAAGCTGCCGTACTCTGCTAGGTAAGTACATTTTAACTATGAAAGTACAATTAAAATCTATTTGTAATGATGTAAAAGCATTAAAACCAGTAATATAACATAATAAATAAACAGAAGCAAGTATTATATTGAAATTTATAATGAATATTATTCAAAATAAATGTACGACAAATTCAAGGTTAGGTTTATTTTTAGCAACGCCGCGACACGCCAAGCGAGCGAGTGATGTTAGTCATTTTAGCTGGAAGCTGAGGGGTTAAAAATATCGTAACCCAAACTTAATTTAAGTTTCTTACATCAATTAAATAAAAATATTTTATTTCATTATTTTCATAGAAATAAGAGGAAAACGCGAATTTTATGCCGCATGACATGTTTTGCCCGGCTGTCTGAATGCATTTACCAATAAATAGGTATAGTTATAAAACAATAAAAATATTTATTGGTAAATTATATCATCCTTCTCATATCATCCTCATCATTATCATTACGGTTCTTCATAAGGCTGTTGAACATAGGCCTCATCCAAGGAATACCACTAAGCACTAATCTGATATACTCATATACACGGTTCAATGAATCGTCTAATATTTAAAATAAAACCAACCATATAAACGGGTAACCGTTTATTTTTTTATATCGTTATCCAGAAAAGCCAGCATACAATTATTAAAGGCACGATTCAGTTGACTGTAACGCTTTAATGAAAAAAAATTCTTACGTCACATAAACATTGATTTCTATTAACCCAAAACACTATTTGAATGTGTACCTTTAACACTAATCGCATACAGATCCTGGTCACGATGATGATTTTATGTCTATTACTAGTATCGTGGTACAATTAACATGAAAGTAAATCAGTCATCCATTTTCGAAGCTATAATCTAATGGATCAAGTTACAAGCAAATGCCTAACATAGTATAATATATAGGCCTCTACTCATTTCTGAGAGATATTTTAAGACAGGGAATAAAATAATGATATTTAGTTGACTATTTGAACGTTTTATTCAAACAACTGTTAAATTAATTCCCATATCTAAAACTCCATAGGAACATATTGGCTGAAGCAAAACGCATACTACTTCATTTGCCAAGACACGACCATCTTAAACATACTCCGTGCTAATTTGAGCTGTATTCATTATTTTCGTAGTTTTTATACCGTACTGAGTGGTGGCAGTGAAGAATGTCCACTATCCCATATCATTCCGTGGGTATCGTAAGAGGCGACAGTAGGAAACAATTCAGATAGTTGGCAGCAGCGTCATCATCATAACTACTGCGGTTGTTAGCCCCCTTACCAAGCGTATCAGCTATGACAAATTTCCCTCCTATGAGGAAATCTATAGGAGAGTCTTACGAGTATGTTCAGCAGTGGACTTCAATAGGCTCTAATGATAGCTTATACTTGTGGTAATCGCGTAAGAATCCATAAGCTTTCTACACGATTACCCTGAACTACACAATTTGCCCTGAAATACGAAATTGGAATGTGGTGTAAGTGTAACTATCTTGTTAACACCAGACTTTAAAATAATATTCAGGACAGTGGCAGGAAAAACGTCTATCCTCCTCTTCTCTATAATGAGTGAGGTCCATGTCCAGCAGTGGCATGACACAAAGTACGGTTATGAACCACCTGCATCCATAGACATTATGAATCTTTTATCAGGACGTCACTCCATCTAGTGGCGGGGGATTTACCATACCAGCCTGGCCGGGCTGATTACAAAAAAGAAAACAGTCTTTTAATTGGGGTTTAGAACTTGAATGTTCTGGCTCAATATCTTAGTTTATTTGATGTAGCCAAAGAGGATCAATCCAAAGGTAGATCTGTTCCTTTACTTTGAGAGTCTTGCTTTATACACGCCTTCAATATGACAAACACACGTAATGTTTACATCCACTTTTTAGCCGCGTCTTTCGCCCTTTACGACTCTCTAGTGTAAGTGAGCTAGCATTCATTCATTAGTCACAAACTCTTTGGTGAAACTGACGTAATCTCTAAGGCAAGAATCCCAGCAAAACTCTCAGGGTTAATCATCTGCTGAGTTTGCGGTCCTCACTACATTCCAGAGTTCTAACAGCATCGGTGCTAATTTTGCAGCTAGGGTTTTAGTGTTGCACTCTCTTGTACCAACTGTTCGAGCCCAAACTTCTTAGTAGTTTAAAGAAATCTAATTAATCCTTCTATTTAATATATGTACAAAGAATTGGGATAGTTTAATATATAGACATAAGGATATATGCTAGCATATTTGGTAATCCTAAATCCTTGAAATATGATTACAAATTAATAACGAAGTCAAACAAAGGTAGTTAAAAGTAGATCCTGTTCCATCCCATGTGTGACCTAATTGGTGACTTCCAATTGGCTTTCGATAGCTAGCCATAAGACGAGCGAGACTCTGGTACTGCAATAATTGTTTCGCCTGCCGAGCTTGAAGATTTATGAAAATACTACCAAGGAAGAGGCTCATGTCCAGTTAAAGAAGACAAGATAAAGAAGAAGCTTGCATATCTATGGGATATATTTTATGAAGACATGGGAAAACCGAACAATATTACTATTATACTAAATTAATTTGTAACTCTCTCAGAAGTGAGAGCAGATTTGTGGCTTTTTCATTTTATAAATACATTTAAGTCACAAATAACGACCTGGTAATCCATGCAGGACGTCGATGCACGTAGGTGACTCAGGTGCATATTATAAAGCATTGCTTTGATAAAAAGTTGTGATAAAAAGAGAAACAGATACCAGAGTGATTTAAATTGATCATTTAACGTTCAAAATGCCAAAAACGGTTTTATCAAGGTTAAGAAATGTTAATTTTTATCATTTTTCAATAGTAGTTGATGAAACAAAAAAGGATTAAAAATATAATCTGGTGTTTTAAAATACGAGTATTAACCCAGTAATCGTCTTTTGTGATGTTTTCAAATATTAACGAACTGTCGTTTTGAGACTCTTTTTAGCTATTATAAATACCCACAATACAAAAGTCAGATCTCAGTCAGAGTCAGATTTAGTGCTTACTAAGAAACTAGCTAGGACAGCTTAAAGTAAAATAATACAGAAGCTGAGCTTATAAAGACCGACTTAAAAACCGCATTTGCATTCTACTGTGCAAAAATTTGTATTTTCTTCAGTAAGCTTTTAGTTGAAATTATCTCTATGAAATTTTTGAAGAGGTTTTCAGCCAATATAATACAAGTAATTATTTCTTTGTATTTGCTTGTTTGATGTACCATTAAAGGAACTATATATTTAAAATTCTATTTCTTATTATTCTATAATACAAGCGCACAATTCCTATATGTATGTGTATATATTACGTAATTGGTTTCTCGGAAACGACTCTAACAATTGGATGAAGTTTTGTATGTACCAAAATATTTTTTTCTTTATAAATTTTTAACAAACCCACAAAAAAGTCTTTCAACCCCCCAAAACCCCCCCCCCCAAAAACCCTCCACAATTAAAAAACCCCCCTGTAATTATACCTGCTCTTCTTACTCTTCAGAGCGGAAAACAGTAGTGCATGCACTGTTATTTGGCGGAAAAAATAATGTTACTGTGATCGCCAATAAACTAATCGTAGCGATTACACAAAATCGTTCTTACACAGTGAGAGAGACACATACCTAACAGTAGACTGTTATGACGATAAAGAAGAAAAAAATAAACAGCATTTTTTCTATGTTGGCACTGAGCAATGTATTTCGGAGACGCCGAAATTAAAATCACATAATAATACAAATAAAAATAGTTTTTTAGGATTTTCTTACACCATCAAAACACGAACTGCTACACATGGCGTGTAGTGGTCGTGTAGGAGAATCCACTACCTCATATCATCCCGTGCGTTCCCTGAAAGGCGACAGAGGGAAACTGAAACGGGAAATTTATATTTATATTTTATTATACATGGTAGTGCCACGCTGCAGCTATATTATGGTTATGGTACAAATGCGTCGGCTCGAACGGGGAAAGACCACGCTCCCTCAGAATATCAGCGTGAAATAGCAGCTTCATGCTGGTGTGTTTCGTATGGTGAGTGTAGATACCCATTTTACTGGAAACTAGGTATTGCATTTTATCAGTCCTCAGTGGTGATAACGCATCTACATTTGGATTCTTAATTAAGGGTAAATGTAGATATCTATAGTACAACGCATTCACTTACCATTAGGTGACTCTGTTTGTTATACTATAAAAAAGGGAATTGGTAGCAGTATCTGTCACAAAACAACTTAATATTAACAAAGAAACTGCGGTTGCCACTTATCAAGCGTGACGACTATGACAAATATCCTCGATCTCCAAAATATATTATGATAGGCTGCGGAGAAAAAGTTAATGAGTATAAAATACAGATAGCAATTACGAGTTCATGAAAGCGATATAATTTAACTCTGAATCTAGACACCATTGTTCCAATCGTGTCCCTCTAGATTCATCGATGCGCCGCCTACGTCATAAGCAAAATTACCATATAAATACAGTTCCGTGCATCTAGTATGTACTATACAAATAGAATGCGTCATTTAGGTAATATTTACAATTTCATCGATACGAATAAATACAACATAAATGAAGAGTTGAAACGTGTGGTTGGTTATTGTTTATCATTATCTCCAACGTCATCAGACTTTTTTATGTCCATAGCTGGATATAACAAGTCTAGCCGTTGGTAATGGTGATTAAAAGAATAAATGAATTGATGATTGATGATTAAAGGAATCACTGGTGCGTCTCCAGCCTTTTAAAGACAAGTATGATCTTTTCTTGAATGTCCCTTACTTACACAAAGAAGACGTGCAAAGAAGAAAATTACTAAATCGCATAGTGTTGGACCGCCAAGCATCGTATGGTATTGATGGCATCTTCAATTTTGTCGCGATTATTGATGGTGAAATTTAGCGGCTGGAATTTATCTTAATGTTTTCTTTGAGCACATCCCGTGGTAAATTGTTAAGAAAATGCAATAAGATGCAACACCTCGTCGCTTCTATAGTGAATCGATCCGATCAGAAAGAACTATGTCGTATGTCGTATTCTGGCCACTCTTCGCTGAATTTGGTCAATTGGAAGGATCTGGTTCTGGAGTGCCCTGGTCCAGATATTAGAAAAATATGAAACTTAAGGCCTTGGAAAGTTTTAAACCAGCGGCCTGCCGACTTAAAATAGGGTCCAGCTCTACTGAGCGCGCTTAGTTTTTTTTTGAGGCCAATTGAGGCTTTCAAAAGTCAAAAGGCCGCGCAACTGAACTCGATCGCTCACTCGATATTATATCGACGCCGCGTATTCTGATACTGGCTGATTCAGCATAATGAGTGCCCTAAAGTTAAAAAGAAAAAATAGTAAAAGGATAAAAAATTATGTTATCTTTAATCTTCATGAATGTATCAGTCGCCAAAAGCAATTGTACATTTGGGGCGCGAAAATGAGATCTCGCACTACTTTAAAACTTGCTAAGGTCGTTCTAGTATAGAGACAAAACATAATAATAAATCGATTAGAATTTGAAAAATAAGTATATATACATACATTTTATCATTATAACAGTTTCTTATGCATTTTAATGAGTAACGGCGACGAAAACGACGAGTAGCAATATTGCATAATTTTTTCATGTCCACTTAACTGTTCCTAATAAATGCATTTGGTCGCTCACATACACACGATTTGCAGGTGGATTGGCCACCGCAGTTTTTTATAATTTTGAATTTTTATCACGAAGATGCTGATGCCCATCTTCTGTTTCATTTCCTCTATCGCCACTTACGACAGCCACGGGACTATGGAGTAATGCAATAACAAAATAACCATGGAGTAACGCATTTTTCTAGCCCGTTACTACGCAGCGAATAATTTGAAATAATATATTATTATAAATTGGCTAAATTAAGTAACTAACTACAGTTTTGAAATTTCGATAATTACTAATGTAGGTCCCACGTGATTTAGATATTGTAATTCTGAGAACCCTCCAAACTACTTGAGCACAATTTACTAAAATTTTAAAATGCTTTAATTCGTACTTTCTACTTCGTACCAAATTAAAAAATACTTCCTTGGATTAGAGATAAAAATATGTCTTAGGGTAACGTCACAAAGAAAATTTCGCCATAAAATGGGACATATGTACCACATACTAGCAGCGGTCAAATCGAGATACTTTGTACAGTCTGCTACTAAGCCCTGTAACTTTAAATGTCATGAGTCATGACATTACAAATATATTTTTGGAATGGAAATGTTATATATCAAGTACCTTCACCCACCGTAAAATAAATCGTAGACAATTAATATTAAAGTTCAATTTTTCGCGAACCACTGGAAACAATAAACCATTGAAAAGACGTAATAATTTCGAAGACGTATCTAGTTGGTTATCACAGGGATTTTAGGATTTGTCAAAGATTTTTATTTCTTTTGTAGAATTATTTACAGTCACTATGATTTATCGAATAAAATATTTTATTATAGCATTCACCGAGTGAATTACTTACTTATAGTGTGCAAGTTAAAAATCTTTTTACAAAAATTTCAAAATTGGAAAGTGTTTAATGAAATATCAAGTGTCGTACAAATACTTTTTAATTTCTGAGACGACATTGTAACTACGTCCGCCACGTTTCTCCAGTACCTGTCAGCGGGCTTCGCACATCTTCGCCTTTTTCTAAGACATGAAGGTTTCTTTCAAGTACGACAACGACAACAACAACAAGTAAGACATTTTTATTCATCGCTAAACAATTGGTTAATCATCACTTAAAATTTCAACTAATAATTTCATCGATGCAGGCAATTTACCTTCAAACCGGGGAAATAGGGGTTGCTTGCGTAAATCAAAATTTAAGGCGACCGCTTCCCTGAGCTAACATGGCTCCCGTCAAATAAAATTACTCTATCGTTGAAACGTTCCTGTTATGATATTACAAACTTCCACTTTAAAAGTACACAAAATCTACTGGTGATCATAGTGGCCACGGTTGAAAGGCGTATTGGCAACCTCAATTTATTTATTATTTTGAGTCGTTATCAGGAAGACACAATTTCCCATCTCCTGCTTCAGTTTCCCTTAGTACAATTCAGTACTCCTTATATTATATTATAGTGGACCACTACACAAGCTTTAACTTAATTATGACGATCATGGCTCCTTAAATATAACAAGAGGTAGACTACTAAACGTAATAATTATGTGTTCAAAATAAAAAATATACTTGACCAAATTAAGCGTCTTAAACAATCATGGCGTTTAAATTAAAAAAAAATTATCATCAATAATCGGCCCCAAGCGCGTGTTGCCATATGCGATGAGGTGGTAAAGGAATGAAGCAGATTCAGTTATTAGCAACAATTCAGAAGGGTGAATACATCTGGCGTTAATTTGGTTACGGCTCTGTGAAATTATGTACATATTTAAACCACTGCGGCAGAAATTCTGATATAAATAGGAAAATATTACCTATGGTGAAATTTGATGGATTTAAAAAGTTGATTAAACTGACAAGCCAAAATAAATTATTTGTTCCGTAAAAGAGTCGATTACCCCATTCTGTTCAACAGGTTTTGTTAAATCAAATGCGGTATTTTAATAAAAAAAGTGACAACAAACTAACCCTCCACCTGATCATAAGTGGCTATTGCAGCACATGAACACCAGCAACTAATTTCAAAGTCAGGTGGTATACAGAGGACCTTTACTTTTGTCAGGAAACAGATTGACTCCCTCTGCACACTCCGTAACTTGTTAAATGGAACTTTGTACTTCAACTACAAAAATATTTTTCAATTGTGATTCTTGCTCTGTGCGATGCTAATTATAACTTCCTATAGATAGATGTTGGGGCGTATGGAAAAAGCAGTGATTCAGCTGTTTTCAAAGATACTTTCAACAAAGATATTCACTAATCTTATTAACAATTCCCTCAATATTCATAAAAACAGCTGACTAAAAACGACGGTAATATTCCATATGTGATACTTGGAGATAAAGTCTTTCCCTTACACGAAAATCTCATGAGACCCTATGGCGAACAAAATCTCAGTACATCGAATGTAATTATATTTGGAATATTATCCAACAAGTAAAGGATATTTCACAGATCAATGAATGTTAATGTAGATTTAGCAAAGAAAATTTTAAATTCATGTTGAATTTTGCACAACTTCGTACGTTTCAGAAATGGATATTCTTAGGAAGATACTCTTATGGTGACAGGATGTGAAACTGCTAAAGATCGGGATCGTTGAAGGGTAAGAAGAACAGCACTAACTATTCGAGACAAATTAGCAGAATATTTTATGACTGAAAATCCATTATCATCAAGATGGTTTTGTTCAAATGGATAACTTAAAACGATAAATGTGAACCTGCCTAATTGTTTTTTTTCTTCGAACCGTCATTTCATCTTTTTCTTTGAATAAATTTACGATTTCGTCCCAATATTTTATTTTTAAGTTGGGATCAGAATAATCTTTTATTGCGGTATCCTATAAATGTGGTCGATTTTGAATTTCTGCAATGAATCTTTCTGTGTCGAAATTCATTATGAGTCTCTCTTGGCGGCCGGTTGTACACTGAGTAAGTGAGACGCAGCTTGCTCATGTACATTTTGCTGGCGACGTCGCTACTTCGCCACGGTCTCCAGACTCCACATCGCGAGCTGACAGTCGTGGCTACGCTACCGTACTGGCAACGTTGCCAAACCTGCCAAGCCTAGTGAGTTAACTGTCATACATTGTAATATGAATTGTTTGGATACGTTGCCGGCGACTTCGCCACATATAAAAAAACAAATATAAATGGTTGCTTTCTCATTTACAAACAAAAACGGATTGCGCCACCGGTTAAGAATCACCTGTCATATAATAATTAAGTTTGCGGACTATAAATTCTTGTAAGTTGTGGTTCCAATCCAACATTTACCTACTGTTGTGAGTCACTACTAAGAAAGTAATGTTCTCTTTGGTAATGGACACTTACGGTTGTACTTTTGGTAGTGTAAATAATGAAAAAACATTTTCTTCTTCTTCTGATGCCCTCTCTAACTTGCGAAGGTTGACAGTCAGCTTATGAACTCCGCTCTTTTCATCGCGAGGTGAAACAGTTCAGCGGCACTTGCAATTCCCGTCTATTCTCGCATATTACATAACCATGACCTGTTTCTACCACCGAGACTTCCTCTTAACATCATACATTGTTATGAGTTTTAGAAGTTCCTGCGTGCCTGAGCACGACAGGGTACGAAAAATCAGGAAGTGCTCAGGCACGTGCCTCAAATATGAGACTGTTCTCGTTTTGACGGTCTGCATGAGTTCGCGCTTTTGGTGACCTTTTGAGTCCACTTAATGGCTATCATACGTTTGTATGTCCACATATCGAAAGCTACTATACGTTTTCGGAGGTCTTCTTTAACTGTCCACTCCTCACTACTGTATCAAAGTAGGCTACGAGGCCGACACGGAAAGTTTTTAGAACTGGCCACTTGTAAACGATATAATAAGAATAAGTTCAAATTTTGAAAACGGAACTCTTTTCCAATATCATTGTGTATGTATTTTATTAATTTTTAATTTGTTTACGATTTAGCGTCAAATTAAAAATTGTCTGTTTCACGTCAGCATGAATTTAACGCAAGAAAATTTTCGTACAATGATTTTTATGGCTTTTGGATGTCATTTAAGTCAACAATAAAGTTATAATCATAACTTCGATAGACTTTGATTGGCCGATTCACGATGAAGACTCATCTCGTGTTACTGTTTACAATTGGTTTAATGAGTTTAAACGTGGTCGCACTAATCACACCGATGATCTGCGTGAGGGACGGCCTTCTACGTCGACGACTGAAGATAACGTCAGTGTTGTGCGGCGTTTGATAAAGACTGACAAAAGAGTGATTTATCAGCAGATTCGGACAAGCTTATGCATTGGTATGAGTCAAGTGTACAAAACCCTCCACGACCATTCAGCGGTTAGGAAGATTTGTGCCCGGTGGATACTTCATAATTTGACAGAGGCCCAAACGCGGTAATTGACTACCATCGCCCATTAACAACTGCATCACCAGGGAAATTGCAGGTGCGTTGCTTGCCTTTGAGAAAGGAGTAAGCTCTTTTATTGAAGGATCGGTCCGAAAAATTGCCGTTCGAAAACGATATCACAGAGGGCTCGTACGTGAAAGAAAACTCCTAGTAAAACGTACACTGTTGGACCGCCAAGCATCCGGATGATGTGGATGGTACTGTGAGTTTTGCCGCGATGTGAGTTCGTGAAATTTGGCGGCTGCAATTAGTCCGAACAATTCCACATAGCACTCCCCGTGGTAGACGCGATAGAAAATTCAAAGAGATGCAACATCTTTTCGCAGCGTCAGCGTATCAAGCCGGATAGGTGAGGACTCGGTCGTCGACGATTCGAGCTGCTCTGCGTACAAATGGAAGGAGCTGGCACTGGGAGCCCCGGCCCAGAGATGGCGGTGTACCTGCATGATACACTATCCCCCTCTACTGAGCACGCCAGGCTTTTAAGAAGCCAATTTGGCCTTCTCTTGCAGGTGACCACGAAACTAAACATCCATTCATTATTATCGAGTTACAATTAGGAAGATGCTGCCGCCCATCACTTGGTTGAGCTTTTCGTAACGGATTTTCTTACATCGAAACTACACGGCGTAAATATAAAGGCTTAGAAATATTATTATAGGCATTATCATTGGCTCAAGTAAATATTGAATTTTGCATTTAAGTTCCGATTTCAGTTTTGATCACTTTTTTTTTATTATATTGCCATAAGAACCCAATAAAATTCTATACAGATTTACCCGCTAAGTGTACCTTTATTTGATGGCAAACGGCCAGCTATCTGCAATGCGGAGTGCCACGCGGTGTAAATGGTCCCTAAATCAGCTCAATGTTCGGTTTTTCTTTTATGAAGAGAATATCTCGTTTAAAATGGTAAGTTTTATTTTTATTTTCAAAACTGGATTTGAAATTTGGATTCATAATTATAATTTACATCAGTCTACCAAAGACTGCTGCTTTTTTGCATTCCATGAGTATATAATTAGTAATGTGGCCAACTTTATAAGTCTTACCGTATGTACTGATATTGTTAGTAATTATTTATAGGTTTTTATCTGAATGTCACGAAGTGCGCATATTTTAACTTAAAATAACATTATTTCTATAATTAAATGGTATTCAACTATATAAAAAAAGGTTTGAAAGTTTTGAAAGGATGCAGAAACTACCACATTTTGTGGGTTCACTTTATTACTTCCTTAATATAACTTCATAAATTTTCATACTTTTATTTTGTTTAAGAAAAACGTTTTAGAACACTCTTTTCACCCTACTAGTTTCTTCTGTCTTATGGAGGCAGTTTACGTACACAAATTGCACAAAGACAATCAACCAGATCTGGAACAATTATTTGCAGGCTATACAATTACTTGTTCGGTGCGGGATTCGAACCCGCGACTCTAGCGCCGCAAACCAACGATATGCATTCATGTTTTATTCCCGCGATAACTTTACATACCAATGGTAAAATACCACGTCAAGCTACCTCCAGTGCGTGTTTGAAGACTTTATAATATATCCAGGACATATTAATATTCTACTTAGGTACTCAAATATGAAGGTTCCTCATAATGCCATAAAACATCATTACTTACTAATTCATTACATTTTTGCCTACTATATATCGTAACCTACTTAATTTTAACGAAGGAATAAATGAAGTATTTTTTTAACTTTTTCACATTATTTTCCATAAAGTCTATAATATGAGAAATTAGAAAATAGCGTTGCGGTGGAAACGGAGGAGATATCATATTGTTCCAATCATAATTTCCAATATTATTTCTAACTTGTAGAAAGAAATCAAATGCCCTGAAGCTATTGTCAAGATTACAATCGCAGGGGGTAAGGATATCAGAAATAAAATCCTTGTTTTAATAAATGAGATTAAAAAAAACAAATACATATCGGAAAAATCCAATCAAAAACAATTTACACAATAAATAATAGTCATTTAAATGTAACTTTGAATAACATCAATCTCTTGCACATTATTCGGGTATCATTTATTTTCATCTCACTTCAAAAAAAGGTATGTTTTTTTATATATTATTTGTTTTTTATTTATTTAGTTACCTCAGAACTTTTTTTCTAGGTGAACCGATTTGGAAGATTATTTTTTTTATTTGACAGCTGGTGCTTTTTTGTGGTACAATATAAAGATCAAGGTTTTATCCGTAGTTTTTAAGTTATTCTTATTAATGTGTATTTAATTCACTTTGACTACATTGATGATGTTCTCATTTAATTTACATTGAATTCGGTTGTACAAAAATTTTATTTTTACCACTTGTTTTAAAATTATAGGATATTTGGAGTAATAAAAACATGAGAAAATGTAAGAATAATAATATGAAGAGTTCGATAATATCTTCACCTATATTCACTAGAAAATTATTATAACATTTAGGACAATGCAATGTTTATTCACAAGTAGGTCACTTTGTGTCAAAAAATTTGGTTTTTATGAAAGAGTCGATAAATTACTTTCATAATCAATAAACTCACCTCATATCCGCTAATTTACGACGAACCTTCAGTTATACTCGTAGCTGCATTAAATAGTCTTACAGAATTGTATAATCGCACGAAAATACTGTTTAATGTGAGAATGAGGGAGCAAACAACTTAAATACAATTATGTTCCTCAATTGTGTATCTGCATAACTTTTTTCGTTTGTTTATGTGAAAGACTACTATTGGAGAACAGGCACATATGTTGTCCTATTGTATGGTATATTTGGCGATCGCAGATATCTCGCAGATATGACTTCACGTCAGTGGTCTGGGTATTTTATATCTGGTTTGTATGAAATATGGTTTATAACCATATCTCGGTTTATTCCGATTCCGATGGCTTACTAGAAATCATATAATTTTTGGAATAGCCACATAGTTTTTGCATTTTAGACAGTTATCTTTTACGACACCCACGGGATAAAAAGAGCCTTTGCTCTCAATTATTCGCCTGACCAGCGTGTTGAGTGTTTGCTAATCTATGTTGTTATATTTATGCAAATACTACTTAAGAGTAATTTAACGATTTAGCCTTATTTAGTGTAAAAAATAGTTATAGTATTTAATTATATATTCGGGTAAGGGTGAGCAACGAACTCACAGTCCACATGATGGTATGTAAAGGCTGTGGCCCATACAACTACGTCTATCCTGGATTAAAAACTAAAAATGTGTTGTCATCCATCAAGACCTTTTTAATCCTTTAGAGATAAAAGGGGCCAACGGGTACTGGTCAATAATGATAATAAACACAGCAGCATTATGCTGCTATTGACTGTGAGATTGTGGTCTCAACCAACCCATTCATGCACACAAAAACATAGCTGTAACGTGGCTCTGCTTAATGAATCGTCTCATCCAATACAATATTCAGACTGCAATAAGAATTGTTGTTGTTATTTGTTTGTCTAACAGAGAACTTTTCCAACCATTGCTTAAATAAGTATTCGGTTAGTTCTATTCTGTCTAGTAGTATTCGACGAAATAGACGGTGCACGTTGTACTTGCGCACAGGATCATGCACGCTATGCACACAATTTCTAAAAATAATAAGCACGTCTTATAAACATTTGGTAAAATTATAAATCATTGTAAATTTTAAAATATAAAATACATCAATGTAAAGCTTTAATTAAGAAGATTCTTTTCATAAAGATTTGATAAAACTAAATATATGTAAATGTACAACATTTACATAATCTTTAAAACTTTTATTAAAGGAACGAGTCAAGCGAAGTTAAGCTGTGAAAATGGAGCGGTCAGTTTTTCATTAAATTATAAGTTAAATTATAGTAAGCGCTCATTAGATTTTATAATCCTTGTTATTTCCGAGCATTATGGCATTAAGGCATGTTTAGGAGTGACTTCATCATCATCACTTCATAATGATTATCACATTCCGTCATGAGTCCTCTAATTAACTAATACTTTCCCCAAGAAATGCCAAAAAAACGGTCCTGAACCATCTAGCAAACTTATAATCGGCCGTGCTGCACTCTGCTTAGCGATACGAGGCTGCTACTAGAAAACCCTTTGTCTCCAACGGTTGTCGATACTGCGAATTATATGATCAGCCCATTGCTTAATGAATTAGCTTCGGTGTGTCTAGCTACGCAGTGGCTTAGGCTTAGGCGACTAATAAATGAAGAAATATTTAAATATCAACCCAAATGCTATTCTTGGTGGGAAGCATCGCCAATTTGAGGCTATTGTTTTAAGATATAAGCTGTGCTCATCAACGCTCAGTGTGGTAAGTAGGAACAAAATCTTTTAACATCTTTTAACGTGCTAGAGCCAAGTGGCTATTTTATTATAGGTGTATCATGAATGTGTCGACTTGACTAATGAACGACCATGCTCTCATAGAATAACAGCGTAAAATAGCAACACAATACTGCTGTGTTTCGTATGGTGAGTTAAAGAAAACCGGATACTCTTTTTCTGGAAACGAAGCATTCCATCTCAGTTCTCAGATGTGATAACGTATCTGTATTGTGATTCTTAATTGAGGTCTACATCTAGATTTCCGTGGACATTCACTTAATGTTATGCGGACTGTATCATTATTTCTTCATACCAGTTGACACATTCTTGAAAATGCCTTTATCCAGTAGTTGACTTAATTCAAAATACGGTAAAAGACAAAAATAAATAAAAACTAAAACAAAATTACTATTAGTATTAAGATCATATAGCCGAAGAAGAGGATCTAATAAAATAATTTATATTTGATGAAATATATGTATAATTTTATCACCATAATCACAGCCAATAACAAAACCATTAGAAAATGCAAATATAGCGCTCTCCATAGCTCGGTTTAAATAATATTGTCATTGCCTAAAGTTTAAAAGAAAAGATGCAGCCTAGCTTAATGAATCAGCTCTTTTTAAAAATTTCAATGGTGACGGCGGGTATGAAATCCTGTTTACAATATCCTTACCTAATAACAATTTTAACAACAATTATTTCTACTAGGGCCGCTTCGATGCCGTTTTAATTACACGTCAATAAGGTTTCGTATGTGGATCGACAATGAACATCTTCGAACTGCTTCCATAGCCTGGTACTTCTGGTACTACTGGTAGATAAAGTAACTGGTAGACCTAACATATTTTAATATGTATTAAAATATTTGAGGGCTACCAGTAACATTATAATAACTATTTTTTTTAATTTTAAGCTATAAACAAATAGCTGCAAACTCGCTTGATGGTAAGTGTTGACGCAGTCTTGTTTGTAAAATGAAATATGTTTACATGGTGTATGTATATCTAACATTTAAGATGTTACACTAAATAATTGACAACATTTTACCCAGCTGCTTACATTTTTATATAGAGAAACAGGAAAATGAACTTATTAAAAAATATGTAAACATGTTGTCTCAAAGAGAGGCAAAAAGAAGTTTATAAAAAAGCGCTTAGGCGTTTTCACGAATTCCTTGGCAAATTTAAGCTAAACTCTAAACGTTTGATGTTTGTGTTTGTTTTGCCGAATTAATTTGTTTTCTTGTGAATGGGAGAAATTTCGTTTCACGTAAAGCTCTTAAGTCTGCAAGTGGTTTCTTTGCTTACAAAAACATTGAACTTGAATACCTATTCATGTTAAATGATTTTGTATCGTTCATAGTCCAAATAACTATATGGTGGAAACATTTTATGCTTTTTAATATTAGGTATACTTCATTTCTTTATTTCTCAATATTCGCGATTAAAAGAAATCTGAACAATATATTATTATATTATACAGTCATTATATTATTTTTTTATCATTATTTTGTTAAAAAAAGCACACACAATCTATTTCTGATAAACATGTATTTTAAACCATATATTCTAACTTTGTAATTTCTTTCACATTTTTCCTAAAATTACATGAATATATAGATGAAGTAGACTACAATATTATAGCAAATCTACATAACTATAATATATTAAATTATACTATATTTATATTGTTATTAACTTACCACACAATCGTAGTGTGTACACGAGTGCAAGAAGTACATGTAGTGATAGTAGGTCCCGTGGATATCGAAAGAAGCGACAGAGGGAAGCAAGTCAGGAAATTGGCAGCAGCAACATTTTAATAACAACTATAAAATAAAAAGTAAACCGCCAACTGGACTATCTAGCGTTTTTATAGAATATGGGTGACAAAAGAGCTCACAGTTCACCTGATGGTAAGTGGATGCCGTGGCCTACAGACTTCTTGATTTTAGATTAACAAATCGATTAAGAATCAAAATGCAAACGCGTGACACCTGAGGACTAAGATGGAGTACCTCGTTTCCAATAAGAATGATTTCCGGTAGCTGTAGCGTGGTAACTATGACAATATCATGAAGGAAGTAGTGGTAACTGTTAATCATTCTTACCCTAAAATGATGCTATCTTGCAGTAGATTGTTTATAAGCTTAATAAAAAACGTAAAACATTTATTATTATTATTTATTATAAAAATATCTAATAAATATAAAATAAAACATACAATTTCTGGTACCACGTTTCAAAGAAAAGTATATTAAAGAATTCTAAGACGTTTTCGAGGATTATTTGACAAATTAAACGTACATTTAAATCGTTTGATATTGAAAACGCCTGTTTATTTTGCAGGATTAGTCTTTATATGTGAGTAAAAAGAATTTTATATCAGACCTTTAGTTTGTAAGTGACTTGTTTGTATAGTTTGCTCATAAAATGTTACTTATAATATACTTGAGTTTATTTTTAAACACGAAACCTAAGGGCTCAGACAGATGTCGTATAACTTAGATCGGAACTTAGATTGGCTTAATCAAACTTATATTGTATTACGCTACGTGCATATATTACATTATATTAAAGCATATCAAAGGTCCTGCTGAACATAGGCCTACTCCATTGACTGCCCCATAAAGAGGATGTTTGCCATAAAAGCACCGCTTGGCGGGTGGGTTGCGAACTGCGATTTTGTATTTGGAAGATGCTGCTATTCAACTCCTGTATAAATACCCCATGTCAATTCTCGCGACACCCGTGATATGTGGTAGTGGAAGTACCGCCACTACAAGGCGCACATTTAATAAAACGTTGGAAACTATTTAGTTGTATGTAAATAGTACCTGTCTATAGGATAAAGGCCCATGTACCATCAACTTGATATTTGCTCAGTTAAAAAATAATGAAACCACATACATCGATTGCGTTTCAAGCTAATAACGATTGACAGCCAAATGTATGTTTTGGGATCCACATACTCGAATACGCATATAACACATGTATTCTGATTAGAATAAAAAATCGAACCTTGTCTTTTTAGTTTTGCATTAAGTTAAAAGTTAGCCATTGAAGCGACATATCTTATTTTCTACTATTTGCTTTATATGGCAAACATCAAGCGAGGACTTTTTTTAATTATTAAATAAATGCTGCAAATTACTTTTTACATTATATTTAGTCGACTTCATAAAAGAAGGAGGTCTCAATTTGACTGTATCTATATTTTTTGTATGAACGTTAACCGATACTTTTCTCAATTGTGAATTGATTTGAATGATTATTTTTATTAAAAAGGCGTAGGCATATACTTCAGGTGTAGTCCCATATACATTATATATTTTTTAATAATATAATATTCAAAAACAAAATCCATTCCTAAGGATGGAAAAATAGGGGAGAAGTTTTTTATTTAACTATTTAGACGATATTTGAGCCTGTAATTTTCCTAAGACAAGGTATAAAGAAGTCAAATATTTACACTAAAATAGTCCCCTAAAGTCGGGGATTTAATACTACTATATACTGTACGTAGTATGTAGTATGTACTATAATATTGTATCCTAGTACGGACTTCCGAGCCTGCAATTGGGAAATTATTTTATTCATTCTTCGTTCTTTGTAGTTGGCTTTAAAAGTCTAATGTTTATTTATGACTTGTATGAATTTATATGATTGAATGTACGTATAGTGTAGTTTAATATTTTAGTAATTATAAGAGCGGAAGCGAAAGATGTAAATAGATTTTGGCTGAGTGTACCCTTAAAGTCCATTATAACATTTGTGAACGTGAATGGAGAAACTGTAAACCCGTTGAATATGGTAGTGCATTCAATTTAAGAGTCGCTCTTCAACATAGAATGGCGGACCAAGAGTAAGCATAAAATATTGCTACTTTCAGTTATGAAAATATTGAATTTTCCGTTTTCGAAATTTTAGAATGAAAATAGAACTATCAACTTTTAGCTAGCTATATTTAATGGATATGTTGAAATTTAATGAAACACTCTTCTAGTCCAAAAAATGATTATTAAGGTGTCGTGATAGCTCACGGATTAGCGCTCGCTGTAAATTTCACAGTAAGCAAGCGACCCGGGTTTGATCCCCGCTAGCACCAATGAAATTGTTAATTACAATTTTAAGTGCTGATTTACCACGTTCTCGGCGGTAAAGGAAAACATCTTGCGGAAACCTGCATGTCTGAGAAATATATTTCAAGAACATATGAAATCCGCCAACATGTAGGGGAGCGTGACGAGCACTTCCTTACTCTAATAAAACCCTCTCAGAAGTGAGAGGATTCCATTACCCAGTAGTGGGAAGTATATAGGCTGTAACTTTAACTTTTAACTTTTATGAGCGATAAGTGTGATGGTGTGGAGGCTGCGCAAAGAAATCTATTAGCCCATTTTGTCCCATGGGTGTTGTAAGAGGCTATAGGAAACCCAAAAGAGATTTCATGGCTTTCAATAGATGGCAGTGTAATCATTATGTTTACCTGAGACGCAAAACATGTAGACCGGAGACAGGGAGCAGCATCAATGGTACGTGACGTCTAGTACTGAGATCATCGATTTGCTGTCAAGGGCGGCGGATCCTTGTTCAGCAGTGCAGTTTTGCAGGGGAACAAGAAGAATGTTAAAATTTAGATTCGTTATACAGCGCTCTAGCGACAAAATCCTCACACTGTGTTAATGAGTAAATTCATATTGATTTCTTTTTATTTGCTTTTGATTGGTCTTATATGATAAGGAACCATTTTCAGAATATTTATTATTATTATTATTATTATACAGAAATTCGGAAGTTGTTAACCGCTAAGACCTATATTAATGTTCCTCAGTTTTAGGTGTGTTGCATAAAATCATAATCAAAGACTATACAGGACCATACAAAGTACAATGAGTTAATTATTTTTAAGGCGACAAACGAGCATACACGATGACAAGTGGATGATGTGACCCATAGATGTTTACATTTATCCTCGATTCAGAATCAAAACGCAGGTGCGTTGTCAACCTTGAGGATTAAGATAGAATGCCTCGTTTCCAATAAAAAAGGGTCGCCGGATATCTACACTCACCATACGAAAACAACAGTATTAAACTGGTATTTTACGCTGGTATTCTGTAAGATCGTGGTCCTTCCCCGGTCGAACCGACCCATTCGTGGTAGAATCATAATATAGCTGCAGCGTGGCTCTGCCACGCTTAAAACATAATGACATTAAAAACTAAATTTAATGACATAAAGTAACAAGTCATCTAATAACCAATTCTTGAGACAGCACAGACTGTTGCATCACGACCGTCAGGTAGGCATTAATATAACATATTAAAGCACAAAACAACCTATCAAAAGCCTATCAAAAGTCGTACGACTCCTCCGTAGATTGCCTCAAAGGTCATATTTGCTGTACGGAGTTGCTATACTTTGCGGGTGCTCAAACGCTAGGTAATAAGCATGGCGTCCATTATCTATCATTGATCATTGATTGAGAATATATTACATCATCCAGCCAGCACACATAAAATTAGTTAACTTTTACCTACTCCAAAACCTTGTCAGGGATCAGAATGACTTTATTTTCTTATTTTATATTCTTTACCCCGTTTTAAGAGGTTTTTGAAGTGCATCTTCATTATTACTATTCTTATTATTCATTACTACTTAATTATTACTATTTATGATATTAAGAAGATGCATTAAATAATGCCTTGTGCTTCAGTGAAATGTGTTTTCAAATCTAAGACGTTCTAAATTATACAAAATTACTTTCATAGACTACAAAATCAATATATAAAGAAACAAAGATTCTGATTTTAAATATGCGTTTTAAAGGAACAAATAATGATAATAATAACGAACACGTAGCTAGCTTAAAAAAAATTAGGTACTGGCTAGGTCTCAATCAGGTCTTTAATGAACGCAGATATATAATTAAGTTCGAATGCTGTACGAATTATGACAGTAGTTATAGGTAGCCTATATTACCGTAGAAATATGGGTGGCTGTATTCAAGATAAATTATACAAACAACACTTTAATTTTTTAACGCAGATCTTAATAAATATAAAAGGCTGTTTGATTCTATTATTGATCGGATGTTAAAAGTAAGGTTTTTAAACTTACATATAAATTGTTAAAAATCTTGTTCGGTAGTCGTTAGTTACGTCCAGTTTTATTTTTTCTTTGTCTGAAACAAGCAGGAACAATAGACTTTAATGACTTTTTTTAATAATAGCCTAGAAATTTCATCTTTAGTTAAATTGAAATCTGTTCTTTTAACTATTATATTCCAGTGCTTGATTACTATCCTGATGTTATGTAGCGATGTAGTCAAAGATGGTAGTGTGAACTGTCTTAGCTTGACAATAGCCTATTCACTTTTGTCTTGAAGATACTTGCATAAATTGTAATGGGTGTGAAAGAAAGATATTGGAAAATTACTCCACCCTTTTTCTGTACGTATAACGAACACCAAAGTAAATACTCGTAGTTTTGTTTGAATGCGTGATAGATATATCGACAACAAGAGGGTGTTCACTGGCCAATCAACCGGTGGTCCGATGGTGAAATGGAAGGAAAAGTGCTCTGGGGAATTGTTCAGATTAATCCCAGCCGCCAAATTTCGTGAACGCACTACGCGGCAAACGTCCCGATTCCATACACACCATCTGGCTGCTTGGCGGTCCACCACTGTACGTTTGAGAAGGAATTTTATTTCGCATACGACCCCTCTGTGGAATAGTTTACCATCGGCGATTTTTCCGGACCGATACGAACTGGAGACTTTCAAGAAAAGAGCTTACTCCTTTCTAAAGGGCCGGCAACGCATCTGCAATTCCCCTGGTGTTGCGGTTGATCATGGGCGGCGGTCGTCACTTAACATCAGATGAGCCGCATGCTCGTTTGCCCCCTCTTCTATATAAAAAAGAGCCTAAACGTTTGCCCACCGCAACTGACTGCAATGGAGGTAGGTGTTTCGATACTCACACGGGCAATAATTTGCATGGCCCAGAAATAAATGTTCCAAGTCTAGATGTTTTTTTAGAGAAATCAGCGTTCAGCAATAGAATTCAGCCTTATTACAAAAAGTAGTTTATATAGTAATTAGTCTCCCCATATTGTCCCGTAGCTGTCGTAAGAGGCGACAGAGAGAAACTAAAAGAAGATGGATGGAATTGGTGTCAAGATTAAATTATAATCTGCTCCAAAAAAGAAGCCTTGCGGAAAATATGCAAACTACAATGTAAAGTATCGAATTTAACAGCAAATATCCAATTTCGCAAAGACTCTAACAGATTTCCAGTGTTAAATAAATGAGGATTGAAAAGAAACGGGGACTCTAATAATTGGTAACGAGGCGATTAGTCTTAGTCCTTGGCGATAACAACTAATCTGCTCTTTAATCGAGGATATAATTAGATGCCTATTGGCCACAACAACTATTTACCATCGAATGAACCATGTGCTCGATAGTTAATTTTACTCCTTATAAAATAAGCAATCAGAAAAGATTAGCGAAGATTTAGTCTTTTCCGTACTACACTATGATTCTTTTTTAAGCTATTTCATAGCTTCTATAGCGGGCCTTGAGCACGGGGACCGAATCCAGAAATTCCGTAACGAAAAAAACCTCACGCTCCCCACTCCGATGGGCACGGAGGTGTGGCGTTGAAAGCCGTGCATCGTCTAACGTCGTTTCAGTTAAGCAGACTTCGGCACTCGGCAGAGTTTGGCACGGTGTTTGTGTGCGTGCGACTAGACGTATGCGTGTACACTAGCTGCTAACTCAATGATAAAAATTCGTGAATAACCTACATGTATTGTAAGATATTAAAAATATTTTAAACAATATTAACTTCTCATTTATTCAATAAGAGAAAAAAATTGTTTTCTTATCGGTCACCACGCTCAAAAAGTGTAACTTGATTTAATATCAAAGACTTAACTGCATAAATAAAATAAATAAATAATAATTATAATTGCATAAGTTGATAAAAAATGCCATGCAATAGCTTTACCGCGGCAGTCACCGAGTGCGACACGTATTTTTTTAAGATTTTTTAACAATGTTATAAACATTACTAATATTCTCCTTAACCACTCGTGGTGAGCTTAAATTGCTTGTGTTACAAGTGGTTCACGCCAGTAGTCGAATGGCGGATTCGAACACACGACTTTTTTGAGTTCGCGGTCCGCGCCCTGCCACTAGGCTACTGTCGTCTTCGAACTTATCTACCAACTTGTAGAAATGAGGCTTAATATCTTTTCGTTTGTGTCAGCATGATGAATGTAAGTTTTATAACAAAAATAAAGAGACAGTCTCCTTTACCAGTAGTGTGGGTCTATTTTATATTATATACAAAGTGATAAAATGTTGGGGTAGTTAAAAGCATGTGCTAAATCAAAAATTCATGTTGTTCGTTTATGCTTGCTCTATATGCAGTAAATTAAAACATTTTTTATATGTACTCCACCTACCACTTGTTACTTTGTCATAACTATAGCATTTAATTTAAACGCGTCAAAACCCGTATACTTTACTAGGTAGGACGCCTTTTCAACCTTACAGTAAATCTGGGTAGGTAGGTACCACCCTCTTGAACATTTCTGTCGCCAAATAGAAGCTAGCTTGCACTGCTCTGTGCCTGTCTCAGGGGTATATTTACAGAGACAGAGGTCCGGTATATTTACACCGTGTGAGGTATTCCATCTTAGTCCTTAGAGGTGATAACACATATATAGCATATATACCATCTATACCATTACTCTCGGAAAAACTAGAACATCAAATTCGTTTATGGGTCGAAGAAAGATCTTTGCCATTAAAGAAGCGACATTCTTTAAAATTTATGGCACTTAATATTCCTAAAGACCGAATTAAAGCTGCGCGTTATTGACGCATAGCAGTGCTTTGCAAGAATGAGGCCTGCTTAGTGTCGCACTTAGGGGCAATTAATCAATTGGCTAATACTTTTCCAATGGAAACTTTTATGTTCATAACCTTATATGATACTGGATTATACCCATTTTATCAGTGGATTCGAAAAAATTGAGTAGGAATGGAAGAAATTCAACAAACCTCACACAGTTGATGTCGAAACAAAAAGATTGAAAATTTTAAGTTTTGCACAAAGACTCACCAATCATCGCCAGCGTTTTGAAGAAAACTTAAATTCGGCTGCAGATCGCTATAGAAAGAAAATGGAACGCCGTTTCCAAGAAGTTAGTGTCTCTAATATTCATTTCTTGTCTCATTTAAAATTGCGCAATGAGGGAGGGCGTTACTCAGCTGTTGAATCATCAAAGATCTGTGTAGCCTTAGTGAAAGGTGAGAGGTAGATGCATTAAAGCAACGTCATACGAAACTGCTTCTGCAAGCAGACTAGTTGCTTCGGTCCTCGCAGAAGATAGCGGAGGAGACATTAAAAGCCACTGGAAAGAATTTCTCTTATAAAAGCAAACAACTTCATTATAAAAAGTAGCTAGATATTTGTCTTTTTTTAATGTTATTAATTTTGGATTTGTTATTACTTACACAAGTCTGGTTGCATTATAAAAGCAAACTATTATATTTTTTTTGGAAATTTTAAATACAAACATCTAAGACAATTTTTATACGAGTACTATGTAATGTGTAGTGTAATACCAATTACTGGTATAAAATTTGATAGCGATGGAATAACATGCAGCAAATTATTCTTATTATTTTTATTTTATGCTGAAATATTGATTTAACTTAAATTTAACTTAATATATAAATAATTATTTCTGATTCTTTTTTTGAAGTTAGCTGCAACTGTGCACGGACTGCAATAGCGACTGACCATCACTGTGTATTTTTCTGTCAATTCAGTTTATAACAAATCAAATTAGTATCATGTTACTAGTAATCATGCGATCAGAATATATTATGTCTGTGATCTCACATTTATTTTTATCTCTGGTATATTATACATAATTTTTAATTCATATTAACATTATAAATAATACACGAAATATAACGTATATAGAATAATTTTTATTCTGGAAAACTGTTTAAGTTGCTCAATAAATGCATATCTAGTATCTATTTAATTATTTATTGAGACGAAAACATTAAAGTAGAAGTAAATAGGTAACTATTTCATAATTATTACTTTGTTTTAAAATCCACGAAGCAGTAACAACATTGTAACACAAGGTAGCACAGCAGTCGCAGAACATTTCGGCCAACTGACGCGCACTAATGAAGGCATGGTAGTGTAAATTTGTTACGAAGATGACGCTAACAAGGCTTCGCCGCATTCAGGAGTGAGTTATTATATCTACCGGGTGTAGGGTGTTCTCAGTCAATAGCCTATATGCGAGGCGGTTTTCATGAATAATTGTGCGACTTTTAATATTTTTAACATTAGCGTTTTCATGAAAATTATATTTTTTTTGGTTCACATATTTCAGTATAATTATTATGCGCGAAAATAATAAGTACAAAAAAAATAGGGATATAAAGTTATCACGCTATGTCCAGTAATGAGACAGTTTAAAGTTTTATAATGTAAAAAAAATACTTAAATCTAATATATATATTAATTTTTCTTTGTTCGTATTTTATGCGTCGCGATAACGTTCATCAGATTGCGGTAAAACTTATTGCTTGCACTTCCGCGAAGGTTATACGCATAGTTGGACTCGATAGGTAGCGCTGTTGCGGAATCCAGATATCAACCGCTAAAAAGAAGAAGTTGGTGGCTTAAGCGTCTCACTCAATTCATCACTTGAGTATCTTATGAGATCATTACGGGAAATGCCAGGAAAACCTCAGCTTTCCTCTCAAAATTTTATAGAAAGTTATTACAGTTCTTTGAGAAGAACACTATAATATGTCTAACTATTGATATTAACTCGTAACAACAAAAGAGGACTCTTTAAAAATACACGTAGTAAAACTTCTGTTTACGTTAGTCGTTTGTGAAACAAATTACATCACATTATAACGTAGTTACACGTAATTAAGTTTAGTTAACTTGTAGTTAACATTTGATCACCTTAATGCTGAAGGATGATGTGTATACAAAATTAATTTGCATATTCTATATAAGAGAGCGCTAAGCAGTAGGCTGGTTGGAGACACCCGTGCGAAACCGGGGCAGGTCGCTAATGTAATATAGTGTAATGCAAACATTGGTGGTTACAGTCTAGAAGGTGTTAAAAATTGTAGTATTTTTTTTTAATTTGACACATTTTTCGTAGAAAAAAATATAATTATTTAGTCGAAGTATTTACTTTCGTTTAATTAACAATTTTACCATATTGAGGATGATCATTTATATCTTTGTGACAGAACCGTGGGGATTTTGGACACTGCAAAGTCTATGAAGGCGTTTTGGATCACTTATTGGGAACTATTTCTTTTCTTGCAACAGTAATAATTTAAGAAATTAAATGAAAGTCTTTCAAATTGAGTCAATTTTAAGATATACTGAGTTATATAGAAATATGACTTAGAATAAGCTTAATTGGCGAATTGTGGTCTTTTGTTTTTACCCAACTTATCTTGTAAGTCAAACTCCTCCATATTCACACAAAAAAAGCCACTTACTTCTGAAAACTAACATTTTCTTCATAAAAAGGTGATTGAAAAGCGAAAAATTTAAAATCTATGTAGTCGAGTACGAAACAAGAACTAAGCAGTTAAAGCAAATAAATTATAGGATTAATAAATAAGGATTAAATATTCAGGAAAGTGAAATCGTCTAAACACCTATTTTAAATAATAAAACCTCTCTAAGTTACGTTGTAGTAGACTACATAGATTTTAAATTTTTCGCTTTTCAATCACCTTTTTATGAAGAAAATGTTAGTTTTCAGAAGTAAGTGGCTTTTTTGTGTGAATATGGAGGAGTTTGACTTACAAGATAAGTTGGGTAAAAACAAAAGACCACAATTCGCCAATTAAGCTTATTCTAAATCATATTTCTATATAACTCAGTATATCTTAAAATTGACTCAATTTGAAAGACTTTCATTTAATTTCTTAAATTATTACTGTTGCAAGAAAAGAAATAGTTCCCAATAAGTGATCCAAAACGCCTTCATAGACTTTGCAGTGTCCAAAATCCCCACGGTTCTATCACAAAGATATAAATGATCATCCTCAATATGGTAAAATTGTTAATTAAACGAAAGTAAATACTTCGACTAAATAATTATATGTTTTCCTACGAAAAATACGTCAAATTAAAAAAAAAATACTACAATTTTTAACACCTTCTAGACTGTAACCACCAATGTTTGCATTACACTATATTACACTAGCGACCTGCCCCGGTTTCGCACGGGTGTCTCCAGCCAGCCTACTGCTTAGCGCTCTCTTATATAGATGTGCAAATTAATTTTTTATACATATCATCCTTCAGCATTAATGTAATCAAATGTTAACTACAAGTTAACTAAACTTAATTACGTGTAACTACGTTATAATGTGATGTAATTTGTTTCACAAACGACTAACGTAAACAGAAGTTTTACTACGTGTATTTTTAAAGAGTCCTCTTTTGTTGTTACGAGTTAATATCAATAGTTAGACATATTATAGTGTTCTTCTCAAAGAACTGTAATAACTTTTCTATAAAATTTTGAGAGGAAAGCTGAGGTTTTCCTGGCATTTCCCGTAATGATCTCATAAGATACTCAAGTGATGAATTGAGTGAGACGCTTAAGCCACCAACTTCTTCTTTTTAGCGGTTGATATCTGGATTCCACAACAGCGCCACCTATCGAGTCCAACTATGCGTATAACCTTCGCGGAAGTGCAAGCAATAAGTTTTACCGCAATCTGATGAACGTTATCGCGACGCATAAAATACGAACAAAGAAAAATTAATATATATATTAGATTTAAGTATTTTTTTACATTATAAAACTTTAAACTGTCTCATTTCTGGACATAGCGTGATAACTTTATATCCCTATTTTTTTGTACTTATTATTTTCGCGCATAATAATTATACTGAAATATCTGAACCAAAAAAAATATAATTTTCATGAAAACGCTAATGTTAAAAATATTAAAAGGCGCACAGTTATTCATGAAAACCGCCTCGCATATAGGCTATTGACTGAGAACACCCTACACCCGGTAGATATAATAACTCACTCCTGAATGCGGCGAAGCCTTGTTAGCGTCATCTTCGTAACAAATTTACACTACCATGCCTTCATTAGTGCGCGTCAGTTGGCCGAAATGTTCTGCGACTGCTGTGCTACCTTGTGTTACAATATTGTTACTGCTTCGTGGATTTTAAAACAAAGTAATAATTATGAAATAGTTACCTATTTACTTCTACTTTAATGTTTTCGTCTCAATAAATAATTAAATAGATACTAGATATGCATTTATTGAGCAACTTAAACAGTTTTCCAGAATAAAAATTATTCCATATACGTTATATTTCGTGTATTATTTATAATGTTAATATGAATTAAAAATTATATATAATACACCAGAGATAAAAATAAATGAGAGATCACAGACATAATATATTCTGATTGCATGATTACTAGTAACATGATACTAATTTGATTTGTTATAAACTGAATTGACAGAAAAATACACAGTGATGGTCAGTCGCTATTGCAGTCCGTGCACAGTTGCAGCTAACTTCAAAAAAAGAATCAGAAATAATTATTTATATATTAAGTTAAATTTAAGTTAAATCAATATTTCAGCATAAAATAAAAATAATAAGAATAATTTGCTACATGTTATTCCATCGCAATCAAATTTTATACCAGTCATTGGTATTACACTACACATTACATAGTACTCGTATAAAAATTGTCTTAGATGTTTGTATTTAAACTTTCCAAAAAAAAATATAATAGTTTGCTTTTATAATGCAAGCAGACTTGTGTAATAAGTAATAAGAAATCCAAAATCAATAACATTATAAAAAGACAAATATATAGCTACTTTTTATAATGAAGTTGTTTGCTTTTATAAGAGACATTCTTTCCAGTGGCTTTTAATGTCTCCTCCACTATCTTCTGCGAGGACCGAAGCAACTAGTCTGCTTGCAGAAGTAGTTTCGTATGACGTTGCTTTAATGCATCTACCTCTCACCTTTCACTAAGGCTACACAGATCTTTGATGATTTAACAGCTGAGTAACGCCCTCCCTCATTGCGCAATTTTAAATGAGACAAGAAATGAATATTAGAGACACTTACTTCTTGGACACGGCGTTCCATTTTCTTTCCATAGCGATCTGTAGCCGAATTTAAGTTTACTTCAAAACGCCGGCGATGATTGGTGAGTCTTTGTGCAAAACTCAACATTTTCAATCTTTTTGTTTCGACGTCAACTGTGTGAGGTTTTTTGAATTTTTTTCCATTCCTAATCAATTTTTTCGAATCCACTGATAAAATGGGTTTAATCCAGTATCATATAAGGTTATGAACATAAAAGTTTCCATTGGCAAAGTATTAGCCAATTGATTAATTGCCCCTAAGTGCGACACTAAGCAGGCCTCATTCTTGCAAAGCACTGCTATGCGTCAATCACGCGCAGCTTTAATTCGGTCTTTAGGAATATTAAGTGCCATAAATTTTAAAGAATGTCGCTTCTTTAATGGCAAAGATCTTTCTTCGACCCATAAACGAATTTGATGTTCTAGTTTTTCCGAGAGTAATGGTATAGATGGTATATATGCTATATATGTGTTATCACCTCTAAGGACTAAGATGGAATACCTCACACGGTGTAAATATACCGGACCTCTGTCTCTGTAAATATACCCCTGAGACAGGCACAGAGCAGTGCAAGCTAGCTTCTATTTGGCGACAGAAATGTTCAAGAGGGTGGTACCTACCTACCCAGATTTACTGTAAGGTTGAAAAGGCGTCCTACCTCGTAAAGTATACGGGTTTTGACGCGTTTAAATTAAATGCTATAGATATGACAAAGTAACAAGTGGTAAGTGGAGTACATATAAAAAATGTTTTAATTTACTGCATATAGAGCAAGTATAAACAAACAACATGAATTTTTGATTTAGCACATGCTTTTACTAGCCTAACTTTTTATCACTTTGTATATAATATAAAACAGACCCACACTACTGGTAAAGGAGACTGTCTCTTTATTTTTGTTATAAAACTTACATTCATCATGCTGACACAAACGAAAAGATATTAAGCCTCATTTCTACAAGTTTGTAGATAAGTTCGAAGACGACGGTAGCCTAGTGGCAGGGCGCGGACCGCGAACTCAAAAAGGTCGTGTGTTCGAATCCGCCATTCGACTACTGGCGTGAACCACTTGTAACACAAGCAATTTAAGCTTACCACGAGTGGTTAAGGAGAATATTAGTAATGTTTATAGCATTGTTAATAATCTTAAAAAAAATACGTGTCGCACTCGGTGACTGCCGCGGTAAAGCTATTGCATAGCATTTTTTATCAACTTATGCAATTATAATTATTATTTATTTATTTTATTTATGCAGTTAAGTCTTTGATATTAAATCAAGTTACACTTTTTGAGCGTGGTGACCGATAAGAAAACAATTTTTTTTCTCTTATTGAATAAATGAGAAGTTAATATTGTTTAAAATATTTTTAATATCTTACAATACATGTAGTTAGTTAGCACCTAGTGTACACGCATACGTCTAGTCGCACGCACACAAACACCGTGCCGAACTCTGCCGAGTGCCGAAGTCTGCTTAACTGAAACGACGTTAGACGATGCACGGCTTTCAACGCCACACCTCCGTGCCCGTCGGAGTGGGGAGCGTGAGGTTTTTTTCGTTACGGAATTTCTGGATTCGGTCCCCGTGCTCAAGGCCCGCTATAGAAGCTATGCAATAGCTTAAAAAAGAATCATAGTGTAGTACGGAAAAGACTAAATCTTCGCTAATCTTTTCTGATTTCTTATTTTATAAGGAGTAAAATTAACTATCGAGCACATGGGTCATTCGATGGTAAATAGTTGTTGTGGCCAATAGGCATCTAATTATATCCTCTAATAAAGAGCAGATTAGTTTTTATCCCCAAAGACTAAGATAAATCCCCTCGTTACCAATTATTAGAGTCCCCGTTTCTTTTCAATCCTCATTTATTTAACACTGGAAATCTGTTAGAGTCTTTGCGAAATTGGATATTTGCTGTTAAATTCGATACTTTACATTGTAGTTTGCATATTTTCCGCAAGGCTTCTTTTTTGGAGCAGATTATAATTTAATATTGACACCAATTCCATCCATCTTCTTTTAGTTTCTCTCTGTCGCCTCTTACGACAGCTACGGGACAATATGGGGAGACTAATTACTATATAAACTACTTTTTGTAATAAGGCTGAATTCTATTGCTGAACGCTGATTTCTCTAAAAAAACATCTAGACTTGGAACATTTATTTCTGGGCCATGTAAATTATTGCCCGTGTGAGTATCGAAACACCTACCTCCATTGCAGTCAGTTGCGGTGGGCAAACGTTTAGGCTCTTTTTTATATAGAAGAGGGGGCAAACGAGCATGCGGATCATCTGATGTTAAGTGACGACCGCCGCCCACGATCAACCGCAACACCAGGGGAATTGCAGGGAATTTGGATCACTTATTGGGAACTATTTCTTTTCTTGCAACAGTAATAATTTAAGAAATTAAATGAAAGTCTTTCAAATTGAGTCAATTTTAAGATATACTGAGTTATATAGAAATATGATTTAGAATAAGCTTAATTGGCGAATTGTGGTCTTTTGTTTTTACCCAACTTATCTTGTAAGTCAAACTCCTCCATATTCACACAAAAAAAGCCACTTACTTCTGAAAACTAACATTTTCTTCATAAAAAGGTGATTGAAAAGCGAAAAATTTAAAATCTATGTAGTCTACTACAACGTAACTTAGAGAGGTTTTATTATTTAAAATAGGTGTTTAGACGATTTCACTTTCCTGAATATTTAATCCTTAAAAAAAAAACCAATTTTGTGTGAATTTGGAGGAGTTTGACTTACAAGATAAGTTGGGTAAAAGTAAAAGACCACAATTCGCCAATTAAGCTTATTCTAAATCATATTTCTATATAACTCAGTATATCTTAAAATTGACTCAATTTGAAAGACTTAAAATCATTTAATTTCTTAAAATATTACTGTTGCAAGAAAATAAATGGTTCCCAATGAGTGATCCAAAACGCCTTTATAGACTTTGCAGTGTCCAAAATCCCCACGGTTCTATCACAAAGATATAAATGATCATCTCCAATATGGCAAAATTGTTAATTAAACGAAAGTAAATACTTCGACTAAATAATTATATTTTTTTCTACGAAAAATGTGTCAAATTAAAAAAAAATACTACAATTTTTAACACCTTCTAGACTGTAACCACCAATGTTTGCATTACACTATATTACATTAGCGACGTCTCCAGCCAGCCTACTGCTTAGCGCTCTCTTATATAGAATATGCAAATTAATTTTGTATACACATCATCCTTCAGCATTAAGGTAATCAAATGTTAACTACAAGTTAACTAAATTTAACTACGTGTAACTACGTTATAATGTGATGTAATTTGTTTCACAAACGACTAACGTAAACAGAAGTTTTACTACGTGTATTTTTAAAGAGTCCTCTTTTGTTGTTACGAGTTAATATCAATAGTTAGACATATTATAGTGTTTTCTCAAAGAACTGTAATAACTTTTCTATAAAATTTTGAGAGGAAAATTCAGCTATTATTAACTAGACCACGCCCTAGAACACATGTATCATTATAATCGAAATGAAAATATTGTAAAAGTGCAATTCTCATAAGAAAACAATAAAATCTTTTCATTCGAAGAACTAAATAGTCATCACCTAACAGCTAACTTCGGACAAGATAAGACAAATTGGATAAGGACCGCTTATGATGTGTAAAAGTGCCGAAATCATGTTTGTAGCCTCTTCGTAACGAAGTTTGTAGTCATTCGTTTGTTCTATCTCTAGGAAGCTTTCATTAGTCAGTTAATCGTTGACCCCGTTGATCTAGCCTGGTAGTCGCGACAGAATAAGCAAAAGATACAACATCTCTTCGGGGTGCAGTGAGTCGAGCCGATTAGAAGGAATTAGACATTTCGAGCCGCTCTTCGCTGGATTCGGACAAATGGAAAAAGCTGGCGTAGTCATGACATAGCATGTCCCAGCCCAGAAATGAGAACACTCCATGGAAACACTGGAACATATGAAATAGAAAGTTTTAGAATGCGAGTTGCACGTGCCAGTGCTGTGTACGTTGTGTACCCTGAAACTGAAAACACTGAAAGAGAAATCCGAATTCTATCGAATTTTATTTAAGTTTTAAATTTTAATAAATCTTAACAACAGAATAAAACCTATGTAATTTTGTAAACAGTTACAAATGATTGAGAACTTCATATCTTTGTTTTAAGGTAGAATAGCAATACTGCTCAAAAATATAAAGACAAGGAAAAAAATATAGTATATAATATATAAGTAATCAATGACATATTGAACCGCAGCCAAATTAAATGCAAATTTATTCAATTAATCAGTCTATCAGACCGTAATCTTTGTCTCAAAGCAGTAATTTACGTTGAATTATTCGACCGTTCAAATTCATTTTAATTGTTGTAGATTCAGTATTACCAGCACCATAACGAAATGGTTCTGTTCAACTTAGCCAATGCCTGGTACTTAAAGCTCAGTTCTTCATGATTTTACCTGTTGAAAAAAAAATGAGCCAAAATTATATTTATAATTTTGTCTCATTCTACATCAATTTTCGTGTTACGATTTTCAAATTTATAACAATATTTTTGATGAAAAGGTAAATTTTAGTAACAATATGCATAAAAATAAAGTCTATAATACTTTATAATATTTTTTTATTTTATCTAATTTAATTTAAGAATGGGTTGGTAAAAGGAATTAAAAAAAACTTTTCAGATTAAGGATGAAATTAAAAATAATGAACTAAACATATTAAAACCCAGGTTGCATGAGTTTATAGCGGCACTGTAATGTCTCTCTCTCACTCAATGATGGATTCGTTACAGACCGAATAACAACCGAAGCCTATAGAGCTCCGGGACCTTTCTTTCTGCCTTAAGAGCGTGATAATCAAGGCAAACACACCCTGTGATAGGGGAGGCTAAGGACCAGCATAGAAAAAGAAACCCAGCAGCATATCACGCCGCCGGATAAAATGTACTATCTAAAGGAACACCTTGCAAGAGATCGCCCCTTTACCACCGATGGCTATAAGTTTTTAATTGATTGAACCCCTGCATGAATATGTATTTTCTTTGGGTTCCTAATACGCTACCCAAAACTAATCTATCAAACCGAAAATTAGAATTATATAACACACCTATATTTCTATAAATGTTTTTAAAACTAAGCTGAATAACAATAATTAACGATGTGAAATATTCTTTGAAAAAATCTATCAATGACAGACCGACAGATACCGATCCGTACGGATTATTGCCCCGTATTATAGTACACGGAATGCAAAAAAAATTGATGATAAAAATTTCATGGAAATTGTGGAGCACTAGCTGGCAGACCAGAAGTTACTAACGCCGTTACTCGATCCGTTGGACTTGCAACACGGATTCAACTCAGCTCGTCGGGTTTTTCCCATGTCGATACCGAGTACGCCTTTTGATTTTGCGATACTCGTATTATTAATTAATTGTAATAATATCGTTGCAACTAAAGCTATCATTTTTACCTAATTGTATATTGCTATAACACCCATCCAAAAATAAAAAAAATCTTTCTTTATAGCTATTTATTTTTGTAAAATAATATTATCACAAATATCGTAGTATAGATGACAATGCAACACAAAGTTGCGTACCGCATCCTTCCCTATAGCAAATGCCGGTAGCGATGCGGCACAAACACGCATCTTTAACATGGTACAATCACACAGTATTTAAATTATGGCTATAGCACGAATGAGTCGGGTCGAGCGGGGAAAAACCACCCTCTCACAAAATACTAGCGTAAAATAGTAGCTAAATGCTGCTTTTCGTATGCTGGGTGTACAGATATGGAAAACTTTCATATCGATAACGAGATAATAAGTCATTGAATAAAATTATTATTTACCGATTATGTCGCGTTTCATTACAACTTTAATTCATTTTTATTATTCCGACGTTTCGGGTGCTTTACAGCACCCATGGTCACGGGAGAGAACTGAGATGTCTGACGTTGCAAGTCATAGTTTGTAGGTAGGGTAACCGGCCTTCAGTTTTTGAATATTTATTTTTGGTCCGATTTACGCAATACGAGCTTATAGTTTGAATAAAACTATTATTTACGGATTTTATCGCGTTTAATTACTTTAATTTATTTTTATTATTATCTCGACGTTTCGGGTGCTTTACAGCACCAATGGTCACGGGGGGGGGGACTGAGATGTTTGACGTCCCAATGTCATAGTTAGTCCGGCTACCTTCAGTTTTTTTTTTAATATTAATTTTTGGTCCGATTTACGCAAAACGAGTTTATAGTATCATGAAGTCTTGAAGTGGTATGCTTGGGTTTTGGTTTAATTTTGTTAATTATAGGATCCCAAGCAGATGGTAGCACCCAACCATCTTCTCTATTGAAATTTGGATGTTTTTTAATTTCAATAGCCTCGCGTATCATCCTTGGTAGGAATCGGTGTTCTTTTGCGAGAATTTGTGGTTTATCAAATCTAATGTAATGGTGGGGACGATCTTGAACATGTTCGCAGACTGCAGACTTCCCGGAGCGTCGGTGCTTCACATTAGCTATATGTTCCTTCACGCGGGTTTTTATAAAAAAAATAAATTAAAGTAATTAAACGCGATAAAATCCGTAAATAATAGTTTTATTCAATGTGTAGTGTTCGCGTAAATTTAAGAAATCATTACGAGCTTATAGTATCATGAAGTCTTGCAGTAGTCATCGCCACACCATCTACTTGCTTGTAGAACTCCTCCTTCCACAATAGATAGCCAGATGTGAGGCAGTGTTCAAGTAATATTGCATATTCTTGAGACATGTTATTTTCTTCTTGCTTCCTAGTTACAATTGAGATGTAGCAGAAAGTTCTGTCCCTTAACCATAAAAATCCTCTACAAGATGCAGTTTGTACAAGCTAGATTGTGAATCCAAAAAACTCAAATTTTGTTAGATAAGATGGATGGGTGTTGCCATCTGCTTGGGATCCTATAATAAGCAAAATTAAACCCAAACCCACGCATACCACTGCAAGACTTTATGATACTTAAGCTCGTTTTGCGTAAATCGGACCAAAAATTAATTTTCAAAAACTGAAGGTAGCCGGACTAACTATGACATTGGGACGTCAAACATCTCAGTCCCCCCCCCCCCATCGTGACCAAGGGTGCTGTTAAACACCCGAAATGTCGGGATAATAAAAATAAATTAAAGTTGTAATTAAACGCGATATAATCCGTAAATAATAGTTTTATTCAATGTGTAGTGTTCGCGTAAATTTAAGAAATCATTATGAGATAATAAGGCATCTAAATTTAAAATCTAAATGCTCTATGTCGTAAATATATAATAACAATATAATGTAATACTAAATGTATGGGCCATGTATTCACTTACACTATACTTCATTAAAAACTCTTCTTATTTTGTTTTTTTTTTATGACACGATTTAAATAACCTGCAAAAGTAATAGACTGCGTATTACATATGCGCGTATGTACCCCTGTATAATTTAATTTTTTAACAAATCTTTCAATATATTGACTCTTGCCTTCAGTCTCTCTTAATTATATTTATATGTATACTATATGACAAAACTATTTCGTATTAATGAAATATCATGTTACAAAACGACCTTGATGTAGCTCCATGTTTCTCTTCTTTAGTAATTTTAATCGATAGAATATGAGAAGTTATTATGATATGGTATATCGAAGCGTTCCAGTAACAATATTTTAGAGAAATAATTAAAGCTCCTATGTTGGTTAAATAACAAGACAAGCTTAGCTGTTTCTATTGGATTTTATTAAAAATTGGGATTTATTTAGCCGCATTGATTTATACTTGACTCCTCGAATCATGATTGAATTGAATTCTGAGCTAAACTCAGTAATGAAAAAAAATATATAAATATACAAACGGCGTATGCTAGTAACAACTAGCAAGTTCTTTAGATATCAATGATCGCATCTTAATCTACAGATATATTATCTTAATAAGCACAGAAAAGCACTAAAACTTAATATTTTTGGTAATAAATTTCAGGAAAATTTACAAAGTAATTGTATTTATCATGAAATTTAATCTAAATTTGATGATGGCTCTGCAGCGAGATCGGAGACCCTTTTTAGTGGAAACGAGGCATTCCATCCTAGTCCTCAGGGGTGACAACACATCTGCGTTAATATAAATAACTTATACTTATAAAAAATAAATATAAAAAAATTTAATCAAGGTTAATTGCAGATGTCTATGGGTCAGAGCATCCACTTACCATCAGGTGGACTCGGTGCTCGTTAGTCACTCTTATTCTATAAAAAAATAAATATTATGTATTACTAACAAAATGATCTCATGAACGTTCAAGTAAAGTTAAATAATTATCCGGAAGGGATAACGGCGAAGAAAAACACTATTGCTGCTACATAAAATCCCTTCTTTCCGACACGAATTGTAATAGATTGTTTTTTTTTTTAATAAATTTAATTATTTCAGTTTCGGGTCATGCATCCCATGTTACTCCGAGACTTATTAGTTCGCATGTTTATGAGGAACTTGTAGGTGATGGGCTAGTCACTTATCACTTATTTTACAATTAACCACCTAAACTCATATTTTTTGGCTGGCCAAGTAGTTCACTACTTTGGACTCTGTCTACACCCCTTGGGATAGAGGTGTTACGGTATATCTGTATGTAATAAGTATGTATGATATTTTTGGAAATAGACATTTTTGATTTTAGTTTTATTTGAATAATAGATAAACTGAAACTAACTTACAGTACTAAAATAACAATCAATTTACTTGATAAGGACAAAAAAAGAAATAACAAAACCAAATTTTCACTCAAGCTATACCTGTCTTTTTATTTTCATTGCGTGGTTTTTGAACTTTTCTCAAAGATACTCTAGTATCCATACCTTGGAGGCGGCAATTAAAAAGGTAATATATTAAATGAATTGCAAATAACTGCGTATGCGCTGTTTTTTATTATTATCATCATCATCATTACAGAAAGCCCACATAGTACAGCCTTAAGCCACCTGCATCCATCGACTGCCTGCATCTCCAACCAATTCATTACTGCATTTAGTGGGAGGCCCTACAATTTACGTTGTAGAGCCATACTGCAGTTATATTAGTAGTATAGTTGAAGCACGAATGGGTCAGCTCGACTGGGGAAGGACCACGCTCACATAGAATACCAGTGTAAAATATCAGCTTAATACTGCTGTGTTTCGTATGGTGAGTGTAGAGATCAGCAATACCTTTCTTACTGGAAACGATGCATTTCACCTTAGTCGACACGGGTGACAAAGCAACTGATTATTTATTTTATTAATTTTATTTATTATAGGATCCCAAGCAGATGGTAGCACCCAGCCATCTTCTCTATTGAAATTAGGATGTTTTTTGATTTCAATAGCCTCGCGAATCATCCTTGGAAGGAATCGGTGTTCTTTAGCGAGGATTTGTGGTCTATCAAATCTGATGTAGTGACAGGGGCGATCCTGTACATGTTCCCAGACTGCAGACTTCCCGGAGCGTCGATTCTTCACATCAGCTATATGTTCTTTGACGCGGGTTTTAATTGATCTTTTAGTTTGTCCTATGTAGGAGAGACCACATTCACAATCAAGCTTGTACACTCCTGCATCTTGCAGAGGGACGTTACACTTGACTGATGGTAAAAACCGACCAATCTTCTTCGGCGGCTTGAAGTATGTTTTGATGGAAGCGCGCTTCAAGATGTAGCCAATCTTGTCAGTGACTCCTCTAACATATGGCAGTACAGCAGGTACACGCTCGACTGTGGCCGGCTTCACTCGTTCTCTGTGACGTAGGCGCGGGACCCGAAGCTTGTTGTCATGCAAAACTTGCTTGTGCTACCATCTGCTTGGGATCCTATAATAAATAAAATTAAATCCCAACCTAAGCATACAACTGCAAGACTCCATGATACCATAAGTTCATACTGTGTAGATCGGAACAAAAGTTAAATTTTAATCTATGGTAACCGCGGTTAACTATGACAGCTGGACGTTGAACATCTCAGTCCTTCCCGTGACCATGGGTGCTGTAAAGCTCTCGAAACGTCGGGTATTTAAAAAGTTAAATATACGCGATAAATTCCGTAAAAACTAGTATTATTTCAAAATACTAGGCTTCTACTAGAGAATTTTTCCCCATAGGCTATTTTTTTATAACAACGCAATATTATTTAATAACCAAACGCACCCAATATTCTAAAAAGCTTTTTTAAACGTACAAAGAAAGTTAATTCCATTAAATAACTTCATTTAAACCTTTGAATGAATTTGAAAGCTTTTGAATAAAGGAATAAACAGCACACTGACGATGCTATTACTCTTTGTATACCTCGTTAGTCATTTCTGTTAATAAAAGCATACTTCAATTCATTTTCGAAATTGGAAAAAAAAATCCTATTTTATTAACTTAACAGTGGTAGAGCCACGCGGCAGCTTTGCTGTTGCACCTATGGGCCGGCTCAAACCGGGGTGGTACCACGACCTCACAGAATACCGGCGTGAAGTGGAAGCTCTGCTTCCGCGTTTCGTCTGGTGAGTGCAGGTGGCCGGAGGCCCAAATCCCCCCCCCCATCAACATGGTAGCGGAATTAAATGATGATAGACTACCCCAGAAGGGTACCAGCACCGCAGGAGAATCCCTTGCTGAGCATCCACGATCATGTTTCTCCACTTCTGAGCGTGGGTGCTCAGGCTGCCCCGCGTATTCTGGGAGGGGGGCAAAAATCCGCTCAAGACTACAACTGCTCGGGGCAAACGGAGCAACAAAACCAAGGCGACCTCTGCCACGCTCTCCGTGAATTTCTGCAATATCAGGGTACTTCACTCTAACCTAAACGCCGTCCACTACCATCTCGTGACGGCGAGGCCGGCTCTGCTCTTTCTGACCGAGACGCAGGTGTCCTCTCCGGCTGATGTCTCGTATCTCTCTTACCCGGGGTACAAACTGGAACACTCCTTTGTGCCTCGGGCTGGAGTTTGCGTTTACGTCAGAGAGGACATCTGTTCTCGACGCCTCGGCAAACTTGAAGATTCGGACCTGTCCATCCTTTGGCTACGCGTAGACAGCGACGATCATCCGCGCGTCTACGGGTGCCTCTATAGGTCCCATAGCGAAACAGACCGACTCTTCGCCCACGTCCAAATGGCTACAGATTCGTTGCTACAACAGATGCCCTCCAAAGAGATCGTGATCCTCGGCGACTTTAACGCCCATCACGCCGAATGGCTTAGTTCACGTTTAACCGATCATGCGGGAAGATCTGTTCATGATTCTGCCTTGGCATATGGTCTGACACATCTGGTTACTTCGCCTATGCGAATTCCAGATGTGGAGGATCATGCACCTTCCCTGTTGGAACTTCTGCTGACCTCTCACACTGTAGTGCCCATTGGAGGCAAATCTCAGCCATGGTTTGGTCGCTCCTGTAAAATAGCATCATGCTATAAGCAGGAGTGCTACCAAGCCTGGGCTGACGCATCAGCGTCCCGGGATGTAAACACCAGCGCTCTAAAAAAGAAGTATAATTCCGCCTCTAGGTCCTTCAAAAGAGTCATTGCCAAGGCAAAGTCAGAGCACATAGGCAGAATTGGCGAGAAACTAGTTTGCCTTACTTCTGGAACCCGTGCATTCTGGTCTCTCGCCAAGGCTGTCCAGAGGAATTTCTGTCAGCCATCTTTTCCATCTCTGCACAGGGAGGACGACTCACTGGCCCATACCGCAAAGGATAAAGCCGATCTTCTAGGCTCTTTCTTTGCGTCTAACTCGACTCTCGATGACGGGGGAGTACGCCGCAAACCATCCCACGGTGTGAGTGCTCCATGCCGGAAGTGCAGTTCACACAGCGCTCGGTTCGCAAAGCACTCCTCTCCCTGGACATCCACAAGTCGAGTGGGCCTGACGGAATCCCCTCAACTGTGCTGAAGACGTGTGCTCCAGAGTTGGCACCTGTTTTAACGCGTCTTTTCCGGTACTCCTACTCCCTAGGCGTAGCCCAAAATCATGGAAGACGGCTTTCGTCCACCCGATCCCTAAAAAAGGTGACCGCTCAGACCCGTACAACTACCGGCCTATCGCTATCACCTCCTTGTTCTCCAAAACAATGGAGTCCATTGTAAACTGCCAGCTCATGAGGTACCTTGAGGACCACCAGCTGATTAGTGACCGCCAATACGGTTTTCGCTGGTGTTCCACAAGGCTGCGTGCTATCGCCAACGCTGTTTATTCTACATATTGTATCGCTTCCCCCCTCTCATAGTAATAAATATATTAAATACTAAATACATTATATTCCCCTTTATATTAAAAATTATATATATGTGACTAGGATAAATAAAATATGTTTTGGTCTTTCTAAATGATCTTTCTAAAGGTTTAATAATAGGCCGTTTGTAATATTTTGGCGTGATCGTCTTAGTTAGGAGCCTTATTTACGTTGTGTTTGTTTAGTAACTTAGTTCTTTTAGGTGTCTTTTGGAAGAATGAATATTCGCTAGATCAATTGAAAGGTGTTGGTAGTGCCTTATAAGCTAAGTGAACCCCGTTCACGAAGACAGAGCTCGAGAAAGGTTAAGAACATAAAACGTCCCAATTCCACTTGTATCAGGTTTACATTATTAATTTAATATTATTTATCCCTTCCCGCTCGGAAAAGGCTCAAAATATATTTATACAAAATAACCGATACAAGGTCTTTGCTCTTCTATATTTATTAAAAAATGTAGGGGGAGGCACACGGCTCCACACACGCCGTGCACGGTGAGCGCTAACCATTTTGATGCACTCCCCCCGAAGGGAACGCTAATTCGGGAACTGGACCGTAGTCCACAGCAAAATAACTGACGAACCAGCAAAAGAGGCTTGGCCCCTTGTTAGTGCGTAAGCACAAACATCGACCGAAGTCGCGCATGTCAATGCGTGTAAACGCCATACAGAATACGAACGAATCCAGCCACAGTGAATGTACGTCACACAGTTTAGGCAAATAGGTACACTGGCCGTAAACCCTCCGTGAGCGCCACCACCTGCCACACCGCGCGCTCCTGCAGACGTGATGTAAGTTTATGGCATCACCACCAACTGCATGATCAGCACGGCTACTAGCCGCAGAGCGTGTCATGAGTCTACCGCTCACCTCAAGGGAATGGGGTCCCACGTTGTGCGGCTTTCGGCCGCAGCCTTAAGAGTCTCCTCAGATCCTCCCGCCAGCTACCACCCGCATGAGGTCGACACATATGCTCCATCAACCAATACAACGGCAGATATAGCCAAAAGGCAGTTATAAGATAAGAGTAATAATTCGCCATCAGAAAGGGTTTGTGTCACTGACGTTGAGTAAATGCATTTTCGATCATGTTTGTCTCACCCACCAACAAGTTGCCTTCAATCATTCAAAGGTGGGAAAGTTACAGAAATATAATTACAGAGATATAATGTTATATAAAACATCGTGGAAGGCAGACAGTCTGCAGTCCCGTAATGAAGGGACCCGACTTGGGCAAAGCTACTCAGGCGTGAGTCAAACCAAGACGCAGAGAGCGCAATTGAGAATAGTGTCCCACCAAAAAACTATCGCAGAGATGCAATGCTGCAGAACGCAACAAGCATCAATACAACTATCGTCGGGTTTACACCATCCCAAGGTCCCCCATACATCCCAGCAGACATCACCACCGCATACCTCCATCGACCAGAACCATAAGAGTGCGTCGAATCAGGCGCAGCACACCCGCTGGATCTGCGGATCACAAGACGCAATACCGCAAGTAGCAGTAAGCATCAATGCAACTATCATACGGATGGCGCCCCCTCACAACACACCCACATGATCCCTTTTCAAGTGCCTAATAAGGACTAGTCATTTTGCTACAGTACTAGAAGCAGTCGGTCACCCAACCACTCCATACAATGCTTATGCATTAAGGAGACCTTCTATAACATGGAGAGATTGCTTTTGTATCATAGACCTTACTTTCATAAGTCATTAATATATATGGTTTGATCCCACGACCCTACTATTATAATGCATATTAATTAATCATAGAGACCTTCTATAGTATTGCTTTTGTATCATAGACCTTACTTTCATAAGTCATTAATATATAGGGTTCGAACCCACGACCCTACTATTGTAATGCAAATTCATCATGGAGACCTTCTATAGTATTGCTTATGTATCATGTGAGTTTAATATCATAATTCCCTAATATAGGACTAGTCATTGTGCTACAGTACTTCAGGCAGTCGGGCTCCCGACCACCCCATATATATGTACAACTGCAGGTATGTATCTCCGGCAGCTCCTCTATTTTTTTTTTATAGAAGAAGGGGCAAACGAGCATGCGGCTCACCTGATGTTAAGTGACTACCGCCGCCCATGATCAACCGCAACACCAGGAGAATTGCGGGTGCGTTGCCGGCCCTTTAGAAAGGAGTAAGCTCTTTTCTTGAAGGTCCCCAGGTCGTATCGGTCCGGAAAAATGTCTATACAATATTTCTTTTATACGTGAACTCCTTCCACAACTTAGGAAATTTCTTTTATACACGAACTCCTTCAACAACTTAGGAAAATTTTCTTTTATACATGAACTCCTTCCACGACTTAGACAATTTTCAACAAATTTTCTAATTATCTTATAAATGTTATTTATCTTTATTTTTATAATATTTTGGACTTGTATTTCTATTAATTATCTTATTTTAAATATTTTTTCAAGTTTTTAGTAAATTTATTTATTATGGAAGACAATATTTTGCCTTTAATTTACTATGTTATTGGTCTAATGTCTGAAATGTATTTATATTAACTTTATGGTTATAAATGTAATTTTATTGTTTAATATATATATTTTTAAGACTATTTTTGACGCCCCTTTATATTGAATTTAATTATTAATAATAATATTGGGCCGTCACAATATCAATGATATGTTGCAAACCCGTAACATTCATTCCTATGCAGATGACAGCACTGGTGATGCTCTTTACACCGGCCGAGCCAATATTTCTCGGGAAAACGTCCCCGAGTGCCGGGACAAACTTGTGTCTGAAGTCGAGTCTTTGCTGAACAGAGTCTCGGATTGGGGGCTACTAAATCTAGTCCAGTTTAACCCCCAGAAGACACAAGTTTGCGCGTTAACCGCTATAAAGAACCTCTTTGTCGTATCTCTTCAGTTTCAAGGCACTCCCCTTCTTGCCTCAGCCGGTATCTGAATCCTCGGCGTCGACATATCGAGTGACGTGCAGTGCGTGGTCACTTGGAAGAGAAGGCCAAATTGGCCTCTAAAAATCTTGGCGTGCTCAGCAGAGCGGGACAGTATTTCATGCCGGCACACCGCCTGCAATTTTACAAGGCGCAGGTTCGGCCGCACATGGAATACTGTTCCCGTCTCTGGGCTGGGGCTCCCCAGTACCAGCTCCTTCCACTTGACCGCATCCAGCGCAGAGCGGCTCGAATCGTCGACGACCGAGTGTTTTCCGATCGGCTCGATTCACTGGCACTGCGAAGAGATGTTGCATCTCTTTGCATTTTCTTTCGCATATACCATGGAGAGTGCTCTGAGGAATTGTTCGTATTAATCCCAGCCGCCAAATTTCGTGAACGCACTACGCGGCAAACGTCGCGATACCATCCACATCATCTGGATGCTTGGCGGTCCACCATTGTACGTTTCAAGAGGAGTTTTCTTCCGCGTACAACCTCTCTGTGGAATAGTTTACCACCAGCGATTTTTCCGGACCGATACGACCTGGGGACCTTCAAGAAAAGAGCGTACTCCTTTCTAAAGGGCCGGCAACGCACCTACAATTCCCCTGGTGTTGCGGTTGATCATGGGCGGCGATAGTCACTTAACATCAGGTGAGCCGCATGCTCGTTTGCTCCCTCTTCTATAAAAAAAAACTTTAAGCTGACTACATGGATACATAGTACTTAATATTGTTATAAATTAAACATAATTGTTCGTGAATTTACTAATAATTTCACAAATACAGTATCATCTTGGTGATAAATACGAGTACACTGTTACGTATTAGTGTGCGTAGTGAGCGTAAGCGTAGTAACAGTATCCGTCTAGTAAAAAGAATTCACCTATATCCCTGCTGGGCACAGGCCTCCCCTCATTTCTGAGTGGGTTATAGGGCAAGGAAGTGTCCACTGCGAAATATTCTTTTTCTTATTCCTCAGATATGCAGGTTTCCTCACGATGTTTTCCTTCACCGCCGAGCACGTGGTAAATCAGTACTTAAAATTGCAATTAACAATTTCTTTGGTGGCGGCGGGGATCAAACCCGGGTTACTCGCATTCTGTTATATTTACAGCGCTCGCTGTAACCATCTGAGCTACCACGGCTCTCCAATATCCGTCTAGTATATAATATATTGTTCAATTTTACAAATGTTGAAATAATAATAATTCTTTATTCAGCATCATTCGAGATTGTCGGTAATGAGGCCGTACTTGCTGCGAAAGCATGGTGGGCGTGGCTTTTTAAGTGCGCTCACCATGCATAATAGCGAAATACGCAGCCTCCGTAATAACTTCCCGACGGGATGAGATGATCCATTTTATACGGACGTCAGGACGTCATCTCGTATGACGAAGGGCTTACACCTCTACCCTTAGCCAACGAGCAATTGTAGGACCCGGCAGTACAGAGCATTTTACCGGGAGGCCGTTCGAAAAGAGAAGGAGTTCCACAGAAGGTACCACCAGGCTCTACATGAACCTTTAGTAGACACAGTTGCCTTCCTTCACTGGCTACGTTTTGTTGACCTCTTTGGGGAAATCGAGGGTTTTGGCTGTGCGATAAAGTATTAGGTTATTGATAACAACTATAGGAAATAAAAAAACACAGAGTCCACCTGATGGTAAGTGGATGCTATGGCCCATAGACATACACATTTATCCTCAATTAAGAATCAAAATGCAAATGCTTTGTCACCCCTGAGGACTATACTTATTGAAAATCACTTTTTTCATTTACCAAGCAAGAAACCCAACGGGAATAGTTTTTTTTTTTAAATAAGAGCTTACAATTGCAATTAACAACACAAAACAAATTATAAATAGCTTGGTAGCGATCACCCTTCTCAGGGCTTATTATCATCCATAAATTCCTTAAATATTAAAATAACCCTTTTTATACAAACTTAAATAAAGTTTTTAAACTATGTGTACTTACGTCAAATTTTGCATATTTTCTGGCATTTTGTTATAAAAGCGTATACATCGTCTCAAAAATGAATCACTGATTCTGTGGAGTCGAGTAACTGGTATCAAAATGGCGGGATATTGAAATTATGTAGTGGTTATTTTAGCACGGCCTTGTTGAGTTTTTTGCCTACAAAAATTTACTTTGACAAAGTCAAAAAAAATAAACTTGTTTTATTCATGATTCATGTAATTAAAGAATTTTTACATTTAAGAATTTAATGATTCGATTATTAGAATATTTTTACCGATTACTTAATTATTTTCCCGATTATTCGCTTAACAATGAATTTTAATCATCCAAACACTACGGTATTAAACATAGCGACATGTCATTGAAACGACGTCAAGTAAAAAAAGTTAATACTGGTTATTTTTTAATATTTTGCTTTGTTTGAAAAATTCACATTTAAAAATTTAAATAAAGTATGGCACCGTCGACATCTGCCGAGCTTGTTGCCATCCCGGCTAGTCACATAGGCATGTCATCTCCGGATTTTAGATGCTTTCTTACTCTGAGTACTTGCACAGATACAACCTAGTAGCCAAGGTTCTTAACCAAGAGCTCGCTCCGAAATACGATCTCGTGGATCGTAAACCGCCTTATTACAAGTACTTGCTGGATGCCGTGCTCGAAAATGACCGCACGAAGTTCTACTGGAACCCGTACATCATCACAAACAGAACTATTTTTGCGAATGAACCTAATATTGTGCTGATTGACCGAGCCCAGTCAAGGATATTTTTGGCTGACATTACCATTCCGTACGACGAGGACCTCATGAAAGCTGAAACAGATAAGAATACAAAATATCTGGACCTGGCTCACGAGGTGACCGACGTGTGAGGTGGTGAACATTATCTACTATATATGATTTATAATAATTTACTAGCTATTGGCTCATTGATCCGACAAACACTAAAAGTAAATAGTGAGAATATAAGTATATACTGCCAAGCTACCGCCACCTCAAAGCAAAATATTCTTTCATACACATACTAATTGAAGTATTATGCATAAAATATATTATTCGTTTATACTACCATGAGTTAGTTTCGTTATTCAGAATAATAAATTATGGGCCTTTGATATTCTAGCACAAAGAAAACTAGTAATACTGCGCCACTTGCAAAACATTAAAGCAGTTTGCTCCAACTCATAACATTGGTTTGTTAAGAGAAAATATTATAAAGTAAACATTATAGGTTAATACCATTCATTTTAATAAATTCAAACGGTGTTTTGTTATGAAAAGCGAAGGAAAATTGTTTTATTTTAATAAACAGTACAATTCATGTTCATGAATGATTTAGTAACAAAATTACCTTGGACCTCTTTGAATTTTACAATTTGTAATACAAAAGATAGACACGGGGATTTTCAAAAAATACCGATATTCACCAGATTGGGTAAACCTATTGGTCAGTGCAGAGCAAGTATCCGCGTTTTTAGATGAATTTGACGCCATTATTCGGTTAAACCTGGTCCATAAGTCAAATAAGACACCATCAAGTGTAGATTAGGTTGATGTGTGTAAAAAATATATATTTATTTTTATATCCTAAATTTTAAATTTTATTAAAAGTTAAAGAACTTTGTGTTTGCATTATTGAGCAAATGATATTAAAAATTGACAACGTTTTTCGTAAAAATGGATATCATATTATTAAGTAATGCTTAAAGTCGCCCTCTCTCTCTATTTCTTTCTCTCTCTGTTCACAAAATGGCAATAAAAAGAGACGTGTACAGAGATAACTACAACTTAATTTAAGTAAACCCTTACCACCGATTATAAGCAAGGCTCTAAACAAAAAAAAAACATAAAAAACGATTTCAAGAACTAAAAAATCATTTCACGTAATAACTTCTGAAGTCAGTGCTTACGCATAGCGTATCGAAGATTTAAATCCCTGACTTCAGAAGTTGTTACTTGCCATACTACCCAATTAACACATGGCCTGACCAAATGTCTTGTCATTTTATCTCGCAATGACATTTTTAAGCCAGATATCATGAAAACACAGAAATTAAAATAATTCTTCGAAAACTTTTTCGTACGTTATGGTCTAAGTCATACAATTCGCGGGAAATGTGGTTGTAAAAATAGTACATTGCCAACTAACCAACCCCCCAAAAGTTATTTAAAAAATTAAGCTGCCAACAATAAACCGAATCCTTTTTTAAAACATATTTAGATAAATAAATGCAATTTCAAATTAGATTCATGAAAATATTAGCAAACCCAAAAGTTAAGATTAAATTCAGGGATGATTATGAGCAAGGTCTTTCAGGAGTGTAATTTAATATCGATAAACGAGCAAATTAAAATATCATTTGCGACATGCGATAAGTATTATACAATCTTATGTAACGCATTGCGTAGTTTTATTCCCTTAAATAAGCATACAAGCAGAACGCATAAACTAATAATATTACAATATAAATGTGCTAATTATTATGATAAAAGAACTTTCCAACATTTAATACCAAAAGTTTATAATAATTTACCGCAAAAATGCCTTACGCATTAATAAAAAAACAGTTTAAAAATAACTTAAAAAAACTTTATAGACTAGTAAAATTTGAATGTAACGTGACGATCCATTATACAAAATTATAGGTAAGCTGTAATATTTACGTATGCATATATATACTTTATTTTATGCATGTTAGGAAGTCGGAGAGCATTTTTTCTGCGAACAAATTGCTAAGCAGTTTGGCAGAGTGTACAATCGTAAATGTGAATTTTTATAATGTTAAATAAATAAATAAAAAGACAAATAGTTCTACTAATTTTCTTATGTAATACGGTTTCTGTAGATGTAAATACTTAAGAACTTTCGATCGACCTTGGTCTGTGGCTACCCAAACTTTTTTCCTCTTTATATGTACGAGTATGTATATTTACGTAGTAGCACTACCAGAAATAGTTCTTCGTATTTTCCTTAAAATATCGAAATTAAAGATAAAAATATATCCGCTTTTCCTTTCATCCATTCGAGATTTCCTGCTTTGTGAAATATCTTAGCGATGAATCTTTATTGCCGTGTTGTTTGACTGGCGGAATTTGTACTGCTTCAAAGATTGTTTGAAATCAGTTTTTTCACCGCGTCTTATGTACATAATCTTGGTATTATATCGTCTACCATTATATTGTATTATATTTATTTAGTCGAAGCTCAATGAAGTTACAATCTGGGATCAGGTTTCCTCTAATTGCTAAGAAACTTATGAAGCAGGGAAGGGGTGAGCATCGCATTGCTCCCGTGTGAATAGGGACTGAAACATTCTTTGCTTTTAAAATAAATTTTGGGTGACAAACAGTCAACCTGATAGCAATAGGCTATACTGCCTTTGATTGATGTTGAAACTTTAAATAAAGTCACTAACCGATTCGTGTCTATTTCGCGGATGGAGAACCTATTAAACAAAGGCACTTACCGATGCATAGTCCCCAAGTACTAGGATAAAACTACACATTATCTGCAATAGTTAATTATATCGGCTCTTTAGTCTATGATAAATGTACACTATCTTTAATAAATTAAAGTGTACATTCATTTTGTGATGCAGCAATAGACACTTATACTACTTGAAGACAGAAATACGAAAGAGCCCAAGTGGACCTCCAAGCTGAAAAGGAACCCTTATATTTCGTTAAACCCAAATAAAAACAAATTCGAGCAAATACATATCTAATAATTAATATTTCGAATAATTTGATGTCATCCTGTTATCATCATCATAACCACTACAGCCCTTCAAAAGAATCTTTTCAAGTCTTCGAATAAAGGTATCTCCTGAGGAATATTACAAAAAGACGACCTTGAGCCACCTTCATCATTCGGTTATAGTTTTAGTTACATTTAAAGTACCGTGTAGTGGCGGTGTAAGAATATCTACTACCCCATATCATACCGTGGGTGTCGTAAGAAGCGACAGAGGGAAAAAAATCAAGAATATCTACTACATTCTCCATGGGGGATAAGTCGCTCGCGTCCGTAGGCTTTGACCACCTAATCCTAGGTCCACCCTACACGTGTCCCCCGGGTGGTGCTAAATGAGCGACAAGCCGATAGCACAGACTCGGCTACTCGCCGTGGTAGCGGCGTTATTACCATCCCATTCGCACCATGAGGAATCAAATTAAAGAAATGGCCGCGAGTTCCCGGCGCCACTTTAATGGGGCAGGGGTGCGAAGAATCTCCGGGAGGAAAACCGGCGACGAGGCTCGCCACCCGTCACGTTCTGTCTCCCGGAGGGGCGAAAAGTGGATTGCAGAGGCCCGTCTGGCTACGTTGAATGTATGTGGAGCAATGAATGATAAAATGGATGAAGTATGCGAGGTGATGTATGATAGAGGAATAGATTTGTTATGTGTAAATGAGACGAAACGGAAGGGGAAGGATGTCACTACACATGGCATGTATACCGCATACTGGTCTGGTGTAGACGAGCTCGAGCGCGCATGCCAGGGAGTAGGTATCATCCTATCAGAAAGAATGGTGCAAAGTGTGAAAGAGTATGAATGTGTAAGCCCAAGACTGCTATGGATACGATTGAAAGTGGGCTTAAAGAAGTTGTTTGTGCTAGGGGTCTACGCCCCAGACATGTCTAAGCCCACTCATATCCGAGAGCAGTTTTGGGAAATGGTAAGGATGGTATTAATGAAATGTAAGGGAAATGAAAATGTTGTTATGCTAGGAGATTTTAATGGAAGAGTTGGGGTGAGGAGGCTTGGTTATGAAAGGATATTGGGAACGTTTGGTGATGAAAGTATAAATGAGAATGGTGAAAGCCTCCTCACTGTATGTATGGAAAAGAATCTTTTTGTGACGAACACTTTCTTTCGCCACAAGAGGATTCACATGTATACTTGGGAAAGAGGTGATGATAGAAGCATGATAGATTTCATAATTGTGGATGAAAGATTGAGGGGCGCAGTGGTGGATACAAGGGTTTACCGGGGGTCAAACGTAGGAACGGATCATTTTTTGGTTTTATGCCGAATTAATGGTCTATTCAGGCGGTGGCGCCATCGGTCATCTGTGTCTACCACTGCGTTACAGCGTATTAGAACATAAAGATTACAAGATGAAGGTGAGAAAAACAATTTTAAATGTAGACTGAAAGAAAACGTAAGTGGTTTGGATGAATTATGTATGAATGAGTTAGACTTGGAGAATGTATGGCAAAATGTTAAGAAAGGTTTAGTAGATGCAGCTACCGAAGTATGTGGTGTTAGTAAAAGAAAGAATGAAAGGAAAAATAATACTTTGTGGTGGGATGATGAGATACGTACGGAAGTTGAAGCAAAGAAGAGAGCATGGCTAGATTTACTAGCAACTAAGGCTGGTAATTCTAGCGGTACGAATGATGATTTTGAAAGAAAAAAGGCAGTCTTTAGACATCTAAATAAAAGAGTAAAAGAAGTAGTTGAAAGGAAAAAGCAAGAAATAACGGATAAGAATGATAGAAGAATATCGGATAACTTCCAGGCAAATATTAAAATGTTCTGGAAACTCGTAAGAACTGCCAGGGGACGTTCAAAACAGCCTATAATGAATGCTATAAGAGATGAGAATGGCTATATTCTGAATGATGAAGTTTTGAGTTTAAAGAGATGGAAGGAATATTTTGAAAGCATGTTTATGAGTGAGGAGACAACGTATGAACTGAATGAAATAGGAACTCCGAAAGAAGAGAAAGGAGGTAGCGAGATAAGTATAGATGAAATAATGAAAGCAATGAAAAGCATGAAAGCAGGTAAGGCTGCCGGTTATGATAGAGTTTCACTCGAAATGCTAAGGGCTGGAGAGGAAGTGGTGGCAGGCCTGCTGCACACCTTGTTTAATGTATGCTGGGAACTGAAGCGGGTACCGGGAGACTGGTGCAAAGCCGTGATAGTCCCAGTATATAAGGGAAAAGGGTCGCAGCAGGACTGTAAAAACTACCGCGGTGTCAGCCTTCTTAGCATCGTGGGAAAATTGTATGCCAAGGTACTAATTGAAAGGGTCATGAAAGAAACCGATGGAAAAATTTGGGATGTGCAAGCGGGATTTAGAAAGGGAATGGGATGTACAGATCAAGTCTTCTCCATGCGCATGATAGCGGAGAAGTTTTTGGCCAAAAACCAAAAGGTTTTTTGTGCGTTCATGGACTTGGAGAAGGCCTATGACAGAGTGGATAGGAATGTGCTATGGAAAACACTGAACTCATATGGGTTGAGCGCTGGCTTGATACAGGCATTGGAATCTCTTTATATAACACAAGCACTAGAGTATATATATTCTCTATATATACTCTAGTGCTTGTGTTAGGATCAACGGGGTCTACTCCGACTGGTTTGGCATCCATAAAGGTATCAGACAGGGCTGTGTGGCTTCCCCGTGGTTGTTCAACCTATTTATGGACAGTTGTTTGCAAAATTTGAAAGTTGAAGAATGCGGATTAAGAATGGGTGAGTTAACCATCAAATGCCTTTTGTACGCCGATGATCAAGTTATTCTTGCGTCGTCGGCGGCTGAGTTGCAAATGATGGTTACATTAATGAACAGATCATTAAAAGAAAGGGGTATGAAAGTGAACGCAAGTAAGACGAAAATTATGGTTTTTGAAAGAGATGAAAGTAAAACGATATGCGAAATAAGAATGGATAGGGAGTTGATCGAGCAAGTAGATGAGTTTGTATATTTGGGTTGCGTATTTAGCAGGGATGGGAGATATGATAAGGATATAGAACGACGAGTGAACGCAGGAAACAGAGTAAATGGGGCCCTGCACTCTATTGTGAGGAGTCAAAATGTGTCAAAAAAGGCACGTATGGCAATTCACAATGCTGTGTTGGTCCCTACTTTAACATATGGTAGTGAAAGTTGGGTGTGGCAGAAGAAGCACGAGAGTAGAATAAATGCAGTAGAAATGCGGTCGTTAAGGAGTATGTTAGGGCTGAATCTGAATGACAGGGTGAAGAATTGTGTGATAAGAGAAGAGTGTGGTTTGCAAGATGATGTTGTGACCAGGATTAAGAAAGGAATGCTTCGGTGGTTTGGTCATGTGGAAAGAATGGATGAGGAAAGAGTGACAAAGAAAATTTATGTTGCAGAAGTGAATGGCAGAGTCGGAAAGGGACGTCCTAGGCAAAAATTTATCGACCAAATTGGCGATTTATTGAAAACGGGCCAAATTAGGAGTACCCTTAACCGACGAGCATGCATGCGTAGATGTATGGATGTGAAGGAGGCGAGAGAGGTGTGTCAGGATCGTGCCAAATGGAAGTCTGTAGTCTCTGCCTACCCCTCTGGGTGACAGGCGTGAGTGTTTATGTTTATGTTATGTTATGTTATTCTCCATATCATACCGTGGGTGTCGTAAGAAGCGACAGAGGGAAACAAATCAAGTATATCTACTACATACTCCATATCATACCGTGGGTGTCGTAAGAAGCGACAGAGGGAAAAAAATCAAGAATATCTACTACATTCTCCATATCATACCGTGGGTGTCGTAAGAAGCGACAGAGGGAAACAAATCAGTAAATAGGAAGCAGCGCCTTCCTAATTACGACTAAAATAAAAATTGTGGTTTCCAACCCACTTGCGAAGCGTGCCAACTATGGCAAATATCCATTCTGTGAAGCAATCTGTAGAGAGGTCTATGTTCAGCAGTGGACTTTAATAGGCTATAACGGTAACGGAAACATTAGAAATGATTTATTGTTAGAGAATATCAATATTGTGCCATACCATTAGTAAAAAAAAACAGGGAAACTTTAGCAATAGGGCTAGTGGATGGTTCTAACACAGTTTGCAGTAAGGAAGAATTGAAGAATTGAAAACCTCTCATTATGAACATAGAAGAAAAATAATGACACAGCCTATATACGTACCACCGTGGGATTATTTATGATAGTGTTATGGAGCGATTAGTTCGTCGCGCTACCCCAGTGAGTGGACGGATTCATGTTTCATCATGTTTTCATCCACTGTTTTGTTTTCGACATATTATCATAAAATAAAATATGATTTTTTTAATCAATTAATGTTTGAATGAAAACAATGAAACAGTTTAACGCTGTCATTTTAAATTACATATGATTCGACTCCTTACATTACTTAATACTATTGACTTATATATTACTAGCGTAAATCATTGACTCAATACATTCTTTTTTAATACTTATAACGGATGGCAAATGAGTTTGCGAGCCTTATGGTAAATGACTAATCGACAAAGCTGTAAGCTTATAAATTTTTATGTCAACTAAATTATAAAACCTCGACTAAATCTCTGCACACAGCTTAAAAAATAAGCTGAACGTAACTCTTTGATATAAAAAATCTACCCATGTATTGATATATGGAAAAAAATGGGAGTGTAGGTGTTTGGAACAGGGCGATGTTTGTGCACTCAAGGTAAGTTTACATTACGGTGCCTTTGTTTGAACGTATGGTTCAACCAATTAACTCCCATTCTACATACACAAGTGATTGAATATAAAATTGATAAAAACCATAAAAGAATTGTTGTTTGTAAAATCGGTTTACGGACGATAGTTTAACGTGACAACGCATAACAAAACATTGATGAAATTATTGGATGCTTTTATCAATAAAATAGCCGATCCCGCTTTTCGTTCGTTCGTGCTGCGCTCTCGCTCCAATCGTGTTCGGCTCGGCTGGAGCGTAACGGAACAATGAGTCATCCTTTTTCTTGCATGCAACCGGCGTTGATCGATTTATTAGACGTTGTTACGTCAAAAGATATGTGACATAACGACTACTGCCGCCTTATTATTAACGCTGTGATTTCCACTCCTTGATTCATGTCTTCCAACGGTGAACTTGCTAATCTCCAGTAAGCCTATAAATACCTGCATCTATCTTCGATCATGAAACAACCATGAGGACTACGATGGAATACCTTGTAATTTTGTACCGTAAAGGGTCCATAGTGTAGTAAAGTTTCAGCATATATACGTCCCACTGCTGGGCACAGGCCTCCCCTCATTTCTGAGAGGGTTTTAGGACAAGAAAGTGTCGGCCGCGCTGCCCCAATGCGTGTTGGCGAACTTCATAAGTCTTCGAAATATATTTTTTTCTTATTTCTCAGACATGCAAGTTTCCTCACGAAGTTTTCCTTCACCGCCGAGCACTTGGTAAATCAGCACTTAAAATTGCAATTAACAATTTCATTGGTGCCGGCGGGGATCGAACCCGGTTTGCTCGCATACTGTTATGTATACAGCGAGCGCTAACCATCTGAGCCACCACGGCTCTCGTAGATGCAACATCTCTTCGCAGCGCCTGTGAATTGAGCTGATCGGAAAGCACTCGGTCGTCAACGATTCGAGCCGCTCTGCGCTCGATGCGGTCAAGTGGAAGGAGCTGATACTGGGGAGCTCCAGCCCAGAGATGGGAACAATATTCCATGTGCGGCTGAACCTGCGCCTTATAAAGTTGCAGGCTATGTGTCTAATAGTCGTGCATAATTAACAGATTATTAAAATGATTAAAAATTACACATAAATTAAGCTTGAGAATATGCGAGAATATGAGAGAAATAATGCGCTTCGATAAACCGTACCTATCATATTTAATTATATCTTATTGAATCTTATTAATTTTAACAATAATTATTAACCCCATGCTGTGCTGTGTAATGTCGGCGTAAGGAAATCCACTACTCCGTATAGTCATTACAGGCGATAGAAAGAAACTAAAACGAGATGAGCTGCAGCATCTTCCCAATAACAATATAAAAACTTCAGTGACCTACCAAGGTAGGTATGGCAAGTATGGAAACTAAGGAGAAATATTAAAAAGTTATTTACGGGAGGCCGTGAACTTATGTAGACTTTCCATAGGCATATCAATGAATAAATTATGAACTCCATTCTTTTTTTTTTGGAAATTTAATAAATATTCGTTAATTAGTAAATAAATTATTTGTTACTTTTAGTATTGTGTTCATAAAGAGACTTAGTGTGAGCAGAAATTTCTGAACATCTGTCGTATTAGGAAGTCAAATTAGTGTCGTTTTCGTATTTTCATATGAAAATTGTATACAGTCGAAATTACGAGTGAAATTTGAAAAAAATTTTGGTTTGTAAATACAAATATGTAAAGTAAATTACAATAAAAACCAATTCTTAACAGAAATTAACATTCTACCTGTTAGTCGGAATATTTAATTTTCATATTCACCGGCCCGTAAAAGTCTACTGCTGAACATCGTTCGTTGCAGGAAAAATTGTTCTTAACAGTCACGATTGGCTGGTGGATTAACGATTGCAGTACCAGATGTGTTCCAAATTTGACACTTATTCTCGTGTTGGGGTATTAGATGCCTTAAACGCAAAGCGCGCAGGTATGTTCTACTAGCGCCTAAAAATCAAGAATCCAACGTTTTGTCGCATGAAAGCGTATGGTATGATGATATATATATATATATATATATATATATATATATATATATATATATATATATATATATATATCATCATACCATACGCATATATATCGAATGTGTCTCATATGATGCCAAAACACTTATGTGCAAATTGCAATCTCCAGTATTTAAGGATGTAATTTGACAGAGATTTGTACATCTTAGATAGTACTAAAGTAGAGTATAAAACAAGAAAAACTGCGTGCGAGAATAAGTGGATTGGATTAACGACAATGAACACTTACCCTTTTTTGCTGCAAACAATGTTAGCTGAGAATAATATGAGAAGATCGTGTTACAGCACACCACCTGATCGGTAGCAACGTCGTATATCAAGGTGACGAATACGTCATCAAAACAAACGACCTTACGATTTATTGATATTATTTTGAAATTTGAAAGCAAAATGAACATTAATTACGACATATAAATGCCAAATATAGCACCGATAAATCATATTATAAATATAGCGTTAGACCACTATTATTATTATTGTTCAATAATTATTTAATATTAACATTCATTTTTTACACATTAACATTTACATATTATAATATTTACAATTAATACTATTTTTATTTTTTTTTATTTATGTGCGAGCAGCTATGCAGGTCTAGGTAAAGAGACCAGTATCACTGCGACCTAGAAGATCTATTGTGATCGATGCTATGGCTATAGTTCACTGCTAAGCCCTATGTCTTCAATGAATTGAAGGAGTTGCTTAGCCGTGAGCAATTTCACTTCTTCTGGGCGTAGTAGATAGTGTCCTAGATGAGTGTTACGTTTGCGCATTAAGGGTCAGCAATCGGTTAGAATGTGTAGAGGTGTTTCTTCCGTTATGGAACAGAACCGACACATCTTTGAGTTGCTTAGTCCCAGGATGGACATGTGCTATTTAAGACAACAGTCTCCAGTTAGGTCTCTTGCCAGAATGCGCAATTTATTTTTAATTAATCCCAGGGCTTCTGAAGCGAATTTACGATCAAAAGCCCGGATTAGGGTTTTAGAATGTTTTAAGCCTGGTGTGTCAGACCAGATCTGAAGTGATTTATTGTGATAAAGAGTTTCAAGGGTCAATCGGGCTAGGCTTCTTGAGATTCCACAAAATGGCTCGGGTCCAAATTGTGTGCACTTTGAGCCCTCCCGTGCGAGTTTGTCGGCAAATTCGTTGCCTACAATCCTACAATGCCCTCGTGACCCGGAACCCATCTTAAAACGACCCTGTTGTTACAACCCAGGGCGTTTAAACGGTTCACGCAGTCTCCAACTAGCTTTGAGTTCACTAAGTTTGATCTCAGCGCCAACAGTGCTGCTTGACTATCAGAGTTTATGTAAATTTTTATGGTTGACGTAGTGTTTTTGCAGATTGATTTCCGCACACCGAAGTATGGCGAAAATTTCTGCCTGGAAGATAGAGGTATATCTATCCAAATTCATACTAAATTTGAATTTGGGGCGTTCCCCGTAAATTCCAAAGCCTACGTCGAGGCCCATTTTAGACCCAACGGCATACCATATGAGGCTACCGACCTCACAGATAACATGGCCATTCAGCCAGTCTTCTCTGGAGGGTAATTCCACTATATACTTTTTGTCAAAAGTGTATAGTGGACGCATGATATCAGAGATCATGCATAAGACAGGTGATTCCTTAATTGAGTCGAGCATGGATCTCAATCTGTAGGAGAGCAAGCTCAGACCGCCCTGGGCGTTAATCCTATAAAAACTAGCCCTCGCCTCCTTGTCTAGATAGAGATCTAGGGGCATTAGGTATAGAAGTGCATTAAGAGCCGCTCCAGGCGATGATCGCATAGCTCCAGTTGCCATTAGGCAGTCAGTCCTTTGTAGACTGTTTAGTCTGTCCGCAGCCGTCTTTTGGTTGGCCTTGTTACACCAAACAATAGAGGCGTAGGTGAGAATCGGCCTCACTATGCTGCTGTACAGCCATAGGACTATACTGGGACGCAAGCCCCAGTTGTTCCCGACCAAACGACTGCACGTACCTAAAGCAATTTTTGCCTTATGGCATACGTTGCTAAGATGAGAGTTCCACGTTAGTTTTTGGTCGATTGTTACGCCCAAGTACTTAACTTCCGTGGAAAATGGTACTTCTTTGCCATTAAGTTTTGGTTGGACTAATTTGTCCAACCGTCTCTTTTTGGTAAAGGGTATTATAACAGTTTTATCAGCTTTAACTGATAAACTGTTATCCCTACACCAGTTGTTTATGGTGTTTAGGGCTCTTTGTATTATTGACGATAAAGTACTTTGGCAAAAGCCCCTTGCAATTGTAACGGTCCCCCCTCTCTATGTATAAACATATTATTATATTGAGTATAATTAATTCTCCTTTATAATAAAAATTATATATATGTGACTAGCATAAATAAAATATGTTTTGATCTTTCTAAATGATCTTTCTAAAGGTTTAATAATAGGCCGTTTGTAATATTTTGGCGTGATCATCTTAGTTAGGACACTTATTTACGTTGTATTTGTTTAGTAACTTAGTTCTTTTAGGTCTCTTTTGGAAGAATGAATATTCGCTAGAACAATTGAAAGCTGTTGGTAGTGCCTTATAAGCTAAGTGAACCCCGTTCACGAAGACAGGGCTCGAGAAAGGTTAAGAACATAAAACGTCCCAATTCCACTTGTATCAGTTTTACATTTTTAACTTAATATTATTTATCCCTTCCCGCTCGGAAAAGGCTCAAAATATATTTATACAAAATACCCGATACAAGGGCTTCGCTCTCCTACATTTATTAAAAAATTTAGGGGGAGGCACACGGCCCCACACACGCCGTGCACGGTGAGCGCCAACCATTTTGATGCACTCCCCCCGAAGGGAACGCTAATTCGGGAACTGGACCGTAGTCCAGAGCAAAATAACTGACGAACCAGTAAAAGAGGCTTGGCCCCTTGTTAGTGCGTAAGCACAAACATCGACCGAAGTCGCGCATGTCAATGCGTGTAAACGCCATACAGAATACAAACGAATCCAGCCACAGTGAATGTACGTCACACGGTTTAGGCAAATAGGCACACTGGCATGTTCATTGTCGTAAACCCTCCGTGAGCGCCACCACCTGCCAGACCGCCGCTCCTGCAGACGTGATGTAAGTGTAAGGCATCACCACCAATTGCATGATCAGCACGGCTACTAGCCGCAGAGCGTGTCATGAGTCTACCGCTCACCTCAAGGAAATGGGGTCCCACGTTGTGCGGCTTTCGGCCGCAGCCTTGAGAGTCTCCTCAGATCCTCCCGCCAGCTACCACCCGCATGAGGTCGACACATATGCTCCACCAACCAATACAACGGCAGATATAGCCAAAAGGCAGTTATAAGATAAGAGTAATAATTCGCCATCAGAAAGGGTTTGTGTCACTGACGTTGAGTAAATGCATTTTCGATCATGTTTGTCTCACCCGCCAACAAGTTGCCTTCAATCATTCAAAGGTGGGAAAGTTACAGAGATATAATATTATGTCGTTATATAAAACATCGTGGAAGGCAGACAGACTGCAGTCCCGTAATGAAGGGACCCGACTTGGGCAAAACTACTCAGGCGTGAGTTAAACCAAGACGCAGAGAGCGCAATTGAGAATATTGTCCCATCAAAAAACCATCGCAGAGACGCAATGCTGCAGAACGCAACAAGCATCAATACAACTATCGTCGGGCTTACACCATCCCAAGGTCCCCCATACATCCAAGCAGTCATCACCACCCGCATACCTCCATCGACCAGAACCATAAGAGTGCGTCGAATCGGGCGCAGCACACCCGCTGGATCTGCGGATCACAAGACGCAATACCGCAAGTAGCAGTAAGCATCAATGCAACTATCATACGGATGGCGCCCCCTCACAACACACCCACATAATCCCTATCGATTTTGGTAACAAAGTTTTTATTGTTGTTATATAAAAAATATCACCAACGTATCATAGTAGCGCGCTACTAAGACGCCAATGAACAAAACTCCACGTATCATAGCGCTAATGCACTAAGACATGAAGTTGAGTATGCCTGTTACACTTAAAAGTGCTACCAAACACACTCATGATGCCAATCCGAAAGATAGACGACACATCGCTATGCGCAACGACGTCGCCCACAAACAGTATGGGTGTGCGATGTCCACGGGAAAGCCGTATTGCTACAAACAAACCCGCTTACCACCGGCACTAAGATGTTAATTGTATACCTCCATCGACCAGAACCACAAGAATGCGTCGAATCAGGCGCAGCACACCCGCAGATCCATCACAAGACGCAATACCGCAAGTAGCATTAAGCATCAATGCAACTATCATACGGGTGGCGCCCCCTCACAACACACCCACATGATCCCTATCAACCTTGGCAACAAAGTTGGTATGGTTGTTATATAAAAAATATCACCAACCTATCATAGTAGCACGCTACTAAGACGCCAATGAACAAAACTCCACGTATCATAGCGTTAATGCACTAAGACATGAAGTTGAGTATGCCTGTTACACTTAAAAGTGCTACCAAACACACTCATCATCCCAATCCGAAAGACAGACGACGCATCGCTATGCGCTACGACGTCGCCCACAAACGGTATGGGTGTGCGATGTCCACGGGAAAGCCGTATTGCTACAACAAACCCGCTTACCATCGGCACTTAGATGTTAATTGTATACCTCCATCGACCAGAACCACAAGAATGCGTCGAATCAGGCGCAGCACACCCGCAGATCCATCACAAGACGCAATACCGCAAGTAGCAGTAAGCATCAATGCAACTATCATACGGGTGGCGCCCCCTCACAACACACCCACATGATCCCTATCGACCTTGGTAACAAAGTTGGTATGGTTGTTATATAAAAAATATCACCAACGTATCATAGTAGCACGCTACTAAGACGCCAATGAACAAAACTCCACGTATCATAGCGCTAAAGCACTAAGACATGAAGTTGAGTATGCCTGTTACACTTAAAAGTGCTACCAAACACACTCATCATCCCAATCTGAAATATAGACGACGCATCGCTATGCGCTACTACGCCGCCCACAAACGGTATGGGTGTGCGATGTCCACGGGAAAGCCGTATTGCTACAACAAACCCGCTTACCACCGGCACTAAGATGATATGTCTAGGACACATCGGTTAGCGAGTCCAAGTTTACCTCGGACCAATTGCTCGTGAAGCAGCACACACGCGACCATAATATTCCTTTTCAAGTCCCTAATAAGGACTAGTCATTTTGCTACAGTACTAGGAGCATTCAGTCACCCGACCACCTCATACAATGTTTATGCATCAAGGAGATCTCCTATATTATTGCTTTTGTATCATAGACCTTACTTTCATAAGTCATGTATATATAGGATTCGAACCCACGACCCTACTATTGTAATGCATATTAATCATAGAGACCTTCTATAGTATTGCTTTTGAATCATAGACCTTACTTTCATAAGTCATTCATATATAGGATTCGAACCCACGACCCTACTATTGTAATGCATATTAATCATAGAGACCTTCTATATTATTGCTTTTGGATCATAGACCTTACTTTCATAAGTCACTAATATATAGGGTTCGAACCCACGACCCTACTATTTTAATGCAAATTCATCATGGAGACCTTCTTTAGTATTGCTTTTGTATCATTGAGTTTAATATCATAAGTCCCTAATATAGGACTAGTCATTGTGCTACAGTACTTCAGGCAGTCGGGCTCCCGACCACCCCATATATATGTACAACAGCAGGAATGTATCTCCGGCAGCTCCTCCATACAAGACATCTATACATGAACACCTTCAATAACTTAGGAAAATTTTCTTTTATACGTGAACTCCTTCCACAGCTTAGGAAAATTTTCTTTAATACATGAACACCTCCCATGACTTAAACAATTTTTAACAAATTTTCTAATTATCTTATAAACGTTATTTAATTTTACTTTATAATATTTTTGACTTGTATTTCTATTATTTATCTTATTTTAAATATTTTTTCAAGTTTTTAAATAAATTTATTTATTACGAAAAACAATAATTTTGCTTTTAATTTACTATGTTATTGGGCTAATGTCTGAAATATATTTTAACTTTATGTTTATTAATTTAACTTAATTGCTTCATATATATCTTTTAAAACTATTTTTGACGCCCCTTTATATTGTATTTAATTATTAATAATAATACTGGGCCGTCACAATCCACCCCCAAATTTTATGTTAATGACCCACACAGTGGAGTCGTTGATATAAAGTTTTACTATATTGAGAAAATATGTACTACACTCAAAATTTTGAACTTATGTGTATCTGTCCTTTCCTCTTTCAATCTGTTACAATTCAGTATATATTTTCATCCCACCTACCCCAGGGAATGGCCGCCGCCACACACCACTTCAACCACATCTATCCCAATGCGATAAACCATAAAATGTTATCTTGATAAATTTATTGTATATTACGTCGTTAAATAGTGGTTTTCTTTTGTTTTTGACTAACATTTTAAATCTTTAAAATATAATTCAGCAATGTTGTCTTTATATGCACAGTAGTTTGTATATGAGTTGAAATCAGATGGCTACACACCTACATGATAAATGTGATTGAGCCATTCACCCTGACCCAACTCCCCAAATTTATTCAATAAAAACATATTTTACAAAATTATCTTACAATCAATATTTACAGATAGTCATTAATAAAATTATTACAACATTTTTCTTATTTTTAATTAATTTGTGTCTTGCTCATAACTTTAATAATTTTAATCTATTTTTTCAAAAGGCCACCCACGGGACCAAATTATATTACAGTATTTATTCTAGAATGTATATAAGCCAAATCTATTATCTAAAATATTTTAATAAATGAATAGCATTAAAATTTCCCCCTAATTTCATTTGTTTCTGGGTTTGCTAAAGTATATACATTGTCAAATGGTACGGCTGCTATTATATGTATATGGCCCTTCATACGCCAAATTAAATTTACTCATAACTTTGTTATCTGCATCTGATCTACTAGATTTTGAAACTTTTAAACGCCAACATGATATGTCACTAATCTATTGCTCTTATCAAATTTTGTGTTTCTAATGCGGCTTGCCTCTTTTAAATTCTTTCGCACTTGCTGTCTAATCTGTTCGACATTATGTTTGATTTTACTATTAAACATTATATTGTCGAAAGACATTTCATTAGACTCGCCATAAAGAATCTCACATGGCGTGAAGCCTGTACTATTGTGATATGAATTATTATACAATTCTTCTATTTTAGGCAATATTATTGCCCAATCTTTGTGGTTAGCATGACAAAGTGTCCTGAATAATCTGCTCAACTTTCTACTCGTATTTACACGCTCTGTTGTATTTGGCCTAGGATTTCTTACTGTGGTATATATCGGTTTTATATTCAATTCTTTCATTGATTGTTTCCAATGATTACTTATAAACTGCTTCCCATTATCTGTCATTATTGCTTTGGGCTTTATAATCTCAACAAAATGCTTTACTTTCGTTACAACACACTTTGCTGTTGATTGTTTTAATGGATATAATTTGATAAATTTACTAAATGAATCTTGTATAACAAATATGAAAGTGTACCCAAAGGTACCTGATGCCAATGGTCCATATAAGTCAGCCATGACCCCACATCATGCATGGACCCACATATGTTATATTACTTTTCTTTGATAACTGGCATAAATGACACACCTTTAATTGCTTTTTAATGTCTTTTGTTAATCCTTTCCAAAAGAATCTATCTCTCACATATTTAATTACTTTATAGGGCCCTTGATGTACCATTACTATATGTACTTAGTTTATAACATCTCGTCTCAAAGGTACAGGTAAATAAATTACTTCCTTTAAATTTGTTTTGTAATATAATATATTATTTCTCAAGCTGTATCGTTTCAGTTTATCATTTTATTCTATTGTTGAAGTATTTAGCATCTTTAATTTTTCAATAATAGCCAACGACTCTGTATCTTGTGTTTGGTATACTGTATGGATTTAAACTTTTCTATCAATTCGTCATTCGATTCACTTTCTGTATACGCTATTTCTAAACTTTTATTTTTATCCTCTTGTATTAAATCACCATCAGGAGGGTAACGTGACAGCACATCTGCAACAATATTGCTTCTACCTGATATATGCTGTACTTCGTAATTGAATTGTTCTATATACAATATCCATCGAGTGACTCTGCCATTAAATAATTTCATATTATTAATAAACAATAATGCTTTATGATCAGTTAATATTATTACTTTGCTGCCTCTTAAATACGTCTCGAACTTCTTTAAACAACTTATTACAGCATAAAACTCTTGTTCAGTGACAGACCAATTCAATTCAGAACCTTTTAAGGCTTTACTGTGATAGCTTAATATTCTCATTTCACTATTATTATCTATCTGATAAAGTACTGCGGCCATACCCACACTGGAAGAGTCTGTTTTCAAATAATAAGGTTTACTAAAATCAGGGTGATGCAATTCTATTGTATTAATAAATTGTTGCTTTATAAAATCAAATGCCTTCTGTACCTTTTCGCTCCATTGGAACTTAGTACCTTTTTTAATAATTCACAAAGAGGTATTATACATACACTATAATTTGGTATGAACCTTCTATAAAAATTGCAAAGCCCTAAAAATGCTCTCAATTGCTTAATCTTTTTTGGTGCTGGAAAATCTTGAATTGCGCGAATTTTTTCGGGATCTGTCTTTATGCCTTTTGTTGAAATTATAAAACCCAGCATCTTAATTTCTTTACAAATAAATTCACATTTTTGCAAATTGCACGTTAAGCCAGCTTTGTTTAATTTACTTAAAACAATGTCAATGTGCTCCAAATGTTTGTCTAATGTTCCTGATGTTATAATGGCTAAATCGTCTAAATAATTCACACAAAATTCTTGGACTTCTGGACCCAATATTAAGCTCATGGCTCTACTAAAGCTTCCTACCGATGTTTTTAATCCTTGTGGCAGAACATTATATACATATGACCTTCCATTGAATGTGAATCCAGTATATTTTCTACCATCTTTATTTATTGGAATTTGAAAATATGCATTATTTAAATCAATGGTAGTAATATAATTCGCTCCATGGAATGAATTCAAAACATCTAATTGTATAGGTGGCTTCTCTGTTTCTGCAATCATTTTCTTATTTATGCTTCTAGCATCTAATAAGACTCCAATTGAGCCATCCCTTTTAAGTGTGAATGTTAATGGGCTACTGTAAGGTGTCGATGCCCTTGTGATGATACCAGCTTGTTCCATCTCACTTAATTTCTCTTCCATTTTCGATCTATATGCATATGGAATCGGATAAGATCTAGTAACTATAGGTTCATCATCGATCATTTCAATTTTATGTTCGTAGCAATTCGCTCTACCCAACTTGCTCGAAAACATATTCTTATGCTTTTCCAAAACCTTACTTAGCTTAGCTTTTTCAGCGGCCTCCAATTTTGATCTTATCTTTATATTTGTTAAATGATCATCAGAAGTTTGTGCAACGCAATTGTTATATAATACCGAATTACAGTTATATTTAAAAGGTATGAAGTAGTCTTTGTTTTTCAACTTAAATTCTATACCAATTGCCGTATTTCTAAAATCTATCAATATTTTATTTTTCTTGAGCCAGTCAAAGCCCAATATTAATGGTCTTATTAAATTATTAACAATTAAAGTTTGTGTTTCAAAGACTACTTCATCTATTTTTATAGGCAATATGATCATCTGTTGTATTTTTGTGCTGCGCTGCCCAACAGCACCTTTTATTTGCATTGCTTTAACTGGCATTACTGATATTTTGTGATTACCACTTTTAATTTGTAAAAATAAACTCTCTGAAATGCATGTGATATCGCTCCCAGTATCGAGAAGCGCATCAATTTCTTTATCAAATATTGAAAATTTAAGTTCAGACCTCATATTCCCTATAAATTCCTTTTGATATTATCTTCGTCTTCCTCGAAAACAGTTTGCACGAATAACTCCGTTATGAGCAAATCTGACTTGGTTTTTAAAGTCTTAATTATACTATTTACATTATTGTTATAACCAAGTCCTTCTCTATTAAAAGTTGCTTTTAAAGAAATGGGTTTTCGCAAACCCCTATTATTTTTGCCAAGTGTTTGACCAGGTCTCCAACCCAGCTTTAATAATATATTTAATGCTTTGTTCCCTTTCACATTATAAAGGATCGAACCGGGAACTAGTTCGACCTCTATTGCTCTAAATTTGGCTCGGAAGTCGAAACATTTACTTGTTCGTTAGTGAATTGTATTTCATTCATTTCGTTAACCTCCTTTCTTCCTTCTTCAGGTTTCCGCCATGATTTATATGATTGCTGTATTTCTTTTTATTTTCGCTCAACTTTATTATTAAATTTTCGTTTTTTCTCAGTATTGTAAGGTTAACGATCTTCTTCCTGTTTATCAATGTCATCTAAATTTCTCAAGAAATCTGTTGTCTCAATTATTGTCTCAATTTTAGCTATTCTCCATAACTGCTGCACTGTTTTAGGATAATGTCTAATAACATCAGCAACTAATTGTTTTTCTGGTATCGGATATGATAATGTCTGTGCTTTTTCAATGACATAAAGAAAGTAACCAACCATGGTGGGGTGCGTATATCTACTCCATTTATTTTGTACAAGGAATCTTCTTACTTTATTTTGTTCCTCTTCACCCCAAAATACTCTTAGAATGTCTGCTATAAAATCATCAAAAGTTGTCCAACGCACAATATTAATTCGAGCCCAATATTTGGCTTCACCTACTAAGCACTCTTGTGCTATTGATATTTCAAGTCCATAAGATGGGACTTTCTTTAAATAATTGGTGAGATCTTCTAAAAATGTTACTGGATGAGCCCAACAACCACATTATGTATATTATATACAATACTCTGTGGGGTCAGTAACAACTGAGGTGCTCGCCCCGTACACCTCTTCTTGGTTTACTTTAATTTGGTGATCTTTCGTTTGATTGATAAACTTTTCTTCGAGATCTTTTATTTTAACCTCAATGGTTTTCACTACATTCTTAATTAATTTTTGATGTATTTTTAATTCATTTTTAGGCTTTGCCTTCACTAAGTTTAAACTTTTCTTTGTTTTAGCCATTTTTATATTTATAAACTTTTCCAGTTTTTAGCACTGTTATGTCTTTCACTTATACAAATGTTACTGAGTACTTTTTACTTATTTCACTTAATAGTTTATTTTGTCTTAGTTAACTATGCACACACCATCTATAACAAACAAAGATATTAATAATAAAGCCCCACCCCCAGACTCTCAACCACCCCCAGCAAACACCATCCTCCAAGACACCTCTCCATTTCACGGACAACAAATTGGAGGCATAAAGCCTACTTAATAATTCTTATATAGACGACCTTCTTTAAAATAAATCCTGGTCACGGCACCAAATTGTAACGGTCCCCCCTCTCTATGTATAAAAATATTATTATATTAAGTATAATTAATTCTCCTTTATAATAAAAATTATATATATGTGACTAGGATAAATAAAATATGTTTTGATCTTTCTAAATGATCTTTCTAAAGGTTTAATAATAGGCCGTTTGTAATATTTTGGCGTGATCATCTTAGTTAGGACCCTTATTTACGTTGTGTTTGTTTAGTAACTTAGTTCTTTTAGGTCTCTTTTGGAAGAATGAATATTCGCTATAACAATTGAAAGCTGTTGGTAGTGCCTTATAAGCTAAGTGAACCCCGTTCACGAAGACAGGGCTCGAGAAAGGTTAAGAACATAAAACGTCCCAATTCCACTTGTATCAGGTTTACATTTTTAACTTAATATTATTTATCCCTTCCCGCTCGGAAAAGGCTCAAAATATATTTACACAAAATACCCGATACACAGGCTTCGCTCTCCTACATTTATTAAAAAATGTAGGGGAGGCACACGGCCCCACACACGCCGTGCACGGTGAGCGCCAACCATTTTGATGCACTCCCCCCGAAGCGAACGCTAATTCGGGAACTGGACCGTAGTCCGCAGCAAAATAACTGGCGAACCAGTAAAAGAGGCTTGGCCCCTTGTTAGTGCGTAAGCACAAACATCGACCGAAGTCGCGCATGTCAATCCGTGTAAACGCCATACAGAATACAAACGAATCCAGCCACAGTGAATGTACGTCACACGGTTTAGGCAAATAGGCACACTGGCTGCATGCGTAAACCCTCCGTGAGCGCCACCACCTGCCAGACCGCCGCTCCTGAAGACGTGATGTAAGTGTATGGCATCACCACCAATTGCATGATCAGCACGGCTACTAGCCGCAGAGCGTGTCATGAGTCTACCGCTCACCTCAAGGAAATGGGGTCCCACGTTGTGCGGCTTTCGGCCGCAGCCTTGAGAGTCTCCTCAGATCCTCCCGCCAGCTACCACCCGCATGAGGTCGACACATATGCTCCACCAACCAATACAACGGCAGATATAGCCAAAAGGCAGTTATAAGATAAGAAACATCAGAAAGGTTTGTGTCACTGACGTTGAGTAAATGCATTTTCGATCATGTTTGTCTCACCCACCAACAAGTTGCCTTCAATCATTCAAAGGTGGGAAAGTTACAGAGATATAATATTATGTCGTTATATAAAACATCGTGGAAGGCAGACAGTCTGCAGTCCCGTAATGAAGGGACCCGACTTGGGCAAAGCTACTCAGGCGCGAGTCAAACCAAGACGCAGAGAGCGCAATTGAGAATAGTGTCCCATTAAAAAACCATCGCAGAGACGCAATGCTGCAGAACGCAACAAGCATCAATACAACTATCGTCGGGCTTACACCATCACAAGGTCCCCCATACATCCCAGCAGTCATCACCACCCGCATACCTCCATCGACCAGAACCATAAGAGTGCGTCGAATCAGGCGCAGCACACCCGCTGGATCTGCGGATCACAAGACGCAATACCGCAAGTAGCAGTAAGCATCAATGCAACTATCATACGGATGGCGCCCCCTCACAACACACCCACATAATCCCTATCGATTTTGGTAACAAAGTTTTTATTGTTGTTATATAAAAAATATCACCAACCTATCATAGTAGCACGCTACTAAGACGCCAATGAACAAAACTCCACGTATCATAGCGCTAATGCACTAAGACATGAAGTTGAGTATGCCTGTTACACTTAAAAGTGCTACCAAACACACTCATGATCCCAATCCGAAAGATAGACGACACATCGCTATGCGCAACGACGTCGCCCACAAACAGTATGGGTGTGCGATGTCCACGGGAAAGCCGTATTGCTACAACAAACCCGCTTACCACCGGCACTAAGATGTTAATTGTATACCTCCATCGACCAGAACCTCAAGAATGCGTCGAATCAGGCGCAACACACCCGCAGATCCATCACAAGACGCAATACCGCAAGTAGCATTAAGCATCAATGCAACTATCATACGGGTGGCGCCCCCTCACAACACACCCACATGACTCCTATCGATTTTGGCAACAAAGTTTTATTGTTGTTATATAAAAAATATCACCAACGTATCATAGTAGCACGCTACTAAGACGCCAATGAACAAAACTCCACGTATCATAGCGTTAATGCACTAAGACATGAAGTTGAGTATGCCTGCTACACTTAAAAGTGCTACCAAACACACTCATCATCCCAATCCGAAAGACAGACGACGCATCGCTATGCGCTACGACGTCGCCCACAAACGGTATGGGTGTGCGATGTCCACGGGAAAGCCGTATTGCTACAACAAACCCGCTTACCATCGGCACTTAGATGTTAATTGTATACCTCCATCGACCAGAACCACAAGAATGCGTCGAATCAGGCGCAGCACACCCGCAGATCCATCACAAGACGCAATACCGCAAGTAGCAGTAAGCATCAATGCAACTATCATACGGGTGGCGCCCCCTCACAACACACCCACATGATCCCTATCGACTTTGGTAACAAAGTTGGTATTGTTGTTATATAAAAAATATCACCAACGTATCATAGTAGCACGCTACTAAGACGCCAATGAACAAAACTCCACGTATCATAGCGCTAATGCACTAAGACATGAAGTTGAGTATGCCTGTTACACTTAAAAGTGCTACCAAACACACTCATCATCCCAATCTGAAATATAGACGACGCATCGCTATGCGCTACTACGCCGCCCACAAACGGTATGGGTGTGCGATGTCCACGGGAAAGCCGTATTGCTACAACAAACCCGCTTACCACCGGCACTAAGATGATATGTCTAGGACACATCGATTAGGTTAATCATAGAACTTACTGGTTATTGTAATGCAAATTCATCATGGAGACCTTCTTTAGTATTGCTTTTGTATCATTGAGTTTAATATCATAAGTCCCTAATATAGGACTAGTCATTGTGCTACAGTACTTCAGGCAGTCGGGCTCCCGACCACCCCATATATATGTACAACAGCAGGAATGTATCTCCGGCAGCTCCTCCATACAAGACATCTATACATGAACACCTTCAATAACTTTAATACGTGAACTTTCTTTTATACGTGAACTCCTTCCACAACTTAGGAAATTTCTTTTATACGTGAACTCCTTCCACAGCTTAGGGAAATTTTCTTTTATACATGAACACCTCCCATGACTAAAACAATTTTTAACAAATTTTCTAATTAATCTTATAAACGTTATTTAACTTTATTTTATAATATTTTTGACTTGTATTTCTATTATTTATCTTATTTTAAATATTTTTTCAAGTTTTTAAATAAATTTATTTATTACGAAAAACAATAATTTTGCTTTTAATTTACTATGTTATTGGGCTAATGTCTGAAATATATTAACTTTATGTTTATTAATTTAACTTAATTGCTTAATATATATCTTTTAAGCAAGGAAGCCGCCGCGATCGCCGACAGTAACGGTTTCGTGCACTCCTAGTTTTTAAAAAAAATAAAATGTGTCTAGTGTTTAAACTTACTTAAAATTAATATCAATAGATGCAGTATTTTATTGGTGTTCGAGTGGTTAAATCATTCAGTGTTTTCGTGATAAATTGTGATAGAAATACTTCAATAAGTGTGAGAAGCACCGTAGTCATTTTTAAAAGTTGCAGTCAGTTGTTTATTTTGCAACGGGTATGCAATAAATTATAAGTCACTTACATTATTGAACGAACATTTATCTCCGTAAAGTGAATCGCTTATTCAAAGAGTATATCAGCGAGCAGTTGGCGCTGTGGCTTACGCATTAACGCAACAAGAAAATAAGTATAAGAGGCGTTAGATCGAATCCCAACGGCTGAGGTCTTTTTTAACTTTATTTACAAAAATTACTTAGTTTGAGATTAGCAAAACAATTAATATGAATTGCTCTGCCTGCAATAAGAAGCTACTTCGCACTGACCGCTACTTAGCATGTAATCACTGTCGTTCAAAATATCATATTGAGTGCCTAAATTTAAGTAAAGAACAATTTACGGCTTTGACTACTGAATATAAATCAAAGTGGATGTGTCCATTTTGTAGTAATATAACTAAACGTAAACAATCGAATGTCAATACGCCTGTCCAATGTACCACTCGTAGAGAAACCATTGAATTCGCCCCTTGAAAATTCAAGCTGTTCATCAACCGATTCCCAATTATTTTCCTCAAACGACGACAATCTCGTCCCAATGGGTAAAATTAGTACCTTATTGGATAAAAAACTTAATAATTATCTATCGGATTTCGTGGAAAGTTTTAGAAAAGCATTGAAGGATGACGTCAAAAACCTAGTACAAGCGGAGATGGACTCAGTTGTGCAGCAGCTTAAAGACGATTTTACTGTAACCACTAACTTTATATGTGATGAACAGTCTTCCCTAAAGCAAGAAATTGAAAATAAGAGTCACATAATAAAACACCTAGAATCTGAAACTCTGCGATTTCAAAAGGAGATTAATGTTCTGATGCGAAATTAGACCAAAGAAAAGGCTCTGGACCAGATGGTATTCCTCCTTTATTCATTAATAAATCAGCACTTAAAATTGCAATTAACAATTTCATTGGTGCCGGCGGGGATCGAACCCGGTTTGCTCGCATACTGTTATATATACAGCGAGCGCTAACCATCTGAGCCACCACGGCTCTCGTAGATGCAACATCTCTTCGCAGCGCCTGTGAATTGAGCTGATCGGAAAGCACTCGGTCGTCAACGATTCGAGCCGCTCTGCGCTCGATGCGGTCAAGTGGAAGGAGCTGATACTGGGGAGCTCCAGCCCAGAGATGGGAACAATATTCCATGTGCGGCTGAACCTTCGCCTTATAAAGTTGCAGGCTAGGTGTCTAATAGTCGTGCATAATTAACAGATTATTAAAATGATTAAAAATAACACATAAATTAAGCTTGAGAATATGCGAGAATATGAGAGAAATAATGCGCTTCGATAAACCGTACCTATCATATTTAATTATATCTTATTGAATCTTATTAATTTTAACAATAATTATTAACCCCATGCTGTACTGTGTAATGTCGGCGTAAGGAAATCCACTACTCCGTATCGTCATTACAGGCGATAGAAAGAAACTAAAACGAGATGAGCTGCAGCATCTTCCCAATAACAATATAAAAACTTCGGTGACCTACCAAGGTAGGTATGGCAAGTATGGAAACTAAGGCGAAATATTAAAAAGTCATTTACGGGAGGCCGTGAACTTACGTAGACTTTCCATAGGCATATCAATGAATAAATTATGAACTCCATTCTTTTTTTTTATTTTGGAAATTTAATAAATATTCGTTAATTAATAAATAAATTATTTGTTACTTTTAGTATTGTGTTCATAAAGAGAATTAGTGTGAGCAGAAATTTCTAAACATCTGTCGAATTAGGAAGTCAAATTAGTGTCGTTTTCGTATTTTCATATGAAGATTGTATACAGACGAAATTACGAGTGAAATTTGAAAAAAAACTTTTTGTTTGTAAATACAAATATGTAAAGTAAATTACAATAAAAACCAATTCTTTACAGAAATTAACATTCTGCCTGTTAGTCGGAATATTTAATTTTCATATTCACCGGCCCGTAAAAGTCTACTGCTGAACATGGATCCCATTTGTTGCAGGAAAAATTGTTCTTAACAGTCACGATTGGCTGGTGGATTAACGATTGCAGTACCAGATGTGTTCCAAATTTGACACTTATTCTCGTGTTGGGGTATTAGATGCCTTAAACGCAAAGCGCGCAGGTATGTTCTACTAGCGCCTAAAAATCAAGAATCCAACGTTTTGTCGCATGAAAGCGTATGGTATGATGATATATATATATATATATATATATATATATATATATATATATATATATATATATATATATATATGTATATATATATAAATTCAACGATAACCTTCCGACATTTTCCATACATATTTTAGTGCCACAGATTCGTTATATCTCTCTTTTAGAAAATATTTCACACTAATAATAATCTATATCGAATGTGTCTCATATGATGCCAAAACACTTATGTGCAAATTGCAATCTCCAGTATTTAAGATGTAATTTGACAGAGATTTGTACATCTTAGATAGTACTAAAGTAGAGTATAAAACAAGAAAAACTGCGTGCGAGAATAAGTGGATTGGATTAACGACAATGAACACTTACACTTTTTTGCTGCAAACAATGTTAGCTGAGAATAATATGAGAAGATCGTGTTACCGCACACCACCTGATCGGTAGATACGTCGTATATGAAGGTGACGAATACGTCATCAAAACAAACGACCTTACGATTTATTGATATTATTTTGAAATTTGAAAGCAAAATGAACATTAATTACGACATATAAATGCCAAATATAGCACCGATAAATCATATTACAAATATAGCGTTAGACCACTATTATTATTATTGTTCAATAATTATTTAATATTAACATTCATTTTTTACACTTTAACATTTACATATTATAATATTTACAATTGATACTATTTTTTTTATTTATGTGCGAGCAGCTATGCAGGTCTAGGTATAGAGACCAGTATCACTGCGACCTAGAAGATCTATTGTGATCGATGCTATGGCTATAGTTCACTGCTAAGCCCTATGTCTTCCCAAATTCATACTAAATTTGAATTTGGGGCGTTCCCCGTAAATTCCAAAGCCTACGTCGAGGCCCATTTTAGACCCAACGGCATACCATATGAGGCTACCGACCTCACAGATAACATGGCCATTCAGCCAGTCTTCTCTGGAGGGTAATTCCACTATATACTTTTTGTCAAAAGTGTATAGTGGACGCATGATATCAGAGATCATGCATAAGACAGGTGATTCCTTAATTGAGTCGAGCATGGATCTCAATCTGTAGGAGAGCAAGCTCAGACCGCCCTGGGCGTTAATCCTATACAAACTAGCCCTCTCCTCCTTGTCTAGATAGAGATCTAGGGGCATTAGGTATAGAAGTGCATTAAGAGCCGCTCCAGGCGATGATCGCATAGCTCCAGTTGCCATTAGGCAGGCAGTCCTTTGTAGACTATTTATTCTGTCCGCAGCCGTCTTTTGGTTGGCCTTGTTACACCGGACAATAGAGGCGTAGGTGAGAATCGGCCTCACTATGCTGCTGTACAGCCATAGGACTATACTGGGACGCAAGCCCCAGTTGTTCCCGACTAAACGACTGCACGTACCAAAAGCAATTTTTGCCTTATGGCATACGTTGCTAAGATGAGAGTTCCACGTAAGTTTTTGGTCGATTGTTTCGCCCAAGTACTTAACTTCCGTGGAAAATGGTACTTCTTTGCCATTAAGTTTTGGTTGGACTAATTTGTCCAACCGTCTCTTTTTGGTAAAGGGTATTATAACAGTTTTATCAGCATTAACTGATAAACTGTTATCCCTACACCAGTTATTTATGGTGTTTAGGGCTCTTTGTATTATTGACGATAAAGTACTTTGGCAAAAGCCCCTTGCAATTGTAACGGTCCCCCCTCTCTATGTATAAAAATATTATTATATTAAGTATAATTAATTCTCCTTTATAATAAAAATTATATACATGTGACTAGGATAAATAAAATATGTTTTGATCTGTCTAAATGATTTTTCTAAAGGTTTAATAATAGGCCGTTTGTAATATTTTGGCGTGATCATCTTAGTTAGGACACTTATTTATGTTGTATTTGTTTAGTAACCTAGTTCTTTTAGGTCTCTTTTGGAGGAATGAATATTCGCTAGAACAATTGAAAGCTGTTGGTAGTGCCTTATAAGCTAATTGAACCCCGTTCACGAAGACAGGGCTCGAGAAAGGTTAAGAACATAAAACGTCCCAATTCCACTTGTATCAGGTTTACATTTTTAACTTAATATTATTTATCCCTTCCCGCTCGGAAAAGGCTCAAAATATATTTATACAAAATACCCGATACAAGGGCTTCGCTCTCCTACATTTATTAAAAAATGTAGGGGAGGCACACGGCCCCACACACGCCGTGCACGGTGATCGCCAACCATTTTGATGCACTCCCCCCGAAGGGAACGCTAATTCGGAAACTGGACCGTAGTCCACAGCAAAATAACTGGCGAACCAGTAAAAGAGGCTTGGCCCCTTGTTAGTGCGTAAGCACAAACATCGACCGAAGTCGCGCATGTCAATGCGTGTAAACGCCATACAGAATCCATCACAAGACGCAATACCGCAAGTAGCAGTAAGCATCAATGCAACTATCATACGGGTGGCGCCCCCTCACAACACACCCACATGATCTCTATCGACTTTGGTAACAAAGTTGGTATTGTTGTTATATAAAAAATATCACCAACGTATCATAGTAGCACGCTACTAAGACGCCAATGAACAAAACTCCACGTATCATAGCGCTAATGCACTAAGACATGAAGTTGAGTATGCCTGTTACACTTAAAAGTGCTACCAAACACACTCATCATCCCAATCTGAAATATAGACGACGCATCGCTATGCGCTACTACGCCGCCCACAAACGGTATGGGTGTGCGATGTCCACGGGAAAGCCGTATTGCTACAACAAACCCGCTTACCACCGGCACTAAGATGATATGTCTAGGACACATCGGTTAGGTTAATCATAGACCTTACTTTCATAAGTCATTCATATATAGGATTCAAACCCACGACCCTACTATTGTAATGCAAATTCATCATGGAGACCTTCTTTAGTATTGCTTTTGTATCATTGAGTTTAATATCATAAGTCCCTAATATAGGACTAGTCATTGTGCTTTAGTACTTCAGGCAGTCGGGCTCCCGACCACCCCATATATATGTACAACAGCAGGAATGTATCTCCGGCAGCTCCTCCATACAAGACATCTATACATGAACACCTTCAATAACTTAGGAAAATTTTCTTTTATACGTGAACTCCTTCCACAACTTAGGAAATTTCTTTTATACGTGAACTCCTTCCACAGCTTAGGGAAATTTTCTTTTATACATGAACACCTCCCATGACTAAAACAATTTTTAACAAATTTTCTAATTATCTTATAAACGTTATTTAACTTTATTTTATAATATTTTTGACTTGTATTTCTATTATTTATCTTATTTTAAATATTTTTTCAAGTTTTTAAATAAATTTATTTATTACGAAAAACAATAATTTTGCTTTTAATTTACTATGTTATTGGGCTAATGTCTGAAATATATTAACTTTATGTTTATTAATTTAACTTAAATGCTTAATATATATCTTTTAAGCAAGGAAGCCGCCGCGATCGCCGACAGTAACGGTTTCGTGCACTCCTAGTTTTTAAAAAAAATAAAATGTGTCTAGTGTTTAAACTTACTTAAAATTAATATCAATAGATGCAGTATTTTATTGGTGTTCGAGTGGTTAAATCATTCAGTGTTTTCGTGATAAATTGTGATAGAAATACTCCAAAAAGTGTGAGAAGCACCGTAGTCATTTTTAAAAGTTGCAGTCAGTTGTTTATTTTGCAACGGGTATGCAATAAATTATAAGTCACTTACATTATTGAACGAACATTTATCTCCGTAAAGTGAATCGCTTATTCAAAGAGTATATCAGCGAGCAGTTGGCGCTGTGGCTTACGCATTAACGCAACAAGAAAATAAGTATAAGAGGCGTTAGATCGAATCCCAACGGTTGAGGTCTTTTTTAACTTTATTTACAAAAATTACTTAGTTTGAGATTAGCAAAACAATTAATATGAATTGCTCTGCCTGCAATAAGAAGCTACTTCGCACTGACAGCTACTTAGCATGTAATCACTGTCGTTCAAAATATCATATTGAGTGCCTAAATTTAAGTAAAGAACAATTTACGGCTTTGACTACTGAATATAAATCAAAGTGGATGTGTCCATTTTGTAGTAATATAACTAAACGTAAACAATCGAATGTCAATACGCCTGTCCAATGTACCACTCGTAGAGAAACCATTGAATTCGCCCCTTGAAAATTCAAGCTGTTCATCAACCGATTCCCAATTATTTTCCTCAAACGACGACAATCTCGTCCCAATGGGTAAAATTAGTACCTTATTGGATAAAAAACTTAATAATTATCTATCGGATTTCGTGGAAAGTTTTAGAAAAGCATTGAAGGATGACGTCAAAAACCTAGTACAAGCGGAGATGGACTCAGTTGTGCAGCAGCTTAAAGACGATTTTACTGTAACCACTAACTTTATATGTGATGAACAGTCTTCCCTAAAGCAAGAAATTGAAAATAAGAGTCACATAATAAAACACCTAGAATCTGAAACTCTGCGATTTCAAAAGGAGATTAATGTTCTGATGCGAAATTAGACCAAAGAAAAGGCTCTGGACCAGATGGTATTCCTCCTTTATTCATTAATAAATCAGCACTTAAAATTGCAATTAACAATTTCATTGGTGCCGGCGGGGATCGAACCCGGTTTGCTCGCATACTGTTATATATACAGCGAGCGCTAACCATCTGAGCCACCACGGCTCTCGTAGATGCAACATCTCTTCGCAGCGCCTGTGAATTGAGCTGATCGGAAAGCACTCGGTCGTCAACGATTCGAGCCGCTCTGCGCTCGATGCGGTCAAGTGGAAGGAGCTGATACTGGGGAGCTCCAGCCCAGAGATGGGAACAATATTCCATGTGCGGCTGAACCTTCGCCTTATAAAGTTGCAGGCTAGGTGTCTAATAGTCGTGCATAATTAACAGATTATTAAAATGATTAAAAATAACACATAAATTAAGCTTGAGAATATGCGAGAATATGAGAGAAATAATGCGCTTCGATAAACCGTACCTATCATATTTAATTATATCTTATTGAATCTTATTAATTTTAACAATAATTATTAACCCCATGCTGTACTGTGTAATGTCGGCGTAAGGAAATCCACTACTCCGTATCGTCATTACAGGCGATAGAAAGAAACTAAAACGAGATGAGCTGCAGCATCTTCCCAATAACAATATAAAAACTTCGGTGACCTACCAAGGTAGGTATGGCAAGTATGGAAACTAAGGCGAAATATTAAAAAGTCATTTACGGGAGGCCGTGAACTTACGTAGACTTTCCATAGGCATATCAATGAATAAATTATGAACTCCATTCTTTTTTTTTATTTTGGAAATTTAATAAATATTCGTTAATTAATAAATAAATTATTTGTTACTTTTAGTATTGTGTTCATAAAGAGAATTAGTGTGAGCAGAAATTTCTAAACATCTGTCGAATTAGGAAGTCAAATTAGTGTCGTTTTCGTATTTTCATATGAAGATTGTATACAGACGAAATTACGAGTGAAATTTGAAAAAAACTTTTTGTTTGTAAATACAAATATGTAAAGTAAATTACAATAAAAACCAATTCTTTACAGAAATTAACATTCTGCCTGTTAGTCGGAATATTTAATTTTCATATTCACCGGCCCGTAAAAGTCTACTGCTGAACATGGATCCCATTTGTTGCAGGAAAAATTGTTCTTAACAGTCACGATTGGCTGGTGGATTAACGATTGCAGTACCAGATGTGTTCCAAATTTGACACTTATTCTCGTGTTGGGGTATTAGATGCCTTAAACGCAAAGCGCGCAGGTATGTTCTACTAGCGCCTAAAAATCAAGAATCCAACGTTTTGTCGCATGAAAGCGTATGGTATGATGATATATATATATATATATATATATATATATATATATATATATATATATATATATATATATATATATATATATATGTATATATATATAAATTCAACGATAACCTTCCGACATTTTCCATACATATTTTAGTGCCACAGATTCGTTATATCTCTCTTTTAGAAAATATTTCACACTAATAATAATCTATATCGAATGTGTCTCATATGATGCCAAAACACTTATGTGCAAATTGCAATCTCCAGTATTTAAGATGTAATTTGACAGAGATTTGTACATCTTAGATAGTACTAAAGTAGAGTATAAAACAAGAAAAACTGCGTGCGAGAATAAGTGGATTGGATTAACGACAATGAACACTTACACTTTTTTTGCTGCAAACAATGTTAGCTGAGAATAATATGAGAAGATCGTGTTACCGCACACCACCTGATCGGTAGATACGTCGTATATGAAGGTGACGAATACGTCATCAAAACAAACGACCTTACGATTTATTGATATTATTTTGAAATTTGAAAGCAAAATGAACATTAATTACGACATATAAATGCCAAATATAGCACCGATAAATCATATTACAAATATAGCGTTAGACCACTATTATTATTATTGTTCAATAATTATTTAATATTAACATTCATTTTTTACACTTTAACATTTACATATTATAATATTTACAATTGATACTATTTTTTTTATTTATGTGCGAGCAGCTATGCAGGTCTAGGTATAGAGACCAGTATCACTGCGACCTAGAAGATCTATTGTGATCGATGCTATGGCTATAGTTCACTGCTAAGCCCTATGTCTTCCCAAATTCATACTAAATTTGAATTTGGGGCGTTCCCCGTAAATTCCAAAGCCTACGTCGAGGCCCATTTTAGACCCAACGGCATACCATATGAGGCTACCGACCTCACAGATAACATGGCCATTCAGCCAGTCTTCTCTGGAGGGTAATTCCACTATATACTTTTTGTCAAAAGTGTATAGTGGACGCATGATATCAGAGATCATGCATAAGACAGGTGATTCCTTAATTGAGTCGAGCATGGATCTCAATCTGTAGGAGAGCAAGCTCAGACCGCCCTGGGCGTTAATCCTATACAAACTAGCCCTCTCCTCCTTATCTAGATAGAGATCTAGGGGCATTAGGTATAGAAGTGCATTAAGAGCCGCTCCAGGCGATGATCGCATAGCTCCAGTTGCCATTAGGCAGGCAGTCCTTTGTAGACTATTTATTCTGTCCGCAGCCGTCTTTTGGTTGGCCTTGTTACACCGGACAATAGAGGCGTAGGTGAGAATCGGCCTCACTATGCTGCTGTACAGCCATAGGACTATACTGGGACGCAAGCCCCAGTTGTTCCCGACTAAACGACTGCACGTACCAAAAGCAATTTTTGCCTTATGGCATACGTTGCTAAGATGAGAGTTCCACGTAAGTTTTTGGTCGATTGTTTCGCCCAAGTACTTAACTTCCGTGGAAAATGGTACTTCTTTGCCATTAAGTTTTGGTTGGACTAATTTGTCCAACCGTCTCTTTTTGGTAAAGGGTATTATAACAGTTTTATCAGCATTAACTGATAAACTGTTATCCCTACACCAGTTATTTATGGTGTTTAGGGCTCTTTGTATTATTGACGATAAAGTACTTTGGCAAAAGCCCCTTGCAATTGTAACGGTCCCCCCTCTCTATGTATAAAAATATTATTATATTAAGTATAATTAATTCTCCTTTATAATAAAAATTATATACATGTGACTAGGATAAATAAAATATGTTTTGATCTGTCTAAATGATTTTTCTAAAGGTTTAATAATAGGCCGTTTGTAATATTTTGGCGTGATCATCTTAGTTAGGACACTTATTTATGTTGTATTTGTTTAGTAACCTAGTTCTTTTAGGTCTCTTTTGGAGGAATGAATATTCGCTAGAACAATTGAAAGCTGTTGGTAGTGCCTTATAAGCTAATTGAACCCCGTTCACGAAGACAGGGCTGGAGAAAGGTTAAGAACATAAAACGTCCCAATTCCACTTGTATCAGGTTTACATTTTTAACTTAATATTATTTATCCCTTCCCGCTCGGAAAAGGCTCAAAATATATTTATACAAAATACCCGATACAAGGGCTTCGCTCTCCTACATTTATTAAAAAATGTAGGGGAGGCACACGGCCCCACACACGCCGTGCACGGTGATCGCCAACCATTTTGATGCACTCCCCCCGAAGGGAACGCTAATTCGGAAACTGGACCGTAGTCCACAGCAAAATAACTGGCGAACCAGTAAAAGAGGCTTGGCCCCTTGTTAGTGCGTAAGCACAAACATCGACCGAAGTCGCGCATGTCAATGCGTGTAAACGCCATACAGAATCCATCACAAGACGCAATACCGCAAGTAGCAGTAAGCATCAATGCAACTATCATACGGGTGGCGCCCCCCTCACAACACACCCACATGATCTCTATCGACTTTGGTAACAAAGTTGGTATTGTTGTTATATAAAAAATATCACCAACGTATCATAGTAGCACGCTACTAAGACGCCAATGAACAAAACTCCACGTATCATAGCGCTAATGCACTAAGACATGAAGTTGAGTATGCCTGTTACACTTAAAAGTGCTACCAAACACACTCATCATCCCAATCTGAAATATAGACGACGCATCGCTATGCGCTACTACGCCGCCCACAAACGGTATGGGTGTGCGATGTCCACGGGAAAGCCGTATTGCTACAACAAACCCGCTTACCACCGGCACTAAGATGATATGTCTAGGACACATCGGTTAGGTTAATCATAGACCTTACTTTCATAAGTCATTCATATATAGGATTCAAACCCACGACCCTACTATTGTAATGCAAATTCATCATGGAGACCTTCTTTAGTATTGCTTTTGTATCATTGAGTTTAATATCATAAGTCCCTAATATAGGACTAGTCATTGTGCTTTAGTACTTCAGGCAGTCGGGCTCCCGACCACCCCATATATATGTACAACAGCAGGAATGTATCTCCGGCAGCTCCTCCATACAAGACATCTATACATGAACACCTTCAATAACTTTAATACGTGAACTTTCTTTTATACGTGAACTCCTTCCACAACTTAGGAAATTTCTTTTATACGTGAACTCCTTCCACAGCTTAGGGAAATTTTCTTTTATACATGAACACCTCCCATGACTAAAACAATTTTTAACAAATTTTCTAATTATCTTATAAACGTTATTTAACTTTATTTTATAATATTTTTGACTTGTATTTCTATTATTTATCTTATTTTAAATATTTTTTCAAGTTTTTAAATAAATTTATTTATTACGAAAAACAATAATTTTGCCTTTAATTTACTATGTTATTGGGCTAATGTCTGAAATATATTAACTTTATGTTTATTAATTTAACTTAATTGCTTAATATATATCTTTTAAGCAAGGAAGCCGCCGCGATCGCCGACAGTAACGGTTTCGTGCACTCCTAGTTTTTAAAAAAAATAAAATGTGTCTAGTGTTTAAACTTACTTAAAATTAATATCAATAGATGCAGTATTTTATTGGTGTTCGAGTGGTTAAATCATTCAGTGTTTTCGTGATAAATTGTGATAGAAATACTCCAAAAAGTGTGAGAAGCACCGTAGTCATTTTTAAAAGTTGCAGTCAGTTGTTTATTTTGCAACGGGTATGCAATAAATTATAAGTCACTTACATTATTGAACGAACATTTATCTCCGTAAAGTGAATCGCTTATTCAAAGAGTATATCAGCGAGCAGTTGGCGCTGTGGCTTACGCATTAACGCAACAAGAAAATAAGTATAAGAGGCGTTAGATCGAATCCCAACGGTTGAGGTCTTTTTTAACTTTATTTACAAAAATTACTTAGTTTGAGATTAGCAAAACAATTAATATGAATTGCTCTGCCTGCAATAAGAAGCTACTTCGCACTGACCGCTACTTAGCATGTAATCACTGTCGTTCAAAATATCATATTGAGTGCCTAAATTTAAGTAAAGAACAATTTACGGCTTTGACTACTGAATATAAATCAAAGTGGATGTGTCCATCTTGTAGCAATATAACTAAACGTAAACAATCGAATGTCAATACGCCTGTCCAACAAACGCTTGTACCACTCGTAGAGAAACCATTGAAGTCGCCCCTTGAAAATTCAAGCTGTTCATCAACCGATTCCCAATTATTTTCCTCAAACGACGACAATCTCGTCACCATGGGTAAAATTAGTACCTTATTGGATAAAAAAATTTAATAATTATCTATCGGATTTCGTGGAAAGTTTTAGAAAAGCATTGAAGGATGACGTCAAAAACCTAGTACAAGCGGAGATGGACTCAGTTGTGCAGCAGCTTAAAGACGATTTTACTGTAACCACTAACTTTATATGTGATGAACAGTCTTCCCTAAAGCAAGAAATTGAAAATAAGAGTCACATAATAAAACACCCAGAATCTGAAACTCTGCGATTTCAAAAGGAGATTAATGTTCTGACCAATCGTTTAACATCAATTGAAAAAAATTTCCCGTAGCAAAAATATTGAAATTCAGTTAGTACCAGAAAGTCGAAATGAAAATCCAATGCTGTTATTCCGCAACCTGTGTAAAACAGTAAATATTCAAATAGATGATGAGAACATTCATTCTTGCCGTAGAATTGCCAAATACGACATCTCCTCCGAACGCCCTAGAAATATTCTTGTAACTCTCATCAACCCACGCTTACGGGACCAAGTTCTCTCCGCATGTTATTGTTATAATAAAGCCAATAAAGACAATCCCTTGAATACCAACAACATCGGATTAAATTGCGAAAAGCGAAAAATTTATGTGACTGAACATCTTTCTCCGGAATGTAAGGCTCTTCATGCTGCTGCTAGAAATTTTGCAAAGGAGAAGAAATATAAGTATGTATGGGTTAAGTTCAGACGTATATATATTCGTAAGGAAGACACTGCGGCCTGCATACATATTAGAAATATTGAATGCTTAAACAAGCTGTCATAATATCACAATTTTTTTTCTGTTGCTATATTTGGTTTATGTATTTGGGAATTTTAATCTTGTATAATGTTAATTTATTATCAAAATGTTAATCGCTTAAGATCAAAAACAAAAGAGTTCTATCTTAATGTACTTAATAATGATTATGACATTATCTGTATAACTGAAACAAACTTAAATAGCACTATTTTTGACGGTGAATTCATTGACACTCGCTATAATGTTGTAAGGCGCGACAGACATCAATCAAATGCACGTAAATCTGAGGGCGGGGGGAATTCTAATTGCCGTTAAAAAAGAAATAAATTTTATTTATCAAGTTTCCTGGAATAGTGAGCTAGAAGACTTGTAGATCAGTATATTGCCAAAAGCCACTAATGTTAAAATTATTAATATTTGTCTCTGTTATCTTCCGCCAGATCTGCCTTTAGACTGTATCGATAAATTTTTTACAAACTGTCAAAACGTAATTATGCGATATCGCAACACAGAAGAATTTCTTTGTATAGGGGATTTTAATATACCCGACGTTGACTGGTCTAAATCATCACAATATAATTATATGATTCCTCTTCACCCGCGAGGTCAAAAAGCTAATCTGCTTTGTGATACCCTTAGAATATGTAACCTTGATAATTATAACAGTATATCAAATAACAACGGACGATTTTTAGACGTAATTCTTTTCAGTTCGAACAGCATTCAGGTTTATGAAGTGGAGCCATTGAGTCACTTAGATAACCACCACCCCTCATTAGTTGCAGATATTAATCTTGTTGAAATAAACTCAAATAATTTTAAAAACAAAAAACAAAAACGAAAAAATTTTTTCAAAAGCAATTATTCAAAAATAAATCATGAATTAAAATCACTTAAATGGCATAATATCTTGTCAATTCATAAAGATATTGCTTGCATGACTAACGCATTTTACCCAGAGCTTAGGAAAATTATTGCAAAACATACACCTATGACCAAAATTGACACAAACAACTATCCAGTATGGTTCACACCTGCTTTAAGGCAAAGCTTAGAAGAAAAACTAAAATATCATCGCCGTTTCAAAAAATATAAGAATCCTCGGGATTATGATACATTTTCCATGTTACGCAACAGATGTAAAAAACTTATTAAAAATGACTATAAAAATTTTGTATCGTCCGTCGAATCTTCTTTAGATGACGACATAAAATTCTTTTGGCGTTTTATCAATGACAAGAAAAATAATGCTAATAGCATTCCCGAAACGATGAAATATGGTAATCATACCTCCTCCGATGAAAAAGAAATATGTGACCTTTTCTCTAATTATTTCAGTTCTGTCTTTGCAAACCCAGAGGAGACTATCTTATATTCTCACAATGAATTATCCAATCGTAGTAATTGTACCCTAAGTGATATCACAATCACACCAGATCACATACAGCAAAAGATCGCGAAATTAGACCAAAGAAAAGGCTCTGGACCAGATGGTATTCCTCCTTTATTCATTAAGAAATGCGGGAAGGAATTAAGTAATCCCTTGTGTATTATATTTAATGCATCCATTAAGGCAGGTATTTTTCCATCAGTATGGAAAATAGCTCATATTGTTCCGATTTATAAATCTGGCGACAGATCAAATTGCGAAAATTATCGACCCGTAAGCATCTTGTCTTGCCTTGGTAAATTGTTTGAATCATTGGTGTATGATTCTCTTTATCATCATATTCAACTTTTTCTATCGCTTCGACAACATGGCTTCATTAAGAACAGATCGACGACTTCTAATTTACTTGAATACAAACACTATCTTTGCAGTGCTTTCGCCAAGAGAAAACAGGTTGATAGCATATATACCGATTTCTCAAAAGCATTCGATAGAGTAAATCATAATATCTTATGTATTAAATTAGCATGTTACGGAATACATGGGAGTCTGTTGAGATGGACTGAATCATACCTCAACAGGAGAAGTCAGTTAGTTACTATAAAAGGTTTCAAATCCTCACCCGTTTCTGTGACATCGGGTGTGCCACAAGGGTCCCGTTTAGGTCCTTTATTTTTTATTATGTTTATTAACGATCTCATTGATAAATTGACATGTCCATGCCTGTTGTATGCAGATGATTTGAAGATATTTTCCGTTATTGATACACTCAGCGATTCGTTCAATCTTCAGTCGAATTTAGACTCCATTCATAATTGGTGTAAGGAAAATCTAATGCATCTGAATACGAGTAAATGTTTTGTGTTATCATTTAGTAACAAGAAGCACAGACTTACATTTGAGTATAAAATAAATGGACAGGTACTTGATAGAAAATCCGTAGTTAAGGATCTTGGAATACTGTTTGATGAAAAGCTTACGTTTCGCGATCATTACGATCATGTAATATCTAAAAGCACAAAACTTCTTGGCTTTATATTTAGAACTGCAAAGACTTCTCCACCAAGCCATGAAGCTTTCTTATTTTGTACTGTTCCCTAGTACGCAGTATTTTAGAGTACAACATAATTATTTGGTTTCCATACTACGCTGTCCACGTAGATCGTATTGAACGTGTTCAAAAGAAATTTCTATCAATACTCTGCTATAGGTACGGTTTAAATAGGAGTCTGCCCTCCTATGAAGAGAAACTAAAAAAAGTTTAACATTATGTCACTACAAACTCGGTGTAAATATCAGGATATGACTTGCCTTTTCAAAATTATTCATTCTTTTATAGATTCCCCCACCCTCCTTTCATTTGTCAAGATTAATACTAAGCCCCATCGTCGGTATACTTTCCTAAATACTTTTGCTTTGCAAGTTTATAGAAATAATACGTCCTATTACAATCCTCTTGTAAGAATGTGTCGCATATATAATGACTTATTGATTAATAATAGTAAAAATATAGATATTTTTAATAACAAATTAAACAATTTCAAAAAATCTGTATTAGATATATTTTGTAAATAAGGCATTCAAGGCTTAAAATTTAAATTTAAATATGTAGGTTAATGAACATTATTTTAATAAAGATTTAATTTTTCAAAATTTTCCACAACATAAGTTCATAAATATAGTATGTTTATAAGTAAGGTTTTAATTATTTGTGCTGTATAATCGTTACCGTTACTTAATATCATGTTGTGTTGTAACTTTGTATTTATTATTTTCAATTGTTCATGTTTTGGTGTTATTCTGTTTTGTGTACCTAAATAAATAAATAAAAAATAAAAAAATATTTTTGATGCCCCTTTATATTGAATTTAATTATTAATAATAATATTGGGCCGTCACACAATGATCACAAGGTCATCAGCATAACCCAATGTGTCAATGCGTAGGTCTGCCATTTTGTACAATAGTTGGTCAACTGCAAGAGTCCAAAGAAGGGGTGACAAAACACCTCCTTGTGGGCAGCCTCTTGTGGTTGCAACCTCAATCGAGGTTTGAAACAGCGCTATTTTTGCCTTTCTGTTTGAGAGCATCGACTTCACCCATCTGATGGTTGTGGGGTCAACATTTTTAGATGTTAGGCCCCCAATCAGTAGTGATGTGGGGCTACTATCGAAGGCGCCCTCAATATCTAGAAAGGCACAAAGAGCTATTGCTTTATCCTCCAGTGCTTTTTCGACCCTGTCAATGACACTGATCAGGGCTGTTTCCGTAGATTTGCCTCTGCGGTAAGCGTGCTGGGTGTAATGTATGGGCCTCGTAGCTAGAGCTACATCTCTATCTATAACCTTTTCCAATGTCTTAAGAAGAAAGGAAGATAGGCTTATAGGTCTAAAGGACTTTGGTAAAGCGTAGTCCTTTCTACCAGCCTTAGGTATAAATAGAACCTTGACATTTGTCCGTTGTCCGTGTCGTTCTGGAATATATCCCCATGCAAAACTTGCTCTGAAGATTTTCACCAGATAAGGAAGGAGGATGTCGATACCTCTCTGTAGTTGGATGGGAATTATTCCATCCTCCCCGCTTGATTTAAATGGTTCAAAGGAGTAAACAGCCCACTGCACCAGGTTTGGCCTTATTATCTTTGCAGCCCTACGCCAGTCCTCATTGCAAGGCCTTTGTAGGGCTCTGAAAGAGTTCAAGGCTGAAGTTTTGTATGACCCTGGGAAATGGGTTGACGCTAGTAACTCCAATGTTTCTGTTTCACTATTAGTGAAGTTACCATCCGGCTTTTTAAGAAGCCCGATCTGATTATGTTTAGCTTTCGATAGCATCTTGTGTAGTCTTGCACTGCGAGGCAAAGACTCAACTTCCTCGCATAGCTTCCTCCACGATGCTCTCTTGGCTTTCCTAATTTCTTTATTATATTCAGTTAGGGCTGCACTATAAATGTCCCACTCTTTGGTTTTCTTAGCCCTATTAAATAGTTTCCTGGTCTTTTCACTAAGGTCTTTCAGCTTAGAATTCCACCAAGAAACTTTTCGTGTAGATGTCTTGGTTTTGACGGGACAACTGTCCTCGAAGGCTTCACGGATACCTACGGTTACTGTCTCCGTCGCTAACTCCAGACCTTCAATTGTTTTGATGTTTTTAGGAAACGTTTCCAAATTCCTCCTTAGGCTATCTCTATAGATATCCCAGGAGGTCGCTTTCGGATCCCTAAAAATAACGGTTTCAAAGGATGGTGATGCTCCAATCACAAACTTAATGTGCTTGTGATCAGACATCGAGTTTTCGCTACTAACATGCCAGTCATTTATCCGCCTGGACATGTTATTGGTAGCAAAGGTTATGTCTAACACTTCTTGCCTAGCATGCGTTACAAAGGTTGGTGTACAACCTAAGTTTAGGCTTACCAGGCGGTTGGAGATGAGAAAATCATAAAGTAACTCACCTCTTTCGTTGATGTTGGTGCTTCCCCAGGCTGTGTGGTGAGCATTAGCATCACAACCCACCACAAGTTCGGCGTTGTGTTTTCGGGCGAACTCCGCCACTCGCCAGGGATGCAGAATCTATCGATATCATGCGCGCTGGTATGCCTGATAGTGCTCGGCAGCGCAGCACTGGTGGGCGCATTCGGTGTCTGTAAGCACCAGATCAGCGCTGTGCTCGTAACCGGGGTCATGTACTTATTAGCTGGTAGGTACATAATTGTAGATCTTTCTAGATACTAAGAATATATTTAAATGCGTCATTTTACATTTGCTCTCCACTTCCAGGTCTATTCGCTATGTTCACGCTTATGATAATCCACTTTAAGCGGATGCAGCGCGTCTCCACTCGCAGTAGTCCACACGGGGACGATACAGCTGACGGCGTAGTCGGTCCTCGTGCACCAGCATTACCACTCCTTTCAGCTAGAGAGTTTACCACATCGTGGTCGCTTGAACTGGGTTGGGGGGGCGTAGCGTTAGCTACCACAACATCACTTCTTTGGATACTGTTATCCAAAATAATGAGATACAACCCTATATCTGCTATGCTGTTATAGATTAGATCTTGTTTACTTTATAATGTTGCAGTCAATTATCTTATAAATTTGATGTTACTGTCTCTGTTTAATCTCATCGCTTTCTGCAGTCTAGACCTGTTACAATTCAATAATTAGGCAGCGCACGTGGGATCTGCGTTCTCGCCGGGAAGATAGGCTGAGCAAATGATTACTCTGGCCCCTGTGCATCCCTTGAGATTTATGAAGGCTGTAACCAGGTCATCATTGCAGTGCTCTGGAACAGCTAAAAGTTCAATATTTTTATTATAAATTATACAAGCTCTGGGTCTACTGCCTTTGGTATTGACAAGAATCTTACCGGCAGCCGTCAATCCCAGAACTTGACCGTTGGCCACCCAAGGCTCTTGTATAAGAGCGAAGTCAATGTTGTCCCCTGCAAAGGAAACCTCCACCATGGCAGAAGCAGCTGCTGCATGGTGAAGATTTCCTTGGAGAACCCTCGTCTTACCCTTGGGTTTTGCCATTTATGGGCGTGGAGGGGCAGGAGTCTTTTTCGCCTGTTGAGGACGAGGACGTCCTTTTCCTGCGAACTTGACTCCCGCCTTTCCTTTATTCGAACCGCTCCCACCTCCCCTCCCCCGGCCTGGACGACACCAGCGGAGGCCGTCGGACCGAGGCGAAATCTGCGCCTTGGGTCTTCGTCACTCTCACCGGTGGCGTTCCAGCCTCACCCCGAGAGGTGGAGGGCTGGGGGGATTGGGGTTGGTTCCCAACACAACTCCCCCAGAGCCATACGCCAAACTGCTCGCCGGACAGGAGAGCAGAATAGGTGTTAATCTAGTCCTATTTATAAAATCAAAAAGTTAGGAGTAGACTAACCCCCGCCCACAATTAATACTAACTATACACAATATAAAAAAGAAACTATAATATAGAAAAACTAACACTAAAAATTTAAAAATTGTCAAGTCCTGCTCCCCGTGGTATAGTGCCAAGAACGCTGGCTGCGTTTCCTCGCTGAATAGCTATACTTAGCCTTTGAGCGAGGAAAGAACCAGCCCTCTTATCACCAGCAGCAACGACCGTGGATACAGTTCCTTTAGGAACTTCACTGCACGTGGACCCCACGGACCGATAGTCTCTATAGCAAATGGCACAAATATGTAGTCATTTCTCAAAGACTGATATTTGCGCCATTCTAAATTCGGTTGCCTCTGATGCCGCACTGGCTCTGAAAGAGGTACACGTTAGGGCCAGAGTGTCAACGCAAGTAGCATCCCACACTAGGGCTTTACCTCTCTCCCAAGGGACCAAAGTCATACCGTCGGGTCTCTTGCCATCGTCTCTAAATATCCCGCAAGGGTCTAAAACCGAGGGATATTTATGGATACAAGAGCCCTTCGGATGACTTCGTTCAAATAACCGTGTCGGGAAAACCTACCTACACTTTTTTTGCATGAAAGTCCGTGGAGGTCAAACTCATCGGCGCTGCTACCACAGGGGCACTGGTGAGGTTGACAAATTGCCGCTCCAAGCCGGATTGCTACGGCGATGCGCAAGCTCTCCGCATCAACCAATGTGCCGAGATTACTTGATGGTAGAGCGTGTAACCAGTGAATTTAGATGACAGTGATACTGTAGCCGAACTCACAGTATTGAAGAAAGACATAGATGAGAAAATTAAATCATTAAAAAAAACAATGTGAATGATGGACAAGGTGTATCATTTCATGATATGCACTACCATTTAATTTACTCCATCGTCGATGTTATACTTCTAGTGGGAGTGGTAGCAGCATGGCGTAAGGTGCAACGGAATTGGGTACAACCCTAATGTAGACACGACAATGGAAGAGCAGCGCGGCTCTCGCCCTCATCCTGCGCCCTATCCGCGAACCAGCAACTCCACATCACAACAGGATATTCAAATGGTGGACAAGGACATTTCAGGAAAACGAGATGTGAAATCACACGTTGCGTTCCTAAAATTAGTGTTCAGTTCATCACTGAACACCAATTTTCTTTTTATTTATATAAAGCTTTATAATATGTATTTTCTTATTTTTTAATTTTATTGTTTTATGTTATCTTATCTCCCGTGAATATTTCCGGTGAAACCGAAAACGTCTTTTTGTTTAGTGCATTTTCGTTATGCGAAAGTGTCGGGTGCATTCATAACAATTCATTAACATTTTTGTAACTGTTTTAAGTAAAGTGATTTTTACTATTTCGGATGTTATTAATTCAACATACATAAGAAACAACCGGACACAACCCGACAATATGCTTAATGTATTTGTTTATATTTTTGTTTTTAGTTTCACATAATACCGATCACTTACATATTATGAATAAATGATAAAATTTACTAGTATAGGGCATATTATTTTACACAGCTTTAAGAAAACTTTTGCGACAACGCTTGTTTGACATCATCAAGCATTAGTGCAAAATTGTTGGCAAATACACATCAACATAATCTCTCGTGTGTTTTAGCGGCATCAAGTTTTGTATTTAGCTGTGGCGTACATATAATTTACAAGTTAATAAATACGTGGATCTACTGCTTAAGACTTTTTGTAAATTTTCCTCATCCATCGTTCATCAACAGCAGGCTAGAATGACATATGCACATAATATGTTAAAGGTTTTGTTCACATAATCGTAGCTTTGCAAATATGAAATATACTGGGAAATGTACTGATGTTCGAAAATCTTGATGTATGTGTTGATAACCAGCATCAGACTAAGACCTAACTTATTGAGGAAACCTTTTAAAAAACACTAAATCATTTAATTTTAATTAGTTGTACCTTAAACCGTTGTCGGCTCTCTATTTAAAGTCGATTAATAATTTAATACAAGTAAAATATGTATATTAACAGTGACGTTTTACTGTAAATAAAAATGAAAATTTGCAGCACTCAAAAAGTCGTCGATGCTACGAACTAATGGGCAAAATACACGCAAAAGAATATCGTATTATGGAAAATGATTTCTTATATTTACGCGAATAATATACATCGAATAAAACTATTTTTACGGATTTTATCGTGCATATTTTTTTACTTATTTTTAATTCCCGACATTTCGCGTGCTTTGCAGCACTCATGGCAACAGGGAGCTTGTTTAATAGATGTCATAAAAATGACTAAAGACCAGTATATAACCAGTCAGCCAGTGTTAGACCACTGCCCTGCTGTAATACTTAACAAAAGCCTTTTCACTCTTAATTTGAAGATACCCAGGTGGTAATGGGATAGAAAGGCAGATTTAGAGTGAAAAAATTCAATATTTTACTGTCACCATAATCATCAACCTCTTAAAGTCCTCAAAACTGCTCGACATGAGCCTTTTTTGTTGTAGAGAGGATTATTAATAATAATAATAATAATAATCTTTATTTCGGACCAAAATTAATCCATAGTAGTGTTAGTAACAAATGACTTATAAACTAGTGTTAGTAAACATTAAAGTGTGGACAAACTTTTTCAAAATCGGAGAATTATAGTTCTCCGCTACTGTTTTTAAAATGCTGTCGTGACTATCTCTCACCCTTCTTAGCAGCGAAGCTGTTTTCTTACGTAGTATCACATGAAAGCCATCCGTGCGAGCTTGCGCAAACATCACCGACGCACTACAGTAGCGAGGTAGTCGCAACAACATTCTGAAAGCTGTATTATATTGAACACGCAGAACATCCAGCGACCTTTTAGCGTAATTGATCCATAGATTGCTCGTATACAGACTCTGGCAGTATGCCTTAAAAATTTTAACTAGGTCTTCATCGAGCAAATCTACGGGCCTTTACCCAAACCCTGCGTTCCCTCTCAATATCTACATTGTCTTTCAGGTCATTGGCAAGAAAATGACCTAGATATCTTTTTTTAATTTTTAACCCATTCAAGAACAGGTCCGATTCATCAGTCCTAGGCTTGCCCCTGAACATAAAGACAATGTACTCACATTTTTTGACATCATATGCCAAACCATGCGACTCAGCATAGGCTTCACACACCTTCACTAACTCTCTTACTGCCCTCACCGACGGTCCCAGCAGTACCATGTCATCTGCATAGCTGATGTTGTTAATACTAACCCCACCAACACTGCATCCGACGCGCATGCTGCTGAGCTCGCCTGTGAGAGCATCTATATATAGGTTGAATAATCTGGGAGACGTTAGATCCCCCTTCTTTACCCCGCATTCCAACCTATACGGTTCACTAAGAGTATCGTCCCGTTTCGCATGATTTATTTGTTTACTGTACCAATATTTGAGCAGACCACATATCTCTGACGGTACACCCCTGTCCTCTACCTTCCTCCAGAGCACGTCATATGAGACGAGATCAAATGTCCTGGAAAGATCAAGGAAACAGACATATACCGGGGTACCACGACCTACGTAATATCGAACGGTGTGCTGGAGACTTAAATTAGCACTTTCGGTTGATAGTCCTGGTCTAAACCCGAACTGTGTGTCATGCAGTTGAATGTGGTCACTTAAGATGGTATCAAGCACACCGTCCAACACCTTTGCTATGATAGTCGCTAAGGAAATAGGACGATAGTTACCCTTGTCAGAGATGTCTCCCGTCTTGTTCTTCACAATGGGAACTACTATTGTCTTCATCAGATTTGTAGGTAAGTAAGAGTGACTAATACACATTGTGTAGAACATGGACAGGACTCGCGGTAGGTGAAATCCAGCATGCTTCAAGTGCTCAATGCTGAGCCCGTCGTTTCCTGGAGACTTACCTCGGCTCATACCTTTTATGATACTGCGTATCTGTTTAGCAGAAATATGCACAAGGTGTTCCTCTCCTCCACAAGCGGTCTCAGCATTACCCACTTGTGTTGAGGGCCCAAATGGAGATTGTACTTTAAAATGTTCCATGAACATATTAGCGATGTCACTGGGTTCACTAATTCCTTCCACGCTCGTAGCAAGACTAGGCTTAGTGTCCAACTTACTGGTCGACTTCCAGAAATTTTTAAAATTCCTAGTTGCTCTTTGTTGAGCTAATCTATCCATTTTGATTTGCTTAGCATTTTTCTGATAAAATTTGAGTTTACTCTTAAAAAAATTTCGATTTTCACTCATTTTATCATAAATAGGACCAGATAAGGGACGACCACTGAGTACCCAGGCTTTAAAACTACATCTGGCCTCATAGTGAGCGTCTTTTACATAGCTGTTCCACCCACACACGCGCTTACCCCGCCTTGGTCCCCCCTTACAAGTCACTCTGGATTCCTTAGCCGCCTCAGATAATATACTTACAATCTGTTCATACAAATTATCTAATACGACCCTATGTTCGGCCAAGCCACAGAAGCCATTCGCACAGTTTGTAAACTCATGAGGAAAGTCAATGTCCCACAATTTGCTATTACAAAGGTTTTGGTAACATTTCGTTTCTACGTTTGTTCTTTCACCCCATAAGACCAGGTTTTTATCATGACTTCCAACTGTCCGTTTAGGCCTAACCACCTGTAAGTTACATTCTAAATATATTGGTAAGTGATCAGAAATGTAAACATCTTTGGAGACACCTACACACTTAATTGCATTCCAGGCTGATTTGGATATTAAACAGTGATCTAGCCTCCTCCTACTTCCATGAGCGTCACTTATGAAGGTGTAGGTATCACCGTCCACTCCCAATGCTTCTACATCCGCACAAACCCACGACTGATCAGAACAAAAGTTATTCAGTTCATTAAAAATAGTTCAATTATTGAAATAATACTAGTTTTTACGGAATTTATCGCGTATAATTTAACTTTTTAAATACCCGACGTTTCGAGAGCTTTACAGCACCCATGGTCACGGGGGGGGGGGACTGAGATGTTCAACGTCCAGATGTCATAGTTAACCGCGGTTACCATAGATTAAAATTTATCTTTTGTGCTGATCTAATCAGTGTGAAGTTATGGTATCATGAAGTCTTGCAGTTATATGCTTGGGTTGGGATTTAATTTTATTTATTATAGGATCCCAAGCAGATGGTAGCACCCAGCCATCTTCTCTATTAAAATTAGGATGTTTTTTGATTTCAATAGCCTCACGAATCATCCTTGGAAGGAATCGGCGTTCTTTAGCGAGGATTTGTGGTCTATCAAATCTGATGTAGTGACGGGGGCGATCCTGTACGTGTTCACAGACTGCAGACTTCCCGGAGCGTCGTAAAGCTCTCGATACGTCGGGTATTTAAAAAGTTAAATATACGCGATAAATTCCGTAAAAACTAGTATTATTTCAATGTGTAGTGTTCGCGTAAATATAAGAAATCATTATGTAGAGAGGATTAGTTTTAATTGTCACCTCTCTGTATGCATTAGTGACAAACGAGGTACGGTTATTATGATAATAATCCACCTGCTATTAATGTTCAAAAATAAGGCCGAAGGCAACAAAACAATAAGGGAGGACACAACATACTGACAGTTACTGTTACAATATTTAAACTCCACTGCTGAATGTAGGCCTAACCCATAGATTGCCTTACAGAAGTTTAATTATATGCCATAGTTGGCATTGACATGGCAAGCGCTGTTTTTTTTATTTTATCCGTTATTAGTAAAATGCTGCTGTCAATTTCCTGATTTATTTTGATATTACCAATATATGTGGGGAATTTACTTTATGTAGCAACCTCAGCTTCAAAAGATAGTATAATTATCAGTATAATGACATAAAACACTATTATCGACTATTTAATTACATATAGTGAGCTGTTCCAGTTCAAGGAACGGGCGCTCGCTGTAAATTACACAGTACGCAAGCGATCAGAGTTCAAATCACACGACACCAATAAAATTATTGATTGCATTTTATTTGCAATTTTTGGGATATAATCGTGGAGAAACCTAAATGACTGAGAAATAAAAGATATTTAGAAGATGTATGAAATTATGTTCATTATTGTTTTAGATAAAATGTTCATTAATAATAAATCAAATACAGATATTATTAAATATTGAATTTGAAAAGTAATAATAATAATTTATTTTGATTTTCAAATAATCGATGGTACAAAACATAACGAAACACACAAATTTTAGTGCGAGGGACTGGTGTCCAAACTGGGAAGGCCAGGTAATTCATCATACAGAGGACCTGTATGATGGATCAATATGCCTGTACCCTACGGATAGATACAATCTTTCTATGAAAATACAGATACACTGTCTGAAATTGTCTGTTAGATTACTTTTGCTACGTATTCTAAGCTTATCCTATTAGTATTATCGAAACAAACACGACTTTGATCCTAGGATTATACTTGTCTAACTAATCACTGTCTTACATCTTTTCATATAATTTGGAAATTTTTTCAGTGTACCCTTTTATACAACTCTTGCCTACAATCATTGCATAATTTACACCAAAAAAAAAAAAGTTTATAACGAGCATACAGTTTAATAAGTGGTAGAGCAACGCTGCAGCTATACTATAGTAGTAGCAAGAACAGGGTGGCTCGAACGCGAAAGGGCCACGCTTTCACAGAATATATAACACAATATAGCAGCTTACTGCTGATGTGTTGTTTAGTATGGTGAGTATAGAGAATTGGAGAATCTTTTTACTGGAAACGAGCTATTTCTTCTTATTCTTCGGGGATCACAACGTAATATTATGTATTGCAAGCAGATCATAAACTATTGTGAGTGACAAGTAAGCATAGATATAGTAATTTTATGGTCATGGTTTTGTGTTGGTGTTATTAGTTTACATCGGAAACTAACTTATAACCTTACCAATACCGATGTTTCCTGAAGTAGTTATTTGTAATGGATATCTATCAAAGTGTGTCGTTCTTTTATTAAACGTTCGTCCTTTAATTTTTTTTATTGTTTATTTTTTGGTTCAAAAAAAAACTGAATCAAAAGCATGTTGGTTTAAGAGGAGCTCAACATTTTTTTAAAGTTTTTTACGTAGATTTTAAAAGCGCAAGATTTATCCGACATGTTATCAAATTTTATCATGTGTTAACCTGCTCTGCCCTTGTCGTGTTTACATCCAACATTTCCTGCCTGCAAGATGTTTTCCCATACATTATGTTTGCTCCTTAAAATTGAATACTTCCCTGGGCCTAAAGCTTATTCACCTTATGTTTTTAAATTGAGTTTATGGTGTTTTCTTAGTTAAAAACGATACAAGGAATTAAAATTATGAACAAATTTTGTTAAAGAAATAGTAAACAAAACAAATTTGAAGAAAATATTGATTTCGTTGGTTATGAGAACTATTTTTGTTTGCACAAATAAATATGCATATATTATGTAGATCTTTATAAACTCCCTCAAAATCAATAATCAAAAGTAAACAGTACCTGGTTATGAGTTCAAAAGCTCCAGGGCCACTCTACTCTATCCGTAGCTTAACCTAGTGTTAATAATTATAAAATATTCTCAAAAATAATTAATATTAAAACATATTAACGACTACAAGAAAATTTTTATTTCATTATTTTATTTAATCAGATGTTGTGCGAAATATTTGGTCCAAGTAATTCAACTCTCATCAGAATAGTGGTCTTTATATTATTTCTACTCAGCTCTATCATGTGCAAACTTATAACATTGCAAAATTTCGGTGCATCAACATTACGCATCAGCAGAGCTTTGACGCCAAAATAGCACAGGCTTACGCGAAAGCTCTGTGAATTTTAAAAGCTTGCCTGGGTAGACAATATTGTGGTCACTGATCTTTACTGTATAACATCATCATCCACCACCACCACCACTCCTAACACAAGCATTTTCAAGCTTACCAGGAGTGGTTAAAAGGAATATTAGTAATGTTAATTAATAAGATTACTAATATTTTTTCAAATGAAAAAAAATGAAAAAAAAATGAAATCATCATAATCAATATAGCCCATCGAGTTACAAAACATGATCTCTCCAAGGAATGCCAATTAGCATGGTTCTGAGGCTCCAGCATCTATTAAATTCCTGCATCTTCGCATTTCATTGCAGTATATATAGATGAGACAAAAACTTGATGATTGAAAACACTCGCCGACTACCAGGTCTTATATTTTATACCGTGAGTATACCAACATATAGACAGTCAAAAATTCTAAAAGCTATTAATTTGATTTTTTGATTAATTTGATTGTAGAATGTTTTATTTAGTCACTTAACCTACTTTTTCCAGAAAATATTAGGATTAAGAATTACATACACGACTTTTCAACAAATTTATTATATAATTAGATTAAATTTAATTAACTCTTCATTCAAAAGAATTTTGAAAAAAAAAGAAGGATCGAGGAAGTCGGATTAATTAATTTAGCGTAGGTAACGCTTGCGTCTACCGAAGGGAAGCACTTACACAAATAGAAATTTGAAAGTGATAAAAGTGTTATTTGCCCCCTTTTGGACGTCAGTTTATCCTACGATACCTTCTTTGTCGTCTACATAATTTGCTTCACGTGTGACAAATGTGCGCATGCACGATAACAACCCTTTAATAGAATATTTACTGTTTACTTATGAAACTCCGACCAAAATAATAGGATAAACGAAATGTTATTGGTTACGGTTAAAATCAAGCAAATCAGGACCCACGAGTAGAAGCAAGGTACTCTGATCACTAGACTAAATATTCCACAAGTCGTGAAACGTCAATTTACAGATATTTGAGTGAGCAAGAGTACTGAACTTACTTCATAATATAAGTAAGCGTCTCGCATTCATTGATTTATATATTATACATTATATTACACTAGATTAGTAATTACCGCGCCAAAGCGTTGCCACTGCACATATGGCCACAAACATATGCCTAGCTAACGTCAGTTCAGTGTTCAATGTGACGCTGACAGAGTTGAGCCGAACGATCCGCGACAAAAAATGAGTAAATGCGTAGTGACAGAATGCGATTCAAGGTCACAAAAACATAAAAAATCAAGCGGAATCACTTTCCACATATAAGCTTTAGTTCATGTTTTCATATAAACGTAAAAACCTCAAATAATTTAATAAAATTATCGAATATTGCAATTTAGGTTAAATGTTACCACTTTTCCGCCTTTGTGATTATCTTACATTAACGGGAGACTTTATAATTAATGGAGTAAGTTAATTTGTTATCTTTGATTTTAAATATTTTGGAAATTATAACAAAAACTACTTATTTATTCATGAATGATCTATACTTTATTACCTATTTTATATTAATAATTTTATATTGATAAAAAATTTATAATATTTTTTAATATAAATTTTATATTTTATATTAATTATATTTTATTACCTATTTTATACTGTTTGATTTATTAGTACAATAAAAATACTTATAAAAATGTTTTATTTCATCAGTTATGCTAACTTCTATTCACGTGATAAGAAAATATACTTTTTTTATATAAAAACAATTAACTGGAGCTTAAAAATCTACTTTTTGTTGCGTATTTTGGGTTAAATTTCATATAGTAAACCACACCAACCCACCGTTGCATCTTTGGTGTGTCTATTGGTGGTCACACATGGTCAGTTTAACTGATCATTCCAACTGAGCAGTTTAAACTAAAACTGTTGTTTAAACTAAATCCGTAATTAAACTTATATTTAAAACTCCAATATTAATATATTTAACGATCGATATATCGAAAATCCACTATTTTAAAAAACATCAACAGTTTTAGTTTGAACTTATCAGTTTGAATGATCAGTTGAACTGACCGTGTGTAGGGTCCATATCTTTATCTAATCTTAGTTACGGTATTGTTTTCGCTACTTGTGTAGGTGAGACAGATATATGTTTATTTAAAATGTTTAGTAATTTCAAAGCTACGTCGTCGCGGTTGGATAGTGGTTATACTTTCTTCAAGGCGCGGTAATGTGGTTTGATCCTCTAGTTTTGTATAACTCAATGCTCACATCGCACACACAAGCGCATGGTTTACCCACAGTAGTGCAGAAAGATGAAATAGTACGTTGCCTGCGCCGATAGTACTTAATGTCGCGTTATTTTCTCTGTGTGCGACTGTAGAATTACGCCATGAGTAAAGAAACCGACCAGAGGGGAACCTACATACAAACGGCTCGCTCCAAATACACATCTCGTGTGTGCTAACGTACACATCGCTACTATGTGTAGCGATTAGCGTTAGCTTTCACCGACAGGTTCACCGAGAGGTTAAGTAAATAGACCAACAATATTTCAAAATTTCTATATATAATTTTAATTTATTTTAATTAAAATAATTTGTTATTATAAATGTATATATTTAAGTAATAAGTATTCTCTATAAGTAAAACTGCCTAATAGTTGTATAATCTGCATGAATTCTTCTAGAGGAAATAAGGATATTTTCTTTTTTTTTGTATCCGAGAGGTCAAGTGTAGTAAGTACCTTTTTACGTATTATAGGTAAGTGAGAATATGTAAGACGGGTATGCCACCGAGTGATGAAGTCGGTCTAAACTACAATATACATAATTTAATTTTTTTTAGAATATACATAATTGTTTTATACTATACAATATGTAACACAATTAACGCACACCCTCAGACACCCCAATCAGTATATTATGTTATCATCATAATGCATACACTGAATTTTTAATTAAAAATTTTTATGCACTGATTATTTATCAAATTAGTTATACTAATTCCGGAAGAATGTTGTAGTCACAGTACAAATCCACGAACGCAAAGATTTACCGTGCTTGAAATAAAGTTCACTTTTCTTTATTTTTATTGAATGCCAGAATTAGTAATAATACAAATAAAACTGCACTCTTTAAAAGTCTTATTGCCTTATGTTACGGTCCATTTCTGTTTGATTTGACTGTACAGATTTAGTGTGACTGTAATTTACGTAGTTTTAATTATTTTTGGGATAAAAAATTACCTATATTAAAAATGATAGGAATCGATTCAGTAAACGATTCTGAACAAAATACTTCCAGGATGTGCGTTAATTATGTTACCTATTGTATAGTATATTTATTTTTTTTTTATTTTAATTTTTCACATACATCATGTGACAACCCTATTAGAATAGGTAAACATTTCCGACGTTGTTAGGAAGCTTCTCCTCTGGTCCCTACTCTTTACTCTATGGAATTACCCTTCGCTGTTTGCGTTGCGAGACGTTCACAGTGTACGTACACCTTGACAGAACATTACGTTCTATTGCTTATATGAAACTGGAAAATATATTAACATATCTCGCGTAATATAATAACGTTAAAAACGAAGTGAAATGCATCGCGTGCAAATATAGCAGGAATCTGTTTCAACTTTTGATAACAAAGCCCTTACTCGTTGTTTTAAAGCAACATATTTTGAACGATTTTATAAGAATTCGGTTACCATATCGACACCTCGGGGCTCAAAGGGCGTATAGCACATTTTGGTCAAATAGAGTTAGTTACACCATTTTATTCAGTTTTTCATTCTCTATCGAACTACATATTCAAAGTAGCGAAATTCTCGAAAAAATGTTCTTTACTACCCCAAATTTTGGGGCTTTTCGTGCAAATTTAACCACTACTAACAGTAAACAGATAATTGAATAAATACAACCCAACCAACATTATCATTATTTCTCACTTATACAATTTCCGAAAAGGACGAATCCAGACGACCGACGGCCTAGACACTAGCGCTAGACAGAGACAGAGCTATGTGGAAAGTTCTTTGGTTGTCTTCATCGCGAGTTTATCTGTTCCCGCCCGCGCCCCTGTGCTTACCGACTCCACTACTCCTGAGTCCTGACAGACGTCACGTTTAGTTGTAAACAAAACAGCGAAGTGTTAACGGCGTTTTGTCTTAGGTTGTTTTGAAATTAATTGAATGTTAAAGAAGATAATTAAGTTACGTGAATCGCGATGGAAAATTATAATGAAGAGAATAGCCTAAATTCGTTGATGAAGCGTCGAAATCAACTAGCTGCATTGGCTAATTATCATCGAAAAATGTTAAGGTAACTGCGTATTATTGTACTGTCCTCGGAGTACTGTGCTATACGACCCTCTATAAATTTCCTCTAGTCTCGGTAGTTCAGTCGTTTTGTCGGGTTACCACCCTCTCAGAAATGAGGGGAGGCCTGAGCCCAGCAGTGGGACGTGTATAGGCTGTAACTTTACTTTACTTACTACTTTTTTGTCGGGTTCGGTCATACTAATTGTTTTACGTTTTTTTTTTTATATAGGAATTGTGTGACAAATGAGCACACAGTCCACCTGATGGTAAGTGGATGCTGTGGCCCATAGACATCTACATCTATCCTCGATTACGAATCAAAATGCAGATGCGTTGTCACCCGTGAGGACTAAGATGGAATGCCTCGTTTCCAGTAAAAAGGGTCTCCGGTTCTCTACACTCACCATACGAAATACAGCAGCATTAAGCTACTATTTCACGCTGGTATTCTGTGAGAGCGTGGTCCTTCCCCGGTCGAGCCGACCCATTCGTGCTACAACTATACTATTAATATAACTGCAGCATGGCTCTACCACGTACTGTTCTTTTTATATTTTTAAATCTCTTTTGTATTTTGGTATTATGCTGACAAAATTAAACGTTTACCAAGTGGCATAAGTGTTTATTTTCCAGAATTTTTGCTACAAAATACCGGTCCCGAACGACCGAACTATACCACCTACCCAACTTTCTCATACAAAGTAGAGTGCGACTCTCTAACTTATGGTTTTGGCAATAAAGGTTAAATTTAAGTGACTTTTGTTTTGGCGCGCTTATTAGAATAGTTTTTCGACTTTCTGTAACACATAATTGCATAGTGTAGGTGTTGTCCTCGGAGTACTGTGCTATACGACCCACTAAAAATATTTTATTTTGCCTTTACCACCTACATATAATAATCCTGATATAAGTATTCGATACATTCATAGGTCTTTCTTTCGCCTTTACATTGTATTATACCTTGTATAGATTCCTAGTGAATTCTCTTTCAGGGCGAGAAATTCCTGAGAACTCTGGCAAAAAATGTTTTCTTGACTAATCACTATACTGCAGAGATGCTTCAGAAAGGTCCTGTAGAAATTACGGCGATTCTTTCACTCATCATTGCATCCAACTTTTACTACGTGATGAACTCTGAATTGGCAAGAAACATAATTATCAGTTGTTCCATACTAATCTTCAATACCTACTTCATGAAAAGGAATAGGACAGATGATTTTTTTGGTATTTCAGGGTTTGTCCCATAATAAAATAATATGTATGTATTGAGTAAAACCACTCCCTGAATTTCTACAGGACCTTTCAGTAGCACCCAGAACCTCTGTGGAGTAAACGCATGTTGTTTTTGAAATATTTTCCTTTTATTGACTAATTTTAGCTTCTATGTAATTTATTTCTAATTTATGTTATTTATTGAAAGTACTCGTTTTATTTTTAGAACATGCACGCATGTACCAATTCCTGAAGTAAAACCGTTTCATCCCACAATGACTGAAAACGTTACCACTTTTCCTGATGAAGTAGGATGTTCTCTAGTTGAGAGCCGAAAAAGTAACGACACCGATGTAATAGAAGACAGCGAAGATGAAAACATTAGTCAAAGGGGGAATATACGTCGTTTGGTCATATCAAACTCAAGTGGCGAAGATAACATAGCTACTTCGACGATTACCTTTCCTCGCTCACATACTTATTTTGGAAATGAGCATCAAGCTAGTCCACTAAAAACAGATAACGGTATTAGTAACCCAAACAAAAAGATCCACATACTATCAGATGTTGTTATAAAAGATTCGAGAAATGCTGAAATATCAACCATTTCTGAAACCCGTAAGTACAACACGGTCGCTACCACTGACGTGGCCGCATCTTGTACAGCAGCTGCACCATCTGATGCCAAAGAAATCTGTAATGAAAATAGGGATGTTACTACTTACGGATCTCTTCAGCAGTCTCCAAACTCACAAGCAGCAGAACCATTTGGTGCCAAAGCTTCTGTTTCTGGAATCTGTAAAGAAAACTTTGATGCTACTACTTACGGATCTCTTCAGCAGTCTCAAAACTTAGCAGTGGCAGAACCATTTGGTGCCGAAGCTTCTGTTTCTGGAATTTGTAAAGAAAACTCAGATGCTTTTACTTACGGATATCAACTACAGTCTTCCTGCAAACAAGTACCAGTACCATCTGATGCTAAAAGAGCTATCGAGTTTAAAACCCGCAAACAAAACTCAAATTCTGATGTCAAAAATATTAGTCTATTTGAAGATCATACGGTTGAAACTACAATGGATGTTATTATCTGCACTGAAATTCACAGAACTACTTTGGATGGAGCGCCTAATCATACTGAAATTGACAAATGGACAAAATCAGGAAAAAGAAAGAGGAACAAAACAGTGAAGAAATCTTTTATAGACTTTTTGTCCGACGAAGAAAAACTAGACTTCTCGTCGGGTAGTTCTGACAATTGGTCATGCAAGGAATCAGATTCAAGCAGTGGTGAAGAACACTTTACCAATAAGATGAAGAAGAAGAGAGTTAAGAAACGTGCCTGTGTAATATTTGGGGAAAATGAACAAATAAGAAAAAAAGAGAAGTCAATTAATAAACGTAAAACTACTAAGACCTTAAAAGATGCAGGAAAAAATTATGAAAACAAGAGTGGAAAACTTGTACCGGAAAAAAAATGAAACCTAATCCATGTATTCCTGGCAAGTGTGCCAGAGGGTGTTTTAACATCTCTGAAGAAAGGCGTACTTCTTTGCATCAATATTTCTGGAGTTTAGACACGCAGCGTAGACGAGATTGGATAGTACGTTGTTCTCAATTAGTTCCCATAAAAAGGAGAAAAAAGGAAAGTTCATCGAATCGAAGAAACGCAACGTACGAGTATTTAATTAACCATGGCGAAGGCTACAAACAAGTGTGTCAGAAGTTTTTGCTCGATACCTTAGACATTACTCAAAAATATATGTCGTACACCATATCACATGCTACAGAAGGTATGGCCCAAAAAAGATAACAGAACACCAAATGCTCCACCAAAATATACAGAAGCAGCAAAAAGTTACGTGAGGAGCTTCATTGAAAAACTTCCTGCAGTGCCGTCGCACTATAACAGAAAAAGGACTAACAGAACGTATCTCCCACAAGAACTGAAGAACGTAACAAACTTATATCGTATTTATTTAAAAGATTGCAATGAAACCGGCCAAGAAAATGTTAGTGAGACTGTATTCAGAAGTATTTTTAGGGAATACAATATCAGCTTCCATATTCCAAAAAAAGATAAATGCATAACATGTATCAACGCTGAAAACAACAAAGAAACCATGACTGATATTGATAAAGAGTCGATGAATGCACATATTGAAGAAAAAAATGCTACAAAACCGAGATTCAAGATCCATCAAAATCTAAGGACATTAAATAATGAAACAATCGTTTCTAGTTTTGACTTACAGAAAGTTTTAAACACACCGCATGGGGAAAGTATGCTGCTATATTATTCTCGTAAATATGCAGTTTACAACTTAACATTTTATGAAAGTGGTACACAGGACGTTTATTGTTACACATGGGGAGAGTGTGATGGCAAACGTGGGAGCAATGAAATAGCTACTTGCCTGTTGAAGTATCTAGATGTGATGGACAGAAAAGGCACAAAGCACCTAATACTGTACTGCGACTCATGTAGCGGCCAAAATAAAAACAAAATAGTGCTGGCTGCTGTGAATAATTTTATCAAGACGGCTACTAATTTGGAAGTCATACAACTTAATTACCTGCTGCCAGGGCACACTTATATGCCTGTCGATGCAGTACATGCAGTGATAGAAAGAGAGGTCAAAAATCTAATAGTTTATGCTCCTTCGCAATGGGCGACCTACTTTGAATCCGCCCGCAAAAGACCACGGCCATACAAAGTTCACTCACTGGATCACACAGATTTTCTTAACTTAGATGACTTAGCTGCAAAGACATTCACATCAGCAACATTAAAAAAACTAAAATGCAAACAAGTAAGAATCGCCACATTTAAAAAGAAAAATCCAAACCAAATGTTTGTTAAATACTCGATGAAACAAGAATCAGTCTCTCATACAGTAATATTATGTGAAAACATATCAAGGAAGGGAAAGGAAAGAAAAGGGAAAGGACAGTTAAAAGGGAAAAAAGACAAGCAAATAAAAATTAATGAGGAGGCAAGTAGGGCAGGCGGAGTTTTGTACGATTCCAAATTAAAAATAAGTAGTATGAAATACCGAGACCTAATACGTCTTTGTGATACCGGAGCCATTCCAAAAAAGATTTCACGAAGAATATCATAAACTTCCGCACGACTCAAACGTGCGTGAGACTTTAAATGAAATCGACGTCGAAGAAGAAGACGATGAAAAGGAAGATTGAGTATGATTGAGTAACATTTTTGGTAAAATCTATTGTTTCACTTTTGAATAATAAATATAGTAATTTTCTATTACTGTTTTATTTTATAAGTATTGGACAAAATAAAGTTACAATTTCAAATCAATAAAGTAATACTACATAATACGAAGATCACTCACTACATAATTTATATCAAGTAAATAAAGTTGCATACTCAAATGCAGCAATCTATACAGACACGCATACATTCACACATTAGTCTAGACTATGGACTTCCATTTGGCACGATCCTGACACACGTCTCTCGCTTCTTCCATATCCATATACCTACGCATACACGCTCGTCCGTTAAAGGTACTATTGATTTGGTCCATTTTCAATACATCGCTAATTTGGTCGATAAACTTTCTCCTAGGGCGTCCGTTCCCGACTCTGCCGTTCACCTCTGCAACATAAATTTGCTTTATCACTCTTTCCTCATTCATTCTTTCTACATGACCAAACCACCGAAGCATTCCTTTCTTAATCCTGGTCACAACATCATTTTGCAAACCACACTCTTCTCTTATCAAACAATTTCTCATCTCTGTCATTCAGATTCACCCATAACATACTCCTTAATGACCGCATTTCTACAGCATTTATTCTACTCTCGTGCTTCTTTTGCCACACCCAACTTTCACTACCATACATTAAAGTAGGGACTAACACAGCATTGTGAATTGCTATATTATATATATATATATATAATGGTTAGCGGAGTTCTGATGACTTTTGTTGTTCGTCTATGATTTTTATACCCTAATAAATTGTCTTATACTACTATAAAATAAAACGCAAGTGGCCTTTACCCTAATTATAATTTCTATTTTGAGCGATAGGTTAGACTTACGCCCTAAAATTCCCACACAAACTAGTTTTTGAGGGGCGTAAAGAACATTTCTTTTTTGTTTTTGGTCGTATAAGAATAGCTATTTCTGTAACGACTAGGCAGAGGCATTTTTTTTAGATATTACATGAAAGTACAACTAATTCTAAGAACTTTTGCCATAGATTACATTTAGATAGCACTTCAAATAAAAAATATATCGGCGAAAATTTTTATTTTTTTTAGTTTTTTCGTTCTCCTGAAAAGTCGCGTTTTGTGCTATACGCCCTTTGAGCCCCGAGGTATCGATATTTCCTTCAACATTTCAATATTTACATATCAATATTCACATATCAATATTTATATTGTTCTATATTTTTTCAAGCACTTATATTTGAATTGAGATTGAGTTTGTTTTAATTTTTTTTAAATGTCGATATATTAAATATAAATAATGTCTGTTATAGCTTGGCTTGATCATTATGGCAGATGTCGATTGTTTTACGAGTTAGTCAGTTTCCTTTTCAGTTTTTTCAATCTTTGTCAGAGTAAAAACTATGTCGTACATTACATACTTATGCAGGCTGTCAGTTTTACAACTATCGGTTGTGATTGACGAATAACCTCCCGTGTAATACAGTGATTGACGCCTGCATGTGCGCGTAATGTACGCCTATCAGTCACCATTTGTTTTTTATCAATCATGATTGATGGAATTGATTGACGCTAAAACACTATCAAATCAATCAAATGTAAAATCATATTATTATAAAAGTTGTTTAGCAAAACTGTACGAGGGTTGTAGTTGGCTACGTAGAGTGTAGACTTTCTGTTAATTTACGCCTGGTTGCAAGTCGGAGAGTTAGTATCATGTATTTGAACCCTGGATACCAAATATTACGATGTGACCGAGCAGATGGGCGCAAACAGGGATGCGTACTTTTAGTGGCCACACAGCGGTTCGAGTTGCGACGAGTGACTGTTCCAGGTGATTTTAATATTGACAGTCAAAAGTTTGAACTAATTTGTGCTGCTGTTAATATTCAGAACCATTTTTTATTTACTTGTTGTGCTGTGTATATACCGCCGCAGGCTGACGAGAACGAATATATGTTAATGTTTAGCATATAAGAAAAACTATGTGTAAAATATAAAACTAATTTAGTTATATTAGGGGACTTCAATATGTACTCTTGTAATAATAATATATCTAATCATTATGAATATATCATGGTCTTCTGTGAGTTCACTCAGTGTAATGTGGTACCTAATTGTAACAATAGGCAGTTGGACCTCGTGCTGTGCAGTAGCGGCGGCGTCTCGGTAAGTGCGGCGGACGAGGGCCTGCAGCCCGTGGACGCGTACCATCCACCGCTTGCCGTGCGCATCGAGCTCGGCGCACGTGCGCCGCAGCTTCCCCCCCCAACCACTATACCTTCTGGATCGCCGTGTATACGATACTCGTGCTCACGATCCCCGATAACTCGGAAATTATGGAATTTTAATAAAGCCGACTTTATTCAGTTATACAATTTATTTACAAAAATAGATTGGAATGAGATATACTATATACAAGACCCGGACGATGTTCTAAATTTATTTTATGATAAGATATATGATATTTTTGACAAGTGTGTTCCCCCAAAAAATATATAAACTCAGTCAATAGGAGATATATTTATCCGGTTTGGTACACGCCTGAAATAATTAAGGATATAAAGCTGAAATATAAATTACATAAAAAATATAAATCTAGAAAAGCACGCAATGATTACGAGGAGTTCTCTCGATGTAGGGCAAAAGTTAAAGCCGAGACTGCACGAGCACATGACCAGTACCGCGATCGCGTGCAGGGACATTTGGCAAAGGATCCGCGAGCGTTTTGGGGGTACATAAGATCTAGGAAAGGCGATTCGAATCATCGAAGGTTAATCAATGACGGACGGGTACTATCAGAACAAGAATGTGCCAATGAGTTCGCTCGGTTCTTCCAGTCAGTTTACAATCCGACGCCTCCTAAGCTGAGCGTGGCGGCGGCAAGCATAAGCGCGGCGACGGGTGCGGCGCCGGGTGCGTGGACGCATCTCGCGTGCTTACGTCCCGCTGACGTACGGCGCGCACTTGCGCGTTTACCGCCGAAGTCTTCGGCGGGGCCCGATGGTATTATGGCGTTTATTTTTAGGGACTGTCGTGCAGTATTAGTAAAGCCGTTGCTACACATATCAATGTTTGTATTAAGGCTGCAAAGTTTCCTGATCGTTGGAAACTCACTCGGATAGTACCCGTGCCGTAAGGTAGCAGAGGTTCAGCCCCCAGTTATTATAGACCCGTGGAGGTATTATGCACTCCAGCTAAAGTTTTTGAGTCGACCATTCACAGTAGTTTGTACCCACAAATAAGTGCTCTGTTGTCCGACGCACAGCACGGCTTCCGTCCCGGGCGAGGGACAACGGGGAACTTGCTCGAGCTAATGACACACATAGTACCAACGGTGGATGCTGGCCAACAAGTGGATGTTGCCTATTTTGATTTTAAAAAGGCATTTGACACAGTAGACAATGACGTCCTACTAGCGAAGTTGGCTACCGTCGGATGCACACCGCATACGCTATCATTTTTCGCCTGTTATTTACGAGACCGATGTCAGTATGTTGACTGCAGCGGACGGCTTTCCGAACCCTACTTTACAAGATCAGGTGTCAGTCAGGGCAGTAACTTAGGGCCTTTTCTCTTTATTCTGACAATCAACGATTTGCCTGAAGTAGACAATAAGTCTACACCCTTGTTATTTGCTGATGACCCAAAATTAGTTTTAAAAATAAAGCAGCGGGCCGGATCATGACATGCTTCAGCAGGATATAACGAAAGTCGTGGAGTGGAGTTTAGAAAATAAATTATATTTCAACGCGGCGAAATGTTCTATTCTATCATTCAGCCGTGCACATAACCCGAGTCATCATCAATACTATATGGATGGAACCCCTCTGCAACGAGTTTTTGAGGTTAATGATTTAGGCGTGCGATTCACTACCGACATACAATTTCGAAAACACATTACTAATGTTTGTAAAAAAGCATACCGCAACCTAGGGATGGTCTTACGGCTAGCCAACAGATTCACCAACATCTGTGCTCTGAGAACATTATACGAGGCACTCGTAAAAAGTCATTTAGAATGCAATGCTGTTGTTTGGTCACCACATGAAGTAATATAAATTAATGCTAGTATTCAGAACAAATTTGTGAGATTTATTTATTTAAAACAGTACGGTTTGTACCCGGGTTATCCACTTTTGTACCCTACTTTATTTATACTAGGCATGATAGGCTATTATAAACTAGAAATAAGAAGGGAAGTTGCTCTCGCCACTTACTTACTAAAAGTGATCCATGAAATACATAACCCAGGTATTTTACAGATAACTGAGCTGTGTGTCCCTAATGAGTACGTAGGAAAACGGCGGCGGCCGCCGCTCTTGTCGGTGCCGCAAGCGCGCACCAACTTGCTACAGCACGCGCCTTTGACGCGCGCGCTGCGTGCACTTAACGTGGTCTCACAACAGACTGATTTGTTCAGCTGTACCTGAACGAATTCACAAAAGCCGCTTAATGTAAAATATCTTTAAGTTGTGCATAATATACCTATCTTATGTTTGTTCTAGTTTATTAGTTTGTAACTGCACTATTGTATTAGGTAATACACCTGTGATGATAGTTGTAAATGGAATTTGAAACAATATTTTATCTAGTAATATTAAACAACAGTAAATGGGTTAATTTCAGCTAACTTTTAGTCATTACTTAGGTTACAAAAATGTATGTAATGTAATTTACAATAAAAAACTTCTTCAGTTTGGTAACAAGTGTAGTTAGAGGCATGATTTTGAATCAAACTATACATAAAATACTAAACTAGACCTCTTTTTCAGCCGTTCTGACATTCAAACTTATGTTTTGAAATACCCGGTTGACGGATCCATTCTCTGGTACTAGTCTATGATTTAAAAAATAAGATATTTTTTACACAAGTAAGAGTGACAAAATATCACAGTCTAGATAGACTTAACTTACTATTCATTTACCATCAGGTGATGGTAAGCGAATGTTGTGGCACCAGGTTGACGGATCAGTCCTCCGATGTTCTTCATCTATAACTTACCGTGGCCTTGGTTTTTAAAAATTAAGATATTTTTTACACAAGTAAATGTAAGAAAATACCTCAATGTCTGGGTAGACTTCACTTATCATTTATTTACTATCAGGTGATAAGTGAACACTCTGGCTTTTAGACACATACCTTCGATAAACACTCAAAAAGCAGAATGCAATGTTGCTCCTGAGCAATAGGAGCAACTTGCTACCAGTAACAAGTTTCATTAGTTCTTGTCGACCACTATAAGGCACACAGCAGCATTACGCTTATAGTTCAAGCCAGCATTCTTCGATAGCGTGATTATCTGTGTTGAGCTTAATTATTCATTCTGCAGCTCATAATACAACTGATTTGTCAGGTAAATTAAAATAATCGTAGTTCGTCTGTTATATAACACATAACACGTTACTTAAAAACGTCACTCAAATTAATTCATATGAAGCACTATTTTAACTTCAATTTCATGAATGATATAGAAAGCACAAGAATTGATTAAACGAATTTCACAAGTCCCAGACTGTTACTGGAGGTTATTGAAACTTCTGTGTATGTAAAACAATCGACGAGAGAGTTTTATTTCATTTTATAAAACAGTACACCTTATTCATTTAAACCAAAATTGGCAGCAAATTCAGTCAACGATGTTATTGAGTTTTTTTTTTCATATTAATTGTTAAAGCAAAAAATCTGCGGTCTGCATGCATACGTCTATAATGTATAAACCTACATGGTTCGAATAAAAAAGAGACTTCATTCAATGTAAATATAAAATACAACATTTTTGGCAAAGTAACGTCTCATTCCTTTAATTATTTGCAAATACTACTCATTCCCGTAACAATTTATAGGAAAATATTTGTAAACGATTTTTTTGAGATTTTCCTGCATCGCAAGGACATTTCACATTTATAAATTTGCATATGCACATATACCCTGAAGTAGAACAAATATTGACAGACCATTGACTTATATATTATTTTTAAATCTATTCTAATCTCTCTAATCTTATGTGTACAGTAGACTATTATTACAAAATAATAGTCTACTGTACACATAATAGCTTAAGAGCCAATTGGCGGCAGACTTAGGTATTTCAATAAGCTTCACATTTTTTTCAGTTAATCCCCTATACCTGAGGTACATGAAATGGGGACTCTTAAGTTCGACCGGCAGTCGATATAGAGACGCTCAGGTGTTAAATGTGTAAAAAAATTACCAAAGAAAAGTGATAGCAATAAGTCTGCCGCTTTGACATCTTGAGATAGTCAATAAAAGTTACCGAAAAATAACATTGGCAGACACCGATGAAGGTCTCAATGACTATAAATAACCTATGAAGGTCTGGCAGACTGCTTGAAAAGTACAAATATTTGTTATTAATTTACGTTATTCCAATAAAGTTGCAATTTATATAGGTAAATTTTTGATAATATTATTTGACAAATTTAATTTTCATGGTAGACATATATTGTGGTTCTATCACCCAGGCAGACAACAAAAATCTGGGGCGTCTATAAGCGCGTACTACGAGTATTTGTAATTTGAACGAAATGTATGGAAACATGAGTGACTAATTATTTTAAAATAATATTATGTATTTATAAGGCAGATTCGGTATACTTAATTTATTATTTTTACAACCAGACATTTATTATTTTTATAACCCGTAATTATTATTAATTGCAATCAATATGAAACGAAAGTATATACTTTCAATTAATGTAATACATTTTTTAAATTAATATAATAATTGGTTTAGAGCGATTGCTATAGTACGCGCATATCGACGCCCCAGAAGAGTGTTGTCTGCCTGGTTGATAGAACCACAATATATGTCTGCCATGAAAATTATACATGTCAAATAATATTATCAACAATATATGTAAATTGCAACTTTATGTCAAAGCGGCAGACTTATTGCTATCACGTTTCTTTGGTTATTTTTTTTACAACTTTAACACCTGAGCGTCTCTATATCGACCGTCAGTCAAACTTAAGAGTCGCCATTTCATGTACCTCAGGTATAGGTGATTAACTGAAAAAAATTGTGAAGCTTATTGAAATACCGTAAGTTTGCTGCCTGGCTCTTAAGATATAATAGTGACGTGCGGATATCAAAACTGTGGCACGAATCAAAGCCGTCAAGATGAAGGCAGAAACATTACACTTTATTCTAGATATTAAAACAAAAGCTTTCTAATGGAAGCAATACGTTTTACATAAATACACAATTGTACGTTAGTTTTACACAACTGTACAATGAAGACAAGGTGTATTCAACTTCAAATGACCACTACTCTGTTGCACATTCACCGCACTAATGCTCTCCGCCTAGTCTCATATTATGTTAACGTAAAGGGATTTGTGTCCACTTATTTCACCGATTAAAGTACTTAATTGTTTTCTATATAATAAAGATGGGCTGCATCCAATTTATGTTTTATAATTGCAAAAGTTGTCTTTATTTTTTGTTATAACGATCATATATAATAACTCTTATTAAATATTGGGTCCTTACATAATGTGAAATTAGTGTTTTGTCGTACCTACCACTTTGACCTGAAATATCTCCGCGTTGGTTAAGAATTTGAAATTCAAATTTATAAATTCATTTAGCTGGTATATTTTTAAATTTGAAACAGTCATTCATTTGTTTTTTCCTCACTATTTTTTTCTTTGGCGTCACTTATTACCGCACAATGGAAAACAAGAAATATCGGTATATTTACGAATACGAGTTCTACCGTGGCACCAGTGCTGCAGAAACAGCTCGAAGGATAAATGATGTGTACGCCGCTGGGGTCGCAAAAAAAAGCACGGTACTTTTTTGATTTCAACATTTTCGTTCTGGAAATTTCGACATTCAGAACCAACCCCGTTGACGGCCAAGTGACGAAGAGAATCAAAGTGGAAAATGAAGAATTAAAGGCTTTTGTGGAAGAGGATCCATCACAAAGCATTTCAGAGATAGCTGTAGGCTAAGGGGTAAGTGATAAAACTGTATTAACCTATCAGCACCCAAGCGGTCGAATACCTAGATTCGACCGCGCACACCCACTTTTTACCATTAACACATATATTTAACATTATATACCATTTTTACTGATAGTAAAATGGTTATTAGTAAGTACCTCGTTAGTTTATAGACTATGATTTGTTCATTTGTTACCCATATTTCTATAACCCCCCCCCCCGATCTTTGGGATTTTTCTGTTTGTTGCACGTTATTAATCTGCTTGCTAGTTGAGATATATGGGAGCCCCACTGAAGATTTGCGTGGTGAGTACCATCATACCAAGAAAACAATGAATTCCATAGGGCTCTCTTGTTCCCCATTTAAAAACAAGTTGGTGTACAGATTTTCAACGTTTAGTTTCGTAAATTTTTACATTTAGTTTTATTGTCCTTATTATTGCGATTATTAACGTTAAGCCTCTGCACTTATTTTAATATAGCATTATTGATTTCGTCATAATTAAATGATTGTCGTTTTAGTTTAAAAATCAATGAAGTGACATCAGTAAAAAATACAATATCATATTTAAAAACTTACCATCTCTTTTAGGGTATTCCCTAGAAAGGATTCTTCTTTAATAATAATTTTTCTTTTACTTAAGAATGAAATGATACGAGTAAGTTTTAGCGCTATCTTCTTGACACCTTAGTACAGTCGTTTTTTGATTAGTGTCTCATGTTGAATACATTCAAAGACCTTAGAAATGTCACAAAATATACCTAAAGAATCCTCTGAGTTCTCCCATGCACAAAAAGTATGTTTAATAAGAAAGTTTTTAATTAGAAATATTACACAGTATGTGATAGATAAGAGCCGTGGTAGCTCAGATGGTTAACGCTCGCTGTAAATATAACATAACGCGAGTAACCCGGGTTCGAACCCCGCCGGCACCAATGGAATTGTTAATTGCAATTTTAAGTGCTGATTTACCACGTGCTCGGCGGTGAAGGAAAACATCGTGAGGAAACCTGCATGTCTGAGGAATAAGAAATAAAATATTTCGAAGACACGTGAAGTTCGCCAACACGCATTGGGGCAGCGCGGCGGACATTTCCTTGCCCTAAAACCCCCTCAGAAATGAGGGGGAGGCCTGTGCCCAGCAGTGGAACGTATATAGGCTGTAACTTTACTTTACTTTTACTTTATGTGATAGATATTAAACCGACCGCTTCTGGTACTATGTGGTACATAGACTGGTGGTATGTACACCAGTAGACTATTACGGGTTGATAAAAGAATGTGGAATGCCATCAAAAACATAAATTGTGAAAAAACACCAAGTCTCGTAACTCAGTTCTTCTATCGTAAAAGTTGTGAGATTCATGTAATACCAAGTCGGTTAATTTACTCAATCCCTACTTAGTTGAGGGTTCTTCTTTCTTAAGTTATTACGTAATTAGCTAACATAACAACATCTTATTGTGACCATATCAATATTAAAATTCCTTTATGTTTTAAATAAATAGGTTGACTTGGGACATCGCATGAAAAAACACAATGTATCTCACAAGTAATACATATTATATTAAATTCGATTGCTTAACGTTCATGTGTTTAGGCTCCACCAGAAAAATGCAGGTAGGTTTTCCCATCTCGGTTCAAGTCGTCAAAGAAGTCATCCGAAGGACTCTTGTTTCCATAAATATTCCCTCGGTTTTAGACCCTTGCGGGATATTTAGAGACGAAGGCGAGAGACCCGACGGTATGATTTTGGTCCCTTGGGAGAGAGGTAAAGCCGCAGTGTGGGATGCAACTTGCGTTGACACTTTGGCGGCCTGTCATCTCAAGCGTACTATTTTAAGGGAAGGGGCGGCATCAGAGGCAGTAGAATTAAGTAAATGGCGCAAATATGAGTCTTTGAGAAATGGTTACATATTTGTGCCATTTGCTGTAGAGACTATCAGTTCGTGGGGTCCACGTGCAGTCAAGTTCTTAAAGGAACTGTATCCACGACTGGTCTTCGCTGCATGTGATAAGAGGGCTGGTTCTTTTCTCGCTCAAAGGCTAGGTATAGCATAGTAGCAGTAGTAGCCATTCAGCGAGGAAACGCAGCCAGCGTTCTTGGAACGATACCACAGGGAGCATGACTTTATGATAATTAAAATTTTTAGTTTTAGTTTTTCTGTGTTATAGTTTTTTATATTGTATGTAATAAATATTGATTGTAAATACTATTATTAACTATAACATATTTAACTACCTATGAATATATGTATTCATAGGTAGTTAATTTTGTTAGTTATTTGTGTATTCTTATTCATTAAATTTACTATTATTTTAATAATTGTCCACCCTAGTATGGTTACATTTTGTTTATTGTTTGCAATTCCATTAAAAATCATCAAAATAAATTTACTGGACGTCATATGCGAAACATTCTAACGAGGTGTCACTACGTAAACTTGTTAACCCAAGTGAGCAAACATGTCTCACTCGCTTTACATAAGTGTTCCTAGAACTTGACTGTCTGTCACGGATATTATTATTTTTTTTAATTCAAGAGATTTTTAAATATTTCCTTGAATTCCGTACTTTTTTATTCTAATGATAATTTTCCAGATGTTAGGTTCAGCGATAACAGAAGTTACCAATCGCTGATGGTAAGTGAATTTTGTGATTAATGGACACTAAACCTATATTTGATTAAAAACAAATGTTATCTCTGGGGATTAATATGGAACACCTCGTTATCAATAAAAGCCGTATCCGGTTCTCAACACTCACTGTGTGAAACACAGCAGCAATATGTTGCTCTTTGACGACGGTATTTCTTTCAAGTGTGGCTCTTTAACGGTAGAGTCAACCCATTTGTGCTGCAGTTATAATGCACTGAACATATTTGCGTATTCTTTATAACGCATTTTACCTATAAAAGTATTTGCGGACAAGCTCAAATAAGTGTTTTTCAAAACGCTGTTCGCCTTCCATAACTAAGCCGAGGTTATGAGCTTCACTTACACGCTCCAGACGGACGTTTCACAACGTGATTTTAGGGTTTTGATTCTCTAAAAAATGTTTTTGGGTTTTTGATCCTGAAAGCATATTTAGTTTTTAGTGAGTTTAGAATGAGGAAATTTTTCTGTGACCATATTGCAATTCGATTCAGGTCCTCTTTTATGTTACTAATTGTAGATTAATTAACGTTCTATGAGTTAGTGATGTATGTAAGGGTATGATGGGACTGATACCCTTACATACATCACTAACGCTAAGCGGTAAATTTATTATCCCTTGAATTATTGTAGAATTAAAAAAAAATTGGCCCGACTCGGGATTCCTCTGATCAGCTTACAATCACTTGTCCAACGGGGCATTCAAATGCCTATTTAAGTATTCTTAGAGGAAAAGACAAAAAATATATTTATTTGTTGTTTGTACATTTAATTTAAATAGGATTTCGTATTTTCTACAGAATCATGGACAAACTAAAGATAAGTAAGTTGCAACCGTATACATACAATACAACTCTGTTGTTTCTGATAACATCAGATTCAAAATAAACTTGCCCTCAAGCGTAATATTGTATTTGAAACTTTATTTAACCACAAACAATCTACATGTAACTTTCGCTATAAATTTAATCTATTGTATATGTGTAATATAGAATTTTTACTTAGAAATTCCTTGTGAAATACAAACATTTTGTAAGTTTTATAAAAGGTTTTTGACTGACCTATGGAAGGTTCGAATGAATAGAGCATAGTCTTTTAAAGGTAGTTACAGAAAAACAGTAAATTAAGAGCAATAAAAAATTAAAGAATTAGTGCTTCTGATCTAAATTTAAATAATGTTTCGAAGTGATATTTGATAAATCTTCGGGGGGAGTTCTTTGTTTCAATAAGCAGTAATAAAAAAATAATATTCTTTTTTCTATACGAATGTGTTCAACCAGCTACATTCGTTACATATCTAAGGATTTTTGACCATATTATAATAAAAAAGGAGTTTTCGGTTATTAAATAAATAAAAGATCTACCAAATTACTAAATGCTCAAAAAACCGAAAATGTAAAAATTCATGTTTGTTTGTTGGAATTTTATGTGCTACCATACCGTTCATCTGAATACGGTAGACTTTGTCAAACAACTTATTGCTTGCACTTGCGTGAAGGTTATATGCATAGTCATAGATTTAGTATAAACTGACTGACTGACTGGTAGTTTTTTTTATAATTTAGTTTTTTTTTTAATTCTCCTTTTTGGAATTCTTTTTGCATTTAAAATTACTCGTAATTTTAGTGATATAAGTATTATCATATTTCAGACTTGTTTTCTAATAAATTGAAGGCTCGTAAGGAATAATTATTATAATTGAGGAGGAATGAAACCCACTTAAAATAAATTTAATATATTGGGAAATCAATTATTAACTTCGTACGACGACAATGTGAAATTCTTGTACAAGCATTGGAGCAGCGGACATTTTCTTGCTCTAATACCCATCCAGAAATGAGAGGAGTCCTGTGTCCAGCAGTGGGACGCATACAGGATGTAACTTTACTTTACTTTTACTCTATGTGATAGATATTAAACCGACCGCTTCTGGTACTATGTGGTACATAGACTGGTGGTATGTACACCAGTAGACTATTACGGGTTGATAAAAGAATGTGGAATGCCATCAAAAACATAACTTGTGAAAAAACACCAAGTCTCGTAACTCAGTTATTCTATCGTAAAAGTTGTGAGATTCATGTAATACCAAGTCGGTTAATTTACTCAATCCCTACTTAGTTGAGGGTTCTTCTTTCTTAAGTTATTATGTAATTAGCTAACATAACAACATCTTATTGTGACCATATCAATATTAAAAATCCTTTATGTTTTAAATAAATAGATTGACTTGGGACATCGCATGAAACAACACAATGTATCTCACAAGTAATACATATTATATTAAATTCGATTGCTTAACGTCCATGAGTTTAGGCTCCACGGACTTTCATGTAAGAAAAATGCAAGTAGGTTTTCCCATCTCGGTTCATTGAACGAAGTCATCCGAAGGACTCTTGTTTCCATAAATATTCCCTCGGTTTTAGACCCTTGCGGGATATTTAGAGACGAAGGCGAGAGACCCGACGGTATGATTTTGGTCCCTTGGGAGAGAGGTAAAGCCGCAGTGTGGGATGCAACTTGCGTTGACACTTTGGCGGCCTGTCATCTCAAGCGTACTATTTTAAGGGAAGGGGCGGCATCAGAGGCAGTAGAATTAAGTAAATGGCGCAAATATATACGAAATTTGGCGGCTGGGATTAATCCGAACAATTCCTTTTTAAAAACTCAAGATGATATCGTATTATTCGTATCGATATATAAAACTACCCAATGTGACCCTGGTTTATCATCTGTACCCAAATTGCATATTACCTAGTCAGGTCATAAATTCTATCACATGTTTAATATAAAATAATTGAAACAAGTTTATTCATTATGTAACCATTTATATACCAAAATGAACTTAACAAAACATAGATTCTTATGACATTATAGTTTATTCAAAATGACCTCCGTAATTTTGAATACAGGCCTTCAATCTGCGCGGCCAGTCGTCTATCGCAGCACGAACGAGGTCCATGACAATATCGGCGGCTGCCTTAATCAAGGATGTCTTGAGTGACTCCAAATTGGGATGAGGCTTTGAGCACGCCTTTTCCTCCAAGTGTTGGCATATCCTGTAATCTAACGGATTCAAATCTGGACTGGCCTCCTCCAGTCCAGATTTGAATCCGTATTCCATATTCGTATCCGTACGGGACATTTGTATTCTTCAATATTAAAAATTCTATCATTCGTCGTCAACATTTTTAAAAATTGTTTTTCTGTTGAACCACCTTTGTATGCGATCACTTCGTCTTTGCACAAATTTCTAATATAAGCAATTTAATATGGGAATTATGTTAACTTGTTTATAGGCACATTTTAATTCTTCGGTCACATCAAAATATGGAATGCCGTGCACATGTGTTTCACAATAACGAACATTTTTTTTGTCTTTTGGTGACAAATAATTAAAAGGATAACTTGGCCAAAACAAATAATGATCGATAAACGCATCATTTTTATTAGATAGCTTTACATCTAGAATAGCCATTTCTCTACATTGAAAATGTTTATGAGGATATGTAATGTAAAATCCGTCCATGTCGATGATGTATCTAATATTTTATAGATTTTGTGTCATTTTTAACCAAAATGTTAAAAGTATTTACACGTGACTAAAAATATGTTCGTTCCAACAAACTTCACATAACAATGCTTCATTACTTCCCATCATCCCATTTCTTTCTTCTTCTCTTGTCTTCTTGTAATTTAAGTAAACAGAATCACATTCACTAACGATCAACTAATGACTGTCATTGTTAAAAAAAGTATTTTTTAACTTTTTCACTTTCTGCTATTGTCCTTGTATTTATGGCTAGGAAATGTCCGCGGCGCGGCCTCAATGCGTGTTGGCGAACTTCACATGCCTTCGAAATTTTCTCAAACATGCAGTTTTTCTCACGATGTTTTCATTCACCGCCGAGCACGTGGTAAATCAGCACTTAAAATTGCAATTAACACATTAATTGGTGCCAGCGGGGATCGAACCCGGGTCGCGTACTGTGAAATTTACAGCTTGCGCTCCTCTGACACTAATCATAACACACAATATTTAAATATAATTTGTTAATACTAAATCATAAACATAAGAAAATAACAGAAAGAAAAGTAAGTTTGTCAATAGAATAAACACTTAAAATTGCAATTAACAATTTAATTGGTGCCGGCGGGGATCGAACCCGGATCGCGTACTGTGAAATTTACAGCTTGCGCTAAACATCTGAGCTACCACGGCTTAATCATATACACACACAATATTTAAATATAATTTGTTAACACTAAATCATACACACGTAAGAAAATAACAGAAAGAAAAGTAAGTTTTTCAATAGAATAAACACTCAAAATTAAAATTAAAAATTTAATTGGTGCCGGTGGGGATCGAACCCGGGTCGCGTACTGTGAAATTTACAGCTTGCGCTAACCATCTGAGCTACCACGGCTTAATCATATACTCACACAATATTTAAATATAATTTCATCATCATCATCATTACAGCCCTTCACAAGTCCACTGCTGAAAATAGGCCTCCCCCAAGTAATGCCACAAAGCACGGTCTTGAGCCACCTGCATCCATCGACTTCCTGCATGTCTTACCAGGTCGTCACTCCATCTAGTGGGGGGTCGCCCTACACTACGCCTACCGGTACGAGGCTGCCACTCGAGAACCTTTCTTCCCCATCGGTTATCGGTTCTTCGAGCTATATGGCCGGCCCATTGCCATTTCAGCTTACTAATCCGTTGGGCTATGTCGGTCACTCTGGTTTCACTGCGGATATCCTCATTTCTGAGTCTATCACGCAGTGAAACTCCGAGCATAGCCCTCTCCGTAGCTCGCTGAGCGACCTTGTGCGTCCTCATACGGCCAGCGGTGAAGAACCACGTCTCAGATCCGTAAGTCATCACTGGCAACACGCACTGGTTGTACACTTTAGTTTTCAGAGATTGAGATATACTTGATGAGAAGATGTATCGTAATTTCCCGAACGCTGCCCAGCCGAGTTGAATCCGTCGATTGACCTCTCGGTCGAAGTTGGACTTACCTAGTCGGACTATTTTTCCCAGGTAAACGTACTCATCAACAACTTCGAGCATAGTGCTCCCAACAATTACCGGCATAGGTGTGACATGGACATTAAACATGATCTTTGTTTTGTCCATGTTCATCTTAAGACCTATCCGTTGGGAGACACCATTGAGGTCATTGAGCATAGTGCTAAGGTCCTCCAGCGATTCTGCCATAAGGACTAAGCTGCTATATGGTGAGTGATGTACTCGCCATTGATGTTAATACCGTATCCTTTGCAGTCCAGTAGCTTGAAAACGTCTTCCAACGCAGCGGTGAAGAGTTTCGGGGATATAACATCACCCTGTCTTACACCAGTTGGATAGGTTTCGTACTATGGTTCTGTACTCGGATAGCCATCGTAGCCCTACTGTACAAACACTTCAGCACTTCAATATACCGACAGTCAACTAGGCACCGCTGAAGAGACTGTAGCACCGCCTAAATTTCGACGGAATCAAAGGCTTTCTCATAGTCCACATACGCCAGGCAAAGTGGCAGATTGTACTCTTCGGACTTCTGTACAATTTGCCGAAAGGTATGTATGTGGTCTATAGTACTGAAGCCTTTTCGGAAACCGGCTTGTTCGGGAGGCTGGAAGTCGTCGAGTCTGCGTGCGAGACGATTCGTAATGACTCTCGAAAACAGCACGTAGATGCGGCTCAGAAGGGAAATCGGTCTGTAGTTCTTCAAGAGAGCGTTGTCGCCTTTCTTAAAGAACTAGACCACCGCGCTCCTGCTCCACGCCTCCGGAGTAATGCCACCATGGAGGACGGAATTGAAGAGCTTCTGAAGGACTTCAAGTACCGGTGTTCCACCCGCTTTCAGAAGCTCCGCTGTAATTCCATCCTCGCCCAGGGCCTTGCCGTTTTTAAGGTGGTGGAGAGCCATTCTAATCTCGCTCAGACTGACATCCGGGATATCATCGGAATAGTGTCGGATAAGACTTGCTCTGTATTCGTTACTCACACCGTGTGGCTCCAACGATGATGTGTACAGCTGCCCATAGAACCTCTCAATCTCACTCAGAATCTCAGGTGTCCCGGAAACGATGTTGCCACACTCAGTCTTCAGCCTTGACAGTTGGCTCCTTCTGGCAAACAGATCTCTGGCAAAGACTTTGGAGCCCTGGTTCCGCTCGATCGCTTCTTTAATACGAGCAGTATTAAAGTTGCGTAAGTCTCGCCGCATGCATTTGGAGATCTGTCTGTTCAGCTGCCTGTATGCTGTCAAATCTGTTGACGATTGCAGCCTCATCTCCCGTCTAACAGCCATGAGATTAAGAGTGTGATCGGAGAGTTTTTGTGTTCTTCTGCGGCGGGTCTTGCAGAACTTAGCTCCGACCGCATGGACAGTTTCCACGAGCTTGTCATTCATATATTCATATGCAATTCTCTAGGTACTGAAAGCGGTTTTGTAACTCGAGCTGAAAGGTTTCGGGATTCTGGATTAGAGCACGAGGGGGGACGGAGCGTTGACTTCATTAGACGAGACCTCTCCAACTTAACGTTTAGGTTCAGTGTGCCTCTAACCATTCGGTAATCGCTGCCAGTTTTCACCCTTGCGATCACTGAGACATCACTGAACAGTTGGCGTCTGGTCGTCATAATGAAGTCAATCTCATTTTTTGTCGAACCGTCGGGGCTCGACCAGGTCCATTTCCTGTGGGGCCGCTTCTGGAAGAAAGAGTTCATCATAAAGAGTCCCTCTTTCTCCATAAAGTCGGCCAGCTGCTGGCCCCTTCGGTTCCGTTGCCCTACTTCAAATTTCCCCACCTTCACTCACCCTTTACTCCTCTGTCCCCAGTTTTGCGTTGAAGTCTCCCATCAACACCGTGTAGTGGGTTTTGGAGGAATGCATGGCTCTGGAAATATCCTCATACATTTCCTCCACCTCCTCATCAGGATGTGCCGAGGTTGGTGCGTAAACCTGTATGACCTTCAGCGAATACCGTTTGGTGATTCTGAGTAATAGATACGCGACCCTCGTCGACACACTCCCAATCTTTACAACGTTGTTGACGAGAGACTTGTGGACGATAAATCCGACACTTCCTTGAGACAGATGGTCGCCCTCCCGGTGATAGAACAAGTTGCCGGATTCGAGAATCACCGTGTCCTCCCCCTCTCTTCGGACCTCAGAAAATCCAATAATATGCCAGCGCAACTTGTCTACCTCTTCTTCCAGCTCCAGTATCTTCTCGTCAGTCCTCAGGGTGCGTGCGTTATATGTTGCCAGGTCGAGTCGTCGTAGGTGGCAACCGAACCTCCACCGGAGATTCTTAGCACCCCCTGCCCCGCCGTTACCATGGTCACCACCGTATCCAGGAATAGCGGGGCCGCCGGGGACTGGGGGCCATTTTTTTGCGTCATTATTCATGGGGGGATATTTGCCATAGTTGCCACGCTTCACGTTGGCAACCGCAGTTTTTTATTATAACACAGTTGTTATCAGGAAGATGCTGCTGCCCATCTCCTGCCTGTCTCCCTCTGTCGCCTCTTACGACACCCACGGGAAGATATGGGGTAGTGGATATTCTCAACCGCCACTACACGGCAAAATATAATTTATTCACACTAAATCATACACACGTGAGAAAATAACAAAAAGAAAAGTAAGTTTGTCAATAGAATAAACACTTAAATTTGCAATTAACAATTTAATTGGTGCCGGCGGGGATCGAACCCGGATCGCGTACTGTGAAATTTACAGCTAACCATCTGAGCTACCACGGCTTAATCTATGAAGAGATACCGCGCTTTGTTGAAGCGGTACGCGAGAAAAATAATCGGGAAATTCTTTATTCGGATGAAAAAATTTTTACCGTAGAAGAGAGCTACAACAAACAAAATGCTAAGGTGTACGCACACAGTAGTGAAGAAGCGAGCAACCGTATTTCGCATGTCCAACGAGGTCATTTTCCATTCTCGCTGGTTGGGAGTTTCTTATCGGGGCTTAACAGAGGTACATTTTTGTGAGAAAGGTATAAAAACGAATGCAGTTGTGTATCAAAATACAGTCCTGACGAACCTTGTGTAACCTATTTCTTATACCATGTTCAATAACAGGCACTGGGTATTCCAACAAGATTCGGCGTCAGCTCATAGAGCGAAGAGCACACAAGACTGGCTGGCAGCGCGTGAAATCGACTTCATCCGGCACGAAGACTGCCCCTCCTCCAGTCCAGATTTGAATCCGTTAGATTACAGGATATGGCAACACTTGGAGAAAAAGGCGTGCTCAAAGTCTCATCCCAACTTGGAGTCACTCAAGGCATCCTTGATTAAGGCAGCCGCCGATATTGTCATAGACCTCGTTCGTGCTGCGATAGACGACTGGCCACGAAGATTGAAGCCATGTATTCAAAATTACGGAGGTCATTTTGAATAAACTATAGTGTCATAAGAATCTATGTTTTGTTAAGTTCATTTTGGTATATAAATGGTTACATGAGGTTCATATCAGGCGAATCGAGCGAATACAGAAGAGATTTCTCTGGCACCTATCCTACCAATCTAACAAAGCGAAACTGCTGCCCTCATATAAGGAACGTCTTGCCTATTTTAAAATGACTAGCCTACAAGGGCGAAGATTGTTTTTGGATCAATTGCTTTTTTATAAGATTATCAATGGCCTCATTGACTGCCCTGCGTTATTGCGATCTGTCAATTTTAATATCCCATACAAGTTGCCGCGTTGCGTACGTTACGTTCCATTCTCACCAAAAAGGTGCCAAAAGTAGCTTAGGTCACCATGCCACCATGAATCGCTTACAGAGACAGTACAACTTAATATCTAAGTCTTACAACATCGACATCTTTTCTGACAAGCCGTTGAAATTTAGACGCAAGCTCGGTCAGTTTCTCAAGTCAATGGTGTCTGTTTGATTCAAGTATCTATATCTATTGTTTGATTTTTTTAACATATAAAAATAATGATTGTTAAATGATGATTAAAATGTTTTAAGTAGTCATTTGCTTAGTGTTAACTAACCTATTTAAGTTTTTTTGCATAGTCCACATTTGCATGCCGTGGCAGCCTATAATTAAGATGACGCTTAGCTTTAGTTTGATGTTCATGTTACCTTAAAATCCATGTATTAGTGTTCGTCTTGTTGGTTGTCCTTTTAAATAAATAAAAAAAAAATAAAATACATAATGAATAAACTTGTTTCAATAATTTTATATTAAACATGTGATAGAATTTATGACCTGACTAGGTAATATGCAATTTGGGTACAGATGATAAATCAGGGTCACATTGGGTAGCTTTATATATCGATACGAATAATACGATATCATCTAGAGTTTTTAAAAAGGAATTGTAAAAGATGGAACTGGAATGTTGATAGGATTCAGAATGAGTGGACTTCAGTTTGTGGCGAATATTGCTTAATGTATTTGCTATATACCGCATCAAGCGCAGAGCGGCTCGAATCGTCGACGACCGAGTGCTTTCCGATCGGCTCGATTCACTGGCACTGCGAAGAGATGTTGCATCTCTTTGCATTTTCTTTCGCATATACCATGGAGAGTGCTCTGAGGAATTATTCGGATTAATCCCAGCCGCCAAATTTCGTGAACGGACTACGTGGTAAACGTCCCGATACCATCCACACCATCTGGATGCTTGGCGGTCCACCACTGTGCGTTTCAAGAGGAGTTTTCTTCCGCGTACAACCTCTGTGGAATAGTTTACTACCAGCGATTTTTCCGGACCGATACGACCTGGGGACCTTCAAGAAAAGAGCTTACTCCTTTCTAAAGGGCCGGCAACGCACCTGCAATTCCCCTGGTGTTGCGGTTGATCATGGGCGGCGGTAGTCACTTAACATCAGGTGAGCCGCATGCTCGTTTGCCCCCCTCTTCTATAAATATATATATATATATATATATATATATATATATATATATATATATATATATATATATATATATATAATTTTCAGGGATATTCAATGCATAGTTTTACGAGTATATTTACAGGGAACACATTGTACAACGATATTTTAGTGGATGAGATGTTTCGCTCCTATTTTATAGATAATAAGTAATAAGATTTTGTATTTCGTAAATAAAAATTGTAACAAGATTAGGTAATGTATTTTATTGATGATTCAGATTAGCGTTGCAGCTAGGAACAAAGGAGTATAATATAATAGCACTGATAATCCGACGCACGAATAGACAATGACGGTATTCAATGAATAATAGATAATAACAATGGATCGCTAATGACGGTGGAGGCCCTCACCGGATATCAATTAGATAAGAGTTAATTGATCTGCACATCTCCGGAACCTTGCATCCTACGCAAAAATGGACCGCAGATTCGTGATCAGAGCATGCCAAAACTTTTATTTTTAGGATCGTGTGTCTATAAACGTCGTACTTGTACCACTTCTGACTCAGTGAGCCAGAACTGGTACTAACTAACTACTCAAGCGTGATCCTCCCAACGACAGGAAGGGCTTGTCTTTAGCAGTGGACTATCGGGAGTCTAAATACTATGTATAATCTTTATATCATGTAGTGGCGGTGTAAGAATATCCACTACCCCATGTCATTCCGTGGGTGTCGTGTGAGGCCACAGAGGGAAAAAAATCAGGAAATGTGTAGCAACACCGTTCTAATAACCAGTTAAAAAAACAAAAACAGCGGCTGCCAACCCGAGTACAAAGCGTGGCAACTATGGCAAATAACCCCATAGATTGCCTCTTTGGGAGGATCTCCTATGAGGCAATATATGGGGAGCCTATGTTTAGCAGTGGATTTTAATGGTAACTCTAACAATAACATTAGTTGTAGTCTAATATCATATTTTGATAATATTTTTAATGTGTTTTTGTTATAGCCTATTAAAAGTCCACAGAACTCGTATATTAAACATAGGCATAGACACTCTTATAGAAGGGATAATTATCATATTGGCACGCTTGGCAGGTGGCAACCAGATTCTTTTTTTAATTTTACGTTGATATTAGACATTCGTTTTCGCTCTGTCATCTTTTACGTGACGATATTATATTAAAGAGTACATAAGTTATTTAAAAAATAAGGTTAACTTACCCGTAGTATAAAACAAGAAGTGCATGATTAAAAATATAATGTTTTGTATTTTATTTATTTTCCTAATCAAGAGCACAATTCTGAGTCATCTATAAACACTGACTGCGAGCATGTCTAATTAAGTATTCAATCCATCCAGTTGTTGTTAAAAACTGCTCTTATTTCTTTCCACTTGTTCTGAATTTTCAAATTAAATTACAGCCCCGTTCGCATTTTAGCTTACGGATCCGTTGAAAGTGTATTACTTTTATTTATTTACTTTCTTAGATACATATTCAAATAATACAACACAACGCTCTAGCTTAGCTTCCTTAATACAAGCTTATCGCTAGATATTGCGAATAGCAAGTGATGAATAACCATTACCGCAATTAACCTACTCTCCTGCGATCCAGCTATACACGTAAGCTTCAATGGATTTGTAGTACACACATTAAACATTTAAGTTTGGACATTGTACTACATGCCAACTTAAATGCTACGTTGCAAGTATCTATAGAGACGTTGCAATTTTACTGCAGATAACAGAAATACTTCTATATTTCGTTCTGTATTGCTTTAAAATTTTCCCTTTTCAAAATTTTTAGAGTGGTGTGAGATATAATATTATACAAGGTTAATTTTTTCATATTGCGTAGTGGCTGTGTAAAATAATATATCACTCATAGACGTCCTAAGAGGCTACTATTGGAAATGCCAGAAAAATCTTATGCCTTTCGATAGATTTCTCTATATCATCTCGTTTACCTCAGACACAAAATACTCCAGCACGAGCAACATTGTAAAAATAAGTGATATCCGAACGATTCATGCGAATGCTCCTTCTTTCATTAAAATTTAAAACTGATCTAAATAGCAGGAAACAGTTTAACAAGTCATAAGCTGAAAAAGCTAGATTGTTTTGGTCGCTCGGTTTTGTTATGAAACTACCAAGCATTCTTTAAAAGGATATCTAAGATAAAACTAGATGGGTGTCTATATTACTGAAATATTTTAAATAGATTTTGCATGTTACAGAAAATGGCGCATATTTTTGGCCTGTAATAGGACTGGCAGTTGTCGTTTAGTTTTTAAAATATAAAAGCTAAAAATCAAGCAAAGCTTTTAAGTTCATTTACTTAATTCCTCCAATCAAAATGAGAACATAATTTCGTTGCTACTTTGCATTTTTAAAGACTTATTACGTGTATTATAGTTGTACGAAATTCTAATAATAACACTCTCAATATATGCAGATGACCTTGAGACGAAAAAAGAAAGCAGTATCAACGACTATTTAACTCAGTGCTTTATTTGAAAAGTGTAGTAATAATAAAGGTAACATGCACTTTTGGTTTTGCTGCTATTTTGACTCAGGAATGTGGCTATGTACTAAGATCTCTTCAGCAATGCCGTCTTATAAGAATGATCGTGGTTCTTACCATGATCATGACGGCGTTGGTTGTAAAGTAACAGCCTATTTATGTTTTACTGTTGGTCACAAGGCTGCACTGAATTATGAAAGGGTTCTACAGTAGGGAAGAATCGATCGAACAGCTCCTATATTCCTGTTACATGCATTATTTCATTTTCTTCACGATGTTTTCTTTAACCTGGATCGAGCCGTTTTACCAACTCCTAAAAATGGAATTAATTATTAATTTGGTACTGCTGGAGATCAAACTCGGTTTATTCGCATACTAATTTAAGGTAAATGAGTCAAGGGTAATGTACCCATCTGATGGTAAGTGAATACTGTAGCCCATAGACATACACATCTATTCTCGGCTAAGATTCAAAAGGTAGATGCATTGGCACCCCTAAGGACGAAGCTGTAATGCCTTGTTTTCAGAAAAAATTGTCTCCAAATCTCTACACTCACCATAAGAAATAAAGCAGCAATTAGCTGCTACTTGAAAGAAATCCACAGTTTATCTAACTTTATAACCGATATATAACAATTCAAACAATTAAGTTTCACGAACTGTACATAAAAAAGTTGTTCCTATTTGCTACACACGAGTGTTTCTCTATGTACTTCGCTTTTCGAACCGTAATAAATGACAATTACCGGTTGCAACTGGACTACTGCAATGCACCCGAAATCTAGTCATATATCCTTACTTGATTTGTAGTGCACTTTATGTATGCCCTCCGGTTCTATGATATTTATGTACCATTAGCATTGCACAGATACTCGTAGTCCACATAATTTGCTATTTCTCGAACAATAACTTTTTTGGGGTACAGAGAGAGAAATATTTAAGCTTTTGGGTATATAAACACGCATTTTGATTTAGCGATAATTTATATACCGCTTGTAACACATATTATATTCAATATCAATCGTTTTAAGTTTATTTACTAGAAGTTTAAAAATGGGGGGACTTTTTTTTAATACAAGTAACACTTTTGTATTGATCTATAAAGCCATTTAAATTATAATAGTTTTAGGTTCGGGTCATTGTCATCCTTGTATTTCTAGAGCTTGGCTATAAACGTTGTATGTTTTGTAAGAGCGTATTGTATCATTGCCGTATCAATGAATTACTGACGTTGTGGAGTCAAATAACTGGTATTACTAGACTGTAACGCAGATGCAAATATATATTGCTAAAAATTTTCCTGAATAAAGAAATTATTATTATTATTATTATTACTGTGCCTATTCTTTGTATAAACAGCATAAATATCACTTTTATTAAAAACTATTTGTGTTTTATGTAAATATATTACATTACCCTAAGCTCCAGTACATGTGTGTATGTGCGGATACTTATGATACTATATTATCAACTGTGCATTTGATAGTTTCTGGTTATCCGAAAATTATAACTGAGGTCAAATATTGGTCAGAGGAATATAGTCATCACGTTGTATGAGAAAATGGTCGTGGGGGTATGGGGAAAAAACAACGTGATTGTTCACAATATATATGACGATAGAATTAAGGAGGATTTGTGAGATCTTACGTATGTAATAAAACGAATATTTTTTGCTAATTTATACATGGTTATTATATATGACAACATTCTCGACCAAGACTAGTCAATCTAATATAAAGTTTGCATAAATTACTAACTTTCAGAGTTTGAATTACTTTCAGAGCACATTTCGGCGTAGTACAAAGAACTTTTTAAAGCAAATTTGCATAACCCGAAATATTTCACGTTGCCGAATTTCGGGCTTCATTTTTTTGACACATACCTTATTTGAGAATGAAATAAGCAAAATATTAATTCAAATTTGTGTTTAATGGAATATAAGAAAAAAACCAGTGAAAATAATTATTTGTGGACCGAGCGGTGGCGTCCACGAATTCATCATTTATTTCGTCGTGTGTTATTCGTAAGAAGCAAGTATGATAAATGCTAGAAAGTTTTCTAGATATTTAGCCGATATAGAGGCGGCATAATAGAATATACTACAGTGTAGTATATTTAGTAGACATTTAATATGGTGTAGTAACTACACAATATCAAATGTCATAAAAGGCGACAGAGGTAAACTGAAATAGGAGATCGGCAGCAACATCATCCTGAAAAAAACTGAAAATAATGTAAAAAGTGGTTGTCAACCTATCTGTCTAGCGTGTCAACAAAGATGATATAACTCTAAACCTCACATTGAGGTAATCTATGGCAAGCTGAGACAAACTTTCTTCTACGGCGTGTTTTGATTGATTAAATGAACAAAGTATCCAGACCGGTAACGGGAAAGAGTTTCAGAGATGCAAGACATGTGGTACTGTGATTTCCAATCTGTTTAACACCTCACGCCTTATTTATTACCCCAATGTCAAATATTTTCTTGTAGCATACAGATAAGTATAACTTAATCACGTCTATGAGAGCTGCAATCTGCATATAACGTTAGCTCAGTGCCATAAAAATGCTAATGATGTTCTACGCAAGCTTTGAGTATTTTAAGCGACAAACAGAAATAGAGTTTTGTTTAACATTTAATCTCTTGTAACTACTCTGTATTTACTGTATTCATTTACTTGCTTATTTATTTGATTATTTACTTGATTATTTACTTGACACTTGACATTTGCTTATTTAAAAACTCATTCACTTGCCGTGTTAATAATTATTTACTTAATAATTAACATAAGTATCTACTTGAATACTAACTTATGTATTTACTTGTACGCTTACTAGATTATGAATGTGGTTCTTTATTTGACTATTCACTTACTTATTTCCTTGAAAATTTACTTTCTTTATTACTTTAAAACTTACTTGCTTATTTACTTGCCTGTTTCCTTTACTATATCCTTGGCATTTTATTCCTATTATATACTTGTCTACTTATTTATATATTGGATTATTTAATTGCCGATTTACTTCTATATTTTTTGGCTTGCTTATATACCAGCATATATAGATAATTGACTTGATTTCATTCTTTGAATTTTTACTTGCTTATTTACTTGATTGTTTACTTGCTTTCATACTTGATTATATACTTGACTTTTTACTTGTTTATAAAATTGAAAATTTGCGTGAATATTTACTTGCTTATTTACTTAATTATTTAGGCGATTATTTATGTGTATATTTAGTTACGAATTTACTTGCCGTGTTAATTGATTATTTAATATTATTAAGTAAAACTTTCAATCTCCTATAAATATAGGTTATTAATGACTAAGATACCTAATCCGATGTCAATATACTTATTAAATATATTAAGTTTAAGCTTAAAAAATCAAAATTTTGTATTTACAATATCTTACAAAATAATATTAAATGATAAACTAATATGAGTCTTACTGCAGGGCAAAGGGCAATGGCTTTATATTCAGAGTGAGTGATAATACAGAAATGCGCCACCATACCCACGTGGTAGACCCATGCTGTAGTTATATTAGTAGTATAGTTGTAGCACGAATGGGTCGGCTCAACCGGGGAGGGACCACGCTCTCACAGAATACCACCGTGAAATAGCAGCTTAATGCTGCTGTGTTTCGTATGGTGAGTGTAGAGAACCGGAGACCCTGTTTACTGGAAACAAGGCATTCCATCATATTCCTCATGGGTGACAACGCATCTGTATTTTGATTTGTAATCGAGGATAGATGTGGATGTCTATGGACCGCAGCAACCATTTACCATCAGGTGGACTGTGTGCTCGTTTGTTACCCTATTCTATAAAAAAACACTTGCGTGAGCTGTGGAGCTCACGTTTGCGCTATTTTACTTTCAATTAATTTCATTTGATAAAACAGCATTTGAAATTTAAAAATAAAAACACTATAAACTATCATATTTCTTTTTCTCCCAAAAATATCACTTGTAAGAATCACTTAAATTACTAACGTAAACGTATGGTATATACAATACGGTACATAAAATATGTTAAAAACATTTGGTGTATTGAGGTGTTGTGCCAACAATTAATGTAATCATTAAACTGTTTTAAATTGTACTTAATAAGCGATTTAAACTAATATATTTGCTGTTTTAAGAGAACCGCAAATAGTATGATTGCATATTTATTAGAAAACAAAAACTTTATTTAGGATTAAACAATTGACGTACACAATATAACAATATACCCATATATAAAAAAACAGAACGTAAATATTATAATGTGTCTGTTTACGTCATGCCAAAAAAGTCATCACTCAGCATAGGTTCAGGTAAACCACAAATCTGATTTTCAGTGACGACCAAAGCCAAGCAAGCAAGAAATAAAAGCAAGAGTAATAATAGGAAATAATTATACAAAATAAAATATTAATCAAAAAATCTCCACTTGGAACTTAAACCAGGAGTGCGTGGCTGTACACGTACAAATGAGCCTCCTTTTAAACATTTTAAAAATAAATAGTGTTTTAAACAACAAGATTAGTTAAAAGAAAAAAGCTCAAAAGGAAACATAAAGGAAACATGAACACTAAGATAGGATACACGCATTTACGCAATTACGTAAAACCTGCATGTCTGAATTTTTTTCCTATAAGTTCTAGTTTTTGTTTGCGTGCAAATATTTCATAAAATCTATTGAGTTGATTAAATGAGAAATATAAATATTTATTTTCTAACTCTACCTGTATAATTAAATTTAACATTTAATTTAATTTTAATTTAATTACCGTGTAGTGGCGGTTGAGAATATCCACTACCCCATATCTTCCCGTGGGTGTCGTAAGAGGCGACAGAGGGAGACAGGCAGGAGATGGGCAGCAGCATCTTCCTGATAACAACTGTGATGTTATCAGGAAGACGCTGATGATGAATGTGTGACCTTAGTACTATGCTCAATGACCTCAATGGTGTCTCCCAACGGATAGGTCTTAAGATGAACATGGACAAAACAAAGATCATGTTTAATGTCCATGTCACACCTATGCCGGTAGTTGTTGGGATCACTATGCTCGAAGTTGTTGACGAGTACGTTTACCTGGGACAAATAGTCCGACTAGGTAAGTCAAACTTCGACCGAGAGGTCAATCGACGGATTCAACTCGGCTGGGCAGCGTTCGGGAAATTACGACACATCTTCTCGTCCGGTATACCTCAATCTCTGAAAACTAAAGTGTATAATCAGTGCGTGTTGCCAGTGATGACTTACGGATCTGAGACATGGTCCTTCACTGCTGGCCGTATAAGGACGCTCAAGGTCGCTCAGCGAGCTATGGAGAGGGCTATGCCCGGAGTTTCACTGCGTGATAGACTCAGAAATGAGGATATCCGCAGTAAAGCCAGAGTGACCGACATAGCCCAACGGATTAGTAAGCTGAAGTGGCAATGAGCCGGCCATATAGCTCGAAGAACCGATAACCGATGGGGAAGAAAGGTTTTCGAGTGGCAGCCTCGTACCGGTAGGCGTAGTGTAGGGCGACCCCCCACTGGATGGAGTGACGACCTGGTAAGACATGCAGGAAGTCAATGGATGCAGGTGGCTCAGGACCGTGCTTTGTGGCATTACTTGGGGGAGGCCTATGTTCAGCAGTGGACTTGTGAAGGGCTGTAATGATTAAGATGATGATGATTTAATTTAAAACTGAAACAGTTACGAATATTGTTCAAACGAAGTTTTTACGTCGGCTTGAATGATTTTCGGCCAAAAAAGACAACTTCGGCAGCACATTCGGGCCCGGTCAAAATTAGCCAAAGGTATAGCCGAAGCCTAAGCTTTGATTAAACAGCCAAAAAAGCGTAACGCGCCCTAAGGACATTGAGCGAGACAATTCACAAAAGTCGCTGCACGCACATGTGAATAACAATTGTTTTGTAATTATTACTATGCACTTGTAGCATGCTACCACAAGGAATTGGTATACCAGCTAGAGTCTAGTACCACATGTAGTTAGTTCATATCATATTTTTGTTTTATTTTATTATTAAATTTTAAGTTGGAAATTAATAACAACAAAAACAATTGGTCATTTAAGCAGACATTTTTTTTAAATATACCGAGCCCTATTTAAAAAAATATATAAGCAAACTCGTTTGATATTACCTGTCGCTAGCCCGCTGGCAGAGAGAGAATGCCTTCCGAGTAGTAAATTAGACTTTTGATTAAAGAAGGTGCTAAGATCACTTTTATGGCGCTCATTATATGTAAATTTTTTTGTCTCTTAATAATGAGTTGCAAAACAAAATTGTTGGTAGTCTAAGGTATAATGTTCTAAGTTATAGTATTTTTTCACGAGTTGCTCTTGCTATGTTTAATCCTGGAAAAATATACTTTATTTGATTGTTCGCAAATCCCGCAATAACATTATAGTTAGTTGTTAGGAGCTCTTAGTGAATAGTTCTCATTACATCCACCCTTAATAATTCAATAACTATTTGATTCTTGTCATATTTTTGTGTAGGTATGCCCTTTTCACCAGATATAAGAATATGCGCATAGGTTTGTGAAACGGGAAAAATTCACGTACTTGATCCAATTTTGATTCCTCGTAATAACTTTCCGCTGCCTTTTATTGCTAATATGGTGACTAAGTAGTTGCATGCGAATTTTGTCCCTTTCTGAAATTGTAGCAGCATCAGTTCATGTGGCATCTAAACTGAACGTTTGCATGACTTTCCAAAAGTGTGGAGTTTTTGTTCTCCATCTGCCAGGCAATGAAGTGAATCTTCTTCTTTTAATTCTTCCACATTCGTTGTCAGCGATCGTCCTGGATGAGTTTTATCAAAGAGACAAAAATTAAATTTTTTAATCCATAAATATTATAATCAATATTTGGTGGTGTCATTAGAAACTAGATCTCCGTCTATTACGTGGAATTAACAATAGAAAACTAACAGTGCAGTTCAGAGAGTGCAGTGAGATTTACTGCTATAAAGCTCAACACAATATTGCAGATTTAACTAAATACATGGTGTATTTGGTATGGAAACCGTGTTGGGCACTTATTAAAATGCTGCTGTGTAGTATTTTCTTGTCCTGTAACCCATGGGTGCTAGTCCTAGCCTCCTAACACTACCCTAGTCTCCTAACACCCTCAGAGCCCTCAATTCTCCCATTAAGTGATTATATGTACACATATACAAATACGTGCGCGACACTAGTACCATGAGATTAAAAGATAACAGATAGAAAGTGTGAAGAAAACGGTCCAGAGTTTGGATTAATTTACTGCTCTCAGAGTCACGAGACCGTAGTTAGGCTAAAAAGTCTTGGCTGCAGTGAGGGGAATGTCAGTCAGTGTTTAGGCAAATAACCTTTAGTGAAACGGCCTCGATTTCAAAACGCAGAGAGAATTTATTTACAAATTACCTTACAATTTATTAGGAGTTATTCCTATATATTTAATATATAGGAATAACTCCTAATAAATTGAGATTTCTCCTAATAAATTGAATTGAGAATAATTGTCGAAAGCTTAATTCATGAATACATACATATTCATGAATTAAGCTTTACGTTTCATCTCAAAGTATAAAAATTTCTGGGTACATTCAGAGCACTACTGAGTTGCATATTTCGTGCTTAAGCCACGTTAACAATTATTAAAATTGAAGTAAACACAATAGTCTTCTTATAAAAAGTATATATTTAATGCAGTTAATCTTAATAAGTTGAAAGTTAAAAGCATAAGTTACATACTAATAACATATAATGTATATCTCGCGAAACAGTATGCAAACTACTTGAATAATTAGCAACAAATGGAGGATGTAGCATGGGATAAATGTAAATTTATTCAATTAATCCTGCCGCCAGTCTGTATTGGGTGTCACAAAGCTCTGATTGAAGTTAAGTCGCTCAACCGTGCAAAAGTGGTTTAGAGTTCACCGAATTGTGTGTGGGTATGATAATGCGATTGGTGCACGGAATTTTAATCTGTGATTACGATTGAGTGTTAAAACTTCAATGTTTAATAAATTTGTAAATCAAGAAACAAATACATATATTTTGTGCTCCAAAAAAATTGCATGATGAATGATGATTTGCATGATATTCTCAATTAAAACAATATTGACTCCAGTAGGAATTTCGATTACGGCGACCAATATTTTCACATAATTGAGGTACATATAACAGATTCCGAAATTTTTTAAAATCTGGAACGGAATCCTTAGTTTTTAATATTTCGTTTGCATATAACATACCCATGTCTAACGTGGAAACAAAATTACGTAATTCATTAATGCAGTGTCGATACAACCAACTTTTTAGTATATTAATTAAATTTAATCTTAAAATTTAAGAGTTTGTTGTGACCAATGACTTGCCAATAACGATTGTTATATATTGGCTAATAAAATAAAATAAACTGTATGGGCCAGCATAGACACCATCTCATACAATAGTCTGATGGGAGGACAATTCGATACGACCGGAGAGACGCAAACGTAAATCAGGAGCAGAGACCAATTTGTGGCATGAATGTGAAACACCGCTAACTTCCTGCCTCTGGGTGAGTAATTTCCACTCAACCCAGGATTCAAACCCGCAATCGCATGATCAACAGTCACATATACGCAACCACCATTAAATACCATCAAAGCCACCAATCATTTAATAAAAAATAATAAAAAAATATTATTTAAAATACTTATTGATCTCCATTGTGTGGATTTAATGATACAAAGTCACTTATAAAAGCACATTTTTATAGAAATACTAATCTTTTCAAGACTTTAAATGAAAGCCGAAATACTTGATTATTTACGTAGAATAGCCGTTCTGCAGCTATATTTTATTAGTAGTTGTAGCAGGAATGGGTTGGCTCGATCGGGGAAGGACCACGCTCTCACAGAATACCAGTGCATAATAAAAGCTTAACGCTGCAGTGTTTTGTATGGTGAGTGTAGAGAACCGGAGACCCTTTTTACTGGAAACGAGGCATTCTATCTTAGTACTCACGGGTGACCTACATTTTGATTCGTAATCGAGGATAGATGTAGATGTCTATGGGCCGCAGCAACCACTTACCGTCAGGTGGACTGTGTGCTCTTTTGTAATCATTATCCTATAAAAACACCTGATGAAACATTGGTTTTTAACGCTTTTCATAAGATTTATTTTGCAATTGACAAAAATACAGAGGCGAGGATTAAAATTAAAATTTTCAACCAGCCTCCTTCTTCATCAATCTGTAAAATCCACAGGGCTGTAATTAGGCGATAGGCATCTTCTGTTGTCTGGTATATTTGCTAAATTAACCATTCTTGGCAGGAAATGGCAATATCATCTTCCCAAATCCACATTGCTTTTCTGGGACTGGTGCGACGTGAAACCCTCCTCACCACATACTTAACATACACCCTCCTGGGTATTTATCATCGCCAAGAAGATTAACCGCCACGATTTAAGCCGTAGGAGTTGGGAGTCCGCACACCTCTTTTCGGACGGCTCTTAGATAAAATATTTGTACTGATTGGCCACGAAGTGGTGGTGTAAGAGAAACCACTAATCCTTATCATCCCGAAGATGTCGCAAGAAAAGAATCATCATCATAATCGACAAAAACACCAATCTAAACAGTTTGATATTTTTGGTCACAACTAACCTAACTTTCAAACTTTGCTATCAATAACGTAATTTTTTTTATGGTATTCAATAACGCATACGAAAAAGGCAAAGGTCCAAATGGCGCTTTTTTGTAACTTTTCTGTGTCTGACCCTCTCAGCAACTTCTCAAATGCTAATATTCGTCTATAAATAAAGGCTAGTTTTTATACTGGGCGAGGCTATGTATTATATATGTATGTGTGTGTGTGTGTGTGTGTGCGTGTGTGTGTGTGTGTGTGTGTGTGTGTGTGTGTGTGTGTGTGTGTGTGTGTGTGTGTGTGTGTGTGTGGTGTGTGTGTGTGTGTGTGTTGGACTGAATGACCTTTTTAAAATAGGATGTAACTAACAGAGTAGAAGCCTGTGGCACTGATATTTTACAAAAAATATAAACAAAAGTTTTGAATCAAACGTTTGAATTTTTTTAACATTCACTTTGTCCTTTGCCCTAGAGCCTGTGACACTACGAAGTGACAAGGTCAAAGATGCCTACTAAATTTATTGTTTTATAGCCGTTCGTAAAGTAGGGTGTAGGGAAGTTGCGTAATTAGGCAACCAGGTTTTTGTTTCAGCTATTTACTTGCAAGTACGCCGACCAAGTGCCGACCCAAAATACTCGCAAGACTTCAAAGTATTTGAATATTCTCACTCTCGACGCGATTCCACTCCTTATTTATATTCTCTTACGGATCAATGATCTATCAAGGTATATTTACTTTAAAGGATTGGAAGTATATTTCTTTTTGTAAAGGCTATTCTACTTCTTATTTATATTAAATTACGGATCAATGTTTTATGTAAGTATCTTTCTTCCAACAAGGCTTGAAAAATACTATTTTAGCATATGCGATTGCACGCCTTATTTATATGACCTTACGGATCAATTTTCGATGCAGAAAGAAAATACTTAAAAGTATCTCGAGTCCTGTTTTTTGGCGATAGTATCTGAAGGTGGACGTACTTGGAAACCCTGGTACTCGATTTTGCAATTACGCTTTTCTAGTAGGGAGGATATGATTAGAATAAATTAAGGAGTGAGATATTTATATTTATAAGACCCAAGATTTGACTAACTAAATTATTTGGTCAACAAATCGAAGGGTCGCTAAAAATTATCGAGAAGAGAAGTTCTCGATAGGCTGTAATGATGATAATGAACGAAATGATTTAAACCATGTATGTTGTAATATTTGAGAAGGCGCATTAATAGTGCGTTTTAAAAACTTGTAGCGCCATCTATCAAAAAAATGAAGAACTATTTCCATATTAATTACTATTAAGAGGTGAAGTGGACGAAGAATTTATGAAAAATATAGATTATATGAAATATGAAAGAAGCCTGTCTACGAAAAAGACGCAATAGTTAAACAATTATTGAAATGTTCATAATATGACTTACGAGAGAGTGAAATGACAGTGAAAGTGATTAAGAGAGGCTGACGATCAAATGAGAATGACGACTTATTAATATTAAATAAGTTTTTTACAGATTTAGAAGACCGAGCGTTTTAAATTATCTTACAATGAAAACTTTAATTTTTTTATCAACCACATTTCAAATATTTTTACTTAAGTTAAAAATTAATTACATTCATAAAAACATGTACGTAATGAGGTAATATCTACAATTTCAATCGCTGTGACTTGATTTAACTCTCAAATCCAGACACAATTGTATTGAAAATATCCTCCTTCTCCAGTGAATAGACACGCTAACAATAATAAAATAGAAGCATATACATCATAGTACTGAAACAGTATACCTACATGATTCCAATTTTGTTTTTATTTGGCGTCGCAGTATGCAGAAACCCATCAGACATTATTTGTTTTAATTTTGATTTACATGCCTTGATTTACTACGAGTTTTATTGAAGGCATATGAATGGTATATTCAAAACCGATTTTAAGGAACTAAATATAATAAAATAATTTTCACTTAATAGCGTCTAAGGTCGGGTTTTAATGTTTTAAAACAATATGCCTTAGCGCTATCTATAAAAGATATTTCGTGGAAATTATTTTATTTTATTTTTCATCATCATCATTACAGCCCTTCACAAGTCCACTGCTGAACATAGGCCTCATATTTTATTTTTATTTTTTTGAAATCGGTGTTTACTTCTTATTAAAAGATTATTTTTCTGACCCTTTGAGTGGACGAAGAAATATTACAAGTAAAATACTACAAATACAGTGACATCGAAATCTTTAATTTAACAATAATTCACTTCCTATTTTTCCACTCCTAGGTGTGAATTCTTTTCGAAATTGTAACTATTTAAGACAATATGCTATGCAATACTTCCTTAATTTAAGCTACTTGATTTTCTGAATATTCAACTGGTTTGTGTCAGCATTTAATGAACCGCCTGTGTATGCGAATGTGATTTAAATGTGAAGAGGGACTGCCAAATTACTGAAGATTAGAGTGAACTTGGTTCCAGTGCCAAAAAATTGCGTGGATAACGCCAACATGCTTTGTGCCAAATTTTTATCAATGCTCTTTACGAATGGGTTTAATTAATGCCATTGTTTACAATGTGTTAGTGATACATAAGAAAGTAAAACCATTATCAAATATTATTTTGACTTCGTGTGTGTGTGTGTGTGTGGACGCAGCGCAACCTTCTCGGTGCAGCGCCCGCCGCCGCGTGCTCGTGGTGAGCGTGCCTTCATGGGTTCGACGACTTTAATGAAGCAATGTGGGCACTGTGGCAGTGTACACAAAATGTTTGAGTGTCCCGCGTGTGTCAAGAAATGTTTAAGGTTTGCGAAAATGAATCATTTTGTCAGAGTCTGCAGTGCGTGTATGCAAAAAATTCGAATTTCGACTTAATTCGAATTAAGTCGAAAAGCTTACGAGAGATGGCAATATAACCATCACTTTACGCCAGGTGTAAAATACACAGCCGTAAGTCGAGCGAGAGTCTGGTTCTGCGATGGTTAATCCGCCTGCCAAAATTAATGATTTAGGCAAATCCTACCAAGAAACAGGCCCATGTCTAGTTGAAGAAGAAAAGATAAAGAAAAAGCTTGCATACGAAATGCGAAAACGGCCAACACGCACTTAACTAATTGTTTTGTAACTCTCTCAGAAGTGAAAGCAGACTTATGCCTATTTCATTTTATCATTACATTAGAGTCACAAATAACGACCTGGTAAGACATGCAGGAAGTCAATGCATGTTATAAATCCATGCTTTAAAATACTCCTATGTTCAGCAGTAGACTTCTATGTAGTGATCATGAAGACTACGTCTGAGAGGCTAAGATAAAAAGAAAAACAGATATACAGTATTTAAATTAATCGTATAATGTATAAAATGCATTTTTCACTAGATATTGAAACAATAAAAGATTTAAAAATTAATCTACTCTTTTCAAATATTAACCCAGTGATACCGTTGTTTTGAGACTCTTTTAGATAATAAAAATACCCGCAATAAAACATGTCAGATTTCGTACTTGCCAAGAAACTAGTTAGGGCAGCTTAATATAACATAATACAGGAGCTGAGCTCGTAAATACCGACTTAAATCAACATACTAAAAATGAAAACTGCATTTGCATGCTACTGTACAAAAAATTGTATTATCTTCATTAAGCTTTTAGAATTGTCATATACTTAATGTGAGCAATTCTGATATGTATGCTATTGGTTTTTCAGAAACGGCTCTAACGGTGGGATAAAATTTTGTAGGTACCAAATACGAGTATATAATAATAAAATATAATATAAATATAGGATATTTTACTTTCCAAGTATATATAGAGAGATTTCACTTGGTGTCACTCTTGATATACTGTTGTGATAGACCACCTTTTCCGCATATTTCCACGCCACGGGAACGCTTTCGCACACATCCGCAGCCCCTCCGCCACCGAGCAATAAAATGTAGCCCTTGTTTGGGCGAGGGTCTTCTCAGGTAAGGTGCACCAGGAACACAAGACGCCTTTTCCTTCGCAGCCTCCAACTCCATTTGCGCAATGGACCCCCAAGCTCGATACGCGCAGCCCACAAGACCTGGAAAAAACAAGTACTCTGAAGCACCAGCTTGCCTGATTACAACGGTGGATAACCAAGTTTCGACCGCGGAGGATAGGAAGAGTGGCCTCGGAATACCAACACTCCCCTCCTTCCGCGGCCCCACCACTACCGCATCAGCGGTGCGGCCTAGTCAGCGGCGCAGAGGATAAGACGAGAGGCGCATCGCCATACCAACACTCCTCTTACCTCTCGACTTTATCTGAGGCGTGACGGAAGGTGGAGATCCCTCCCACAATAATCCACCGACGCGCATCCGAAGTGGGCTAGGCAAGCTCACTCAGAGCGCCCACCTCGGGCCGGCCAAGTGTTGTTCACCGTGGGTGATCAAGCCACGGCTACTAAACCTCCCCGACATTACACGTCTTGCCTTAGTTAACTTGCCTCGCCTAACCGAATATCTCCTACTTCGATATTTATACGTCCGGTTTTTTAATAAAATGTATGTCACAACAAAACTAACAGTTCACCTAATAATAAGTGGCTACTGCAGTACAAGTGCACCTGCAACCAACTTTAAATAAAGAAAACTATATAGGTGAGTTGTCGTTACTGAAGATTAAGATGGAATGCCTCTCATCTTGTAATTATATTTGTTTTCAGACCGTAACACATTAGTGCATGCACTCCCTTTGTATATACATATGTTCTTATTATAATTTTTTATCAAAATATGTGTGTACATAAACTATTTAATAAATAAATAAATAATTAAATAAAAAGAAGAAAAATATTAAGAGACATTTGTTCCGTGTTAGAACGGAGCCAATGTGTTTCCGAAGCATTGGTATTATAATCACATAATAATACAAATTAAATTAATGGATTTTCTTACACTACTACAAAACTAATTATCACACACGGTGTAAAGTGGTAGTGTCGGAGAAACCACCACCACCCCATGGTGGTGGTACATGTGGAATTTATCATAAAGTTAATATTTCCAATTCCATCTATTCAAAAAGAAAAAACTGAAGATTTAAAATGTGTAGTTAGCTATTGTTCGTCATTATCACCAACGTCATAGACTTTTTTATGTTCGCAGATATAGCTAAAAGTCCAGCAGTTGCGTTAATTAGTTCTACCTTACCTTTTTCTAAATTCAAACCTGAAATGCGTTTATGATTTTAGAAACTGCGATCAATTTGTTGCCATATTACTTTTCACCAGGTTTTTTTCGTAATAAACTTTTGCAACAGATCATTCGTATTGTAACGCTCTCACCCTCTCATAATAATAAATATATAAAATACTAAATGTATTATATTCCCCTTTATATTAAAAATTTATATATATATATATATATATATATATATATATATATATATATATATATATGTGACCAGGATTAATAAATTATGTTTAGATCTTTCTAAATGATCTTTCTAAAGGTTTAATAATAGGCCGTTTGTAATATTTTGGCGTGATCGTTTTAGTTAGGACCCTTATTTACGTTGTGTTTGTTTAGTAACTTAGTTCTTTTAGGTATCCTTTGGAAGAATGAATATTCACAAGAGCAATTGAAAGCTGTTGGTAGTGCCTTATAAGCGAAGTGAACCCCGTTCACGAAGACAGGGCTCGAGAAAGGTTAAGAACGTAAAACGTCTTTATTCCACTTGTATCAGGTTGACATTATTAATTTATTATTATTTATCCCTTCCCGCTTGGAAAAGGCTCACAATATATTTATACAAAAATACCCGATACAAGGGCTTCGCTCTCCCACACACACACGCCGTGCACGGTGAGCGCCAACCATTTTGATGCACTCCCCCCGAAGGGAACGCTAATTCGGGAACTGGACCGTAGTCTACAGCAAAATAACTGGCGAAGCAGTAAAAGAGGCTTGGCCCCTTGTTAGTGCGTAAGCACAAACATCGACCGAAGTCGCGCATGTCAATGCGTGTAAACGCCATACAGAATACGAACGAATCCAGCCACAGTGAATGTACGTCACACGGTTTAGGCAAATAGGCACACTGGCCGTAAACCCTCCGTGAGCGCCACCACCTGCCAGACCGCCACTCCTGCAGACGTGATGTAAGTGTATGGCATCACCACCAATTGCATGATCAGCACGGCTACTAGCCGCAGAGCGTGTCATGAGTCTACCGCTCACCTCAAGGGAATGGGGTCCCACGTTGTGCGGCTTTCGGCCGCAGCCTTGAGAGTCTCCTCAGATCCTCCCGCCAGCTAACACCCGCATGAGGTCGACACATATGCTCCACCAACCAATACAATGGCAGATATAGCCAAAAGGCAGTTATAAGATAAGAGTAATAATTCGCCATCAGAAAGGGTTTGTGTCACTGACGTTGAGTAAATGCATTTTCGATCATGTTTGTCTCACCCACCGACAAGTTGCCTTCAATCATTCAAAGGTGGGAAAGTTACAGAGATATATTATTGTTACGCGCTCAAGTCGACGATACACTAGCGCCATCTAGTGTCAGGAACGAGAGCGAGGGGAGCATTGAGAAAATGACATCACAAATCACTCAACTGACAGCGCCTAGTCGAAACTCGAACGCTCGGTACCTTCCGCGTGTTTACTTGAACATTCTGGATATTTCTTTGCTAATTTAAATATATAGGCGCTGCAAGATGCGATGGGGGCAGTGTTGATTTGGGCGAAACAAGCGAAGCTTCGGAGTGGAATTAAGTGAATTAGTGTGTTTAAATTATTAGTGTTTTAACTTTAATTGTGTAAAGTAAATTAAAGTGTTAATTTAGGTAATTTTATCGGCAATTTTTATTGTCACGAACCTCAAGCTCGTAACAATATAAAACATCGTGGAGGGCAGACAGTCTGCAGCCCCGTAATGAAGGGACCCGACTTGGGCAAAGCTACTCAGGTTTGAGTCAATCCAAGACGCAGAGAGCGCCATTGAGAATAGCGTCCCACCAAACAACCATCGCAGAGACGCAATGCTGCAGAACGCAACAAGCATCAATACGACTATCGTCGGGCTTACACCATTCCAAGGTCCCCCATGCATCCCAGCAGACATCACCACCTGCATACCTCCATCGACCAGAACCACAAGAGTGCGTCGAATCAGGCGCAGCACACCCGCAGATCCATCACAAGACGCAATACCGCAAGTAGCAGTAAGCATCAATGCAACTATCATACGGATGGCGCCCCCCTCACAACACACCCACATGACTCCTATCGATTTTGGCAACAAAATTTTTATTGTTGTTATATAAAAGATATCACCAAGGTATCAAAGTAGCACGCTACTAAGCCGCCAATGAACAAAACTCCACGTATCATAGCGCTAATGCACTAAGACATGAAGTTGAGTATGCCTGCTACACTTAAAAGTGCTACCAAACACACTCATCATCCCAATCCGAAAGATAGACGACACATCGCTATGCGCAACGACGTCGCCCACAAACGGTATGGGTGTGCGATGTCCACGGGAAAGCCGTATTACTACAACAAACCCGCTTACCACCGGCACTAAGATGTTAATTGTATACCTCCATCGACCAGAACCACAGGAGTGCGTCGAATCAGGCGCAGCACACCCGCAGATCCATCACAAGACGCAATACCGCAAGTAGCAGTAAGCATCAATGCAACTATCATACGGATAGCGCCCCCTCACAACACACCCACATGACTCCTATCGATTTTGGCAACAAAATTTTTATTGTTGTTATATAAAAGATATCACCAAGGTATCAAAGTAGCACGCTACTAAGACGCCAATGAACAAAACTCCACGTATCATAGCGTTAATGCACTAAGACATGAAGTTGAGTATGCCTGCTACACTTAAAAGTTCTACCAAACACACTCATCATCCCAATCCGAAAGATAGACGACACATCGCTATGCGCAACGACGTCGCCCACAAACGGTATGGGTGTGCGATGTCCACGGGAAAGCCGTTTTGTTACAACAAACCCGCTTATCATCGGTACTAAGATGTTAATTGTATACCTCCATCGACCAGAACCACAGGAATGCGTCGAATCTGGCGCAGCACACCCGCAGATCCATCACAAGACGCAATACCGCAAGTAACAGTAAGCATCAATGCAACTATCATACGGGTGGCGCCCCCTCACAACACACCCACATGACTCCTATCGATTTTGGCAACAAAGTTTTTATTGTTGTTATATAAAAAATATCACCAACGTATCGTAGTAGCACGCTACTAAGACGCCAATGAACAAAACTCCACGTATCATAGCGCTAATGCACTAAGACATGAAGTTGAGTATGCCTGCTACACTTAAAAGTGCTACCAAACACACTCATCATCCCAATCCGAAAGATAGACGACACATCGCTATGCGCAACGACGTCGCCCACAAACGGTATGGGTGTGCGATGTCCACGGGAAAGCCGTATTACTACAACAAACCCGCTTACCACCGGCACTAAGATGTTAATTGTATACCTCCATCGACCAGAACCACAAGAATGCGTCGAATCAGGCGCAGCACACCCGCAGATCCATCACAAGACGCAATACCGCAAGTAGCCCTAAGCATCAATGCAACTATCATACGGGTGGCGCCCCCTCACAACACACCCACATGATCCCTATCGACTTTGGTAACAAAGTTGGTATTGTTGTTATATAAAAAATATCACCAACGTATCATAGTAGCACGCTACTAAGACGCCAATGAACAAAACTCCACGTATCATAGCGCTAATGCACTAAGACATGAAGTTGAGTATGCCTGTTACACTTAAAAGCGCTACCAAACACACTCATCATCCCAATCCGAAATATAGACGACGCATCGCTATGCGCTACTACGCCGCCCACAAACGGTATGGGTGTGCGATGTCCACGGGAAAGCCGTACTGCTACAACAAACCCGCTTACCACCGGCACTAAGATGATATGTCTAGGACACATCGGTTAGCGAGTCCAAGTTTACCTCGGACCAATTGCTCGTGAAGCAGCACACACGCCACCATAATATTCCTTTTCAAGTCCCTAATAAGGACTAGTCATTTTGCTACAGTACTAGGAGCAGTCGATCACCCGACCACCCCACACAATACTTATGCATCAAGGATACCTCCTATAATATTGCTTTTGTATCATAGACCTTACTTTCATATGTCATTCATATATAGGATTCGAACCCACGACCATACTATTGTAATGCATATTAATCATAGAGACCTTCTATAGTATTGCTTTTGGATCATAGACCTTACTTTCATAAGTCATTAATATATAGGGTTCGAACCCACGACCCTACTATTGTAATGCATATTAATCATAGAGACCTTCTATAGTATTGCTTTTGGATCATAGACCTTACTTTCATAAGTCATTAATATATAGGGTTCGAACCCACGACCCTACTATTGTAATGCAAATTCATCATGGAGACCTTCTTTAGTATTGCTTTTGTATCATTGAGTTTAATATCATAAGTCCCTAATATAGGACTAGTCATTGTGCTACAGTACTTCAGGCAGTCCACCCCATATATATGTACAACTGCAGGTATGTACCTCCGGCAGCTCCTCCATACAAGACATCTATACGTGAACACCTTCCATAACTTAAGAAAATTTTCTTTAATACATGAACTCCTTCAACAACTATACTATATTTATCTATACGTGAACTCCTTCCACAACTTAGGAAAATGTTCTTTTATACATGAACACCTCCCATGACTTAAACAATTTTTAACGAATTTTCTAAACTTATAAACGTTATTTAACTTAATTTTATAATATTTTTTGACTTGTATTTCTATTATTTATCTTATTTTAAATAATTTTTTTCAAGTTTTTAAATAAATTTATATATTACGAAAAACAATAATTTTGCCTTTAATTTACTATGTTATTGGGATAATGTCTGAAATATATTAACTTTATGTTTATTAATTTAACTTAATTGCTTAATATATATCTTTTAAGACTATTTTTGACGCCCCTTTATATTGAATTTAATTATTAATAATAATATTGGGCCGTCACAGTATGTAGAAGAAACAATGTTGGTGATAGCACGCATGCTTGTAGAACACCAGCATTATTGGGCTTGTAATCGAAGCACGCACCATCCAGTGTGACCTAGACGTTTCAATCTGCAAGAAAACTGGTGATCCACGATTTCTCGGGAACTTCGAAAGAAGCACTTTGTATCGAACCCAATCGAAGGCCTTCGCTGTGTCCAAACTAACATCCAACGCTGGAGGCGTGAACCTTGGACTATTTTGCCTCCATCCATATATGAGTTAGGTAACCCAGAAGATGACCAGCTAAGTGACTCCGACCAAAACCGTACTGACAGTCACTAATCAGTTGGTGATCTCCAAGGATACCTCATTAAAGTTAATGTTAAAAGTAAAAGTTACAGGCACAAGCCTCCCCTCATTTTTGAGAGGGTGTACCTCATGAACTGGTAGTTAATAATTTTATTAATTTAAATATAGTAATTGCATTATATCCACCTCAACTTTATGTCATAGTTAATAATTACTGCCGCTTTGTATTGAATGTTTAAGAAAGTCAGTATAATCAATATTATAACAACAATTTTGTGTTGGAACAAAAAATTACAGGTAACGAACATTGTTTAAAAGCATTGTATTAAATAAAACTATATTTACTGATTTTATCGGGTTTATTTACTATTACCTATAAACCTTACCTCCCTATACACTTCACCAATGGTGAAATACGATTCTTGTTACAATTGTTACAAGAATCGTATTTCTTACAATACTTCTAGGTACAATTGAGATGCAGTCTTCAACAGGTAAGCATGTGAAAACCGACTATAGTTTCAATGTCTACCAGATTTAGGTCTTTAATCTCGCTGACAAAATGGTAGGAATTCTTTTTGTGTGCGTTTGTATGTCTCCTGAGTGGTGAAAGTATTTTCGCTAAGTGTTGAGCCAATCTATAAGTTGGTGAATTGATTTGGCTCACTACGGGACGTAGCATTGCGCTTGTGTGTTTTGGCAACCCATACAACTTTGGTGATTTGGCATACGTAGGTGTTATCGATTTTATGTTATCAGATTTAATTTTTCGGAGCGTTTCATTATAAGGTCACTAGTTATTTTAAGTGTGTTATTTGCTGGGTTTTATTTTAACTTTTTATAAGTGCTTCCATCCGACAAAAATTCTATAGTATAATTTGAAATTATAATCTGACGTATCCGTAAGGAAGTTAATATACGCAAAATAATGCGTAAAAATTTGTATTATTTGAATGTGTAGTGTTCGCGTAAATATAAAAAATCATTCCTCACGACGTTTGCGTTCACCGCCGAGCACTTAACAATTTCATTGGTGCTGGCGAGGATCGAACCCGAGTTGCTCGCGTACATTGAAACTTACAGCGTGCGCTAACCATCTGAGCTACCATGGGTTAAAAACAATGTTATGCTAATTAGCCAAAAGGAGCTATATGTTTCTTCTGTTCTAATATGTGCACTAATAAGCCACGCTGCAGCTAAATTATGGTTGTATAGCTCGAATGGGTCGGCTCGACGAGATAGGACCACTCCTGAAGACTAAGGTGAAATGTCTCAGAATTTGTAACTGGCTCTTTATATCCTTCAGACATGGACACAATGACAGATATCTAAAACGCTCTAGCTTTTTATTTTTTAGATTTTTATTTTGCTTTTTATTTCTATAGCTCATACAAGCTGAATACTCGGGCGTCAAATATTTTATAACTGTGATGCTGCAGTCAATCATCTTTGAGTTCATTTATGTTGATGTAATAAAAACGACTAGTTTGCTAACTGTAACTTATGCGATAATTGAAATAAGCGTTTTAAAGGAATTTAATTATATCAAGAAGACTTAAACGTGTATTAAAGTTGCTTTATTATTTAAATTATTCAAACGAAATCTCTTAACAGTTAACAAATTTATTTGGGCAAACTTTGCTCTCAGTTGCTTGTTATCCTGAAATATTAATTAGAATTATTTTAATTAATGCTTCAAAATTAAGTCGTTGTGACAGGTCCATTGACTCGAGTATACAGTTGTTGTCGTCAAATTGTATTATTACATAATTTTTTATTATAATGAAGAAGAAAAAATATCGATAGCGTAATAGTTATGATAAACATACTTTTCAAAACATAGTTTATGCAGTGAGATGATTTGTAGTTTAAAAAGATACACACAATTTATCTGTTAGACATACAGACACAACAAGAAAACAAAATCTAAAAGCAATTTTCGCGGTAACATATTCATCATCATCATTCAACATTACAGCCTTTCACAAGTCCACTGCTGAACATAGGCCTCCCCCAAGGTATGCCATAAAGCACGGTCCTGAGCCACCTGCATCCATCGACTTTCTGCATGTTAACCAGTCGTCACTCCATCTAGTGGGGGGTCGCCCTACACTTCGTCACCAGTACGGCTGCCACTCGAGAACCTTTTTTCCCCAACGGTTGGCGGTTCTTCGAGCTATATGGCCGGCCCATTGCCACTTCAGCTTACTAATCCGTAGTGCTATGCCGGTCACTCTGGTTCTACTGCGGATATCCTCATTATTCGCGTTAACATATTATGTAAACATAAAAAAAACGTTCATAGATGCAACTCACTTCCAAACCTTACGTTAATTCCTTTTTTTTACTTTGTAAGTGTGTTAAATAAATTTTTACGGAGTAGAGCCATGCTGCAGCTATATTATGCTTACAGCAGGAATTGGTTGACTTGACCACGCTCTCACAGAGTATCAGCGTAAAATAGCAGCTGTTGCTGTGTTTCGTATGGTGAGCAAAGAAAACCGGATACTCTTTTACTAGAAACGAGGCATTCCATCTTAGTCTTTTTCTTTTCTTAACCGATTATTAATCGAAGATAGACATAGATTTCCATAGTTCACAGCGTCCACTTACTATTACGTGGACTGTTTCCTCCTTTGTCAACCTTATTTTATAAATAAAAAAAAACATCCTTTAAGTTATTCATGCCAGTTGACGCATCCTTAAAAAGTTTTTAATCTTGCGGTAGATTTAATATAAAATACGTTTAAAGACAAAAATAACTGCAAACTAAAACAAGATTACTTCTAATATTTATATCATACAGCCAAAGGACAACTATTTATATGTGATGAAATATATATATAATATTTCATTACTACCTTCGGTACAGCCAAATACAAAACCATTAGAAAACTTCAAATATAGCTTTAAATAATGTCATTGACTAAATTTTAAAAGCAAAACCGCAGCCTATATATAGCCACTTGATGGATCAGCAATTTTTTTATATTTCTTTGATGCCGGCGGGGATCGAATGTATTAAACTATCCCGTGTAGTGGCGGTGTAACAATATCCACTACCCCATACTGTACTGTGAGTGTCGTAAGAGGTGACAGAGAGAAACAAGCTAGGAGATGAGCAGCAGCGTCTTCCTGATAACAACCTAAAATTACAAAAAAAAACTCTTTGGTTGCCAACTGGCTTGCAAAGCGTGGCAACTATGGCAAAACCCCTATGAGGCAATCTATAGTCTAATCGATCTTCGTTCAGCAGTGGACTTTAATAGATTGTAATGGATGGATACTATATTTTGCACACAATTTTTTCTAACGGGGCTGCTCCGAAGCCGTGCTTATCACCCGTCAATCTGGTTTCGTGCGTAGGTCGACCGTGAGCATCTTCGAACTGCTTCCATAGTCAACGATATTAAAATATTTTAGGGCTATAAGTACCTTTATAATTTATTTTATTTTATTTTTATTGCAAACTCAATTGATGGTAAGTGTTGGCGCATTCTTGGGTTGTAAATGAAGAAGAAATATGTTTATATGGTTGTATATCGTTTAGGATATTCCACTCAATAATTGGCAATACAGAGTATTCAATGAGGGATTTAAATTAAAATAATTCACGACTTTTTCTGCCACCAAAAGGGCGGCACTTAAAAATGAGGTGTAATATTAGAAAAAAAATCATAGCGGGAAAGTTAATGTGTTCGAAAAATGTAAAGGTAAATTTTTCTTTCTGATCTATTATTGTATTTTATATTAATTAATTTAAAAATAAATGAAGCATTACCATAATCATTTTTTTTTTATTAAAACTCTCCTGATTTATCTTCTAGTGACCGCAATACTCGTTAAGTTATGCGAGGTGTGCGATAGACAACTTGAAAACTTTGTGGAAGTACTATCTGGGCAAAATAGTCTAACTTTTCTTTAAGTCGCTAACTTCCTATTGCAGTTCCTTCTTGTATAAACTTGTCTTATCGCCACTTGCTAAGGAGAACTACGACGAAATCTTAATTTATGTTTAAATTATGTTTAATGAAAAAATCATTTATGAAGCAGAAAATTACTGCCACTATCTTCTAAAGAAAACTATTGTATTAATTAAATATTCCGACATTCACGACAATGAAGTACAAACATTCATTGACGTGAATGAGCAAATGAAAGCTAGTTTTCAATACTAGCACTAAAACAACCCGGTTTATACCTACACTGTTACTTCTATAAAATGCCTACACAATCCCATTTCACCACAAGTAAGCCTACGTTTAACACTCCCTTGACAAATTATAAATTTACGTTCAAATCAAATACGAATGTAGTAGGGAAGGTTGTCAAATTGATGTTTAATTAACTCATTGCTTGATTCCTGTCGCTGTGAGATCAAAGTGCTTTGATGTTTTCGGGGTCAGGGCTTTAAGCGTCCCGGCGTCGAGAGAGCGTCTCCTGTTTAACGGTTTGGCAAAGGGCAAACGGTAACGATTACTTTATATACTGTTGCTACTCATTTTGAGGTTTGGTGTTATTGGAGCGAAAACCATTTTAATAAACACGTTTTTTTTCCTTAATAGATAATTTAAACGATAACACATTTTAATAACAAGAGCCATGAACACTTAAGGGCTAAGTGCTCGTAGAAAATTTCAAGTACGCGAATATCTCGGGTTGGATGAAATAATTAATTGCGATTTTATGAGCTAATTTACCAAGTCTTTGGCGTTAAAGGAACTTACAATTCAACTGATGGCAAATGTCTGCAGCTCATTGACAACTGCAACCAACTTCAAATAAAGAAGGCTGCAGATGAAGGTTGAAGCATTATATATATATGGTTATGTTTTGTTATACACTAGTAAATATTTATACTGCATGCAACTTATTTGTTATAAAATTAATTGTTAAACACTCAACGTCACATAACCACACATACACATTCACTTTCACCCTCATATATACACCCTTTCACACACACACACCAAATCACTTAGCTATAAACGTAAATAACCTTAATAATGTTGCGAGAAAAACAAACTATTTGCTACCACTTTATACTTCAATATCTATTTTTAATGATTAGCACATTAAATACTATAACTAACATGGACAACTTAGAAATTGCACGATCAATAAAATGTAATGTTGAAGATGTTGAAAAGTTATTAAATATAAGTTATGAGGATTTCAAGATGATAACCCAAAACGTTCGTAGTATCTATTCCAATTTTGATGACTTGCTTACTACACTAACTAGTTTTAAATTTTGTCCATCAATCATTATTTTGACCGAATGTTGGCTCTCAGAACACAAATCAATACCAGCTATCACAAATTATGTATCATACTCTTCTACTCGATATTTTAATAAAAGTGATGGAGTAGTGGCTTACGTTAAGAATGATATGGCTGTTAATGTAAAGGAAATTTTACTTCGAAATGCCTCGTGTCTTCAAATAGAAATAGAAACAGTTATAATTTTGGCTATTTATAGATCACCTAATACAAATGCAGACATCTTTATAAATTCATTAAATGATCATTTGGAATCTATAAGTATGTGTAAAAATATCATTTTATCAGGTGATATAAATATTAATATTATCTCCAAAGACTCAGAACAAAGTTTGGAGCGGAATAATCGATTAAAATATCTAGATATGCTAGGTACTCATAGTGTAATGATGGGACATTGTTTCCCTACTAGGGAAGATAGTTCTTTAGATCATATAATGCTTAAACTTACGCACGATAAAGTGGCCCAAATTGCAGTTTTGAACACGACAATAACTGATCATACTATGGTATTGCTACACATAACTAATGTTAAACCTCAATTAGTGTATAATAAAACAAAATGTATTGTGGATTTTGAAAAAGCTATAATCGATCTAAAAAATAAAAACATACATGAACTGCTTTTATGTAATGATCCAAATGTATTAACCGAATTATTGTTAGGAAAACTAATGCAATCTTTAAAAGAAAATACAGGACTGCTTCTTGTACCTAAATGTAAACGCATAATTAAGCCTTGGATGACTCCAGGTGTGCTGCGTTGTGTCAGGCATAGGAATAATCTACAGCAAAAGCTCCGTCAAAATCCCAACGACGAGATTCTTAGAATTTCCTACTGAAGATACCGAAATAATTACAAACATCTCGGTAGAAATTTGAAACAAAAATTTAAAAAGAATCTTCTGGAGGTCTCGGTGGGTGAATCTAGGAATCTCTGGAAAAATATTGCTAAAGTAACATATAGGAAGCACTCTAAAAGGGATAATACAAAGTTACTGCAGATTGGGCCTTGCGCAGGTGATTCCGTTGATCAAGCTAATAACTACTTTAGTTGTGTGGGCAAAAACTTGGCCGATGCGATTGTCCGGCCAAACAAGAAACAATTTATGCACAATTTTTGTACAAATACTCAGACATCATCTTTTGTTCTCTACGATACAGATATGGAAGAAGTACACTCTATTCTGATGGCATTAAAATCTAACAGTGCACCAGGCTGGGACAATTTCCAGCTAGTTTCCTAAAACTTGCAAGAGCAGAAGTCGTGCCGGTTCTTTGTCATTTAGTGAATCTTTGTTTTTGCAAAGGTATATTTCCGTCTTTGCTCAAGGAGTCCCTAGTAACACCTGTGCATAAGAGTGGAGATGAGAAGGATATCAGCAACTACAGACCAATTTCGGTATTGCCTGCAATATCGAAAGTTATAGAAAAACTTATCAACAAGAGGCTCATAAGTTTCCTCAATAAGTTCCACATCTTATCCAGCTCACAATTTGGCTTTCAAGCAGGGAAATCGACTGAAAACGCTGTAGAAGCCCTAACTTCTGTAATTGTTGATAATCTTGATAAAAAGACAAACTGCCTCGCAGTGTTTCTTGATCTTAAAAAGGCATTTGACACCGTGTCTACACCCATTCTGTTGCAAAAGTTAGAAAACTGTGGGATTAGAGGTGTGCCCCTTGACCTGCTTAAAAGTTACATGACTGGGAGGACTCAGAGGTTAAAAATAGGTTCATATATAAGTCAAAAAACTGGTCTTACTTATGGCGTACCGCAAGGAAGCGTCTTAGGGCCCACCCTGTTTCTAATATACGTAAACGAACTCTGCAATATGAAGATCCCTCATGCTAGCATATTCTCATATGCTGACGACACTGCCATTGTGTTTACAGGCGACTCCTTGAACAATTTAAAGATGAATACAGAGTACGGTTTGGCTGTGATTTCGCAATGGCTAAGTCTTAACTTACTAACATTAAATACCATCAAAACAAACTATATTTTGTTTTCCATAAAAAACAGTCTGCCTGACTTTCCCAGTGATATTAAGATTCATTGCTGTCAGCCGCTAGTTAGCACGAATTGCAACTGCCCCACTATAACTAGACTAACTTCTACGAAGTATCTTGGTGTCTTAGTGGACCAGAGACTTTCATGGGTGTCTCATGTCGAATTAGTTTCTAGCAGATTACGTAAATTAATGTGGATTTTTAAAACACTAAGACACGTTGCAAGTAAAAAGTTACTTGATCAGATCTATATTGCGTTGGCACAATCTGTTTTGATTTATTGTATAACGATATGGGGTGGTGCAGTAAAGACTCATTTTATACAATTAGAACGAGCTCAAAGGGGATTATTAAAAATTATGTATTTCAAAACACGTCAGTTTTCAACAAATTCATTGTATTTATATGCAGATTTATTGACAGTTCGTAAACTATACATATTGCACGTAGTTCTGAAAAAACATATGTCCTTTAATGTTGACACCAATATTTTAACTAAAAGAAGAAAAGATAGAGTCGCCACACTAAATTACACCAAGACTAAATTTGCTCGCAATCAGTACAAAAACATCTCGTCTCACTTATATAATCAAATAAATAAAATACTAGATATATATCCTATGACTTATAGAAACTGTAAACTAAAACTCACTGAATGGCTGAAGACATTAGAATTTATTGAAGTTGAAAATTTGTTAAAATTAGAATTTTGATATGAGGTTATTTTGTGTAAATCACTCACACATTACATACATACACACATCATAACCTCCATGTACTTGTATATGTAACTACCACCTCTGCTCAGTGGTTTAACGCTGATCCCAAGACCTTTTATGTCGTAGGGCTGTGCATAGGGGTAACGTATGTAAACTTTCACACAACACATTACACTCACATACACTACACACATACTACACACACACTACACTTTCACTACATACACACACACTACATATATATTATTTTTACTTTCTTTAATTTGTACAAGCGGTTCTTGCTTTAGTAAATTTTATGATATGGAAGAGGGGCTTACTTCTGATACGGGCGCATTATGCGCTCAATAGAAGAAGTCTACCATGATATATGTATTTGTCAGACCGTGGTTATGAATAAAACTTTTTATTTATTATTATTATTTAGATGCTTTGTCACCTTGATGGATACATTTCTAGACAGCATATTAGGCAATATCCTTAAAAAAGTATAAAAGTACACAGATTTAGTATTTATAGAATGAATATCACTTATTTTTGAAAAACTACGTTTATTCTTGTGTACGTACATTACATTTTCATAAATGTATTGAGAGGCCAGAGTTAATATATTAATTTCCTTAAATTTTTTCTCAGTGACTCTTTTGGTTTTAAATTATATCTAACGGCTCTAATGGCTCTCTTCTATAAAATAAATATAATTTCCGCGTCAGTCGCGTGTCCCCATAGCAAAATACCATATGACATGATATGGAAATAACTAAACTATTCTAGCTGTTTCAACACCTTTTAGCTGTTTCAACGCTTTTTACCTCTATTACCTCTGTATAACAATTGCTTTAAGGCCTGTTAAGGTAACTGAATGTCGGTCCCTTTAGTTAATTGTATACAATAAAATACAATATATTTATACTATACTAGTACTCGCACATTATTTACTTTGATGTAATGCAACTTTTGATCATGTGCGAGTTATTCGTGCTTGAAAACGGTCCGGCAACTTTATAGAATGGATATAATGTTTTAAGTAAATTATTTAGCAGCGATATAGCTTCACTTTAGCTGTAAAATAAATATTATAATAAATAAAAATAACTACTTTTGAACATTTTACTTCGTTAATCAAAATATTCACTTATATTTTAAAATATAAAGAAACTAATTTGCGGAATATATTTCTCTCAGAAGTCGAGAATTTAAATTTTAGTTATTCTGAAAATAAAATGAATGAACTTTACAAAATTATAGTACGTAAATGACTCTCAAACTTAGTGTAAATTAATAGACATTAAAATGTTCGAATGGTATTTTAATATACCACAGAAAAAAATTTAATACCATTATCATCAGGCGATAATGATATCACATTTATTAGAACAAAAAATAATCTTTCAGTGAGACTAAATATCACAATGAGGTGTTAATAATGAATAAATTATCGCCTGTTAAGATGTCGCTCTTTGTTTAACTGAATTTATTTCAAAAATATTTTTAATCGTTAAATTCACCTAAATAGCATAAGTTATTTATTATTATTAGTTATTTGTTTATTAAAACAAATTAAGAGGCCATGATGTAAAAAATAATTAAGTAAAGAGAACACTAGATTATGGAATACTTATTACAATGCCCAAACAGTCTTAGTTGCAATTTTAGTGTTTGAAATACAAAGTTATACAAATAATAATATAAACGTGTCATAATGTTCAAGTTGATGTCGTAATAAATTATATTCATTCAATCAGACCGTATTTATTTTAAAATGGGTGTAATAATCCAAACGATCAAAGTAAGTGGAATGTAAGTCAATAATTACAACCTCTTAGAGAGGACACAATAAGAAGGGAATTTTCTATTAATTCCCGAATTCTTGAGTGATAGGGTGAAATTTCCGCTAGGTGTCAATATAATGGCAGGCCGTTTGTGAATTTTGTATCGAGTAAGGCTGACTTCGCTCACCCCAGCGCCCCGATCAGTGCTTTCGGAGAAAATAGTTCCATTATGGTCGGCTTTTGGTCTTCTAGGAGGTTTTTCTCATAGTATAAGAGAAAACTCACATTCTTTGATGGTTTTTCTCTTTTTTAATAATAAAAAATAGAAAATGAATAAATAAATGATTAGTTCACTTTACTTTCATATTTTCACTTCAATGAGCACAAAAACATGGATATAGTCTTCTGTTGGATATAATCCAAGCCCAAATGGGGAATATCAGTTGCTGTTTCAGATCAGATTAACAATCCAATATTAGAATTTTTAACTAGGTCAGTGTTTGACTACTACCTACTATTAAATGGTTAACATTTAAATCTATTAATCTATTCACACCAGTCTTAAAATTCTAAAATTTATTCTTAGCAGTGCCAGTCACAGGCCTGCTTATAATTTTTATTTTATTTTAGTTATTATAAAGCTGACAATTTAAGCTGAGGATAAACTATAAAGTTTCAGCGAACGTTAGTTGGCAAAATTTAATTTAGCACTACTGAACCCAAACGTCATAGACTAGTGATAGGGAGCACCATTAACAGCGCAAGGGAATCTTATCTGTGCTCACCACCTCGCCTAAGCATAATTGGAAGTATTAGGAAGTTCTACCAATTAATACTTGGAAGATTTGGCCATGTTCTAGTCTATCCCGCGTGGCGGCCGTAAGTGAGGCGACAATGGGAAATGACAAAAAGATCCTATAGCTTCGGATAGATGGCGTATAACCATCTTTTTACACCAACATAATATAGCTTCTGGTGGCGGGAAGCAGAATCATACATGCGGTATATCTGGTACCGCGATTTAGGGTCCGTCTGCCATTCGTGATAAACCTATTTTTATATTAATCTGAAGTAACAAACCACCTCATGATAAGTGGCTTCAGTCCGTAGAAACCTGTAACTAACTTCAAACAAAGCTACAGATGCGTTGTCACCTGAGTCTCAGGACTAAGATGAATGCTTCACATCCTGTAATGATTAATAATATTATTCCTACAGTGGGAGAAGCTTTCCAGAGTGGACTTTATCGGTATACAGTCAAAAAATAAAAAAAAAAAAAAAAATAAGCACACTCGTTTTTTTTTAATATATGTAATAAGTTGAATTAATTTTTACACTCTCACTACATAGAGTTATTTAAAACAAAATTAGATACTGCCACTTTAACTTCAAACTCAGTTTTCGTCAAGTTTCAAAATTTTGTACAAAAAATTACAATGCATGTGAGACTTTTCGCTATACTGTTTTAACAAATTAATAAAGGAGAACCATACCAGACGGAGTCATTATTTTGCCAACAGATGGCAGCACAATCGATTACGGCCCGTGTTGGGAGCGAGCGGCGCAATTTGCTATCCGATCACCCATGAAATCTACTGAAATGAATAAAACTATCTGAGAATAGCACACTTGAATACTTCAATTTTTATGTCTGTTCTCAGACGAATCGTTTCAGATGATAATTGATTTTATAAGTGTCTCTTGTCTAAGTCACAAAGAATTTACAGCTTTCGTAATAACACCTTACTTAAACAAATATCACTTTATTAGGAAGCAAAGCAATATTTTTTCTATAGGTCCTTATGATATGTTTAATATGATTCATAATTGCGCTTATCTGAAATGCTAGTAATTATGCTTATGATCAAAATAATCAATTATATTTGTATTGTACTTATAACATCAATAAGCAGCAGGTGTATACATAAAATAAATGAAATTTGCAGCTTTTGTACGTCCTTCCGGTGGTTACAGGCATCTCATTTCTGAGAGACTTTTAGAGCAATTAATTTAGTCAATTCGACTCACAACATGTTTATAACTTTGCATGTCTTTGAAATATTATTACCATACAACATAAAGTTAAGTAAAAGTAAAGTTACAGCCTATATACGTCCCACTGCTGGGCTCAGGCCTCCTCTCATTTCTGAGAGAGTTTAGGGCAAGGAAGTGTCCGCCGCGCTGCCCAAATGCGTGTTGACGAACTTCATACGTCTTCGAAATATTTTTTTTCTTATTCCTCAGACATGCAGGTTTCCTCACGATGTTTTCCTTCACCGCCGAGCACGTGGTAAATCAGCACTTAAAATTGCAATTAATAATTTCATTGGTGCCTGCGGGGATCGAACCCGGGTTACTCGCGTTCTGAATACCACGTTAACCCGGGTTACACACCTACAACATGCAGTTATATAACAAAGTTATCCTTTAGTGCTGAACACGTGGTAAACAGCACACATTAAATTGCAATTAACAATTCCAGTGGTGTCGGAGTAAATCGAATCCGAATTGCTTGAGTACTATGAAACTTGAAGCAAGCGCTACGCATTTGAGCTTTCACAGCTTTACTAAACTCTTAAATATAATAATGCCAAACACTTATTTCTGTAAAAATGTAACTTAATTCTAATACCTTAATTCTGAGGATCTAACGTTCGAGGTTTATTCAGAGATATCTGGTCACGTCAATTTCTCTGTTGGCACAAAGGCTGGTAGATAGTTTATTCAGAGATATCTGGTCACGTCAATTTCTCTGTTGGCACAAAGGCTGGTAGATAGTTTATTCAGTGGATTTTATCAGCCTGGGTAAACAGCGAGACAACACAGCCAGCCTCGACCAACAGACAGCGTCAATTTGACAATTTTTTACTCACTACTTTTAATATTTTATTAATAATCTACTTATGTATTTACAGTAATGTCATCTAAAAATAAACAAACTGAGAACAAAAAGAAAACTTAACCCTGGCTGATTTTGATAATTCAATGGTTCAAAGTTATATAATGTAATGCTTCAATTATACGCACTTTCACATATGCATACGTCACTTGTACGAAATATTGCGCTTTCGCAATAATATCAAGGGTAAGCAAGGTAACACAACACAGTAGTTGAACAACCAGACTCTAAAATCAACTATTCGAGATGTGCATGGAGCACTTATTATGTTGGCTCCTGTTGGATTCGAACTCAGGACCCTGAAATGAAATAAGTCAACTCTTTTATTCTTCATCAGCCTGGAAAATTACACACATAGAGATGAAACCTATTCAGTTATAGGGAGGATTTGGATTAATCATCTTAAACTTTACCATCGATGGTCTAGGTATTTTAATTTTTTTTAATTTAATTAGAGTAAATTAATAAAAATGTAAGTTCCTAAATTAAAATGTTTTAAAAGTCCAGAGTTTATTTTTAGACACGAAAACCTAATTTCATAAACTAGTAACGTGATGCTGAGGTCCGCCAACCCACCTGAGCGTGATTAGTATGGACTAATCTTCTGAGGGGTTCTTGCATATTTTGGAAAGGTCTATGTCCAGCTGTGGACTTATAAAGGCTACTGATTTAAAAGTTTTAAGGGTAAGGTCTCAGAGTAGAGAGTAGAGGTTTGACGGGGCATGTGGCGTGGCGTCATGATATAAGCACGCTACTACATTAGATTGTCTTGAATGGCAGCTGACCAATTAAGTTGTATGGAAAATATTTCGCCATGTTCAGCGTTTATAAAATAGTATAAGGGTGAAAAACAAGCAAACAGTCAACCTGATAGTACGAGTAAGTGGATGATGTAGCCTATAGACAACTGCAACTATTCAGGAAAATAATCAAAGTGAGGGCTAAAATAAAATGCCTCATTACCACTAAGGAGTTTCCGGTTCCCTCCACTCATTATATACTCAAAAACAGCAGCTTTAAGCTACTATTTTAAGCTGGTATTCTGTGAAACAATGATCCTTTCCTAGAAGAGCTGACCCATTCGAGCTGCAACCATAATATAGCTGCAGCGTGGCTCTACCACGTTAAAACTGTAACATTTTACTAAAGCTTAGCCTAACAGCGTTGCAATTATTGAGACAATTTTTAATCGTGTGACATGTTCGTTAACCGATTTCTTGAGTAGCATATTTGATAGTCTCTATAGAACGTAAGAGAAATTTTATTTCCTTTTATCTTTGGAAATAGACTTCGATGATGTCAGTATATCATGTTAAACTAGGTAGTATGATTCGTTTTGTGCATGGGACTCCCTGGGTAGGGAGCACACTTACCTATTTCTGCAATCAAATTGCAGTGCTTGTAATGATGTATTCTGATTTGGTGGGTTTAGGTGTTGTGATGCATTCCATATTAGTCTTCAGAGGTGGTGTGACGGCGCATGAATATTATTTATAATTAATAATTCATTTCTATATAAACGGTGTTCAGCCCAGTATATAGAATTAATATTAATTATCTTTAAATTAATATCTTAAACCATTAACAAATACATTAATAAGCACAAAGTTAAAATACATTCATTTCATACATTGAGTATTATAGTAAAGTAAAGGCTTAATATTGCCTTTAAAAATCATTATTTTATTAAAACTGTTAAAATAATCAGAACATATAATAAATAACAGGGATACAAGTCAAACATATTATAATAATAAATATAAATAACATTATGATTTCTTATATTTACGCGAACACTACAAATTGATTAAAACTACTTTTACAGATTTTATCGCGTTTATTTTACTATTATTTTTAATTCCCTACGTTTCGTTTTAATCAATAAATAACATTTTTATTATTATTGGAAAATTGCATGTTCTTGTAAAGTAGTAGCGTCTTCTTGTAGATGGAAGGTGTTCATGTAGGGATTACTTACATAAGGGAGTTGCCGGGGGCGCATACCCATGGGTGTACAATTATATGGCGTGGTCAGGTAGCTGATTACTTTAGTATTACTATAGCACAATGTATAGTACTATATTTGGGGCTTATGATAGTAAGGTCTATTATACAAAAAAAATATAGGTCTCTATGATGCATAAGCATTACAATAGAGTACATTACAAAAGAGTTGTGGACTGAGGTCTTATATATTATGGACATATTATAATAAAGTCTATGAAATAAAGCAAATATGTGGAAGCATATGTAGAAGCATTATTTTAATATACATGGGACTTGCAAAGGATTATTATGTTGGCGTATAGACTGCATCCCATTGTTCGAGACTGAGTTAAACTTGGATTCGCTAACCGATGTGACCTAGGCATATCATCATAGCGCTAGTGGTAATCAGGTTTGTTGTAACACTACGGCTTGCCCGTGGACATTAGCATGCGGCTCACCTGATGTTAAGTGACTACCGCCGCCCATGATCAACCGCAACACCAGGGGAATTGCAGTTGCGTTGTCGGCCCTTTAAAAAGGAGTAAGCTCTTTTCTTGAAGGTCCCCAGGTCGCATCGGTCCGGAAAAAATCGCCGGTGGTAAACTATTCCACAGAGAGGTTGTACGCGGAAGAAAACTCCTTTTGAAACGTACAGTGGTGGACCGCCAAGCATCCAGATGGTGTGCATGTATCGGGACGTTTGCCGCGTAGAGCGTTCACGAAGTTTGGCGGCTGGGATTAATCCGAACAATTCAAACAATTCATACCGTTTGTGGGCGGCGTCTTAGCCTCCTGACGCCCAAACTTACATAAGCTTGCAGCAATTAGCAGCCCAAAGTCCTATAGGACTCAATGGTTACGACCCAGAATTTCCTAAAATATAAAATATAGTCTATGATAATTGCATTAAAGATTCTTTTTTTCTATGCATCTAGGACCATTATTAACGTTGCATGAAACAGAAGATAATGAAATATATGACTGCCTTGTATAGGACTCGGGGTCGCAATATTTAAAAGAAAAGTAATATTACTAAAAGAAACTTTTTACTTATCTATGTAGAATCATTATTGTTGGGCCATTTTGAGAGTTAATTTACTAAAATAAGAAAGAATAATGAAATTATCTTTTTATTTAGCTGTAGCGGTCTGTCCCGTGACTTCTTCCGCGCTTTGTTTAAGTTCCTCATAGAAATAAGATATTTCCCATGCTATAAAGTAACTTATGCCTATTATCAAGGTTATAACTGTCTTCGTTAAATTTCATAAAAATTTAACCACAATTTTGAACAATACATTCTCATACATGGATAACTAATCGCTTCACAAAGTAAGTATTGCATTCCGCAAAAGTCAAATTTAGACATTAAGCATTTCGAGCCAGATCACGATTTATCAACTATATTTTGTATAATATTTTCGTTCATGTACTGGCGAAAATAGTCAAGTGTTCGGTCTACAGGTAAGCTGGTTCGAATAAAGGTACAATCTCTGGTTCGATATACAATCGAATGCACATTCAATTCATTTGTTTTCTTTTTCATATATTGACTTGAATTCGCCTGTCAGATCTTCGAGTCATAAGTGACGTGGTTGATTTAGAATTGATCTTTCCTGACTGAGTAATTCAAGTGCCCTACGAGTTTCCCTGCGACTGCGTCTTCTAGATCTACTTTGCGATCTTCCACGTCCACGAGTTTGTTGAGATGGGATATTTGAAACGCTCTGTTCTTCATCTTCAGATGATGGCTCGTCTTCTCTAGCAAATGGATCTGCGGTTTCTAGGTCAGATTCGTCGAGTACGTTTATCAAAATTTCCTCTAGCTCCTGATCCACTAACCATTGTAATGAAAAATATCATAAATTAGTAGGAATACTATACCTAGCGTTAAGTTTACGTTTACGTATTAAAAATAGTTATAAAGTCTGCAATTCGATTAAAAATAATTACATAACTATACTACTCCTTCGAGGCCTTTTAAACTCATTATATTATAGTTACCAAAAGGCCTTTTTAAAGGCCTTCAAAAATTCTACAAAGGTTATGGCAAAAATTTCTTATCCCAAAATAGAAATTTTTAACATACGCCTATTTGTCGAGTTTACCGTTTATGCAACAATTTGCCTTAAAACCAATAAATTGAAATGCAAAGAGGACACGGAAAAATCTTTGATTTACGAATACTTACCTCGTCACCGCGCAGCTGCATCGTGTTTTCGCTTACGTAAAAAAAAACAGTTTTTTTTTCTGTTGGCACTATTGCCTGTCCTTAGACAACCTTAAAATATCTTATTTTCGTTCAAAAACTTTATCTGGTCATATAGCGCTAAAATAAAACTACCAAACATGATTTTTTCGTGGTCCTTTTAAGAGGACCGTGGGTCATCTTTTTATAGGATAGGATGACAAACGAGCAAACAGTCCACCTGATGATAAGTAGTTGCTGCGGCCCATAGACATCTACACATATCCTCGTGTACTAATCAAAATGCAGAAGCGTTGTCACTCGTGAGGACTAAAATGGAATGTCTCGTTTCCAGTAAAAAGGGTCTCCGGTCTCTACACTCACCATATGAAACACAGCAGCGCTAAGCTACTATTTCACGCTAGTATTCTGTGAGAGCGTGGTCTTCATTAAAAGATGAAACTGACTTTATTCCTGGGCCATAACCCCAAGTGAAAGAAGGTCCTTCAAATAGGACCGTGGGCGTCAGGAGGTTAGCGCATAGCGTTATAATACGTCGGCTACCTTTCGGATTGGGATGAGTGCATAGATAGTAGTGTAAAGATAGATTTGGTAACATTTTTAATTGTAACAAGGATACTCAAATTCATATCTTAGTGCATTAGCGCTATGATACGTAGAATTATGACTACTGGCATCTTAATAGGTGTTACTATGATACATTGATTTTTTTCAGTTAACAACAATACCAATTTTGTTACCAAAGTAGTGTAGTGATCATGTGTGTGTGTGTTCACAATACGCTCACATGATCTCTAGGAGGCGCCATCCATATGATACTTGCTGGACATTATTCGACGCATCTTGTGATTCTGGTCGATGGAAGTATAAGGGTGGTGATGTGCGATCGTATGGGGGACCTTGGGATAGTGTAAGCCCAACAATATTCGTATTAATAACTGTTGCGTTTTACAGCTTTGCGTCTCTACGATGGTTGTTTGGCGGGTTGCTATTCTCAATGGCGTTCTCTGCATCTTGGTTTGACTAACACATAAGTAGCTTTGTCCAAGTTGGGTCGCTTTACTACGAGGCTGCAGACCGTCTGATCCAACATCAGTGACACAAATCCTTTCTGATGGCAAATTATTACAATTATCTTATAACTGCGTTTTGGATATATCCGCCGTTGTATTAGTTGGCCGAGTATACGTGTCGACCTAATGCGGTTGATAGCATGAAGGAGGATCTGAGAAGACTATCAAGGCTGCGCCCGAAAGCCACGCAACGTAGGACACCATTCTCTTGAGGTGAGCGCTAAACTCATGACACGCTCTGCGGCTAGTAGCCTTATTGATCATGCAATCGGTGGTGATGCCATACACTTACATCACGTCTGCAGGAGCGGTGGTTTGATAAGTGGTGGCGCTCATGGAGGGCTTTTTTATGGCAAGTGCGCCTATTATTCGACGTATTGCTTAAACCGTGTGACGTATATTCACTGGGGCTGGATTTGATCGTATTCTGTGTGGCATTTACACACATTGCCTTGCGCGACTTCAGGTGATATTTGTGCTTACGCACTATTAAGGGGCCATGTACTCTTTTACTGGTTCGCCAATTACTTTGATGTAGACTACGGCCCAGTTCTCAACTTAAGGTCCACTTCATAGGGAGCGCGGTGGTTAGTAAGTGCTCACCGCACACGGCATGTGTGGAGCTGTGTACCTCCTCCACATTCCTTTTAAAATGTAAGAGAGCAAAGCCTTGTATCGGGTACTTTTATATAAATATCATGAGCTTTTCCCAAGTTAGAAGGAATTAAATGATGAGAAATTGTTGATGTAAGCCAGTTCAACTACAAGTTGAATAGGGACGATTTAATGTTCTTAACCTTTTTCGAGCCCTGTCTTCGCTTCGTGAACGGGGTTCTCAATTGCTCAAGTGAAAAAATATCTGAAAGAAATAAGTTATTAAACAAACACATCGTAAATAAAAGGTTCTAACTAAGACGATCGCACTATAAATATCAATGATCTATAGATACAAACGATCTATTACTAAACCTTTAGAAAGATTATTAGGAAATATCAAAATATATTTTAGAAATAAGTACAAAAATAGTATGTAAAGATAAAGAAAAGAAGGTGTTTATACCCTCGAGAGATATAAATATAAATTTTCCGACTCCGCGAATAGGTAATTAAAGTTAGATTACTTTCAACACTGAGTAATTTGTTTCTAAAATTACTCATTTCTCTGAGTTGAAATTAACTTATTAAATTCTTGAATAAATAGGCAATGTAATCTATTAAATAATATGTAACTATGAGCTTCATTGTGTTCACCTTTTATAAGAATAAAAAAAAAGTATTTTCCTTAAATCACCTCACGCAACTTCCGTCGATAGATAATTAAAAACCCATCACAGACACCTTTCAAAAAGCTGCCCACTAATACGAGGCATTATTTCTTTGATCGGATCGTATTAAAATCGGGGTTTTAGTGTAAGCGGTTATTCATAGGTGACTAGTATTAAATTGTATAAATAGTTTTTTTTTAATAGCTAATATGTATTCAATATTTTCGTATCATAAACAAAAACAGGACTCAGGCTCGGGGCCATACTTTATGGCAATCTATGGGGGAGCCCTAAGTTCATCAGTGGACTTATGACGAGCTGTAGTGGTAGTTATTTACTTATTTGTATATAGGATACAGGTGACAAACGAGCACACATTTCACCTGATGGTAAGTAGTTGCTGTAGCAAATAGACATCTGCATCTATCCTCAATTACGAATCAAAATGCAGATGGGTTGCCAACCCTTAGGACTAAGATGGAATGCCTTCTTTCCAGTAAGAAGGGTCTCCGGTTGTCTACACTCACCATACGAAACACAGCAGCGTTAAGCTGCTATTTTGTGCTTGTATTCTGTGAGGACGAGGTCATTCCAAGGTCAAGCCGAACCATTCGTTTCACAACAACACAACTAATAAAGCTGCAGCATAGCTCTACCACGTAAAAAATGTGATAATGATGAGTAAATGTCACATCGAAGTTCTTTTTGAAAAATGTAGAAAAAACTACGAGTATAAAAGATGACACTATATCCCGTAATAAAACAAATATTTTTGAGATAATAATAGTAGATTATTTCTATATATCAGGCAATATAACATGCAGAGCAGTGTAGCTCAGTGGCTAAATGTTTGCCTTAGCTATCTTATTTTGAAATTGTTTCTGACGTTTTTAATTGTTATTTTATCATACGCTCTGCGGTTAAGGAAAGCATCATGGCAAACCTGCATTTCTGATAATTTAAATATTTCGAGGACATAAACGGAAGAAAAAATCTAAAAAATACTCTTTTTTTTAAATTGATTATTGCTCATTGAAAAATGATGTTGCTTTCCCGCTAGCAGTGCAACCTTATGTGTAATCCTACTTGGATAGAATGGACCCGGGAGGTGTACGGTAGTACGCGTAATTGAAACAGGCATTGGGTAGCGTGTTTTCTAGGGGTGCAACACGTACTTAGAGGGATATCATGCTCACGTTCCCGGACTACTACTTTATTGTCCAGTAACAGAAAGCAGCGTCAAAAGTAGCACGTATGGAATTGTTGTTTACATTAATAGTCGTATTATTTAAAAAAAGTGAGCCGTCGCGAAACGCCTGGTAGATGTGAAACATCGAAACAGTTTTGTACAGGTAATATACATAAAATGATAGTTTGCAACAGGAAATAAATTTGGCATAATGAAAGATAAAATAATGAGAATTTTTTCAAGAAAAAGATGACGTTTTTTTTAATAAACATTTATCAGACGACAGACGAAAATTTAACAAATGGCCATTTATGTCTTATTAGTGTGCAAATATAATACATATTATTATTTATGTTAGACACTTCAATTTTATTTATATGTATAGATTAAAATAACGATCATTTCGATGTCCGTGTCGTATTCATTAACTTAAAGGAATGTTGCAAGGAACAGGACAAATCCCAAGAAATTTGAGACTTGCGGCACGCATAACATAGAAATTTTCCTGGATTATCGTAGTAATTATAAAAAATGTGGAAATACAATTAATATTGCGACGCTGTTCCGAAGAATCTAGTCGACCTACTTTATTATTGCTTTATAAAATAAAGTCAAATTCTATAAATAAAGTTACACTATATATACGTCCCACTGCTGGGCACAGGCTCTCTGAATAAGTATCTAATATACATACATAACATAATCTCTGAGTAAGTATGTTAAATATGTTTAGCAGTGGACTTTTGTCGAGCTGTAATGAATAAATGAAAATCCATAATATTTTTTTTGTCTTGTGGCGGTGTATGAGAATCTTCCATCCCAATTCATTATATGGTTGTACTAAAAGGCGACTACGAGAAATTACAAATAGACCGATTCCGCTTGATGGCGGTAAAACCATCTCTGTACGCCAGGTGTAAAATACCATGACCAATAACTGAGAGTAACCACCAAGGATCGAGAGATCTGGTACTGCATTCCGCATGCCAGGCGTGATGATCGATCCACATCCTTCCAACGATGTAAGAGGTCCCATGTCTAACCGTGCACTTCAACGTGCTGATGAAGATGAAGTTGAATTATTTTGCAATTTTTCTAGGAACAAGAATGTAAAATAAACAAATTCTTTATTAAAAAATCCAGCATAGTTAACCAATTTAGCTGATTTTCTACTTAGCTGTTAGATAAAGTATACTTTCGTAGTGGCCGAAAAAGACCCAATGAGTACGAAGCAACAACGAATACCGTAAAGGAAACAAACAAACACGGTAATATATCTAACAAACCGACCGTTTGTCAAATGAAATACCCCATTGGATAGAATGTGTCGCGTATTTACATAATAAATGAACGCCTCCGCCACGGTGTTGTGCAATCCGGTTTAAACCGGCTTAAATCGGTTTTATCCATCATTGAGAGCGACTTGATTCTTGATCGGAACACAATTTGCATGTAATTTTGTAGCAAGACTTAAATTTCTAAAGATACAATAATCCGAAATCTTCGTAGCGCAGTGGTAAAGCATTTGGCCACTACGTTGCAAGTTTCTGGTACGAATTCCGCACGAAACAAGTGTGGGTAATGTCTATGAATTGAAAGTTATTGTTTTGGATCTGAATGTGTGTCATTATGAATTTTCCTTCGTCCTTCCTTAATCCACCTTCATGACACAGGATAAAATGAAATTTAAAAAAAATTAAGTACATAGCCAATAATGTTTTAAAGTTTACGTTATTGAGTGAGGTATTTTATGTGAGTGTGGAGGTTGATTTGTGATCTTTCTACAGAGGCCAAGTGTATTTTATAGCTTTTCGAATACAGAGATCTGAATCTGGGGTACAAGGCTTTGTAGGGACAGCTAAATATAATAATGAGAACTCATGATAATATTAGTAACTCAATTAAGCCGTATAATGTCGTAAGAGAATTTTTGTTTTTACATGGGTAAAAGCCTACATATGCCCGCCTCACTGGGGAAAAGAAGGGATATGTCGGACTTCACCGATCAAAACCGCTTAGTATTCCACTTGCGCCGCATATTGACAGGGCCACGGGAACGTTTTTGCACACTTCCACGGCCCCACCAGCGCCGGCCGTCCCATAGAGGCCCCTTCTCGGGATAGGACTTCTTCTCCCCTTTTTCCTCCTCAGGAAAGGCGCACTAGAAACACTATATGCGTCTTTCTCCACAGCCCACAATTCCTCCTACGCAACAGTCCTACTCGAGCCCAATAGGCGGCCAAGAAAAAACGAGTAATCGGAAGCACCAGCTTTCCTGACCAAGTTTAGGCCGCGCAGGGTAAGAAGAGCGGTGTCCCGCTATACCGACAGCAACGGCTACTAAGTCTCCCATTAGACAAGACGGGAACCCGTCCGGATGTAAAAGAATCTACCCCAACTCGTCTCATGAGTTTCGTGTAAAACGATTAAGAAAAATATTAGTACCGAAAACATCAATTTTATTTTTAAACATCATCATCATCATCATTACAGCCCTCCACAGGTTCACTGCTGAACATGGGCCTCCCCCAAATAATGCCACAAAGCACGGTCCTGAGCCACCTGCATCCATCGACTTCCAGCATATCTTACCAGGTCGTGACTCCATCTAGTGGGGGGTCATCCTACACTACGCCTACCGCTGTATTACTGGCCCATAGCTACTTTAGCTTATCAATTCGTTGGGCTGTCGTTTTTTTATTTTATTTTATTTTATTAATAAGGCACACAAACAGATTTAAGACAATACAAAACACATTTACAGTAACAAAAATATTATAACTAGTCTATAATCCAATAAAGTGCGCACAGCAAAACAAAATATGACAAGTATGACCGAAAAAAAAATAATACATGGTACTAATAACAGTTAAAAAAAGAACTTTTTTTTAATGATATTCGTGATTTTACATACTTAACGTAGCAACTATAGATCTTCTAAATTGTGAAATATTAGAATTAAAAATGTCCAGATCAGCGTTACGATGTCTCAGCTCGTCAAAATTTCGACACATTCGAATGACCGGATTAAAAAAAAGACGTGTTATTTCTGTAAACATCAAGGCGAAAGATACGCGGGTTACGCAGACGGGATCGACTGTTAAAATTAATTAAATTAATTAATTCTGGGCAATCGATGGAGGAGTGTATGATTTTGTGAAGGTAAATAAGCTCAAAATATTGTCTACGTTTATCTAATTTCGTAACTCCAAAGTAATTCACTCTTTCATTATAGGATGGCAACTGGCGGATCAATCCATGTTTACGACATAAGCTCCGCAGAAAAACATCTCTGGACTCGTTCAATATTAGTTATATGTACTTCGTAATAGGGTGACCAGACTACTGAGGCGTATTCAAGAATCGGTCTTACAAGGGTGTTAAAAAGATATATTAGACTAAGGGGTCTCTTGAATTCCTTCATAACTCGTGTAACAAAACCAACTAACTGATAACCACGTTGCGTTAACTGATTAAAATGTTGCTTAAAATCTAGTTTTGAGTCAAAGATAACGCCCAAATCTTTGGCAACATTACTTTCAGACAAAGGTTGATCATTGATATGGTATGTATACTTTAGACGAGTTTTCTTAGTTGTGAAAGTTATAAAAAAACATTTACTAACATTCAAATGCATTTTATTATGAGAACACCAGGTATAAATATTGTTAAGGTCCCGTTGCAACAAGAGGCAGTCATTAACATCATCGATTATACGGAAAACTTTCATATCGTCTGCATATAGTAAACATTCACTTGTGATATGGTCTACCAAGTCATTAATAAATATAATAAACAAAAGAGGGCCAAGATGGGACCCTTGAGGAACCCCGGATGTTACATGTACTGGTTTGGAGAGGAAACCTTTTATTGCAACGATCTGACTACGTCTAGAAAGATACGAAATTATCCAACGCAATAGATTGCCATGTATCCCGTATGCTGATAATTTAGCCGCGAGTATTCTATGGTTGACTTTGTCAAACGCCTTTGAAAAGTCAGTATAAATCGAGTCTACTTGGCGTTGGGTAGCAAACGCTTGACAAATGTAATTTTTGTAGACAAGTAAATTACTAACGGTTGATCTACCAGTAACAAAACCATGTTGTAAGTTTGATACGCTTTGTTTGACGTGGTTGTAAATATGTTCATAAGCCAACGAATCAAAAATTTTAGCCATACAGGATAAGATGCTAATTGGCCTATAGTTTTCACATTTTGTTTTATCACCAGACTTATGAATTGGAATTACGTAGGCATTTTTCCAAACAGAAGGGAATAAGCCGCTCTTAATAGACTTATTGAAAATTATAAATAACGGCAAACTAAGTTCTTCACAACACGCCTTAACAAATAATGATGGAATTCCATCGGGACCCGGACCTTTGTGAGTCTCTAGTGTTTTAATCTTTCTAATAATGTCATCTCTACTAATGCATATATTTGATAGTGTAAGATTAGACCTGTCCGGTATATTAAATTCGGGTTCACAGTTGTCAGGTATTTCATAAACAGAAACAAAATACGCTGAAAAAAGTTCACAGATTCCTTGGGGATCTGTAGCAGTTTTAGCACCATGAGTCATAGAATCAGGGATACCTTTACTTGATTTTTTGTTATTAACGAACTTAAAGAAATGTTTAACGTTTTTACCTAAACTATTCTCAACTTAATTTTGAATCGATTTGTAGCAGGCTTCAATTAAGTGTTTACTACGAGTTCTCAGCATATTGTATGTATCATAATCCCTCGGATTACCAAATTTTTTATACAACTTATGATACTTTTTCTTATCTCGAAGGCAACGAATTAGAGGAAAGTTAAACCAGTATGGGTATTGGTTAGGATTACATTTTTTAAATGGTACAAACAGCAAAATAGCTGAATTAAGTTCTTTATACATAGCATCAACAGCACTATCAGGGTCCAAGTCATTTAACAGTTCATGCCAATTAACTTTTCTTAAATGGTCTTTAATTTTTTCAAAATTACATTTATGATAATTTGGTTTCAAAAGTTTACGATTAAATTTAACAAGATTTGGTTTATTATTTGTATAACTAAGATTAATTTCTATAGATGGATGATGACCGTCCAGTTTCAGTAATGGTTCTACTTCTTTTACTCTTAGTTCGTCCATAGTTGATAATACGAGATCAAGTAGACGATCATTCTGATTTTTGGAATTATTATATTGTTTCAGATCACATAATGCCATAGTATTTAAAAGAAAACGGCCCTTAGTGCCAGCAGAAGCATTTGGAATTAAACGAAATTCTAAATTAGAGATCTTCCAGTCTATGTCAGGAAGGTTAAAATCGCCTACCAATAAGAAATGTCCAGAATGGGCATTGCTAAGTATGATACTTTGATAGTGTTTCATAAGTTTATTGATATCGTCCGATGGAAGATAAGGTGGAAGATAACAAACACAGATATTTAATGACAAACAATTTGTAGAAATAAGTGAAACCCAAATATCCTCAAAGTTACTGTCCCAAAATTGCCTACGAGTAACAGTAAAACATTTTTTTATGGCCAAGATCACACCTCCTCCCTCGTCTTTTCGTCCGCCATAAGCGCATTCCCCTCTGTCCCGTCTGAATACATTATAACGCTCATCAAATAATTCTTCATTAAAGATACCTTCATCTAAGTTAGTTTCGGTTAAGCAAATAATATCATATTCATTATTTAGTATATTTGTATACAGCTGATGTGTTTTGGAACGCATACGATTAACATTTTGATAGTACATTAACATTCAAGACAAAAGAAAAATACAAAACTTAAACGCAAAATAAACAAAAACAAAAAGTGAGTTACTACAACACAAATCAATTAACTAATTTTAGCCAAGCAATCTTTGTTTTTTATATGTACTGCTGAAGAATTATCATCTTTTCTCACATATATATTCCCGAATTTGACCCACACGTATTTATATTTTCCACGAGCAGTAGCCCGTGTCAAAGCAAAAAGCTCCTTGGTTTCTGGAGAGAGATGTTCGGAAACATAAATTGGGCATATGTCCCCTTGAATTCCTAAATGTACAGAGCTTAATGTGTTGCCAGGGTTAGCCTTATTATAACGTTTGACCGCCGACAGAAGATTATCACGATGGCGAATGGAAGGCAGCGAAAGCAAAATATTACGCGGGCGTTGGGCTGATGTGGTCGGCAATTTAGCAACCCTTCGACACATACTAATTTCAGCGTCTGTCGTTGGTAGTTTTACTGTAGAGTAAATATTTTTGACAATCGTCAAAATATTTTCATTCCGTTTTTCGGGGACTGCTTGAATCTCCACGTTGTGACTGCGGGAAATTTTTTCCATGGATTCCAAACGACGATGCAGTATACTCATTTTGTTTGTTAGATCGGCATTTGTTCTTTCTAGTGCCTTGACTTTTATTTCAGCAGATTCAATATTTGACTTGAGTTCTTTTTGCCCCTGATGTAGAAAGTCTGTAGTTTCGGTAAATTCAATTTTGACTTGATCAATGGCTGTAACAATCTCCGTTTTGATTAATGATTTCATATTAACATAGAATGATTTTTTGAGTGATTCAAATTTTTCATCTAATTTAACATCGAGTTTCATATCTAGAAGTCTGGCTATACTCTCTAATGTAACTTCTTGTCCTAGAAAAGGGCACATAGAAGTTGATGGTTTAGGATCTAGTGAAGTTTCCGAGTGTTCAACAGAAAGAGAGTCGTCGCAGGACATTATTGAATCATTAAATGGCACTGATTTTCTAACTGGTGTATTCGAAATATCTCCCTTGCGTCGATTTGTTACATTAAAGCAAGTTGGGCATTTCCATTTAGATTTAGTTTGACCGTCTAATTTAAAGAAAGCAGTCTTATCCATATTCAAACATTTTAAATGGTATTCTTGCCTACAGTGCATACATAAACACTTTTCTCTTTCACTAGGAGGTGGTGGCAAATCTTTGCAGGCAATACAAAGATGTTTGTTTTCCATTGTGGTATACGTAAATGCAATAATAAAGTATAATTTTTAAAGTGGCTAATTGCGTAAATGTTTTTTTTTTCTTTTTTATGTTAACATTAGCTGGCGATCGAACCTCGACTTTTATTTGAACTAACAAAACCAAAAATAAATTAAAATAATTTGTTTGGAAAAAAGAAAAAAAAAACAAGAACAAAAAGACAAATGACAATGTGAGAACCGAACCACGGTTTCCAGATATTATAACAGACCTCTGCGCCAAAGCACTTTGATTTAACTTCACGAAAATGTTGATCTGTATCGTAATATAGATGCGAGATTTTTTATTGTAGTGGGTATTTAATCATAATATATTGTCCACCAAATCTATACACAACCCACTTATAATCAATATCACAGGGCTAGTCTTGAAATAAAATCATTTATAGCACTCACAGTTTTTAAGAACGGACACAATTTATATATTAACACAAGGCCGAGGAATTATGCTACGAATTATATACGACTCGATGACGTTTTAGAACTTTAACCACGAATATCAAAATAAAACTACGGAGCTGACAATAACACGTCCGATACCTGTCTTCTGTATTGAATGAAATATTTTTAACATAAGAACAAATAAATTTTCGTGTGGTGGCGGTGTAAGTGACTTCATCGCCCCATGCCCACCGCCCAAAGCGTGGTTGCTGGATAATTATACGTGAAACAGAAACAGAAAATTTTTTATTCAATGTAGATTATAAACAATACTTATTGAAAGTCATTTTTTTCATTTACTACTGGTTCGCAAAAAAATCATTATTTGAAAAAAATTTTTTTTTTTTTTCAAATAATGACTTACAATCATGTTTACAATTACCAACACAAGACAAATTAGAAATAGCTTGGTAGCGATCACGCTTCCCAGGGATTTTTATCATCCATAAATTCCTTAATATTATAATAACTCTTATAATACAACCTTAATTTAGTAAAATTTTTGAACTTTGCGTATGACAAATTTTGTATATTTTCTGGGATTTTGTTGTAAAAGCGTATACATCGCCCCAAGAATGAATTACTGACTTGGTGGAGTCGAGTAACTGGTACAACTAGCTTGTGTCTGTTCCTAGTATTTACAGAATGAATATCACTTATTCTTTCAAAACTAAGTTTATTTTTGTGTACGTACACTACGTTTTCATAAATGTATGTAAAAATGTGTCCACGTGTAATTATAGTTAATATAAAAGTAAAAATTATTATTACAATTAATATTTATATGTCTATTTATTAATAAGTTTAAAGATAATGTATTATGCAAATAGCATGTTTAAGTTTAATGTTTCTATTTTTAGTTAAATCCAAGATTAGGATATTAATTATAGAAGTGTACATAGAATGTTAGTGGAAGATGTATTTACAAACAAAATTAAATTCTGCTTGGCGAAAATATTAAGAAACAACCGACTGTATTTTTATGTAATAAAATATAACAAAATCGTCCTATGGGTATCGTAAGTAGTGTTATGGGAAATTCCACAAAAATATTATTACTTTTCGCTTGATATAACATAACGCTTGCGCCTACAAAGATACTAAAGTTTGGATCAAAGGAAAAGGTCCATGTTCAGCAGTGAACTTTTAGGGGCGGATAAAAGAAGGAAAAAACACACAAAATACGTATTGGTTTCAGTGATTGTTAAAAAAACGTCATTTGCATAACAGGAATCATGACCAAATGTCAAAAGTTGTAATTGAAGGTAGTACAATTAGTAACTTCAAATAACTTATTCCTTATTTTTACTTCAATTGTTCTTTACAAACTAATGAAAGTTCCACATTTGTATTAGGGTAGTAGAATATAACTGCTTGGTCTAAATATGGAACAAGTCACAATTATAAGTTTTAATAAATGCACTACGTTCTACTTTAGTTACTACTGTAAGGGTACCTCAAACTTGAATTCTAAATAAAAAGAATTAATCAAGATAATAACAATATTTATTTAAAGTAAACAAGCGTATCGATATAATATATCACAAACCTTGTCACTCCGGCGGCTCGTCTCTGAATGACTATTGACTGCTAAATGTAATTTTTTTTAATCCTTATTTATTATAGAGGGTTAGATCTACTAGATCAAGTCACCATAGTACACAACCAAACACATAATCAGACAATGATAAATTAAACGTAAACAAAAGATCACCTATTCTTAATACCTAGTAAAACAAGTTTATAAAGTTTCCTAGCTTTATCCGACAATGGAAAAGCTAGGATACTAGGACACTATTTTTATCCAAACCCAATTGCTTTCTATATGCTTCGTTCCGTTCACATTCCATCGTAATGTGAATAACATCTTCCACAACTCCACATTTGTCACAATTTGGTGAATTTACTTTTCTCATTACAAACGCAAATTTGTTTAATGGTACATGTCCGGAACGAAGCCTCATTACTGTAATGATCTCTTGCCTTCCCATATTGCATCCTTCAAACCAAAGCAAGCGGGAAAGATGCGGTTGTACCGTCTTGTACCAAATACCTTTTGACAGTGACCTTTCATCAAAGTATTCGGACCACTTTTCTGTACAGTTTTCACGAACTTTAGATAGAAGTTCAGAGTAATAAGGTACACAGTCGGTATTCTCCCCATCACTTATTGCCTCCTTAGCAAGAACGTCTACTGCCTCATTTCCCTCTAAGCCAATATGGGAAGGCACCCATTGTAAGACAATGCTTTTGTTGTTAGATTTTAACGTTACAATATTACTTAATATGTCGTAAGCCAATGGAAAACCGCGAAACAATGAAGTACATTTCTTTAAATGTTGAAGGGCACTGCGAGAATCTGTTAATATCAACAATTTATCATATTTGACTTGACATAAGATAAGGCTTCTGCAATTGCAATGAGTTCCGCATGCATAACTGAAATTTCCTTACATAAGCAGAGCTTAACATATTCTTTGGTTTGAATGTCTAAAAATGCAGCACCCGTTCCTTCTTTATCCTTAGAGCCATCAGTATATACTTTATAATAATTTGTAAAGTTTTCAGCTAAATATTTATGACATAAAATTGGTAGGTAATGGGGATTGTATTTATGTTTAGGTGCATTTACAAATTCTATTTGAGGGATTATTGAATCGGACAAATCCAATTTGCTAATCCACGAATTGAGTGAAAACATTTCTAAGTGAGGACTTGAAAACATACGAGTTTCTTTAAATAATCTATAGATTGTAACTAGCAGTGTGGTTTTTCTACGTCGCCAATAAAAGCTTTTTTTAAGTTCATCAAGAATACATAATAAATTTGTCAAAATATTTTCATCAATAGACCTACACTTTAAACAAAATTTACCAGCTAAATATCTTCTCCGAATAAATAATGGCTGTAAAAGCAGTTCCGATTCCATTACATGGATAGGAGTGCTCTTGACAAACCCACCAATTAACCGCATACACTGATTTTGTATTACATCTAGTTTTATTAAATGTGTTTTATGGCTATTATCAAATAAAAAGCTGGCATAATCCAATCTACTACGTATAATAGCTATATATAAGCGACGTAGCTGAACTGGGTGTACTCCCCAACCTGGTCCTATTAAAACTTTCAAAATAATTACAAACTTAAGGGCTTTCTCTTTTATTTCATTTATGTGCTTGTTCCAACGAAGAGATCGATCTAACCATAACCCTAAATATTTAACGCTTTCAACGGTTTTAAGGCTTCTTTTGTTAACCGTTATATTTATGCTTTCCCTTACGCGTCCATTCTTAAATATGCATACTTTACTTTTCGATGAAGATATTTCTAGGCCTAACGCAAAAAATAAACTAGTAAGAGTATTCAGAGCTAACTGTATATCAATAACTCCGTTACTGATACTGTCGCAATTTTTACATATAACAAAATCATCCGCATATTGAGAGATATAAACATTCTTGACGCTTTTACATACATTAAGAGTAGCTATATTAAACAAAAGAGGAGATAATGGATCTCCTTGGGCTAGCCCTTGCCCCGTAAATCTACTGATAAATACGTTATCCACATACATTTTGAGATGTCATTCATTTAGCAAACTACTAAGATATTGACAATTTTTTTCCCTATATTTAGTTGATCTAAAGTGTACAGTAATGCATTTATGTCAACATTATTATACGCATTGTCTAAATCTAAGCAACATCCTATCGTGGGCTGATTCTCTGAAAACCCTATTTGTATCCTTGATACCAAACTACTAAGACTATCTAAGCAGGATCGGCTTCTCCTAAAACCGAACGTATTAGAAGAAAAGACTTTGTTTTTTACAGAAACCATTCTAGTCTCCCTTTAATAATTGAATAAAAGATTTTGCATAAGCAAGACATAAATGATATTGGGCGCAAGGACGATACATCATTAATGTCTCTTCCAGGCTTTGGGATTGCTATAATACCAATATCTCGCCATTGTGATGGTACGAAACTGTTGTTAAGAAAAGCATTATACAGTTTGATTAAAATGCATTTGCCCTTAAACGGAAGGTGTTTTAACATACAATATGCTATGCCATCGCATCCAGGAGATGTATCCTTTAATTTAATACATGTGTCAAGCTCCTGAATCGAGACCTCTTCCTCTAGTAACATGTTACTAGAACTGAAAGTAGCCTGTTCCGGTGAAACAAAATCTGGCGTTAGACTGCGAAGAAGTATTTCTGCTTTTTCTTTGTCTATATGGTGGGTATTAGGTGACCTAAAACCTTTCATCCATCTCATCTTTTTCCACATATCCTTAGTGGTTGTTTTTTCATTTACCGAATCACAAAACCTCTGCCAATTACGTAATTTAGCCTGACGAATTAACCTCTGTGTGTCTCTAATTTTTTCTTGGAGTATAGATAAATTCTGAGGTGTTGAGTTACGTCTAAACCTAGCCAGTGCTTGTCTACGAATAGCTACAGACTTCGATAATTCTACGTCCCAGTAAGACTTCGGTACAAATTTAGACTCTGGGTTTTGATTTATTTTTATAAAAGGGATATGAATGTCAGCTGCTAAATTTAAATATTTCAAAAATGTATTGTAACATTTTTTGAAGGTCGATTGTGTGTTTTGGGAACTGATCAAAAAGTGTTTCAAGAGTACTCTTATAACCGTCCCAGTTTGCTTTTTTAAAATTCCTTTTAAGATCACACTCTAACCGCTTTTGACATAAACCTGATATTTTAATCATAAGATGATCACTACCTAAAGTTTCTCGAAGTACCCTCCAATTAAATTTATGGACGATATCCGACGTCATAAGTGATAGATCGGGAGAAGAAGCTTGTAAGACTCTATTTACGAATCTAATTCGAGTGCTTTCTCCATTATTTAATATAGCGAAGTTCGTATCTAAAAGCGCGTCAAATATTTGTGAACCCCTGTTTTCAGTCTTGTACGACCAGCTTGAGCGGTGAGTGTTGAAGTCCCCAATGATTACGGTTTTACAACTAAATGTAGAAAATAATTCATCCCAATTTTTTGGCAAGTGCGCACTGACGATGGACAATAGATAGAAACGATATTCTATAAATCCTGACAGTTAAAATTTTTTATATAAATAGCTTCTATGCCATCATTACTTAGTTGTAAATGCCCCCTAACCGTTTGAAGAGATTTGTGCGCTAAAACAGCAACACCCCCATAAGAGTCAGCTCTATCATTACGGTAAATATTATAATCTTTGATTTTAATATAAGTTTCAGAGTTTAACCAAGTTTCGCTTAAGGCTACGATATGTATTTTTTCCATAGTTAATAAAGGCTCTAAGGACATTAGTTTAGGCTTAACACTTTGAGCATTCCACTGTAAGATATTAAGATTTACTATTTTACAGTTAAGGTGTTCATCCATTAAATAAGTTTAAAACGGTTTTCAACATTGGCCATTCCGAGATATTGTCCACAGTTACCAAAATTAACCACTCAACACATAACTTTATCACTTTGTAAACTTTCTCTTGCAAACTAAAATTATTAAAAAATATTACTTCCTTTAACCTCATAAGAAGCTCACTGAAAAATATTTTATTAGAAGATTCGTTGATATTTGCCTCACTATAGCTAGTACTAGGTTCAAATCTATTACTTTGTAATGACGTGTCACGCTCTGTACTTTTTTTCTCCTTTTTTATCTGGCGCCGGCGGGGCGACGATGTCTTACTTTCACATTGGCTAATATTGTCTACGTTGTGCAATATGCTATTGGCCGTCACTTCTGCAAAAGTAGCAACATTTTGGACTTTAGCCGCTTCCCTCTCCGGTGTGTTATAATTACACTCCTGCTGGATGCTATCTTGTTCTATAAATTTTAGGTCCATTTGTCTACGTGGTGTTGGCGCAACATAGATTGTTAAAGCCCTTCTGTATGTGCAATTAAACTCGGCCATAAGTTCTCGCAACCTTCTTTCTTTGAGGTAGGCAGGGCAAGTCCTAGCTAAAGCCATGTGACTTCCAGAACAATTGACACATTTGATTGAATGTTTTAGTGTCACAATTCTCATGTAACAATATGCCCGAAATGTGGGGGAGACCCACATTTCGGGCATATTGTTTTCTTAAATGCACATAACTTGCGAATGTGACCTAACTTCCAACATTGTGAGCATTGTGAAACGGGATAAACATATGGCTGAACAGTTATTTTCATATCGAAAATATATACGTATGAAGGTAGAGAGGACCCTTTAAAACAAAGCCGTATGGTTTCACTTGGACACCACCCTTCTTGTTTCGTGTAACTTCGTCGCTTAAGCCTTTTAACGGATATTAATTCTGTAGAATCTGGGCATGATATATTTTTCATAATTTCTTCTTCAGACATTTCTAACTCCACGTCTCTTATAATTCCGTAAGAGTAGTTTACCCCCATTGCCTTTTGAATTCTCCATCCCATAGAAATGAATGTCGCACAGGTACTTAATTTTTGAACGTTTTCTTCATTCGAAAATTGCAACCTTACTTTAAATGGGTTTAAGTATTTCACTCTAATTATATCAGTAATTCCATTTTATTTGAATAACCGTGCCAAAGCAAATTGCTTGGGCAGCTTTTCATTGCATGCAATGTATACCTCGATATCTGTTTCTGTACTTAACTTCTCATCCTCGTGCAGTCGTTTTTTCTTCCCCTTTCCCTTCACAATCTTCCACTCATCATCACTCTCCTCCGTTTCTCTGATTCTTTTAATAATCCTAGGCGTATTTTTACCAATACTATCCCGCTCTTCTACTTCTAATTCTGCAATATCGTCTTCGCTATACATAATATTAATGTTAAATTCTTCATTCTCGTCCGTCATTTTGCGTATACCCGCAAGTAACACCGAGTAAGCTTGCGCGTAGGCAGGCCGCGCGACCCTACCTACCCGCATGAGTAAGCAATAACAAGCAGCGTACGTCAACACTTAGCGATGCGTGTGAACGTGTGCTACTCGCTTAACGCCAGACGCGAGACTGAAATGTAATTTTTTTATCTACAGACAACGTTTGACGTCACTTTGCGCAATCGTTTTGAAACGTAATTAATTTTCTCGACGTTTTACAAGACTTGACTTTAGTGTTGATGGAGTGATGTAAACAACTACTCTAATGGACAAGTCTTGTCACAGTCATATAATAATAACATTTTTTATTTCAGACCAAAGAGTTCATATATTGTTAGCAATGATGTTAGTAACAATATTGACTTAAAACTCTGTTAATATCGTTAAGTATTTACACATTATTTTAATTCGATGACTACGCTCACCCTGTGATTCTATATGGCATAGTCATATCTTACAGATATCGCTCTAAGGATGCTGTTGCTAGTGTTCGTGCGCGTTGCAGGAGTGAGGCTATTTTCTTGCGAATAATCGCTTGGAAAGAGTCAGTAGGCGCTTGCGCAAACATACCGGACGCACTGCAATGCCATGGCAGTCGCAACAACATCCTGAAAGCGTTGTTATACTGTATGCGAAGAGCATTGCAAGCTCGTCGTGTATATGTCACCCACATGCCACTAGAGTAAAACGATTGACAAAATGCTTTGAAAAGCGTTATTTTAACTGTACCTGTACATCCAGTGAACTTGTGGGCGAGCATATTGACTCTCACCGTCAATGCCCTGCGCTCCCTTTCTATGTCCTCGTCATCTCGGAGGTCTCCAGTCCCAATATGTCCAAAATATTTAAAACTACCTACCAGCTTTAGAGACACACCACCGAGGACCACTGGAGGCACATTTGAGGGCTGATATTTTCCTGCTTTAAATATAAGTAGTTGACTTTTATTAGCGTTATATTTTAGCCCATGTGCCTCCGCATATGTTTCACATATGGATAATAGAGTCCTCAGTGCATTGATAGTGGGAGTCGGCAGCACCATATTGTCATCATAGTTTATGTCATTAAAGCAAATATCGACAATATGACAGCCAAGATATGTACTACTTTTTTGAAGCGACAGTAGCCTAATGGCAGGGCGCGGACCGCGAACTCAAAAAGGTCTTGGGTTCGAATCCGCCATTCGACTACTAGCGTGAACCACTCGTAACACAAGCAATTTAAGCTTACCACGAGTGTTTAAAGGGAATATTAGTAATGTTTGTAGCATTTGTTAATATTCTTTAAAAAAAAAAACAAAAAAAAAACAAAAACAAATAAAAACTACTGAGTCGCACAAAAAGCTGATTGATATACAGATTAAACAATTGAGCGAGCTTACCCTCCCCCCCCCCATGTACTCATCCGATAGCGTACCAGCCCACCACCACCACTTGATTTTTCTGGTTTGAATACCAGAATTTGAGGAGGGAGATGCACTCCATCGGCACACCCGCATTCCATTGCGTTTTATATCGTATCTGCCATGCACACGTCTCAACTATATGGTGTGCAAAACTAAGTAGCATATAATAATTATTTTATTATGTTAAAAACAATAATCTAATACGTTAAACGATAAACACATAAATTATACTTGATAGAGCCATGCTGCAGATATAATATTGTGATTGTAGCACGAATACGTCTGCTCGACTGGCGAAGCTCTCACATAATACCAGCGTAATATAGTAGCTTAGAGCTGCTGTGTTTTGTATAGTGCGTGTTGTGAACCGGAGCCTCTTTTTACTGGCAACGAAGTATTCCAACTCAGTCCTCAGTAGTTACAACGTATCTGCATTTTGATTCTTAATTGAGGATAAATGTAGATGTCTATGGGTCACAGTATCCGCTGAACATCAGGTGGACTGTGCGCTCGTTTATCACCTTTATTCTATAAACAAACATAAATGAAAAGAAAAATAAACAAAAGAGCAGCAAAAAACGAATTAAACCAGCTTATTTTCATAATTTTATAAATGTGTTGAGTATTACATTTTGTGTACATTACATAAGTGTTAAAGCGATAATGAAATCTCCCAAACTCTGTCGTTAAATCTTCATCAAGTCCTGGTTCACTTTTTAGGTCGCAGTACCCTAGATTTAATTAAAGTTTAACCAAATCCTCGTAAACAACACTATTCACATCGTCAACCCAATTTCGACTCTATTGTTATTGGCGCAAAGGATATCATGGCTTGAGTAACGACGTTGCATCAATTATCGAGTAATCTTTTGTATTGCTAAATTTAGGTAAACAACTAGATTGACATTTCCGCTGGAGAATTCATAGCATTTCAATGCTTAATTTTGCGACCACAAATGCTTTTATTACGCAGTACAAAATATATATATATATATATATATATATATATATAAAAGAATTAGATTTCAAATAAATTTTTATGCAATATGTGTAATAAAATTGGTTATATAATAAGTAAATAAAAATTGAAATGTCCGTTTGTTCAAAATCTTAAATCTCAGGAAGTTGCTAATTAATAGGTATGTTTTGTCACAACTTGCATTCGAACACACGCGTGTTTTGTGTTTTTTTTTTTATATGTTTACTTTCTGAAAAATCAGGTCATCATTTGGACGTAAAATTCTTCATACATGTCTTTTTCTTTTTCTTTTCTTTTCCATTTAACCAGAATGAGCCACAGCAATTAATACTAAATTATAGTTACATTAATAAATCTACCTATATGTAAGGAGCATCAACAGGGCTTACAAGTAGGAAGTAAATTTAGCCTATATACGTCCCACTCCTGGGCGCAGGCCTCCTTTCCTTTAGGTGAGAGGTGTTTTCTATAACAAAATGTTTTTGGTGAATCATTTTAATTAAAATTCAAGTATCTGACAATCAACAAATCGGTATAATTTAGACATTTAAAATTATTCATTCATTTATTACAGCCTATATAAAATGTCCACTGATTAACTCAGACCTACCATAGAGATTGCCTCACACTATGTCAAATATTCCACATATTTGACATAGTTGCCCCGCTAGATAGGAGATTTGGCAGTCGTTTTTATTTTTTATTATTTATATTAGATCAATATGATGCTGCTCATCTCCTGTATCAATTGCCCACAATCACCGCTTACGACACACGTGGAAGGATGGTGTACTCTCTCTATCACCACTATTTCGACATTTAAAATGTTTATAACTAATTTCATAGACTTGTGATAGAGGATGGGAGGAGTATTGTAAGTAATGAGAAGGACCATCCTTGTAACCGGAAACTATTGACTATTGGCTCTGCCCTCACTAACTCATATGGATTTTTATTGTGGAGATCAGTAATTTATATTGAAAATATGTTACTATTACAAGAAACTAGTGGCTCTTTTTGAGAAGATTTTCTGATTTGCCTTTTTATAAATTCAAAGCACTTGTAAAAAATGTTCACAAGAAGAAAGGATATTAAGATGTAGAAGATTGTTTAATAAATAACTTTCCGCGGACAATATGAGCTTTTTTCGACTTTTTTTTACAAACACATTTAGTTTATAAGGTTAAATTGATGAGTTCCTTGCCGCTTTTTCCCTCAAGATCTCCCACACTAGGAACTCATTGAAGCGATAGCGATACTTTTTTCACTTATAAAAAGTGCGTTGTGAAGGCTTATTATGAAATCAGATTTACAATTTCGCTGAGTTTTGATGAATATTTTACAGTTGTTACTGTAACAAAAAAGGTCTATATCGACGTGGATTTATATCGGCTGATAAAGCAGAACATATTATATTCCACTAACCAGAAATACAATGTCACGTTATTGGTTAAAATAACAGCCTATAAAATATTTGCAGAGTTAACTTAGTTAAAATTTCATAATTTTAGATCATGGTTTTAGATATATATAAAACGTATACATTTTAGATAGATGTTTCAGATAATAAAATTTCTTCTTCAGCAGCTCTTAAAAGTCCTCAGCTGGACCTTTGCCGTTGCAGGGAAGATTTGCTATAATCATCACGCTCAGTACGCTTACCAGTACCAGACGTCCGCCACATTTGACAGCGCTCTGAAGTATACGACGGATGATCGCTGAATGTCGAAGTTGAATACTAAAAGCGAAGAGCATATTATGAATGTTTTAGCCCACAAGCTTTTGTAGATAATTCATCATTTAATAACACACGTTATGAAATAAGGTAATGAATTCACTAATCTTTAAATGATTTTATGAGAAACGAGAATATAGTACTTAATAATGGTGATGTGGCCCCTAAACACAGAACAGATGTGTTATCATTGATTCTCCTGAGTAATTCATGTCCGTTTTTTGTCCCAAACAGGGCAGCGCAATGCCGTTTTGCTTCCACACCTATAGACTAAACCACATCTATAGGTTGAAAGATTATTTTACGTAGTAATAAACACACATCGCTATATTCTTACACGTGGTTAATTTATTTCAAGATACCCTAGCAAAAATAGTAACATAAACGTTAAATAAAATGTAGCTTTCCCTTATTGTCTTATAAAGGAACTCACATTTCTTTGTCATCACTCCGTAAATATATTTTATTTTTGTCGAGCCCGATAATGTAATTTGAGAAGGTTGAGTGTATGTCCCAAAACGGTTGGTGACCTAGCAACGTTTAATCTGAAGTTATAGAGAGTTAATTACAGTAGAGCCACGAAATCTGTATTAAACATTAGGTAAAACGAAAAAACTAGTTGAAATAATAGTGATAATAAAAAAGCGTTGGAAAATATTCAAATAATTTATTTAACCTTTTCGATCTTCTCTAATTACTGATTTTTTTATAGTAAGCCTTGAAAGTAGCCTGGAAAGAATACACTACCATATATTATTTTGTCGGTGTCGTAAGAGGTAACAGTGCAAAACATACCAAGAGATGGGAGGTAGCTTATTCCCAATAACAACCAAAAAATAAAAACTTCGGTTGCCAATACGCCTGTAAGGCGTGGAAAATTTTACTAAATATTTTTGCGCGCTATAACTGATACCTAATACTTGGACAGTTACCACTAGTGCCATCTAGTATCGATTAGTAGAACTAGGAGAGTCAAGATCTTTCTAGAAAATTCCATACTAGAACTTTCTTCACCTAGTCAGTTGGGAACGGTATGTACTCGAACATTCGCAGAAGAGGGCCAATAGAGCTATTTACAACCTTAAACCGATATAGGCTCTTAGAGAAAAATTTAAATAAAAATATAACATTGGGCTTTCAGTATATCTATGAAAATTTGATGTATATTCACAAAAATAAAAGTAGATTTAGTAAAAAAGTGACATACGCTCTGTAAACACTAGGAACAAACACAGGCTAGTGCTACCAGATTCTCGACTCCACAGAGTCAGTTCATTCTTGGGGCAATGTATACGCTATTACTACAAATTCCCAGAAAATATACAAGGTATCTCTATTAACAAGTTTAAATATTTAATTAAACAAAAACTGTAAAAAATTAATAGATGAATATATGGTTGATAATAACACTTGGAATGAGGGTGTCGCTTCCAAGCTGTACATTGTACATTGTAAAATTTATTTTAAAAAAATGTCCCGCTGGGTTTCTTGCTGGTTCTTTCCAGGAAAGAGGTTTTATTTTTCAAACTAGTAGTAACGTAAAATATTGACTTTCAATAAGAATTACTTGTAATCGATAATGAATAAAATTATTCTATTCTATTCTATTCTATTCTAGATGTTTCAGTAGAAGAGGCCGGTATCGATCGCGACCCGGGTCAGTATTGAATTGGCAAAACAATCGAATACTTTGAAGCAATACAACTGCGAACTAAAGTTATCAGTAGTACAATTGTGTTTTATTATTAGTGTGTTTTAAGTTGTAATTTGTGTTCTGTAATTAAAGAGTCAATTTTAGTAATTCAATCGGCGGTTTCAATTGTCACGAACTCCAAGCTCATAACAGTTGGTGTCAGAAGTGGGATAAAATCATACCAATTTTACCTAAGGAAGACAAGGAGGGTATCCGTACCCGAAGTCAACGCAAGCAGGAGACGGACCAGGGACGATTTGGTGGTGCAACGCCGTAGACGTTACAGGGACAGCTGCCAGCCACGGAGGCAGGCCCGTCAACAGCTCCTACATCTGCAACACCTGACTTAGGTGTTCTGATGTTGATGATGCAGGAGTAGGCTCGCCAACAGGAGGAACAGGCCTGCTGGTTGGAAGAGCAGCTGCAAAAAAAATTATCATACTCTTATCTTAGTTAAAAAAAACCGTTTTAAAATACACTTTTCACACTAGGAGTTTCTTCTGTCTTACGGAGGCCATTTACGCACACAAATTGAACAAAGACAAACAACCAAACCTGGAACAATTATTTGCAGGCCATACAATTGCTTGTCCTGTGTTACCCTGGTAAAATACCACGTCAAGCAACCTCCCGTGCGCGTTTGTAGACATTATAATATATCTAGGACATATTTTCTACTTACTCAAACATGCAAACAATTCATTACATTTTTGAAAGCTTACTTAATATTTATCGTAACCGACCTAATTTTAATAAAGAAATAAATCAAGTATTTTTCTACTTTACACATTATTTTCTATAAACTCTGTAATATGAGAAATAAGAATTTGGCGTTGTGGTGAAAACGGAGGAGATATCATTTGTTCCAATCACAATTTCCAATTTTATTTCAATCTTGTAAAAGGAAATCAAAAGCCCTGAAGCTATTGTCAAGATTTCAATCGTGGGGCGTAAGGATATCAGAAATAAAATCCTTGTTTTAATAAATGAATATCAAGAGAACAGTTATAAATTGGAATAGTCTAATTAAATACAATTTTATACAGTATTTCGTTTAAATTTTACTATGGAAAACAGCAATTTTTTGTACAATATTCGAGCATAATTTATTTTTTCTTTAGTTTTTTCAACCGACATAAAAAAGGAGGAATTTATCGCTACGACTGTATTTTTTTGTGTGTTACCTCAGAATTTTTTTTCTAGGTAAACCGATTTGGAAGTTTTATTTGATAGCCGGTGCTTTATTTATGGTCCCATATAAAGATCAAGATTAAGAAAGCGTATTTAATAGACTTTGTGTATATTGATTATGTTCTCATTTTATTTATATTGTAGTCGATTATACAAAATTTTTAATTTTACCACTTGTTACATAATTATAGGATTTGTTGAAGTGGTATTAAACATTAGTTACGGTTGAAAATTTAAGAATTACTATTTTTTTCAGGATCATTATTTGTTTAAGTAATAGTTCGACAATATCTTCAACTACATTCAATAGAAAATTATTATTTTAATAATAATTTTCTAGAGATTATAGGTGAAAATATTAATGACAGCATTTAACAATACCCATGGGATAAAAAGAGGATTTGCTCTCAACAATTCGTCTGTCTAGTCTAGCGCGTGGAGTGTTGACTAATATAATATTTTGTTATATTGATGCAAATACCACATAATAGTAATTTCAAAGATTTTATCGCCTATTCGATTAGCCTTATTTAGTGTTAAATATTTTATACTATCTGGAGACGCCAGTAACTTAAGGTATCTTCGATAAAGATTTAGTGGACTGTAATTTTGGTGCATACGGCAAAGGGGAAAATAAATAGGTGGGATAGCACGCACTGACCTGATGAGGGCTGCCTCGCCTTCCTCCTGGAGTGTCTGCTATACAGCGAGCCCGCCACGTGGTTCGGCGCACACGCACTCTCGGAACAGTTTCGTGAAGTCCCACACTCTCGACCTTTGCCCTTACGGGGGCGTCTCACACTTTTATGAGTTACAAAGACACAATGTCTGATGCGGTGAGTATTAAAGATAAACAGGAGAACTTAATGTTCGTCCTGCGCGGTTTGCGGTTAATATATATAAGACGCGACGGCTGGCCGTGCGTTGCGGATGGCGTAATGTCACTTAGTATAATGACGCGCACCGAGATCCTTTCCTTCACCTCGGCGGCAGCGCGTGCGGTAGGAAAGGGAAGGAAGGAAGGAAACAAAAATATGCACTAGTCATGTTAATAAATAGTAGAAACTTAGGACGTAACTCAACGCGATAATAATCCGTAATGTTATAAAGTAGATTGTTAACTGGTTACCACTATCTATTTTTTTATTCAGATGAGGGGGAAGAACTAACTCACAGTCCTGATGGTAAGTAAATGCTGTGGTCCGTACATATGGTAAACATGTGGTCTATCCTCGATTAAAACTAAAAATGTAGATGTGTTGTCATATGTTAAGACCTTTTTATTCCTTAAGGGTAAAAAGGGCCTATTGGCAGACCAATGCAGATTGACCAGATCAATAATGATAATAAACACAGCAGCATCACGTTATTTATCTGTGAGATTGTGGTCTCAGCCACAAAAACATAGCTGTTATACAATATTCAGACTGTAATAAGAATTGTTGTTTTGATTTGTTTCTCTAACAGAGAACTTTTCCAAGCATCGCTTAAATAAGTATTCGATTTATTCATATTATATCACGTTAAAAACTTATGTCATGTTAGACTATACTGTTGATCTAGTGCCTCTGAAAGCATGTTACACCTTCGGTCCTACGTCTGACCTGAATCCAGTCGTGGTGGATTGCCGTACCATCGGACTATGAGAGCGAGGAAATATTGCACTTTGCTTGCGCACACACTCACGCACGCTGTGCGCAGAAATTTTGTGCACAGCGTGCATAAATTGAATAAGCACGTCTTAAAACATCCAGTAAAGTTATAAACCACTCCAAATTGTAAAACGTAAAATACATCAACGATACGCTTTTACTAAAAATATACTTTTCATAAAGATTTGATAAAACTAAATGCTTGTACATTTACATAAATTTAAAACTTTAAAACGAAACGAGTCAGGCGAAGTTAAGCTGTGAAAGTGGAACGATCAGATCTTCAAGTATTTAAATGTTAAGTTATAGTAAGCGCTCATCAGATTTCATAATTCTTTTTAATTCCTAGCATTAAGGAATTAAGCCATGCTCGGAATGTTTAGGAATGACTTCATCATCATCACTTCATAATAATTGCTTCAGCCCCTCATGAGTACACTCCGCTTAGCGACACGATGCTGCTACTCGATAACTTTTGCCTCCAATGGTTGTCGATTCTTCGAGTTATATGACAAGCCCATTGCTTAATGAATTAGCTTCGGTGTATCTAGCTATATAACGGCTTTAGCGACTAATAAATGAATAAATTCAAGAAAAGAGCTTACTTCAAGAAAAGGGCTTACTCATATTCAAAAGGCCAGCAACGCACCTTCAATTCCCCTAGTATTGCAGTTGTCCATGAGCGGCGATAGTCACTTACCATCAGGTGAGCCGTATGCTCATTTGCCATCTCTCCTATAAAAATAATTATTTAAATATCAACCAATGTGCATTGCCGTGGTAGCTCAGATGGTTAACGCTCGCTGTAAATATAACAGAACGCGAGTAACCCGGGTTCGATCCCCGCCGCCACCAATGAAATTGTTAATTGCAATTTTAAGTGCTGATTTACCACATGCTTGGCGGTGAAGGAAAACATCGTGAGGAAACCTGCATATCTGAGGAATAAGGAAAAAAATGTCGAAGACATGTGAAGTTCGCCAACCCGCATTGGGGCAGCGCGGCGGACACCTCCCTTGCCTTAAAACCCTCTCAGAAATGAGCGGGGAAGGCCTGTGCCCAGCAGTGGGACGTATATACGCTGTAGCTTTAGCTTTAGCCATGTGCTATTATTGGTGATAAGCATCACTAATTATTTGAAGATATATACTGTGCTCATCAACGCTCAGCGTGGTAAGTATGGACAAAACCTTTTAACATCTTTTTACGTGCTATTGCCAAGCGGCTGTTTTATTATAGCTGTAGCACGAATGTGTCTACGAGTACTTTAAGAGACGTACGTCGACTGATGAAGAACCATGCTCTTATAGAAAAGCAGCGTAAAATAGCAGCACAATACTGCTGTGTTTGTATGGTGAGTAAGGTAAACCGGATACTCTTTTTCTGGAAACGAGGCATTCCATCTTAGTCCTCAGATGTGAAAACGTATCTGTATTGTGATTCTAAATCGAGATTAGATGCAGATTTCCATGGACATCCATTTAAGATAAATACAAATATAGCGCTATCCATAGCTTGGCGTAAATAATATTATCATTGCCTAAATTTTAAAAGAAAAGCTGCACCCTATATATATAGCTTAATAAATCATCTTTTTTAAAAAAAATTCATTGGTGACGGTGGGGATCAAATCTTGGTTACTACATCTTTACCTAATAAAACCATTTTAACAACATTTTTTTCCTATAGGGCCGCTTCGAAGCCGTGTTAATTGCATGTCAATAAGGTTTAGTGCGTGGATCGACCATGAACATCTTCGGACTGCTTCCATAGCCTGGTACTACTGGTACTGCTGGTAGTTACTTGAAAGAGAAGGCCAAATGGGCCTCTCAAAAGCTTGGCATGCTCAGGAGAGCGGGACAGTATTTCATGCCGGCACACCGCCTGTAACTTAAAAGGCGTACGTTCAGCCGCACGTGGGATAATGTTCCCATTTTTGGGCTGGGGCTCCACAGTGCCAGCTCCTTTCACTTGACCGCATCCAGCGCAGAGCGGCTTGAATCGTCGACGACCGAGTGCTTTCCGATCGGATCTATTCACTGGCGCTGCGAAAAGATGTTGCATCTCTGCATATTTCATTGCATCTATCACGGGGAGTTCTCTGAGAAACTCATCAGTTTAATCCCACCCGCCAAATTTCATGAACGCACTACGTGGCAAACCTCCCGATACCATCCACACCATCTGGATGCTTAGCGGTCCACCACTGTACGTTTCACTAGGAGTTTTCTTCCGCATACGACCTCCCTGTGGAAAAGTTTACCACCGGCAATTTTTCCGGACCTGGGGACCTTCAAGAAAAGAGCTTACTCCTTTCTAAAGGGCCGGCAACGCACCTGCAACCTCCTCCTCCCCTCTTAACATCAGGTAAACCGTATGCTCGTTTGCCCCCTCTTCTATAAAAAGAAAAAGGAAATATATGAATGTAAAATTTTACATGGTAGTAAAACTGGAGCAATATAAAAAACAACCAATACTGCGACTGATAGATAGTAAATGTATTACATTATACTTGTCAGGTTGTCACTATCTGTTTCACTCTGTCACGTTATCAAGTATAACTCAGTTGGTTGGTTTGTCGACAGTTATGTGCTTCAGGTCAATTATACGACCAATCAAACCATACTGATTCAAATAAACGGAAGTAATCAGCTGTGTTGTGCAGGCAGGGTAGCTAGGGGTCTCCGTGCTTGCCGTAAATTTTACAATACATAAGTTTCGATGCCAGTCGGTGGCAATGAATTTGTAATTTGCATTTTTAAATGCTGGTTTATTACGTGCCCATGTCCACTTTTGTTCACCGCAGAACAAGCATAAATTCGAGAAACCTGCATATATGCATAAAATAATATTTAAAAAATCAAAGATATGTGAATGCCGTCAGCACTTATCTAGGAATCGTGGTAGACTACAGCTTACCTTAAAATTTTCTCAGAAATGAGATGGGGAATACGCCCAATAACATATTCTACAACTTTACTTTATTTTACTTTTTTAACTGTACAAGAGATATTATGGTGTCAAAACTCACAAACACAGCGTCACTCAATCGTCTTAATGTAACCTATTTTTATTTACCCTTGCCCGATGTATGATTTATTGGATAATATATCAAGTAGGCTAGGATCAAGTTACGTTTTCCCTACGTCAAGATGGATACCTCTTTCCAAATTCTGCCATTACAGTACATAGCCAAAGTGCCTGCACTACAGTGCTTCAGTCATCAGAATATAGAGAGCTAGAATAATAACCGGCAGTGAGATATTCTATCTTCTCTCATCCATCCATTTCTCTAATCCTTTGGATCTAACAAGGCCTCTACAGCCTTCTTTGTTTGACGTTGGTTGAATGTGTTCATGGGCTGCAGTAGTTCACATGGTGAATGGTAGTACTTTACGTGTTAGAGCCATGCTGCTATATTATGGTTGTTGCACGAATGGGTCGCCTCGGTCGGAGAAGGACCACGCTGTTACAGAATAACAGCCTAAAATAGCAGCTCAATGCAGATGTGTTTCGTTTGGGTAATGTATAGAGCCGCATAATCTTTTTAATGGAAACAAAGTTTCCATCTCAGCCCTGAAAGGTGGCAATGCATCTGCATTTTGATTCTTAATCGAGTATAGGTGTGAATATCTATAGGTTACAGCATCCACTAAACGTTACGTGGACTATGTGTCCGTTAACGTTCACCCTTAATCACAGAGTCACGGATACAATCACAACTCATCAGGTGGGAAAAGCCAGGTTTTGACTTGGAATTAAACTGAACTAGTACTCTGTCCACTAGGGTCGTGTTATCAGGAAAAAGAATCATACATTTTTATAACACTTTGCGAGTAAATGATTGAGAAAAACTTAAAAACGTCAAAAATCTTCATAACTGCTTATATGCTTATATTAACTGATTCTGCGGAAGTAACATGATTTCCAATTTTCGTCACATCCTCAAACTAAACAATACAGCTTAATTATGTCAACCTGCCTCACGCAGTGATAAGTAAATAAATGCACTGTACCCATTAATGAGAAAATTAATGATCTCATTACACACTAATCAAGCTGTCAACAGTCTCGCGCAGATTATTAGCAGAAAATGAATTAGTAGGAAGTTTAGTCATTATTCGTACTTTGTTGTAAAAGTTTTATTAACAACCTCAAAACTTTAAAACGAGATTATACAATCATTGAATGTTCCCAGTGATAAGTCAAGATTTTTGGATCTGAGACACGTTTCTTCACTGCTGGCCATATCAGGAAATTTTAGAACGCCCAACGAGCTATGCTCGGTGTTCCCCTGCGTGATAAACTTAGAAATAAGGATATCCGCCGTAGAACCAGAATAATAACATAGCCCAACGGATAGGTAACCCGAAATAACAATAGGTCGGCCATATAGCTCGAATAAACGAATACCGATGGGGAATAAAATTTCTGAAATCGTAACCTTGTACCGGTAGGTGAAGTGTAGGGCGGCCTTCTACTAGTTTGAGTAGTGACCTGGTAAGACATGAAGGAAGTCGATGAATGATGAATCGATGGATGCAGGTGGCTTAGGACCATGCTTTGTGACGTTGCTTTGGGAAGGCCTATGTTCAGCAGTTGACTTGTGAAGGGCTGAAATGATGATGATGAATGATGATTTTGTCATTAAAATTCTTTTGGGTATTTGTTATGATGATGACAGTCCACTACACAAAAAACAAAAACAAAAAATTTTCAGTGAAGCATTCAAGATAACTCTGAAATAAATAATTTTTTGCACTTTATTAAAAAAAATTACTTACACCATAAAGGGGAATGCCCATTGTTCATAGACACTTCGGCATAGGGTGCCCACATATAAAAGCATATGGAAATCATAATATGCAATTAAAATAATGAAATAGTTAAGGAATTGGTTTAAAAAGTCGGGATTTTTATGATATAAAAGTTTTTATTTTCACAAATATAGTTTTTTAACGACTACTTTTACCAATTTTATTGCTTTTAATTTCTTTAACTTTTAATTTCCGACGTTTCAGGTGCTTTATAGCACCCATGGTCATGGGGGACTGAGGTAACTGCCATCCCAATATCAGTATTGGGACATGGAGTACATTCAGCTTCTTAATATTTTTATAGTCCAATCTACGCAGATTGAACTTACTTTATCTTTAAAGCTTGCAGTGGTATGCTTGGGTTTAGTTTTAATTTTATTAATTATAGTGTCCCAAGCAGGTGGTAGTACCCAACCGCCTTCTCTATTGAAATTAGGATGTTTTTTAATTTCAATAGCCTCACATATCATCCTTGGTAGGAATTAAGGTTCTTTCGCGAGGATTTGTGTTCTATCAAATCTGATGTATGTCTATCTGGTTGGGGTGACACCCTTGACATACGGTAGTACAGCAGGCACACGCTCAACTGTGGTCGGCTTCACTCCGTCACTGTGACGTAGACGTGGGACCCGAAGCTTGATTTTGTGCAGAACCTGCTTGACGTGCTGAAGCTCCGCGGCCAGGTGCTTGCTCTCACAGATCTCATATGCTCTCTGTAACAAATATTTGCTAACGGTAACTAACTGTGAAGGATGATGGTGAGATTCACCGCTTAAATATCAGTTTGTATGGGTATTTTTCTATGTCTATCTATTCTATTCACACAGTGTGACCTATGATCTTGTTAGGATTTTGGATAACAAAAACATCTAGTAAAGCTAAGAAATTATTTCTCTCTAATATAATATCATAATTACTGGAATGGATGGAATTTGGCACAGACGGTGGTAACGATGGATAAAATTCAAAGGAACAACATCCTGATTTAATATTTCGCGGGCTATATTCATGAGTCGCTCTAATTTATTTCTTGGCACGTGCAATAATGCCTATATGCATTCATCACTATCTCCTGTTCTTATTTTCATCAAATATACAGCAAGTACAAAACATCCACTATGTTTACTAGACATTTTGGGAACTTCAGACAGAATTTATTGGTATTGTGCCTTTTATAAGCCTAAATAATAATGTACAGTATATTCAGGCATATTGTGAATATTTTCAAAGTCTATATGATGGTAAATATTATCTTACAATAATGTAGAAATATCTATAATTTGTGCTTCACTAAATGTTTTAATATGGTTATATATTGATTCTAAAAGTAAATACCAAGAGTTACTATTCAAATGGTAGTTACTGATTCTACATTCTGGAGTTAAAACAGATAACAATAACAGTTAAATTGTGCAGTAGCATTTTGTTATACTCTAAAGAATTCATAGTAAATCAGCTAGTGATTCGCTTGTTTAATTATCATAACATCATAATATCGATAGCGATTCAATTATTATTATTCGATTAATAATTTCATAAAAAGAGAATAATCTTGGAGGTGTTTTAACTTCTGCTCGCTTTTTAAAATGTATTTTCCTTTATTTATTTAAATTTTTAAGAACAGTTAATTGTGTAGTAGCGTTGTGTTATACTGCATATAATTCATTGTAAATCAGCTAGTAAATTGCTTATGTAATTATCATAACTACAGATGTGAAGGCGGTTGTTAACGTTTTCAAACAAGCCGATAACAACGGTTGTTTTTGGCTTGAAATTGATAAAAATATTTTTTTGTACAATAAGTTTTTTTCTTTCGTAATGAATAAACCACAGAAATATATATAATGTAGATTAGTCCTTTTTTTGGGCTACAAGTAGCTTATTTTCAAGAACCGCAATTACAATTTTGTCCTTTATACAAACACTAGCAAAAACAAATTAACTTTTTGCTGGCGATAATGATAGTAGTATTTTAACTCGATGCAGGATCTATGCTTGTTACTACGGAATTCTTCATTTTCTTGCGACGCCGAATCACATTGTGCCACTTTTTTACAACTTTTAGTTATATTTTATTAATTATTTTTTCCTTTAAGTGGAACTATCTTATTTTAGATTTATTACCTGTATCTAAAACAATTAACCTATGTAGGTAAAGTGTGTAAATACGATTGTTAAATTGTAAAAATAATGATAGGATTTGATCATCTTAGGTAGGTATTTACTCTTATTTATTTAGAAAGTATTAATATCACAAATAATTATTTTAATAATATAATTCCCTAACGCCCTCATTAGCAATGTAATAGTGAAAGAATTTTCAAAATCAGTCATGTATTTTTCGAGATTAGCTAATAAAAACATATTCACAGAAAGTAGCGCCCTCTATAATAAAATGCATCCTACATTAGATATCTATAATTATACATAACATTATAGCGGTGAAAGTATTTTACCGCTATAATGTTTAGCTAAATAAATATATTCGTTGAAAGTAGCGTCCTCTATCATAAAATGCATCGTACGTTTCACAGTCATAATAGAATTGTAATGATGAAAGATTTTTTTAAATCGGTCAAGTAGTTTTTAAGCACCATTGCAAAAAGCGATTCAGCTTAGCCACCCGCACACACAGTAAAAACATAACCATCCTTTTTCGTCTGTAGTCGGATAAACAACTGGTTGACTACGGTTGCGTATCGGCTGCTTTGGATAAATATCCGTTGTCAACGGTTGCTTTACACCTATATCATAACATCATAATAATTATCGAAAAGTTATATTAGCATTGTAATAATGACACCGTAAATAATCGATTAAAAAAGGGAATCGATTTGAATGAGATTTGTGACTGGCAAAATTTTTTATTGTATCCACAAACTAAAGAATTGCGCATTTACCTAATTTTATTTTTATCATTTCAGTACCTTTTTTGTGCAAAAATATTCCCATCTTTTTAGGATAAATGAATACCGCGATTAATAACGATAAATAAAGATATATTTTTTTTTTTAACAAATGAATATTGTAGGGCGTTCCATGATCGAATATGGGCATCCCCCTTTCTTCTGTATCCTGAGAGCTTGTTTCATGCGGCAGTAGAACCTGCTTAGCCACTGCGCTACTAAGCTGTCAACAGAACTTTTCTCTGTAGTAATGTTTCTAAACCGGTGGTCCCCAAAAGCACTCCAAGTGGTCCGCAAAGGCTTCAAATAACTCAAAGTATTTACAATTATTTAAATCGTCTACTATTTTAAACATTAATTCTGCAGTGGATTTTTGCAGGCCGATAAAGATAAAAAAGTCGCATTACATTTTATTACGGTACTGTTACCGTCACTGTTACAGTCTAATAAAGTCCACGGCTGAGCATAGTCCTCCTCCCATAGATTGTCTCATACGGGGATATTTACATAGTTGGCACACTTGTCAAGTGGGTTGGAAGCCGCAGTTTTGTTGTTCTCTCGTTATTAGAAAGACGCTGATGCCCTTCTCCTGATTTGTTTACCCCTGTTGCCTCTTACGACACCCACGGGATGATATGGGGTAGTGGATATTTTTACACTGCCTCTAAATTCATTATAGATGATGTATTATAAAAGTACGACTTGTAAATGTTAAACCACCTCTGCATGTTTGAGCGACTTAACTTCTGTCAGAGCTCTGTCGCATCCGATATAGCCTGTATTGATCGTGTGTATTCATTGAATAAGTTTGCATTTACACCTCACAATATTGTCATTTTTTTATAATTATTTAAATCGACAGCTATTCTAAACATACATTCATTAAAACATTATAATCTATCAGAAGTCAACTGCTAAACAAATGGCTCCCCCATAGAGAGAATTTCGCCACAGTTGCCACGCTTGGCTGGCGGGTTGGCAACTGAAGGTTTTTGGTACTCTTAGTAATATTAGATTACACTGCTCTTCTCCTGTTTTAGTTACCTTCTGTCGTTTTTTACGACACCCACGGGATGATATTCTAAACATATGTATTATAAGGTTTTCTATACTTTATATTTCCGAAAATTTTTTGTATAGAAGAATTAAGTTTAAATTAAACTAACCAATTAACTACCTTCAGTTTTTGAGTATTTACTTTTGGTCCGATCTACGTCCGAAACATCGACATTTAAAAAGTTAAAATTAAACGTGCTAAAATTAGTAAAATTAGTTTCACTATGTTATATGTTATACAGGGTAATTTATGTATTTTATTACAATTTCTAGCAACCAAAAATAATTTTATTCGATAGTTTATACATTCAACAAGAATTCCTGTAATTTTTATCCATAAATATTGTCTCAAAGTGAAAATATAGCAAAATTTGCAATATATGTTGGCAACTTTGTGGAGCGAGCGCCATCTGTTTTGGCAGACGGAACTGCAGGCGCCGCCTAGCTAGCCGTGACGTCGGCATCGGGCCACGACGACTGCACGTGGTGGGGATGAGACGGGCTGGCGGACGGTTCGCTGAGTGCACCCGGGGACTTACTTGCGGACCGTGCGACGGAACAGTCATCTCTAGCTCCATTATTTGGAAATAAATTATTAATTATTTATTTTGTTAAATCAGTGGCAGATTATTATTATTTATTTTGTTAAAAGGTTTTGTTTTAATATAAATGTGTGCTGAGAATTAACCTAATAGTTTTACTTATTGCTCCAAAGTAGTTACAGTGTTTAACCTTTAAAATACCCACAACTACACATTAAGATATTGATAACTGAGTAATAATATTATTACGTAATTAACATCAGAAGTGGGATCTACGCGCCATGGGCAAACGCAGGCACTATCACAGGCGAGCACAATCGTCAAGTAGCAGTAGTACAACGAGTACAAGCTCCAGAACGCCGTCACCTCCGCCCAGAAGGAAGTCAAAGGTATCGCGTCATAAAGATACCAAAGCTGTGAGTACCTTAAACAATATTATACCGGAGTTTGACCCTTTAAATGATGATATAAATGCATGGCTTAATATTATACAATCCTATGCGGCAACGTTCGATTGGACCGACGAAACGATACGTTATCAAGCTCTTAATAAGTTGAAAGGCTCTGGTAAAGTCTGGTATGACTCGTTGTTGCGCACTGATAGTCAGTGGCCTACATGGAACTGGAGTGATTGGAATCGGCGTCTGGCTAGTAGTTTCCAAACACGACGTAACATGTTTGAATTATTAAAAGAAATAATAAATAAAAAACCTGTAGAAAACCAATCACTATACGAATTTTATTTTGATATTAAATGTAAAGTCGATAGATTATCTTTAAACTTTACTGAGCAAGATATTATATCTATAATTGTCGGTAGCATAGGCGACAGTAATATAGGAGCATCTATTGAGGCGAGTAATTTTAAATCTTGCCATGATTTAGCTAGTTACCTTCATGGCCGTACCTACAAAGGCAGAAACTCAAAACAAACCAGTTCGGGTAGTGCACGTGAAAACCAACACAAAACAATGGATCAAACGAATAATTCTAGCCTGCCGTCCATGAATGTTACCTCTTCAAATATTAATGCCAATTCCCATAATGCGTATGGAAGTAACCAAACCGGCTCAGCAAATATTCAGAAACCTATTAAATGTTACACTTGCGGTGGAAACCATAAAAGAAACCAGTGTGAGCTCATTAAATGTAATTTTTGTAAAAAAAAAGGGCCATGTTGAGGCTGTATGCCGTAGTAAGAAGAGTACAGGATTGATCAAACCAGAAACTGAGGAAACCAAATTGATTCACACCTCTGATCCGCGAAATAAATTTGTAAAAACAGTTAACATTGATAATTTTGTTCATGAGGCATTCATTGATACAGGAAGCAGTTGTTCCTTAATTTCCGAATTGGTGGTGGAAAAATATTCGCTTCAAACAAGTGTTCTACCCTCGCCAGTTTTGTTACAAGGGTTTTCTAAGCATAATTCTAAACCAGTTACTCGAAAAGTCACTCTAGATTTAAAAATTGACTGCGTGTCTTTAGCTAGTGTTAACTTTTACGTCATTGATGACTTAGTAGGTTGTGATATACTAATCGGCCGTAACATAACGGAGCGAAATGATTTGATATATTCACGTGTAGGTAATTCATTCAAGTTTGACTATGCGCAATCACTTAGTGAATTTTGTGACGTTATTCACGAGACTAAGATCGATACTGACACTCACTTAAATGAACTGATTTATTTATTTAGACAATATAAACAGTGTATCGCGTCAGACATAAAAGAGTTAGGGAAAGTGAACAACCACGAGATGATTATTACTCTGACAGACCCACGACCGGTGCAGTGCAGACCTTTTCGAGCCTCACATTCAGATAGAAAGATTATTCGAGATATGGTGCAGGAATTAGTTGATAATAAAATAATTCAAGAAAGTAAATCCCCTTACGCGAGTCCTGCTTTGCTTGTAAACAAAAGAAATGGCGAGAAAAGACTCTGCATCGACTACCGCGCACTGAATAAAATAACAGTAAAGGACAAGTACCCAATGCCCAGAATAGAGGATCTTATAGATAGACTACAGGGTTATAAATATTTCACGAGTCTTGACCTAAAAAGTGGGTACTACCAAATTATTATGAGCCCACAGTCCATTGGGAAAACGGCATTCATTACCGAAGATGGCCATTATGAATTTCTGCGGCTCCCATTCGGGTTAGCTAATGCACCATCTTGTTTTCAACAAATGATGAATAAGGTACTAGGTAATTTAAGGTTTGAGAACGTTATTGTTTATTTAGATGACGTTTATTTAATGACACAAAATATTGAGGAAAATTTAAAGCTCTTGGAAAACATTTTGAAAATATTTAAAAATAATGGTTTAACTTTAAATTTAAAAAAATGTCATTTCCTTAAAACTGAAATAGAGTTTCTCGGATACAGAATAAAACAAAACTGCGTTATGCCGAACGAAACCAAAGTGGAAGCCGTTAAGAAATTTCCCGTACCGAGAACTGTCCACCAGTTGCGACAGTTTCTAGGACTAATTAATTATTTTCGCAAATTTATTAAAAACTGCGCTATAATTTCTGCCCCTCTTACTAAATTATTGAAAAAAGATGCTCCTTGGTATTGGGATTCCGTGCATGATCAAGCGTTTCAAATATTAAAAGCAAAACTAACGTCAGATAGCGTATTATCATTTTTGATCCAAATAAAGAAACCATTTTTATACAGACGCTAGTCGAGATGGCGTTGCGGGTATTCTTGTTCAGGTTGCTGATGAGGGTGAAAAACCTGTGTATTACTATAGCCGTCAGACAACTAAGGACGAAAAGAAATACCATTCATTTGAGTTAGAACTCCTAGCAATCGTAACTTCACTCCAAAAATTTCGTCTTTACTTAATTGGTTCACCTTTCACTGTTATCACAGATTGTAACGCGGTCAGGTACGCGTTGACTAAAAAGAATATCATTCCCCGGATCGCACGATGGGTTCTTTCGACTCAAGAGTTCATGTACGAAATAAAGCATAGAGAAGGTACACGTATGCAACATGTGGACGCCTTGAGTCGAAATCCCATTCCCTCAGGTGAGAGGTCGGAAAGGGAAATAATATTATCGATAACCGAAGGAGACTGGTTACTTTCTGTACAAATACAAGACCCTGACATTGCGAAAATTAAAACTGTATTAGAGTCTGGTGAAATAGATGAAAATAAAATCATTTTTGACACGTATGAACTGTTAGGTGGGAAAGTGTACAGAAGATCAGCCCAAGGGCGACGAGGGGTCGTACCAAAGAGTTGTATATGGCAAATAATAAAATACAACCATAATGACGTGGGCCATTTTTCTGTCGATAAAACGTTTGAGAGAATAGGGCACAAATATTGGTTTTCTCGTATGCGTCACATAATAAAAAAAATACATTAAAAACTGTTTGAATTGTATTTATTACAAAAATAAGGGCGGTGCTAAGGAAGGACAGTTATACCCGTTGCCAAAATACGCGCAGCCTTTTCACACTTTGCACGCGGACCACTTAGGTCCGTTCGTTAAAACACGAAACGACAATATGTACTTACTAGTTTTAGTAGATGCATTCACTAAGTTTGTGTTTATCTGTGCTGTAAAGTCTACAAAAACATCCGATCTCATAAACGAATTAGATAATATAACTAAGATTTTCGGTAATCCAAAACGAATCATTTCCGATTCAGGGTCATGTTTTACTTCCAACATGTATAAAGAATACTGCAAGAGCAAAAATATTCGCGCGCATATTGTGGCAACAGGTATGCCTCGCTCAAATGGACAGGTAGAAAGATTTAATAAAACAATTCTAGAATCATTAAAAACTATTGGAGCAGATACTACTGAAGATAAGTGGGATCAATATGTTAAAATAATACAGCATGGTTTAAACAGTACAATCCATAAAACTATTAATGCCGTTCCCAGTGAGGTTTTATTTGGATATCGTTTGCGCGTTGACAATGACAATGTAGAGCCAGAGCTTGATGATGAATCGCTAGTGGACGTAACAGAGTTGCGAGCAAAGGTAAATAAAAATATTAAAGCCAGTGCAATATCACAAAAACGAAGGTTTGATAAAACTCGGGCAAAAGCCAAAATTTACGAAGAAGGAGATTTGGTATTGATCAGAATACAAAGCCAGTGCAACGATGGTCGAAGCAGTAAACTCCTGCCCACCTTCAAAGGACCATTTCGAGTAAAAAAGGTTCTGGGTAATGACAGATATGAGGTATCAGACCTAAGGGGTTCTGAAAGGAGCAGTAAACCGTACAATGGCGTTGCAGCTGCTGAAAATATGAAGTATTGGATACAAATAGATGACTGGAAATTGGAATAAGCAGTTAACAATATGGTCCGTGTTAGCAAGCCATAGTTTTAAAGGTATGTACTGCACTTTCTTGTCTGCTGCTAACAATTAATAAACTCACTGCTTTATCATTTTATTGCAGATAAAATTAAGTGGTTACTCAGCCTCACATACAGTATTGCTATTGCTTATATTTTACTCGCGAGGCTAGATAAAACACTTGTACCTTAATTCTCGCCAGGATAGAAACACCAGCAAATGCAAATACAGCTTGGAAAACAACTTGGTACGTTTAAGTGTAGCGAACAGCTCTTTAAATGCAAGTGATTCCAAGTGGTAAGCTCTAGGAAAACCAGGACTCTTAAGTGTGGCATAGTCCCTTTAAGTACGGTTGAACTAGCAGCAACAGAGTAGGCACTTGCTGATGATTCGAAAACGTATTATGACTTGTGATTCATACTTGTAGATTGAGAAAACTAGTTCTGATGTTGATTTTGTTTCAGTGTTTTACCTAGCATCGTGGGGCGCCTGGGACATGCGCCTTGCAGAATGGCCGTGTTGGCAACTTTGTGGAGCGAGCGCCATCTGTTTTGGCGGACGGAACTGCAGGCGCCGCCTAGCTAGCCGTGACGTCGGCATCGGGCCACGACGACTGCACGTGGTGGGGATGAGGCGGGCTGGCGGACGGTTCGCTGAGTGCACCCGGGGACTTACTTGCGGACCGTGCGACGGAACAGTCATCTCTAGCTCCATTATTTGGAAATAAATTATTAATTATTTATTTTGTTAAATCAGTGGCAGATTATTATTATTTATTTTGTTAAAAGGTTTTGTTTTAATATAAATGTGTGCTGAGAATTAACCTAATAGTTTAACTTATTGCTCCAAAGTAGTTACAGTGTTTAACCTTTAAAATACCCACAACTACACATTAAGATATTGATAACTGAGTAATAATATTATTACGTAATTAACATATAGCAAAAAAATTTTCTAACTTACAAATTTTCCCGCCATTAAGGACCCGAGGGAACGGGAGTATAACATGTCGCGCGCTGTCAAGCGTACAGGTTAATGTGTAATATTCGTGAATGAAATCAGAATTAAGTTTACTAAAATCAATTTGTTTTGTGGACTGTCTTAAATAATAATTCTATTACCTCTTGCATACTTAAAAAAAAGTATTTATTTACTAACTTATATTAGTATTTGAGAAGCTGCTGAGAAAGTAAAACGCAGAAAAGTTACAAAAAAGCGCCATATGGCCCTTTGCCCTTTTCGTATGCGTTATTGAATACCGACATTGATGGCAAAGGTTGAAAGTTCGAAAAGTTGTGACTAAAATACCAAACTGTTTAAAATGGTATTTTGGCTTTACCTCAGCTGTATAGAGTTTTTATTTCAAATACATGAAATAGTTTTTATTAACAAAATCGCATAGAGTAAATCATATTACAAGAGCAAATTTATCGCTTCGACTATACTGCTGATTTATCACGCTTGGTGGTAAAGTTAATCATCGTGAGGAAACCCGCATGTCAGAAAATTCCAAAAAATTAACGACACGTGAAGTCTACACAAAACAGACGAAATTAGAACACCGTGGCAGATTTCTTAAATGCTCTAAGCAAAATGCTAAAGACAGCAATTATACAATGAAAAAATATTGGCTGTTACTTTACATTGTAAAGAAACTTTTAAAACAATTTGACCTAGCATTCAAAAAAACTGAGATTGCCAATCCTTCTGCTAAACGTGGTAACTATGGTGAACATGATCGCCACATATGCCACAACAGGGAAGTGACAATGGTAAAAGGTGCAGATGGCCTAAAACCGTCCTAATGGCATTCCTTTTGTTGAGCAGTGGACTTGTGATGGGCAGTAACGTGTGATCATGACAACGATCCAGCATTTGTGTTTTAAGCCAATCCCTTACGATGGTGCCGTAATTTGGAAAAGTAATTACTGAAGAAAAATTGTAATAAAAACAACGTAGTATCTATGTGAAAAATCGTTGTCAAAATGTCGGTTGAAACACTAATAATATTTTTATCGCTATTTTAATTTATTTAGGACAACCAATAAGACATACACGAACAAAATGTAAATACTAGGAATTACAGCAATGTTTATTATATCTAAGTGTCGTCTTAATTAAAGGTTGCCACGGCATGAAATGTATACGCTTTATGTTAATATATGGATGTTATTGATGATATATTTTTGTTTGATAACGACCGTCATGACAACATCCGAAGTAATAAACTGTGCAAATAACATAGTACCTAACATACTCTTAATTGCACATGTACTCAGAGTCGCTCCATCTATTCCTTCGTTAGTGTACTATGTGTTAACTGTTATTGCATAAAATCAGAGGTGGGAAGGATACATTCAGAGATGCGAATTCTGTTAAAAAGTTCCATATAACGCCAGTAGGCAAGTATGTGAAACTAATCGCGTATAAGTTGAGATACAAATTAAGTGAAAGTGAGGTAGGCTGCAAATAATAATATGGTCTTGGATTTCATTTAAAAGCTCTTGGATATATTGTTTAGCACAGATGTAAATAATAGCATTCAAAAATTTACACATGTAGTTTTGTATTGCTGCGTACTGGCCTTGTTTAGAACAGAAAGACGTATCAGAGGTACCGAAAATCAGCTTACATTTGTGCAAATTGTTGCAAAAACATTCTGCGCTTTTATATTAAAATGCAAGACCCAAAACTATATAACCAGGTGTACTTCATTCACAAGGCCACGCGGTAGGCATAAATCCAGAAATTTATATTAAGTAGATTTTTATAGTAGTAAAAGCATACCATAAAAAGCTTATTACTTTAATTTTTACTTTCTATGCCATAAAAACGTCTTGTGTAAGTTTGTTCGTGAAATTTTATTATTCTTTTAAAATCGTTGAAAGAACAATAAAATTCGGACGTGCTCTCGTTACACTCAATTTTTTGTCTGATTAACGCCTGTTCCGCCTCTTTAAATGACTTTTCTGTTTTTCGTCGAAGGAGGGTAAGTATTGATAAAAGATAATAAATTTTGGAAACGAAATTTTTTATGGGTTAAATAAAATATGTTGATAATAAGTAGATATATAGGTACCAGAATAGTTATAGGTAGAAATAAAATTTCAGGAAAAACTGTTTTACTTTATTTATGTAATTTTCTTTTTATACAATTCTGCTGCACTGTTACACTTGTTGTCGGATTTTGCATATTAGTTTAAGAATATTTCAACTTTTCGAACTTACAAGGCTTACTCCTCACTAGGCTTTTCATCTTTATCGAGCACGTGAATTCATGAAAATCTAATTAAAAAAAAACAGTTTTTACTTTTCTTTATATAGTTCTTTAATATTGTGTACAACCTTAAGTTATATTTAATTTTATACTATATTTTAATTAATTTAAGACTATTTTTTTATACTATATTTTAAGTAAATAAATTGGTTTTTCGCTTTTCTAAATTCACATAATTATCTGATATAATAATTGAGAAGTAATTAAATGTTAAGCCGTAATAACATTTGATTAGCCACAAAAAACAGCATTTAAATCATTTGGTTAGCATTCAAAGACTACGTTTGCAATTAAAAAAAAAAAACATTAATTTATTGTTCAGCAAATAATCTTGATAATGTTCAGTAATTTAACCACTTAGCTACCAATTGTCCAAACTTGACCGCGGCGATATTCTGTCACAATTCAAGAGGTCGAATGTGCCGCCCACAGCACTTTAACCCATAAATACTTGTTTGGAGACTACTTTTCTAGAAAGACGTTTGGCATTATAGAATCAATATAAAACTTTCTATCCTTTAGTGGAATAAAAAGTCAGTTGTAAAGTTTCAGTCTATATACGTCCCACTGCTGGGCACAGGAATCCCTTAATTTCTTTTAGGACAAGAAAGTGTCCGCCGCGCTGCCTAAATGCGTGTTGGCGAACTTCACATGTCACGTGTGAATGTTATTGTGTTGATTTTTCGATTTTTCTAGTGTTTTATTAGTGTTTTAGTATAGTATTTTATTATAAAATTGTTACGAAAGTTTTTGTGTTAATGTAATTTATCTTTTTACGTAAATAAATTCCAGGAATATAAAAAGAAATAATTGTGATTTTCACGCTGCCGACATCCGCTTTGTATGTATTTTTTTGTTATAAAAATACAATAAAATCTTTTTGTAATGAAGTTAAATCTGACTTTTGTTTAGACCACAGGATAGAAAATTTTGTATAGATTATATAATGCCAAACTTTTTCATAGAAAAGTGGTCTCTAAATATAAGTTTTAATGGTTTAAAGTGCTGTGGGTGGGTGCGGTCGAATGCGACCGCTTGGGATTTGGCAGACGCATGCAACTGCATGGGATTTTTATGGGGATTGAAGGGTTAGTCATAAATATGCAGCTAACAATAATATGAGTTTGCCTAATAAGCAGTCATTCTGTAAAATAACTACTTGACAGCAAGATTCACGATTGGTTAGCAAAGAAAATATGTCTATAAAAATGTTTTTTAATATTATAATTAAAATTATATATTAATAAATATGTATTAATGAAAATTATAAGAAATGAAATAAACATTGTTTAATTTACCATAATCGTATGGTAGCAAATGGTAGCAGAGTTTAGGGCCACCCGACTTTATATATAAGATTGGTCGAATCTGATCTAAAACCGAATCAGCACGCCCCGACTTCACGTTGTCTTGTCTGCCCTACCCCTACTGTTTTTATAAAGCCATAGGCGTAGAGGGAGCACTGCCCGCGCCCGCCGTAGCAAATTGCAGACACCGTGCAAGCTGTAGCGGCTGAGGCTGGTCGCCGAAGGCGAACAATAATCCGAACCTGCGGAGGTACTACGCAAGGGCGAGGGGGCCGCACTTCCCGCAGTGCCAAAGCTGTTGCAGAAGCAACTTCGGGTCAATATATCTCATTACTCATAAACTATACATTTTTGCAACGGGTGATGATTAGGGCTTCTTTTTCAACCACCCCCCCTTTTCTTATTATTATCAAAATTTTATTTACATGTGATACTCATTACTGCCTATATAATTAATTTGCTGTACTAAAAAAATTACAGCCGTCCAGAATGTCAAAAATTGCCGATTGATTTAATAATGTTTGCCATATTGTCAGCCATGATTTGCTGATCAATTATTATCTATTTTTACTGCTAGATTACATTTTCTGCTCAAAAAAAATATTAATATTGTAACTAATTATAAATCAACACATTTGACAAAACAAAGAACAAAAATATAGTTGGACATAGTTCACTTAGACGCCACCACCACGCCACGCATAGCAAACCATCAGATAAAAAAGCAAATTCATAACAATGGGATGTCTATAGCCTCATCAATGTTATGGCGGAGCTTTGCATTGATAGGTGTCATAAAATGAAGCGTGACACCTTTGCAATCGGGAGTTTAATCGATAAGGATTTTCTAGTTTTATAAAAGGGCCATCGTCTTACCGTCGAGAAAAGAGCTACCAGACAGATATCAACAAATCATTTAAGGCGAACCGCACGTACGTTTCTCATTAGCATCTTATATATATATATATATATATATATATATATATATATATATATATATATTTACGAGCTTGAGGTTCGTGACAATAAAAATTGCCGATACAATTAGCTAAATTAACACTTTAATTTTTTTTACACAAATTAAAACTTAAAACACTAATAATTAAGCACACTGATTCACTTTATTTCGCCCCGAAGCTTCGCTTGTCTCGCCGAATTCAATACTTCCCCCGATCGCACCTTGCAGCGCCTATAAATACACATTAGTACCGAATCATCCAGAACATTCAAGTAAATACGCGCACCAATCGACAAAGTGCTGAAAGTTCGAGAGTCAGCTTCCAGAAGCTTAGTTCTTCGTTTCGACAACAGATGGCGCTGTCGGTTGAAAGATTAGTGATGTCATTTTCTGGAAAGCTCTCCCCCTCGCTCCGTTACCCGACACTAGATGGCGCTAGTGCCAGATGTCAGCTTAGCCGCGCAACAATATTATAAATTAATATATATATATATATATATATATATATATATATATATATACATCTTCTATTAATGTTTAACAAAACAACTATGTCAAATATCCAAAAAATAAATTCAACGATAACCTTCCGACATTTTCCAGTGTTAGTGCCACAGATTCGTTATATCTCTCTTTTAGAAAATATTTCACACTAATAATACTTAATTAATACTTCATAATAACGTTTACAATAACTATCGGTTTGCATACTAAAACACTATGTATCTAGTTAAATCTACAATATTAGATTCAGCTTTATAGCAGTAAATCTCACTGAACTGCACTATTAATTTTCTATTGTTAATTCTGTTAAAAACGAAGATGTATTTTCTAACGACCCCACCAGACATTGATTAAATTATTTGTGAATTTAATAATTTAATTACTGTCTCCATGATAAAACTTATACAGGCTGATCGCTTATAACGAATGTGGAAGAATTAAAAGGCTAACAGAAATTTATCCTAGATTCACTTCATTGCCTTGCAGACAGAGAATAAAAACTCTACACTTTAGGAAAGTCATGGCAATTTTCAGTTTAAATACCACTTGAACTGATGCTGCTACAACTTCAGAACGGTGCTAAAGTTCGCACGGAATCACTTAGTCAGAATAGTAGCAATAAAAAGCAGGGGAATGTAATTACGGGGATGAAAAATGGGTCATGTATGAAAATTTTTCTCGCTTCACAAACTTACACACGTAAGCTTATATCTGGTAAAACGGGAATAACTACACTCAAATTTGACAAGAAAAGTTATTTCAATTAAGGTTTGGTAAAGAGTAATCAAAATTGGTTACAAGGAGCTCCTAAGAACTAACACTAAAATTGCGGAAAATGTGATCAACTGGATAATGTAGCAGCGAGATTATCCAACAATCAAAATAAAGTATATTTTTCCAGAACTAAACATAGCACGAGCGACTCGTGAAAAAATACCATAAGTAACTTAACACATTATACCTTGAACTACCACCTCTTTCGTTTTCCAACTCATTATTACAAGATAAAGAAATTACAAATAACGGCCGCTGTAAAAGTGATCCTACCACATTCTTTAATCAAAAGTGTAATCTACTTCAAGGAAGGTATTATGTCTCTGCCAGTGGGTTAGCGACAGGTAATATAAAACGAGATTGCTTATTTTTGAAATAAGGCTAAGTATTTCGGTTAACTCTCGGTTAACTCTCAGGCCATAAGTAATTTTTGGTTGACTCACGGTCAACTCTAGTCACGTAAATTACATTAAATGTTTTTAATGGTTGGATAAGCATGTAAACTAACGTAAAATAAATTACCAGATTTTTCGTGGCAATCCGACGAATACAAAATGTTTTTACTATTCAATATATCTATATCCTCTCGTCAGTCCAAAACCTTCTAAAGGTTGCTGTCAAAAAAGTACGCATCTGTCCACAACCATCAGAAGGTTGCTGTTTACTTATAAACTTCAGATTCGAAACAGCCCTAGTAAAACTATACGTATCTCCCTATAACTAGTACAACATGCAGAGAATTAAACAAAGACGGCAATTAATATCACATACGCTTCATATATGAACCATAGAAGCTTTGAAATAGTAATACATTTATTCCGTTCAGTTGCTCGTTCTGTGACGCGGTGTCGTGTGTTTACGTGCAAAGTATTAATTGTTGAAAGTGATTTCGGAAATTAATATTAAAGATAAACATGAATGGGTAAGTCATAAATACTTTTTTATTAATTTAAAACATATTAGATGACGATTTGTACATAAATTATTCCATTTTATCAAACATTGCTTGCCATTTCGACCGCCATGTTGATACCATGTTCGTATTAATTTCAATTGTTTTAAATTAAAAGTACAATTGTGAATGGTAAACATTGTTTTAGTATCGTTAACATACATATTTACAAACATAACAATAATTACAATTGTATAGTTTCGATTAAATCTTTCATAAAACTAAAAATAACAAATTACTTAAATATCGCGTCAACCTAGCGGGCGCGGACAGACATGGGTCGTAAAGTTATTGACATGAAATCCGCCATCTTAGAGAGCAGGTTGTATAGTATAGATACGATTTTGGGAATGCCAGTGTTGGTATATTTTTGCGATAATTTTTGGTGTGGATTTTTATTTGTTTTTCTTATTTGTTTTGTTTTATTTTTTGTCAGTAAATTGTTTTACTTTTTGTATGTGCATATCATTATATTTTTTGCACTTGATTGACAAGTGAAACAAGACGACCGAGGACTCGCGGTTTTTATAATAACATTCGAATGTTAATTAAAAACATAAAAAAGCAATGAAAAATAACTAATTTGTATTTCATTTTAATGTTATATTCATGATTATAATTATTAAAGAAGTCACCACAGAGCGTATCCATACTAGCATAGCAGCGTACTACGTCATACTTGGTAGTTTTTGTAGTGAATGTGTAACTTTTAGTTGTTGATTTCTAACATAATTTTGTATGAAAGATGCCTTCTTTGTTTTGTTTTTAACTTAGGAAATGTTATTAAATTTAGGAATATACATTCACATGTAAATAAATCACAAAATTGTTCCTTACAATTGCAAAAGTTTGAAAGCATTTTTTTAGGGTCACTTTTTCAAGTGTTTGTTACAACTCATTCATTTCTTAATAACTAAATAGTTGTAACATTTGAAACTGTTTATATTAAGAACAAAGACCAAACTATAGAATAAGTTAAGATTTAAAGCCCATTGTGCCTCAGACGTCGTCGATATTGAAGTACAAAATGTGCCTTTTTTTGTGCCTGTTTCGGTTCATCTTAAGTGGCCCACATTATTGTCGAGCTTGTGGTGTGAAAAAACTGTACGTAGAGTTGTGTTTTTTTTATTCATTATTGTAAAGTGTGTTTTCGTATAGTAAATAAAGTAAATATTTATTGAAATAATTGCTTAATTTTTTAATGATTACATTTTATATTCAACAAACTGGAAAAAAATCGCTTCTAGCAATTTTACCATCGAATTTATAACATACCAAAAAGGTGAACGTACACATTTACATATATTCTATTAGCTTATTTAACAATAATTCTAATAACATATCATATTATATAGTTTCCATACATAAATATTAAGATATTTCCATTTTAATGACACGCGCCACGTAGGCAATACATCACTCGTTTAGGGTTTGACAGATGCGCCTAAGCGGCTATTTTGGCCCGGACTGCTGAGAGGATATTGAATAATAAAAACATTTCTATTCTGTTTTAGAATGTTTCTTGTGTTCCTTCTAGCTAAAAAGGCTGGAAAGCAAGCGATATACAAGTTGCAGCTAAATCAAAATGCGCGTTTCTATAGCCAAAACCTTTAACATACCTCTGTATCCTAAAGAAGTTGTTGTTCGACAAATAACATATTATGTGGAGCTACGAGTATCTTTGCAATACTAATAGTACATAAATATCATAGAACCGGAGAGCACACGTTAAGTGCAATCGGATCGGATTGTGATGTGCAAAGGATTTATTAGGTCTTAAATGCTCTAAAGACACTCTCCTAAAACCAAAGTTAGTTGCAATGTCCCATAACAAAATTATGTACTACATTATGCTATGGAAATGAGTAAAATAAACTAATCTAGCTATTTCAACACAAGTGAGGCTTCTAATCTCTTTACAGCATACGCTGCAGAATTAAGTTTGCCAGCTAGTTTAGATATTATATAGTTGGTATTGTATCCATATCAGTTCGCATGATGGTTAATGACTGCTGCAGCCTATGGACACTCACAGCAACTTCGAATAAGAAAGCTGAACAAATGCGTTGCCGCCACTGAGGTCAAAGATGAAATGCCTAACAGCATATATTTATGCTGAATCTCTTACTCGTCGAACAGCAATGCTGCGTACATTGGCTATACTTTCGTTTGGTGGCGGAAGGTAAAAGTGTGATATATCTTGACCGACTTACATGAAAAGGCGTAGTTAATGCCACATTAAAGAAAGGAAAATAAAACTTTTTTGCGTATTATATTTTGTGAAAAACGACATTAACTATTTATTATTACACAATGTATTAATTTAATATAAAAGTGGGTTTCATTCCTCTTATATTAATTATTCATGACGACTCGAGCCTTTAATTTATTACGAAATAAGTCTAAAATATATGATAATATTTCTTGTATTACTAAAATTATTACCTATGAATCCTTTTCTTAATATTAAAGAAATCTTTTACACACTTTGTAATTTACTAGGTTTATTAACTAGGCGAACCCTTTTTAAATTTATGAAATGGTCAAATTTACTTAGATTCTTTATAAATTCAGCACATAAATTAAGAAAATCAATCATTTTTTAATTCAATAAAGTCTCTGCCTATTAAAAGTCCAAAACAAATACCTCCCCATAGATGTAACAAAATCCATTTCAAACATTTATTTAAATAACAGTACAGAAGCAGAAAAGCAGGCTAACCAAAACATGTAAATACTTACTTTTTATTGCTTTTATTTTACTGTTTTTCTGTAACCATAAAATTATTCATCGTTTTTGCTCTATTCTCTGCCAATCTCTCTTAGGTTAGTCCTAAAACTTTTTATAAAACTTACAAAGTTTATATATTGAAGAATAATTTCTGTGTGAAATTTCTATATTATGCATATAGAGTAGATTAAATTTATAGCGAAATTCACATGTAGATTGTTTGCGGTTAAATAAAGTTTCAGATACAATATTAAGCTTGAGGGCAAGTTCGCGCTGAATATGCGGCATGTTATCAGAAGCAACAGAGTTGTATTGTATCCAGTTGCAACTTGTTTATCTTTAGTTTGTCCATGATCCCGTAGAAAATACGAAGATCTATATACAATAAAGCTACACGGAACAAACAATATTACATTTTTCGTAAATAATACAGCTTTATTTTTTTTTAAATATAAAATCGTCTTTGAAAAAATATGACATCATAATTCCTAATCAGGCTTTAATAAGGAACGAAACGTATCACTGTGATAGTTATGAGAAAAGTTTTGGTATAAAAGTGCTAAGCTTACTGTGTGAACGTTCCGGACTGTGACAAAAAGTAATTCTCAAATTTTTGGACGATAAGTTATTGGAATTTAGTCCCCGTTTTGAGCGACTGATATAAATGGGAAAGGAAAGATATTGCATAAAGAAGTTGTGGTCACAAAAAATCTGATTTTGCTGTTCTGTTATTAAAATACTTACACATGCCAATTTTAGTTCCCTATTATCTTTAAAATATCACATGGTACTACTGAATAAACAGCACTAGTTGTAACATGTGTTGGTAGCGCTACATAATCTTTTTCTGCATTTTATTTTATAATATTATCAAAAGCAAAATTAAGAAAACCAGATCAATCGCGTAGACCTCTCTCTGATAGATGTGATAGTTATCACAAAAAACATTCTAAAAATAAAATATCAAATTCTGAGTCGGGAAAAGGTCGGTGTCAGGCAGTGTGTTTATGAAATGATTAAGATAAAAGTGGTTATATTTTCCTATTATAATAATAAACGGAACAACTTTATGCCACATCTTCCTAAAATTTAACGTAAATTAAAATCCTACTACGCGACTATTGGGTCGCGTTTGGTTGCCGTACAAAGCAGTATTTAGAGAGAATTTGCATATTCTATATAACCGAGAGTAGGGGCGAAATTGTCAAACAAACAAACAATGTTAAGATCTACATTAGAAATTTGGTGGAAAGATTACACGTCATTTACTTTATGTAAAAATATATCCAGTTTTTTTTTGTTATTACGAAACCTTTTATTTTCTATCATTTAGTCCGTTAATAAATTAAAACTTTAAGTAACGAGAAATTAAACAAAAATTATTTAGAGTTACTAAGAAATCATAAAATGCATCTCATACAGTTTCACTGCTTTTATTTACGAATGCGTGTAATAAATAAAATTGAATGAAATAAGAGCATTTAGCGTTTGTTGTGTAGTGGCAGCGTCAGAGAATCTACTACCTAAAATGATTACGTGAGTGTCTTAAAAGAATTTAGGAAAATGAAACTAGAAATAGTTAACAGCATTTTCCTGAAAACAGCTCAAAATAATAAAAAAATACTGCTCATAAATACAGATAATAATTACTAAAAAATTTGACAAAAAATTAACTTAAAATTTCCACATTTAAATTATTTTTTAAATAGAATAAGAATGAGCATCGACAAAAGCGACAGTAGCCTAATGGCAGGGCGTAGACCGCGAACTCAAAAGGTCTTGGGTTCGAATCCACCATTCGATTACTGTTCGTGAACCACTCGTAACACAAGCAATTTAAGCTTACCACGAGTGGTTAAGGGGAATATTAGTAATGTTTATGGCATTTTTAATATTCTTTTAAAAAAATGAGCATCGAGCACACAATCCACTTGATGGTAAATGTATGCTGTGGCCCTAAAACAAAAAAAAAATATTTTCATATTTTTTTTTTTTTATCATATATTAAAATGTAGTTGCGTTTTCATCCCTGAGGACTAAGATGGAATGCCTCGTTTCCAGTATAAAAGGTCTCCGGTTTTCTACACTCACCATACGAAACACAGAAGCATTGAGTGGCTTACCTCCAATCCCACCAATTGGATGGTTAACGGTGATGACATATACACGCACGCACGCACGAACGCATACATTATGCACACACGCACGCACGCAGGCATACAGTACGCACACATGCACGTGCGTACGCATACAGTACGCACACACGCACGCACGCACGCATACAATACGCACACACGCACGCACGCAGGCATACAGATAGCGACACTGTGCGAGCGAGAGGTGAATAGAGGTAGCCATTTTTAATCCCATTCTTAAACCGCACGGGTATTGTTATAGTATTCTATGTTAAAAACCGTGTCCTCTTGATTTAAAAAAAATCGTATTCGTGTGATAGACACTGTCAAGCTCTTGGGACACTTTTCTAAAGCGAGCAAGACTTGTTTCCTCAATTGGGGTAACAAGTTTACATAGCAACACCTGGATCATCAGCATCTTCCGCCGGAAGCTTCGCATACGACGGGCGACAAAAATGTTGATGCTTCATAATGGAATTGCAAACAATACAAACAATATGACTATACTGGGGTGGATTATTATCAGATTTATTGAAAGTCAAGTCACCTAAGAAAGTCGCAACTTTCAGATTTATTTTCTTTACCCTTGCCTTAACTTTATTCTTTTTCTGCCATTAAGTCGTCTAAATAGGTCTAAATAACCACCCTCTATTTATTTCTGCCGCCAAATAGTTGTGATAACCTGCTGTATAATTGCAAGTATAATTTCAGGTTGTGAGGTATTTTATCTTATTCCTCTTGGTTTCAACGCAGCTGTAGCCTTCCTTGTTGAAGTTGGCTGCAGTTGTCCATGGACAAGCCCATGGGCTGCGGTAACCACTTACAATTAAAAAGGTCATGTAGAAAGTCAAGGCTGGCTAGGAGGTATAAGTGGAGTTATTTTTTATTCCAAGGTTTTTTCAGCATCTTCCAAGGAAACACGGCAGCGCTAAACTGCTAATTTACGCTGGTATTCTGTGAGAGTGTGGTCTTATCCGGGTCAAGCTGACCCATTTGAGCTAAAATTATACTGCTGATAATAACTGTAGCATGACTCTACCACGTATAAAAATGTCTTCCAATCGAACATTTAACTTCACCCTTGAGCATGTGGTAAATCAGTGTTAGTGGGGATCAAACCTGGGTTGCTCGCATATTATGAAAGTTACGGCGAGCACTTAGCTTCGCTCATGTGGCCCTTGTATTGAAGTGAAAGTGTATATATTAATTAAAAGATATAATATATGATCATTATCACGAAGAGTAAAAGGCAACTTCTGATCTAGCCCATATTTAATATAGAAATATATTATGTAGAAATCAATTAGATACTTTAATCTGTTAAATAAGTAGACGCAAATCCTTTCACGTTAACTAACATATGAGACTAGATTGAGTGCATTAGTGCAGTGCGGGTGCATCAGAGTAGTGGTCATTTGAATTTGAATACATCGTGTCTCTAGTTTACATATGTGTGCAGTGCACGATGCAGTAAATAAGATATACGGAGAATATACGATGCAGGAAAACTCCTCGTTCAATATTTTTTTTGAAAAACGTTTACAAATATATCCAGTACATGTAACGTGTTTACAAATAATTGAAAGTAAATGAATGTGACTTTACTTTGCCAAATATTTTGTATAATAATGTTGTATTTGGATTTACTTACTTTGAATGAAGTCAAAATAAGTGTTTGCATGGAGATCTTAGATTTTTACCTTAATCTTTAATATGAAAAAAATCTATAGAATTAATATAAATAAAATGTCTTTGGCTCAATTTGCTGCCAATTTTGTAGTTTAAATGAACGATGTGTAATGTTTTATAAATTAAAATAAAAACCTTCTAAAATAATATATTATGTACACAGAAATTCCAATAATAACCTGCAGTAACAGTCTGGAACTTGTTAAATTCTTTTTATCAAATTCTTGTACTTGTTATACTGTTTCTGAAATTGAAGTTAAAATAATGCTTCACATAAATTATTTTAACCCTTCAATCTCTTAGCGGTCGAATTCGACCCCGGCGCTATTCCGTCAAAGTTCAAGCGGTTGGATACACTTTAAACCATTAAAACTTATATTTAGAGACTTCTTTTCTATGAAAAAGTTTGGCATTATAGAATAAATATAAAATTTTCTATCCTCTTGTGCAATATAAAAACAGTTATCACAAAAATAATAAAACACAATCTACGTTTATTACGTACGCCATTTTCGCGTGAATGTTATTGTGTTGATTTTTGGAATTTTCTAATGTTTTATTAGTGTTTTAGCATAGTGTTTTATTATAAAATTGTAATGAAAGTTTTTGTGTGAATATAATTTATCTTTTTACGTAAATAATTTCTAGTAATATATATTGAAATAATTGTGATCTTCACGCTGCCGACTTTCACTTGGTATGTTTTTTTCTTGTTATCAAAATACAATAGTCTTTTTGTAATGAACTAAAACCTGACTTTTATATAGAGAATTTTGTATCGATTTTATAATGCCAAATTTATTCATAGAAAATTAGTCTTTAAATATACGTTTTAATGGTTTTAAGTGCTGCAGGTGGGTGTGGTCGCATGCGACCACTCAGGATTTGCCGGGCGCATGCGACTGCATGGGATTTTTATGGGGATTGAAGGGTTAAAAGACTTTCTTAACTAACGTATTATGTGTTGGTATAACAGATGGATTAAGTTTATTTTAATTTACCTAACAGAATAGTTGTATAATCGGCTACAGAATTAGTAATTAAGTCCGACTAAGATATATAAGATCACGCCTCTAAAGAATGCTGGCTGAAACAATCAGCGTAATGTTGCTGTGTTCCGTGTGGTGGTCGACAAGAACTAATGAAACTTATTACTTTTTGGGCATCTGCTTTTTGATTCTTAATTAAGGATAGTTTTAGGTGTTTAGACACCTAAAACTATCCTTAATTAAGAATTTATTTTTACTACAGCATTTACTTACCATCACCTGATGGTAAATGAATGGTAAGTGAAGTCTACCTAGACTGTGTGGTATTTTATTACTCTTACTTGTAGAAAAAGACATCTTATTATCAGAGTATCGGATAAACCCGCCAGCCGTTAATTTTTCAATGTATGTTTAAAACGACAGAACAACTGAAAAATAGGCATAGTACAGTGTTTTATGTATAGTCTGATTTAAAATCATGCGTTTAAATACACATTACATTACATATATTTTGAACTTAATTAATAACTAAAAGTTAGCTGGAGTTAACTAGTTTCCAATTAATTCTTTGAAACTCGATAAACTATTATTTCAGTTAAGTGGTCCAAATCCGTATGGGCTCCGACTAGCATCTGGGCGTAATTTAAGTGAAACTCTACACTCTACATATAGACAACCACAGTCCACGTACAGTATAGCTAAGCTTGAAAAACTTGTACATTAATTTTATTTATTTATAACATATATGTATATTCATGTTTGTTTTAGTGTTCTACTCAGACAAAGGTTGTCTAAATTGAAGATTAAAACTGACAAACTCACAAAATAATTCACACCTGCCATAATTATCCAGCTCTGCAGAGTTATGAAAGGATTTGTATTTCATCATCATCATCATCATCATTACAGCCCTTCACAAGTCCACTGCCGAATATAGGCCCCCTCCAAGTAATGCCACAAAGCATTTGTATTTAATAAATCAAAATTATTTAAAAAAAAACTCAATCTCAATTCAAATCCAAGTACTAAATAATATATGAATATATCTCAATTCAAATACAGGTATAAAATTAAAGAACAATAGAAAGCTTTTGTAAAATGCAATAAAGGAAATATAGTATTGGAATTATTATAAAAATCTATCAAAATATGTAGATTCAAAGCAACGAGTAGGGTTTTGTTAAAAAAGTTGAAACAGATTCCTGTTATGCTCGCACGCGATGCAATGAACTTTGTTTTTGACGTTATTATAGTACGCGAGATATATCAAGATATGTTATATATTTTCCAGTATCATATAAATATAAGGCATAGAACGTAACGTTCTGTCAAGGAGTACATACGTAGTGAACTAAAGTGCATAGGGCACAGGCACAAGCGTCTCGCAACGCAATATTAAATACTGTCGGCACAGGTATCGTCTTATTTTTTCTGTCAGTTCTACTTTGGGTAAACCACGCACTTGTGTGTGTGTGTGTGTGCATTGTGAGACACTTATATTAAATTAGTTCCGTACTCTCATTCACTCTGATACCTGTATGTCATGTTTTACGACTAGTGGCCTTTGTGGTCTAGTGATCATAGTACCTTGCTGTTTTGCCGTGGGTTCTAAGCTTGATTAAAGCCGTAGTCAAAAATATATTGCAGAAAAGCAAATTGTTGTGTTATAGCTGCCTTTGTCACTGAAACTGCATAAGCGCAAAAGCTTCATGTATAAAAACAGCAAAAAAAATCATGACTTACATTATTGATGAATAGATAGCTGAATGCGTAGAAAATTAGTCATGCACATGATTTAGATTTTATTTATCACTTGTCTGACCGCGAAAAAATATCGTGATGGCTGCATGTCGATAGATAGATAAATAGATAGATTGATAATACTTTATTGTACTCCAAAAAAGCATAAATATTTTAAAAAAGGTGAGAAATAAATGTGCTGCAATGGGCGCTACTACCGCTAAGAGCGATCTCTTCCATACATCCTTTAGATGGACAAGATTTTTTTCATAGGAGAGGGGGCAAGCGAGCATACGGCTCACCTGATGGTAAGTGATTACCGCCGCGCATGAACAGCTGCAACACCAGCCGGGCTAGCATGGGCGGGAGAGAATATATCCCCGGGGGAAGGGATAAAATTTTTATCCTTTGCTTAGTTTTATCCACCCTGCGAGCATGGGCAGGAGACAAAAATTATATCCCCCAATTATATCCACTGACAAGAAATAAAATTATCTTATCCCTATAGTATATCCCCGTTTGACATAACGAGTAGACATATTTCTCCCCGTCCGTAGCATGGGGCCAAAGGAAAGAGAAAAAAATATCCCTTTTTGACATTTGAAAGGGACAATTTTATCCTCTTTCGTGGACGTGGGTTTAAGTTTATCTTCAAACCATTTTAATACAAAAAAGATCGATACGTGATCAGAATAATTAATCTGTTGGAATTCCCCGACAACGAATTTCTACGCCGGTTTCGGATGCTCAAAGAGTGTGTTTTTTATTTATGTAAAATACTCTATGAGGCTTTAATGCCTATTAATTCTGTGGATGGACTACCAGTACATATTGAAGTAAGCATCTATTACAACCACCTTGCCCAAAAACATCGTATATTTGCAATCAATACATGTGGCTAAAATTTACATCTTTCAGTCTCTTGGCAGATGGTAGTTACCTACTAGAGAGGTACGAGTCAAGACCATGGCATGGCTGTTCAAACAACAAATAATCAACAAATACTTGACCTAAATTATTGGGGCCATCATTAGAATGTGTGGAGCAATATACTTTAATTAGCTTTTTGTGTAGGTAAATACAAGTTTCAGTGCATCTACTTCTTTCATTTTATTTTTGACTAATACTGAAGTGAATGTCATTTCCGGGCATATAACAAGCAAGGCAAAATGTAGCTAGAGGATACCTAACAGAGCATGGTCTGCCAGATATTATTAGGGCTATTGACTGCACCCATGTTGCACCATTTTACCTACCATCCCAGACTGGGGTTTAGTACAAGGAAAGGGCGGTCTACAATTCTAATTTAAATTGTTCAACTGGTAATAGCTAACAAGTTATAGTTTTTAAAAAACCTAAAACCTAATAATCAAGTTTTTTTCTAAATAAAGAATAGTAGTATTATATTAATCTAATATTCCCTTTTCCCCAAAAAATAACCGTAACGCATGTGTGCCACAATAGTCACTTACAGTCACTTACAGGTGGTCCCATGAGACTATAGTCGTCCCGGTTAAAGATTCTACAACCTTTCAGATAGTAGTCACCCCTTAAACATTGAGTTATTAAGTCTCAATAGCTCAATGCCATGATTTAATTACATAGGTTGTGTCAAAAATATCCAAGGCGAGTCCATGGTCAACTCATATTCAATGATAATAGAATCGGACTATACTATATTTTAGGTAAGTATAATGTTTTAAAATAAAGTTATCAAACTTAGTAAAGCTACAATTCAAAGGTTTAAATTAAGAAATATGTTAATTCTTTAGCAAAGCTTGTTAAATATTTTAAAGACTAAATATTAGGAATACAAATAACAAAATACTCATTTATTTATTTAACAATTTATGTACACACGAAGACATTTTACAATGAAAAAAAAAAGAAATTTTGTACAAAGGCACTGCTCTACACTCATGATAATAAAATTATTTATTCTTTGTTTTGTTTGAAATCATTACATTTTTCATGCCTCATCATTTCCATTAAAATTAAATATTTATGACTTAGAGTAGACATCAATTTTGATGTATTTTGTAATTTTCTTATAATGGCAGTAATTGCGGGGATAAGATTTTTTTTAATTTCCTCCGGAGGTTACACCACCTCCAAAGGGTCTGTATTGTCCAGTTTCACAATTGGCTTAATTCTAGACACATATTTTTAATAAATGCCATCACAAGCGAAGTAATACCTACAATTTGATTTAAGCAATGTATACTTAACTTAAATATTATACAAAAGAAAATAAAGAAAGAATTAGAATAATAGAAAAAAAATAAAAACAAGGCAGAAATATGCTTAAACTAAATATAACAATTATTATAAATGACATATTGTTTAACAACAATTATTAAGAGTTTAGCAATATAATAAACAAAATGTAAAAGAAAATATAAGTTAATGTAAATCTACTTAATCTTAAAACTAAAAAAACAAATTAAAATATAAATAAAAACTTAAGTAATTAATATTATATTTCTATAGTTAGCACAATGTCTATATAAATTTTAATTTACAATTTTACTATTTTACAATGGCACTATTACATTAATTATTTATAGTAGTCTCTAGTCGCCACAGTTATTAGTAACATTAAATGTATTGTACATTATTAAAGGAAAGGCGTGAAATAATATTTTAAACATTTATGTTAATAATGTTAAAAGAGAGAGAAAAAGGTAAGTATATACAAAAAAAGAACTTATCAGCTATATAAAGTCTACTAAATTAATTAAAAATATAAAGTGGATATTACACTTCACTCCTTTCTTATATCTATGGGATATTACAACTAAATTAGCGTTGACAGGTAAAATTTGTAACATGGAAAGAAGACTGCAAAATTAAAATAAGATAATAAGAAAGTGGACCTTATAGCTATACTAAATCTAATACCTAAAATTGTCAACGTGCAGAGATGTTATAACAAATAAAGAATAAAACAGGTTGGGCATGAAATAAAGATAAGAGAAAAAATGTAAAATGGATATAAATCAATGTATTCCTAACTATTAAAGTGAATGACAATTTCATTTTTTTGAGCTAGTGCTTAGTATAGCTAGCCACTACACGTAAAACAAACTTATCACGGAATGACGAAAAGGGATACGTTTTACAAAAAAATTCATTATTAAAAAACTGCTTACATAAAAATTTGAAATTTCACCCACAGTAAGGGCATGAGTTTGTCCTCTATATACAAAAAAATGAAGGAGGTCGTTACTCTAAAATAAAAGTTATTAAAGTACAAACTTACAACACGGGGGACACCAGCTGCAAAAGTGTGGTTATTCCGAGGATATACACTTCCGGCTGATGATGCATATATTTTCGGAAAGAGCTTTCCGAGACGCCGCAAGTGACACCTTCAATTCCAGCCGCAGACTCCTGGTTTGCAAAACCACCAACCACGTGGTTTTAATTTTTCCTCTATTAACTCAGGTGTCCTTTATCCAAATTTTTGGAGGATGATGTGTCCCTAGGTGGCGCACAAAGTCACTAAAAAAAGAGCAGGTTGTGGCGACTAATCGAGCGCCGCAAGCGATTTACTGTTTTGCTAATATGGGAAAAAACGGTTTTTCACTTAAAAAAATCATTAAAAATTGTTTTGCAGGCTAAAAAAATTACACCACTAGATGTGTCTTGTTAATACGCAATTTTGACACTAAGATCACTGAATTCTGATAATTATTTACCACTTTTCGAATTTTTAACTGCGGGAGCGTCACAGTTTCATGGCGTTCCGCTTTGTTTCCTTGAACGTGCCCTTCTTTATAGTTTATATAGCTTTTTAATATGGTATATTATTTTTATACGCGGGAATAAGTTTATCCAAAAAAAACTGAATAAATCGATATTAAAAAAATATATCCAAAACAGCCCACTGATATGCAGAAGAAACAGCGTTGGTGATAGCATGCGGCCTTGTGATACACCAGCATTAATGGGCTTGTAATCAGAGCATGCACCGTCTACTACGACCTTAACGCTCCAATCAGCAAGAAAACTGGTGATCTAATTGCACGATTTCTCGGAAAGCCCATAGGAAAGACGCTTCGTAAGAAGCGCTTTGTGCCAAACCCAATCGAAGGCCTTCGCTATGTCCAAACTAACAGCCAACGCCTCCACCTTGGACTCTACTGCCTTTGCTCATTTACGAGTTAGATAACCAAGAAGATCACCAGCCAAGCGACTGCGACGGAAACCGTACTGGCGGTTACTAATTAGCTGGTGATCCTTGAGGTACCACATGAGTTGGCTGTTAATAATATATTCCATTATATTAGAGAACAAGGAGGTGGTGGCGACAGGCATTTAGTTGGATGGGTCAGAGCGGTTACCTTTTTTAGGGATTGAGTGCACGAAGGCTTCCATGATTTCAGGACTACGCCTAGGTAGGAGGAGTACCAGAAAAAATGTTTTAAGGCCGAAGCCATTTCCGGAGCACACGACTTCAGCACAATATGAGGAACGCCATCAGGCCTTGTCGACTTGTTGATGTCCCGGTAGAGGAGTGCTCTGTGCACCGAGCGTTGGGTAATCAGCACATCCTGCATGGAGCACTCACACTGCGGGATGGTCTGCGGTGTGTTCACCCTGTCATCAAGAGTCGAGTTGCAAGAAAACAATAAAAAGATATATGTGGTTTGGCGAAAATAATAACATAATTTTTATATTATAAACTATAAAATAGAAATAAAGATGCATAATATAGAATAGTACACAATTACATGAATAAGTTAAGTATATACGTAGGTACTTATTAATATATTATAAATATAAATATGCAAAATTACAAATATATATTTTGAAACTATTACATATAACATTAATATGACATTTATATAAACAAATAGTGTAGCTATATAAAGGTAGAATAATTATATACATATGAATTTGATAAAATCAAAGTTGAAAATAATAATAGTGTACACGTTTCTTAAAAACCGGTTGGGATTGAGCACGTTTTGCTGATAACGGGAAGTCATTCCATAATCGGACAGCTTGTATTGTGAATGATCTGTCCAAACATTTGGTAGTGTGAGCTGGAATTTTTAATATCAAATTTTCCGATAATCTAAAACGTTTCAAATGTGAGTTCTGGAGGAATTCAAACCAATTTTTTAGGTAAGTAGGATAGAAAGGAGCGAGAGGATATGAGAATACCGACAAAGTCGAATTGGCAACCACTTGAGCCTGTGACGAAAATCTAACACGTGATCTGTGTGTGTGTGTTAATACTGTTCTACCACATTGTAAGAGGTGATGAAGCCGAAGATGGTAAATCTTAAGACAGACAGAGACACCCACATTGTAATCGGATGGAAAAACAGCTGCTAGCAAATTAACTTTGCCGCAAATCCGTTTTATCTTTGCCGTAAGAAAAGTGGAATCTCTCGCCGGGCAAGGTGTTCAGCTCACGGAGCAGATTTATATACAGAGCTGTACTTACATCCTCTTGAATTCTTGATATATATATATATATATATATATATATATATATATATATATATATATATATATATATATATATATATAACATAGTACTTGGGAACTTTGATAACGTGATTAAAGGCAACGGTAGCCCCACCACATATCCTTTGGGCCGTACATACTCATTCCTTTACACCCAAAAAAAAGAAAGTAATATAACAGGCAAAAATTGTCTGTACCCATATAGAAAAATAAATGCACAAGCACTTGCCTGTCTTGTATATTTAGATAGATGTCACGTAGACATACAAAACTTTTTCTTCTGATTTTGAGTCTTTTGGTATATGCATAAGCAATTTTCAATATAATATTGTTTGCAAATTAAAGATGTACAAACACCATCGCCACCAAAAGATGTAGGGACCCATATACACGTGTCATCTACGAGGGACGGGACGTTGTTTGTGTAGGGTTACAAGCTTATATTGCCCTCGTTAGTACGGGTTGGCTGACAAATTCATATCGATAGTGTTATAAAGGTAAACGTAAATTAATAAAAATGGATTCTACAGTTACATGCCATTTTATTAAAAAAAAGACAAACAGTAATAATTTAATTCGGTAGAAATTAATTTGTTACAATTTTTTAAATAATATTTTTGGAGGGATTGTTTCTGGGGTATAAATTTATATTTATTTGTACTTGGGTAATTTTAAACAGTTTTTTTTTTTGCAAGATATTTTATGACGGAAGCAGTTTTTTATAGAAATAATGGGAACATGATACACAAAATTTTAAAAGCGTTATAGTATATGTAAAAGTACTTTCTAATTGTTATTATTATTTTTTATAAAACGACACTAATAAGCACACAGTTCACCTGATGGTAAGTGGACGCAGTAGCCTTTAAACTTCTACATCTACCCTCGATTAAGAATAAAAATGAAAATCCTTTAACACCCCTGAAGATTACGATGTAATGCCATGTTTTCACTGAAAAGATTCTCTGGTTCTTTACATTCACCACACAGAACAAAACACCAATCAGGTACTATTTTATGTTGGTTTTCTCTAAGAGCGAGGTACTTCCCCGGTCGTACCGGCCCTTTCGTGCTATAATAAAGCTGTAGTGTGACTCCATCTATCTATCCATTACAGCCTATAAATTTCACAGCTGAGCTCGGGCTAGGGGAATTTACCATAGTTGCCACGCATGGCAAGCGTGTTAGCAACAACATTTTTTTATTATATTGAGTTTTTATCAGGAAGATGTTCCTGTCCGTTTCAGTTTCCCTCTATCGTCAATTACAACCTCACAAGACTATGCGGTTTAATAAACAAAACATTGCTGATGATTTCTTGATGTTATTACACTTAATTGAAAAGAAATATAACGTGACCACCCTAATCATCGCACTAGCGGTAAAGAAATAATTATATAAATAATTAAAAAGTCAAATATTAAGAACTCCTACATAAGTACCAATCAGGAATTATTTTTGTATTGTCTTTTGGCTTACTTTGACTTCAAAATCGACTAACACGTACGAATAACATGTTTTGTACGCTGTGTATAAACTACATTTTGTAGTTTTAATTTGGTTGTAGTAACCCTTATATTTTACTGGCTTTTTGATCTCAAAACCCATTTCATACTATAAATTCCTAATAAATAAACTATTCCACGGCTCGTATATAGTTTTTTAACGCAAAAAAACTTTGCAAAAGGAAATTTCTTAGACAGGATCTGAGATGAAGTTTCTCTGAGCTAACGTCATAAAACTGTAGACTTTTCTTCCACAAATTTAAAATATAGTTTATATTAATAATAATAATTTATTTCCGATATCTAGCTAGATCCGTAATTGCTAGTAAAAGAGTAACTTATAACTAGTCTTAGTACGTAATAAAATAGTCTTTGAAAAACATAAAAGCCTATTAAATTAAATTTCATAAATCGAGGTGCAGTACGGCACCGGTGAACCAGGCTACTTAACTGCATGCAATGTTATCCAGTGCGCCAACACCGCAGAGTCCCAGCAGTCCATCAACGCGCGTAGGATAGTGTTGGGGCTGTCGCGCGCGCACAAGGAGGCGCTGCGCTTGCGCATGATGGCATCAAAACCGTCTGTATATGCCTCCGCGAACATTGCGGAGGCGCTACAGTAGCGCGGCCGGCACATCATCACCCGGAACGAGCTGTTGTACTTATTCTTATTTTTTTAGCAGTAAACTTTTATAGGCTGTAATGGACATTTAGCTTGTTTCGCTGCTTCTTCGCTTAGGTCCAAACCTTTGCAGTGGTAAATCAAATTAGTTTTTCCTTAAAAAATGTGCTAGGCACAGATATTAACATCGCTTATAGCTTATGATGTCGATGTGGAGGTGTTTTATCCCACGAATTCGCTTAAAACGTAACACCTACAACTTTGCAATGAAAGTTAACAAAGCGACTTGCAAGAGTGGATCCGAAGTGTGGAGTTTGTCAGAGACGGTCGCGTTGCTCTAAAGTTTGGAGGGGCTCAGAGTTTCATCGCATTAGTTTATAACGCAAAAACTATCAATTCTTCTTCTATCCTTCATCATTAGCCCGTAAAAGTCTCAAGACAGTCGCAAGATATGGACCTCTCCCACTTTAGGTGTGATTTGTTATAATTTTCACGGTTTGTAGGCAAATTGACGATCGCAATACAATACATCTCGCATCTTTAACGTTGCTGTGTGGGTACAACTATCCAGTCTGGGTACGAATAATCAGTCTGGGTATTTTATGTCTGGCTCTGACGTAACCGATTTGTTTATAGCGCCATATATCGAAAGCCGTTACATTTTTCTGGCGTTTCCCATAGTCGCCACTTACTACACCTCCAGGAGGTGTGATGGTGCACGCAGAGGAGTGATGGATTCATTTACGTCGCTACTACACAGCAAGCGACCTGTCATTCCCTCCTTATTTTTTTATAAATTAGAGTAATTGTTAACCCATTTTTAATTTCTTTTTTATATTATGTTAGTGCACATCTACGTTACTTAGTTTCATTTACTTAAAAATAATATTGAACGGACACGACATCCTCCGTGACATCTTCCATGCACTATACTAAAATTATCAATACTATTAATGTTTGAGTTGAAATAGTGATGTAGTTTATAAAATATAATCAATAGACCCAAGGAATTAAACTTCAAAAAAATTTGAAATTCTATGCGAACGAAGTTGCGGGCACAGCTAGTATAATGTAATAATATGATGAATTGGCATTGATATTCACTAATCGATGAAAAAGTATTTATTCAAATAGTTTGCTAAAGATCAAAATGAATTAGCAAAAATCCACGTGAAAACCTTAGAGTAATTATATACATACGAAACTTATGCCTTACCTGCTCAACCTCTATGTCTATTTATATCTACAATTATGTGTTCTAACTAGATATAGATAACGAGAGAGGTGCTCTTCAAACTAGGGAAGATATCTTTTTTTTTCACGCCAATATTCGCTTTTTTTACATGCTTACTTTAATGGCCTATAAATAAACCTATGGCTGAACATATTAATATGCTACTCACAAGGTCACAAGGTGTTCGCTTTTTTTCCACATCTTTATTATAATTTAAAATGGCTATCCCAAATTTAAGCCTGATTCTATTAGAAAGTTGTGAAATTAAATTTAGTTGAACACATTTCGTTTATCTTATTATTTGGGTCGGAGTTTCATCAGGAAACAGTAAATATTTTATAAAAGGGTTGCTATCGTGCATTCGCCCGTGTGTCACGCGTGGAGCAAAATACGTAGTCGACTAAGAATATATCTTAGGATAAACTGACGACCAAAATGGGGCAAATAAGAACGTGACACTAAGGCGAAAGGTGTGAATTGCTCCTGTGTACTTTTTTTATCACTTTCAAATCTCTATTTGTGTAAGTGCTTCCCTTCGGTAGACGCACGCTTTACCTACCTCCGGTAGCGTAAGCTTTACGCTAAATTAATTATTCCGATTTCGTCGATCCTTCCTTATTTCAAAACTCTTTTTAAAAAAGTGTTAAGTCTTTAGTATTCGTTTATCTAATCTAATCTAATCATATAATGAATCTGTTCAAAAGTCATGTATGTAATCTTTAATCCTAATATTTTCTGGAAAAAGCAGGTTTAAGTGAATACATATAAGACGCTACAGCCAAATTTATAGTTTTTAGAATTTTTTTCAGTCTGTCTGTCTGCTTGTAGTGTACATTTTTCAGTCACCAAGTTCTTGACTCATCTATATACACTGTAATGCAATGCGGAGATGCATGAAATTGATGGATGCAGATGCCTCGAAACCATGCTTCGGGGCATTCAGAGAGAGAGAGAGAGAGAGAGTTATAAAATGGCTTCCCAGTTCTACTGATGCATAATCTTGATGTATCGAAATTGGGCGACGCCATCAGTTTGCACATGACGGCATGAGGAGAAATAATATAAAGGTACTACTCTGCGAAGAGTTGAAATAATTGAACAAAATATTTTGCAAATTACCTAATTAAATTAAAGCATTAAATAAAAATTTCTTTGTAGTGTTTGATATATTTTATCTTTTAGTAGTAATTATTTTTGAGAATATGTTTCTATTGTCAACAGTAGGTTAAGCTACGGATGGGGCGGCCCTGGGCCTTTGGTCCCATAATGGATATTGTTTACTTTTGATTAAGGCTTTTTAGCGAGCCCATAAATATTTAAATAAGATACCATATTTATTTGAACAAACAAAAATACTTCTCTTCTTTTACCAACAGAATCAAAGTTTTCTTGAAGTTTTTTATTTACTGTTTCCTTTAAAACTTTGCTCATCATTTTAATTCCTTATGTAATTTTAACTGTGAAAACACTACTAACTCAATTTAAAAACATAAGATGAGTTAGCTGTAGCCCCAGGGAAGCATTCAATTTTAAAAGGCAAACATAATTTATGGGAAAACATCTCGCACGCAAGAAATAGTCGGATATAAGCATGAGAAGGGCAGAGCAGGTAACACATGTTAAAATTTTGATAACATTTCGGATAAATATTACGCTTAAAAATCTACATTAAAAATTTAAAAAAAAAATGTTGAGCTCCTCTTAAACTAAGATGCTTTTGATTCAGATTTTGTTTGATCAAAAAAATAAACAGTAAAAGAATTAAAAGACGAACGTTTAATAAAAGAACGATCCACCATAATAGTAATTTATTTCATTTTAGTGACTTTGTATAAATATCCACTAACCCCATATCGCCCGTAGGTGTCGAAAACTGAGGAAAAGAAGCCAAATATGCATTAGCGTCTTTCTTCTAACAACAAAAAAATTATTGAACACTTTAATTTCAATATTTTTTGTAGTTTAAGAACTTTCTTTTTCATTAAAAATTAACTTAATTTCACTTACTGAAATTACTACATGTTATCTTACTTGTTGCTCGTGATAGTTCATGATCTGCTTATAATACATAATATTACATTGTGATCCCCGAAGAGTAAAAAGGATTACGTCGTTTACAGTAAAAAATGGTTCTACAATTCTCCATACTCACAATACAAGACACAGCAGTAATACGCTGATATTTTGAGTTACATATTCTGTGAGAGAGTAGTCCTTGCCTGGTAGAGCCATCCCATTCGTACTACAACTATTATTTTTTATTTTTATTTTTTATTTTACTTTAAAAACGTTACCTACATACTAGGATTTTCTTCCGTATCGTGGAGGCAGTTTACAAACATAAATTTCACAAGGACAAATCCATCCCAGTTTGGACTACGAGTCCCTAGCACAAAATTTATATGTTTCGTTATGTTGTGTACAATCGATTAGTTTAAAATAAAAAAGTTATTATTATTGTTAGTTTTGAAATTCAATATTTTATAATATCTGTATTTGATTTATTCTAAGTGAACATTTTATAAAACAAAAACTAACAAATTTTACATATCTTCCAAATATCTTTTATTTCTCCGTCATTATAAGTTTCCCCATGATGATTTCCTTAAATTGCAAATAAAATACACTCAATAATTTTATTGGTGTCGGGGGATTTGAACTCGGGTCGCTTGCGTACTGTGTAGTTTACAGCAAGCGCCTGTCCCCTAAACTGGCGCGGCTCATTAGTAAGTAAGTGAGTAGTGATTAAAAGTATTTTAAGCCATTACAATCTTTTAAAGCTGGCTATATAAAGGTGGCTATATAAAGTAAATTTCCTAGACATATTGGTTGTATCGAAACAAGTCAGCAAATTGACAGCAGCGTCTTACTAATAACGGCTTAAATTAAAAAAAAAACACAGCGCTTGCCATGGCAATGCCAACTAGGGCAAATATCCCCCCTATAAGGCAATTTGTGGACGAAGCCTACATTCAGCAGTGGAGTTTAACAGATTGTAACGGTAACTGTAAGAATGCTGTGTCCTCCCTTATTTTTTGTTGCCTTCTTCCTTATTTTTGAACATTAATAGCAAGTGGATTATTATCATATTAACCGTATCTCGTTTGTCACTAATGCATACAGAGAGATGATGATTAAAACTAATCCTCTCTACAACAGAAAAGTCCCATGTCTAGCTGTGTAACAGCGAAGGAGTGAATTTTTTCACTGTAAATTTGTCTTTTTCTATCCCATTACAATCTGGGCATCTTCAAAGTAAGAGTAAATCGGCTCTTGTTAACCTCTTCGGCTGCATCACCTCTTACCATAAGTTAGGGCAGTAGTCTATCACTAGCTGACTGGTTATTTACTGGCCTTTAGTCGTTTTTATGACATCCATAATACGAGCTCCCCGTTACCATGGGTGCTGCAAAGCACGCGAAATGACGGGAATTAAAAATAAGTAAAAAATATATACGATAAAATCCGTGATAATAGTTTTATTCAATTTATATTAATCGCGCAATAATAAGAAATCATTATCCACAATATAATTTTCTTTTGCGTCTATTTTTACAATTAGTTTGTAGCATCGGCAACTTTTTGGGTGCTGCCAATTTTTCTCCTGATTTTTATTTACAGTAAAACATCACTGTTACTATACATATTTTACTCGTTTTGAAAATATTAATCGACTTTAAACAGAAAGCCGACAACGGGTTTGATATTACTAAATAAAAACGTAATGATATGGTGTTTTTTAAAAGGTTTCCCTCAGAATGTATGCCTTAGTCCAATGCGGGTGACTTACACGAATACCAAGATTTTCAAACAGCGAAGCTACGAATATTGCACAAAACCTTTTAAACATATATGTATATTATGTCGTTCTAGCCTGCGGCTTATGAACGATGGATGAGGAAAATTAATAAAAATTCTTAAGCAGTAGATCCCCGTATATATTAACTAGTAAACTTATATGTACGCCACAGCTTAATACAAAACCTGATGCTGCCTAAATATACGAAAGATGATGTTGATGTGGATTTGCGATCAATTTTTTAAAACTGTGTAAAATAATATGTCCTACACTTGTACATTTTGTCATTTGTTCATTATATGTAATGGACTGGCATTATGTTAAATTAAAACAACAAAATACACAAATATTATACATTATGTATATACATATATATGCACATCTGTATAAACAGTATTTTCGGTGCACGGACTCTCAAATGCTTCTGAGGCATAACTGGATAATTTAGTTATCTCTCGTTCCGTCTATTTCGGTAACAATTAGGTTTTAATTAATAATCTAACAACAGAGTAAGTATTTCTTCCCATCTGTACAGCAAAGAGGCCAGCAAATACTCTTTCTATCAATAAGGTGACGGTTTATTTAATTGTATATATTCAAATGCACTAATACATTCATAGAATATGTAAATGTACTATAGAAGGACTCTTTATGATGAACTGTTTCTTCCAGAAGTGGATCCATAGGAAGTGGACCTGGTCGAGCCCAGATGGTTCGACAAAAAAATGAGATTGACTTCATTATGACAACCGGACGCCAACTGTTCAGTGATGTCACTGTGATCGCGAGGGTGAAAACTGGCAGCGATTACCGATGGGTTAGATTCACAATGAACCTAAACGTTAAGTTGGAGAGGTCTCGTCTAATGAAGTCAACGCTCCGTCCCCCTGGTGCACTGATCCATGGTCGCGAAAACTTTCAGCTTGAATTACAAAACCGTTTTCAGTACCTAGAAGACTGCAACAAAATGGACGATACGAATGACAAACTCGTTTATGCGGTCGGAGCTAAGTTTTGCAAGACCTGCCGCAGAAGAACACAAAAACTCTGCGATCACGCTCTTAATCTCATGGCTGTTAGACGGGACAGACAGATTTCAAATACATGCGGTGAGACTTACGCAACTTCAATACAGCTTATATTGAAGAATCGATTGAGCTAAACCAGGGCTCCAAAGCCTTTGCCAGACATCTGTCTGCCAGAAAAAGCCAACTGTCGAAGCTGAAGACCGAATGTGGCAGCATCGTTTCCGGGACACCTGAGATTTTGAGTGAGATTCAGAGGTTCTATAGGCAGCTGTACACGTTATCTTTGGATCCACAAGTAAGTGTGAGTAACGATCCAAGAGCAAGTATTATCCGACACTATGCCGATGATATCTCGGCCGTCAGTCAAGCGACAGTAGAATGGTTCTCCAGCACGTTAAAATGGCAAGCCCCCGGGCGAGGATGGATTTACAGCGGAGCTTCTGAAAGCGTATGGAAAATCGGTACTTGAAGTCCTTCAGAACTCTTTAATTCCATCCTCCATGGAGACACTACTGCCGAGGCGTGGAACAGAAGTGAGGTGGTATTGTTCTTCAAGAAAGGTGACATCGCTCTCTTGAAGATCTACAGACCGATATCCCTTCTGAGCCGTGTCTATGTGCTATTTTCTAGTCATTACAAATTGTCTTGCACGCAGACTCAACGACTTCCAGCATCCCGAACAAGCCGGCAGCCTCGTACCGGTAGGCAAAGTGTAGAGCGACCCCTACTAGATGGAGTGACGACCTGGTAAGACATGCAGGAAGTCGATGGATGCACTTGGCTCAGGACTATGCTTTGTGGCATACCTTGGGGGAGGCCTATGTTAAGCAGTGGACTTGTGAAGGGCTGTAATGATGATGATGATGATGAAAATGCACGAATAATAGAGACTAAGTAGAAGGTGGCTCAAGGTAGTTTTTTTGTTGTGTTTCTTAGGCCTCACCTATGTGCGAGGACTCGGAAAGATACTTGTGAAGGGCTGTAATGATTATGATGATGGTAACCAGATGATATCAAAGTGTTAAAGATAATAATCATTAGTTATAACATTAGGTCAAATTTGTTTTTGTTTGGTTTTGCAAATTCGTAGGGTTCCTTTTCTGCCCAGAGGTCCACTTAAGTTAGCTCCACCCTCTTAAATATTTCTGTCTCCAATCACCAACACAGCTATTGCTGTATCACAAATAAATGTTTAAAAAGCCGATATAATTGCAGTTTTTTAGTAATTTTATCTTAGTACTCAGGGGCTACGCATCGGTAGGTGCCTTTGTTTAACAGGTTCCCTGCCAGCGAAAAGATACAATAGTTAAACAATTAAAATGTTCATATACGATAATGGGACAGGAAAAGCGTTAAGGTTGGTTGCAGATGGCAACCAACTTCAAACATGTGTCCACACGCAACCAACTTCAAGCAAAGAAACCGTTGTTACTGAAGCCAGTCGCTATCAGGTTGACTGTTAGCTCTTTTGTCAACCTATGTTAATTTAAAAAAAAATACAGTACCGAAACGCACTATGGCAGCACTCACCGCTTCCCTGCTTCATAGTTCTCTTAGAAATTAGAGGAAACCTGACCCTGGTGGGATAAATGTATTGTTAGCAAGGAGGGTAAAAAATAAAAAAAAATGTGAAGAAATTAGAAATTAATTACTGTAATCTCCCACCCGTTTAAGCAGTATAATGTTTCGCGCATTCAACTAAGAGGGATCAGTTGGTAATTCTTCGAGTCTCACTGTGGTTATTATGCCCGATGGGTTATTGAGTCCACACCAGTGGGACAACACAAAATCAAAAATTCACCCACCCCAGAAAACAAAAAACAACCAAAAAAATTCCCACAGAAAAATTTAAATCCGCTCAAAGACTTTTATTATTTTTAACAATTAACCTCCAGAGTAATTTCTAATAGTGAAGGAAGTTTGTTGCTGTTTACTTTGTTATTATTTAAATAATTTTGACTACAATTTCTAAATGTATACTAAGTATCAATTCTTGGAAATGTGACTAAATACATATATAATAGAATATAATAGTATATAAAAATAATAGAATAAAATAGAATATAATAGAAATATAATAGAATGGTACATGGTATAAAAACAAAGATTTATAAACATACTTAGCTTGATACGAAAAACGGTAAAAAAACCGACTTCAAACAATCTTTGAAGCGGTACAAATAACGCGAGTCAAACAACACGGCAATAAAGATTCATTGCCGAGATATTTCACGAAGTAGGAAATCTCGAATGGATTAAAGGAAAAGCGGGTGTATTTTGCATAATGTGTTTTTATTTTTTGTATGGATATTTTGAAGAAAAAGACAAAGAACTATTTTTGGTAGAGGAACCTTATAAATATAATATGTACATTCATGTAAATAGGAAAAAAGTTTAGGAATCTAGACACCAAGATCGATCAAAAGTCCTTAAATCTTTATATATACGGAAACCTTATGACAAAAGAAAGTCAGCAGTATTTATCTAAAACAGGATTCGGTTTATTGTTGGCAGCTTAATATTTTTAGAAAATTTTCTAAAAATGTTATTCTATGTATTGTTTTTTTTATAATATACTGTTTATTTATAATGTCAGAAATGTGACAACGACATTTTTCGCGAATTGTGTGACTTAGACCATAACATGAGCATACGAAAAAGTTTTCAATTCAATGTGAGTTAGCGAAGACGTAGCTATGGTGACTATTTGTGAAAGCGAGGCGCTGAAATAAATTGGCTAATAATTTGTTGCGCGTGTAATTTCAGACAGAGCACAGGACTAAAATAAGAAAAAATGAAATCACGGAGTAGATTTAATTACCTTGACAATTTTGTTTTATGTAAGAAAGTGTAATTTACATTTTGAAATATTATATAAACATTTATTTTATCTTCTATTCTGCTTCCATTAGTTTAATTTTACCATTTGATATTATATACAAATTTATTTTATCTTCTGTATATCAGTATAACGAAATACCACTAGGTTACACGCATAAAGAGATCTCCAAAACTATATTATGCTCGATTTACTTAAAAGGCATATATGTATATTCCTTTCTCAACGTAGCCACTACGAATGGGTTTTTTTGAAAATTCATCAATTCTTAATTTTATATATAAAAAATAAATAACAATGCTTGATAATTTTGTTTTGAATTTCTGGAAAATATTTGACGACTTTTAATAACAAACGAATTGAAAGATATTTTTTAATTTAATTGGTTAACACACCAAAACAAAAACAAAATGGTCAGGCCGTGGTAGTAGCAAATAACTTCTTCGGGACTAAATCTCGTACACTATGCAAGCACTGACTTCAGAAGTTATTACGTAAAATGACTTTTTAGTTTTTAAAATCGTTTTTTGTTTTTTTGTTTTTTTTGTTTACAGTCTTGCTCATAATCATTGGTTATCGTTTACGTAAATTAAGTTTTAATTATCTCTATACCCGTCTCTTTTTATTACCATTTAGTGAAGAGAGAGTAAGAGCGACTTTAAGCATTTCTTGATATGATATCTATTTTTATGAGTAGGGCCGTTAATTTTTAATATCATGTGTTCAAAAATGCATATCCGAGCAAACAGGCTCTTCGTTAACTTTTGATAAAATTTAAGAATTTGTATATAAGAGGATATACGAACATTTTCTACAAATACCAATGTAATGTACACTCGAAGGCGCCTTGTTTGACTTATGGATCAGATTTAACCGTCCGGCGTCAAATTCATCCAAAGAATGCCAAGACCCACATACCACAAACTGACAATTAAAATTCTGCATTTACAAGCGCGTGGATACTTGCTATGAACTGACCAATAGATTTACCCAACGTGGTAAAGATCGGTGAGTCTTGAAAAGGCCAGTATCTTTCCACCAGTGTATTAGAAAGGGTAAAATCCAAAGTCACCCAGGGTAATTTTGTTACAAAAATAATCATGGCAATGAATTGTTTTGTTTATTAAGACAAAACTATTTTGCTTTGCTTTTTATTCGAAAAAAAACCGTTGGAATTTATTAAACTTAATGATATTAATATAATGTAATATTCACTTTATTATACTTTCACTCAATAAACCACTGTTATAAGTTGAAACAAGCTAATTTAATGTTTTGCAAGTGGCGCAATATTACTACAGTTTTCATAGAAATATTTTTTTCATAGAAACAGAAAAATGGAAATAAATCGTAATCAGCTTTCTTTGTGCTCGAATATCAAAGGCTATAATTTATTATTCTGAATAACGAAACGATCTCGTGATAGTGTAAATGAATAATATACTGTATGCATAATGCTTGAATTAATAAGAGTATGAAAGAATATTTTGCTTTGGGGTGGTAGCTGGATACTCTCACTACTTACTTATCGCGTTTGTCGGATCAATTAGCAAATAGCTAGTAAATTATTATAAATCATAAATTTTAATGTAATTAAGAAATGATGACGTGAATATAACGTACCACTGATAGTCTCCTGAAAACTTGTAATTTAATTATACAGTATATATTATGTAAAACATTGACGGTTCCTAAAACCTTTTGCTAGGATCATAACCGGAGCGGAGTTAAAGTCTAATGTCATAACTATCTTAATTTCAACAAAAGATACAATCAAATGGTGTGACATTGCGCAGATGTAAACTAGCGAATTGATTAGATAATAACAGAAAAAAATTTTCAATTTGGATTTCTTTTCTTTCATTTCTTTTTTCGAATTCAATACAGATTTTCATTGTTTACAAACCTTGTCTGCGTTGAACTACAAATATTACTGAAAAAATTATGTAAATTGGCCTACGTGTCACGGAGGAGATACATTTCAAAGAATCGTTTTTTTGCGCCAGAAAAAATCTAATAATAGTAATTAAAATAACCCGCATAATATCATTAGAGAATCTTTGTTTTTACATGGGGAAATGTCTACATACACCCGCCTCACCGGGGTAAAGGAGGGTTATGTCGGACTTAAATTTTTAATCTTTACGAACCTTGTTTGCGTTGAGTGTAGCTCATATTGCCGAAAAAATTACGTAAATTGGCCTACGGGTTACGGTGGAGATAGATTTCAAAGAATCGTTTTCTTGCACAATGGGAGCTCCGCTCCCTTCGCACGTTCCGCTCTAGTTTTTAAGATTTCATATTTGGTTACAAACACCTATGGATATTAGTTTTGAAATAAAAAGGTTTTTATTATATAGAATATGGGTGACAAACTACCACACATCTGCTGGTATGTGGATGCTGTGGCCCATGGACGTTTCATCTACATTTATTTTCAATTAAGAAATAAAATGGAGATGCGTTTTCACCCTTGATGACTGAGATAGAATGATTCGTTTCCAGTAAAAAAGGTCTCTGGTTTTCTACATTCACCATACAAAACACATTTTACGCTGGTATTCTGTGAGAGCTTGGTCCCACCCCGGTCGAGCCGACCAATTCGTGCTACAATCATAATATAGCTGCAGCGTGGCTCTACTACGTTAAGATATTATTATATTATTGACTTATCACTATTTTTAATAACTTAACTAGACTCTGCGGTGCAGTGGCTTGGTAATGAGTTACTCCACCGGTGTCCACGCGTTCGAATTCCGCACGGAACAAGTATTTTTATTGCCTACAATAATTTTTCTGGGTCTGAATGTATGTCCTTGTGCAATTTAAGTATGTAAATTTCCTCCACAATACTGAAGAAAATCCTACTCTCATAAATACTCTGGGTATCCACTAGTTAACTACTAAAACAACACTTAAACACGCGCCAAATTATTCATTTCGAATAATACGGTACGATAACCATTAAACTGTTGCTGTTAACACTAGGAAGGAAAGTGAGGAAGAATCTAACATATTCTCTCACTTTTATCTTGCCGATTAGTCTACGGGCAGACTTAAAAGAAACGGACGAATGTAACAAACGTATAGTGGCTAACTAATGTAAGCAATTTTTTACTCATGGGTGTGATTGTGGTAAGTGATGGTGCAGCCTTAGATGGTGTAACACACTAGCTTAACAAAAGCTTATTCACTCTTGCCTTGAAGATTGTATTCAGACGGAAAGATAGACGCCGGCAAATTATTTCACTCCTTTGCTGTAAGCAATAAAAAAGTCGGAGAAAACCGTTTGATTCTGATGCTTGGAATATCGACAACAAAGGGGTGAAGACCCGTCGACCGCCTGGTCGTCCAATGGTAGAAAGGAGAGTGAGGAACTAAAGCATGCAATTCCTGAGCACACTCACCGAAATGCATCAATAGAATATCGAGAGGCTGGCTGCTCTGTGCCTGTGCTAGAGGCTGACAAGGTTGGTGTCAACCAAATGAAGGTTACCAATGAGCCTCTAAGCACATCTCTCCACTAAGTCCAATGCGGCCAGAAGGCATTTTGAAGTACCAGCCCATATGTACGACCGTATTTGCGCTTTATATAAGGTAAGAAACTGCTCCGGCGTGAAGTACCGTCACACCATTGCAAGGACACCAAGTTTTCTTGCGGCTGCTTAGGCTCTGGACTCCATGAACCGCCCACAGTTTAGGTCCGGACAAAATTCATCTCCTAAAAACTGAACGCGGTCAATGTACTCTAAAGATAACATAACATAACTTAAACACTCACGCCTGTCACCCAGAGGGGTAGGCAGAGACTACAGACTTCCATTTAGCACGATCCTGACATACCTTTCTCGCCTCTTCCACATCCATATACCTACGCATACATGCTCGTCGGTTAAGGGTACTCTTAATTTGGCCCATTTTTAGTATGTCGCCAATTTGGTCGACAAACTTCCGCCTAGGACGTCCCTTTCCGACTCTTCCATTCACTTCTGCAACATATATTTGCTTTGTCAGTCTTTCCGCATTCATTCTTTCTACATGACCAAACCATTGAAGCATTCCTTTCTTAATCCTGGTCACCGCATCATCTTGCAAACGACACTCTTCTTTTATCACACAGTTTCTCACCCTGTCACTCAGATTCAGCCCTAACATACTCCTTAGCGACCGCATTTCTACTGCATTTATTCTACTCTCGTGCTTCTTCTGCCACACCCAACTTTCACTACCATACGTTAAAGTAGGGACTAATACAGCACTGTGAATTGCCATACGTGCCTTTTTTGACACATTCTGACTTTTCACAATAGAGTGTAGAGCCCCATTTACTTTATTTCCTGCATTCACTCGTCGTTCAATATCCTTATCATATCTCCCATCCCTGCTGAATACACATCCCAAATATACGAACTCATCCACTTGCTCAATTAACTCTCCCTCTATTCTTATTTCACATACCGTTTTGCTTTCTTCTCTTTCAAAAACCATCACTTTCGTCTTACTTGCGTTCACTTTCATTCCCCTTTCTTTTAATGAACTGTTCATTAATGTAACCATCATTTGCAACTCGGCCGCCGACGACGCAAGTATGACTTGATCATCGGCGTACAAAAGGCATTTGATGGTTAACTCACCCATTCTTAACCCGCATTCTTCAACTTTCAAATTTTCCAAACAGCTGTCCATAAATAGGTTGAACAGCCACGGGGAAGCTACACAGCCCTGTCTGACACCTTTATGGATGCCAAACCAGTCCGAGTAGACCCCGTTGATTCTAACACAAGCACTCGAGTCCCTATACAGAGACTTTAATGCCTGTATCAAACCAGCGCTCAACCTAAATGCGTTCAGCGTTTGCCATAACACATCCCTGTCCACTCTGTCATAAGCCTTTTCCAAGTCCATGAACGCACAAAAAACTTTTTGGTTTTTCGCCAAAAACTTCTCCGCGATCATGCGCATGGAAAAAACTTGATCTGTACACCCCATTCCCTTTCTAAATCCCGCTTGCACATCCCAAATTCTTTCATCAGTTTCTTTCATAACTCTCTCAATTAGTACCTTAGCATACAGTTTTCCCACAATGCTAAGAAGGCTGATACCACGGTAGTTTTTACAGTCCTGCTGTGACCCCTTTCCCTTATATATTGGGACTATCACGGCTTTACACCAGTCTCCCGGTACCCGCTTTAGTTCCCAACATAAATTAAACAAGGTGTACAGCAGGCCTGCCACCACGTCCTCTCCAGCCCTTAGCATTTCGAGTGAAACTCTTTCATATCCGGCTGCCTTACCTACTTTCATGCTTTTCATTGCTTTCATTATTTCATCTATACTTATCTCCCTATCTCTTTCATCTTCTTTCGGAATTTCTATTTCATTTAGTTCACACTTCTCCTCACTCATAAATTCGCTTTCAAAATATTCCTTCCATCTCTTTAGACTCAACACTTCATCATTCAGGATACAGCCATTCTCGTCTCGTATCGCATTCAATCTAGGCTGTTTTGAAAGTCCCCTGGTATTTCTTACGAGTTTCCAGAACATTTTAATATTTGCCTTGAAATTATCCGATATTCTTCTATCATTCCTATCCGTTCTTTCTTGCTTTTTCCTATTCAACTAATTCTTTTACTCTCTTATTTAAACGTTTAAACTCTGCGTTTTTTCTTTCAATCTCATCATTCTTACCGCCAGAATTACCAGCTTTGGTCGCTAGTAAATCTAGCCATGCTCTCTTCTTTGCTTCAACTTTCATACGTACCTCATCATCCCACCATAACGTATTGTCTTTCCTTTCATTCGTTCTCTTACTAACACCACATACTTCGGTAGCTGCATCCACTAAACCTTTCTTAACATTATGCCACACATTCTCCAAGTCTAACTCATTCACACACAACTCATCCAAATTACTTATATTTTCTCTCAGTCTGCATTTGTACTTGTCTTTCACATCTTCATCTTGTAACCTCTCAATTCTTATACGCTGTAACGCAGTGGTAGACACAGATGTCCTAAAGTACAGTACAGTACTCTAAAGATACATTCAGAAAAGTAGGAGCCGGGGTGAGCAGGCTCCCTTTAGCGGTGATAAGACACGCTTGTGTTTTGGAAGCGTTGAATCTCACGAGATTAGCATCGCCCCATTCCGAGTTCCTGAATGGGGTGATGGCTACATTGCATGCACAATGGCCAGATTATTTATAAAATAAGGTGACAAACGGACACACAGTCCACTTGATGGTAAGTTAATGCTGTGGCCCATAGAAATCTACATTTATCCTCGATTAAGAATGAACACGTAGATGCGTTCTTACCCCTGAGGACCAAGATAGAATTCCTCGTTTCCAGTAAAAAAGGGTCTCCGGATCTCTAAACACACCAAACGAAACACAGCAGTATAATATAGCTGCTGCGTGGCCCTACCACGTATATAGATTTGGGCATTATTTCAGTCCTGAATGAGAGGCGTAACAAGCTCGTCAACACAGGAGACAACTCAGGTGCACAGACGTTTAGAACTATTACTAAGCTAGCTAAATTTTATTAAGTTGCTATTTTACACTGGTATTCGTGCTACAGCTAATATAGCTGCAACGTGGCTCTACCAATTAAAAAATATGGATATTAAAATGGATCATCCGAACTCGTCAGGAAAGCTCGAGGGCCGCACGCCTCGTGATTATGCATGGTGGGCGCACTTAAAAAGCTACGCCCACCATCCTAAAAGCTTCTAAGAACTACCGCTAGAGCTGAGAATTTCCACTCGTGTCAGAGAGTCTTATAGTTTCTCCAGCTGTTCTAGTCTGGTTTGAATATCTCTTATTCTTTTTTACTTTCAGAAGCATAGACAGTTTCTTTTAAACTAAAGTGATAAACGAACTTACAATCTATCTGATGGCAAGTGGCTTCTGCAGTCCATGTACATCCCGCAACCAACTTCAAGAAAATTAAGCTATAGAAGCGATTTGTCTCCTGCGAAAAAAACAGACTATAGGAATCTATCGAATACCTACATAAACAAAATATCATTTATAAATAAAATATTACGAAGCGGAATAACTAACAAGAGTGGCAACGTCGCACTATACAAAGGAATTGCGTTAAGACGACACCTCGAAAGGGGGCTATCGCCAGACTGATCCGAGTGAATCCATAATTTCTATAAAAACTTGAAAAAACGCCCTCATAAGGTCTAAAATAGCGTAGCGCCCGCGACGATTAAAAGCGCTTAGAAATTCTCAGAAACTTTAAAATATTTTTGTAAAAATTATTGATTTGAGTAATCAAAATAATGAGCAAGTAAATTATGAATATTAATGTTATGAATATATTTGAGTGATTTCGAAGCATATAGATTAAGTAATTTCGTTGTAATTTCAACTATAGTGGTTTTTTAGAGGTGTTTTCGCAAATAATTATGATCAAGTCAAAATTATACTATCGTGTTTTTGAGCAATCAAATTCAAGATAAACACATGAATTTACCTATATCAAAATTTCACTTCCCTTAGTGGTGTCATAGTCCTATCAATTATTTTATTATTATAATAGCACATGATATTCCCTTTAAAATTACACCAATATGAATAATATCTTATATCTATATCTACAAATAAATAAAATTGAAGTGTCTGTTTGTAATGTTAAAATAACAGCTTTTTATTAAATGCATATGAAAGTACTAGTAACAAAAACACAATTTTTTAATTTTTTGTCTGTCTGCGTCTGTCTGTCTGTGCCTGTTTGTTCCAGCTAATCTCCGAAACAGCTGGATCTATTTTGACGGGACTTTCACTGGCAGATAGCTGATGACATAAGGAATAACTTGAACTACTTTTGTTTTAGAAAAAAGAATTAGGGTTCCGCGCAAAAAAATTAAAACCCATGAAATCCATATTCCACGCGGGCGAGATCGCGAGGAATAACTAGTACTCAATATAGATAAATGTATATGTAGGAGAGAGGTGGTCCATGCTGAATAAGTAGTCGCAGAGATTTAAGGAACACTATTTATTTAATTTAATTATAAATTGCACTATTACAATTAAAGATAATAATCAATTCTATATTAATTATCTGCGCGCGTCTAGGATAAGCTACAACCTAGTACAACTAGTGCGCCGAGTCACGCCAGAGCCGAGACTGCCGATCCGTCGCTGCGCGTTCGTTTTATACCCGTTGCAAAGCAAGTCGAGTAGTGGGGCGGTGGGGGAAAGCGTGCGGCGCGCCGGTGGCGTGATCGGTGCACGTGCTGTTTACAGTTAACAGCTGTGCCGGCGTACGACGACGCTGTCGTTATGCCGTCACGGCCATTCTGACATGCGGACGTCCTCGTACGCAGCAACAGAATCACTATCGTTCTGAAACAGTAGACATCGCTCGACTATCCTGACGAAAACATAAATTTTTACAAATTCGGCAATATATTCTGGTCCGGTCTATAATGACCCTGCAGATATTAATAATCAGCTCTGGTCCGGTCTACATCGACCCTTCAGGCAATTAGTATTGGACCGGTTCCTCTGAACCCTGCAACACTAATCAGTTTTGGTCCGGCAACATGCCCTTCAAAACTTTTTTTTTTTTTTGTAACTTTTATCATTGGACCGGCTAAGCCCTACAATGATAATTTTCTAGATACATGTTAATTACCATCATTAGCTCTATGGATATCAGCTTGTGTTACTATAATTGTAGGTTCAGAATAAACAGACATGGTATCTTCAGAATCAATTGAAATTGTACGTGAGCTAGTAGTATGATAGTCGTCATTTTCTGCAGTTAATGTACTAGAGCCAGCAGTATCAGTTTCAGAGGTATTATCAAGTTGGGCATAGATTTCATGATCATTAATATCCCCTTGCTGTAGTTCTTCGTTATCTTCACTACAGTTTTCAATAATATCTAGGCAAGCAGAGGGACCACGGGGCACCTCTCTTAAGTTTTCATGGGAATATTTAAAAATTCGATTTGACCCATTGATATGTTTTAATTCATAGCGATCATTAGTCAAGACAGCAGTAATTTTAAAAGGACCTTTGTACTTCCTATCTAGTTTGGTCTGATGTCTTTCTTCGGATTTCACGAACACGTAATCACCTATAGAAAATGGTTTAATTTTGGCTTTACCTTTGTTGAAGCGAATGGAGTCTGCTTGTGATAATTTAATGATATTATCTGACGCGCTTGCTCTAATGTTATCAAGGTCTAATCTGTGTTTTTCATTGTCTGGGAAAGAAGTAGCTATTTTAGATAACCCTAAGGAATTACCTTGAATTCCAAACATTAGTTCGATAGGTGTAAAACCGGTCACCCTACAACGTGTGCTATTGAGGGCTAATTGAATTTCACCTATCTGATCCTGCCACGAGCTATCAGAATCGCATTCTATTATCGTGAGCAGACTTTTAAGAGTTCGCATCACTCTTTCGACCTGGCCATTAGCTCTACTGGAACCAGTTGCAATTAGATGTAAATGAATGTTATGATCTTTACAAAAATCTTTAAAATCTGAATTGTCATATGAACGTCCACGATCAGCAATTATACTTTTGGGGGCACCAAAAAGATTTACCAAATTTTTCAGTGCTTTAATAGCATGACAAGAATTTAACGAAGTAGTATGTTCCAAAATTACAAATTTTGTAAAAGCATCTATAGCAACAGAGCAATATTGTTTTAAATCGCTTTTACCACTTAGTTTGCCAGACAAATCTAGATGAATGGTATGCCATGGAATAGCTGGTTTTGGGATTGGGTGTAATTGTACTTGTTGAGCACCCGAAGGTCCCTTAGATGCTTTGCATATTACGCAGGAATCGATATATTTTTTAACATATTTTGCCATATTCGGAAACCAGTAGAGATCATACAATTTATCGAGAGTTTTTTTCGTAGCCAAGATGTTTTATTTCATTATGAACATGGCCGATTAGGGTCCATGTTAATGATCTAGGAACAATGGGTAACCATTTTGAAATTTTGCCCCGTTCAATTTTTCGAAAGAGAACGCCCTGTCTAATATCGTACGTGTGTGATATTTTAGTCGGATAATCACTGGACTTTAATTTTGAAATGGTATCTGCGATCTCAGAATCACGTTGTTGTTCTACAAAAAGCCATCCCTTTTCCAGCTCTGTAAGATTAACGATCTTTGGTGTTTGATTGACACTTGGAGATAGATCGTCATGAGCAAAATTACGTGAAAAAAAAATCGGCATGAGCCATATTTCTACCTTCTTTATAAACTATATTGAAATCATAGGACTGCAGTATAGCCCACCATCTATGTACTCTGGGCATCAAGTCTTTCTTTGAGCGAGAAGCTTTTAGAGAACTGCAGTCAGTAAAAACTGTAAATTTACGACCGTACAAATAGTGCCGAAAATGCTCTACAGCCTTAACTACCGCCAAAGTTTCGAGCTCGTATGAGTGATAACGACTCTCTGCACCAGTTGTTCGGTGGCTAAAGTAAGCAATCACGTGAGGTAAATGATTTACTTTTTGTATCAGAACTGCGCCGTAACCTTCGCTACTCGCGTCTGTGTGAAGTTCTATGGGAAGCTTTGGATCAAATATTTTAAGAACAGGCTCGGTTGTCAAATAAGTGATTATAGTTTTTAGAACTTTATTGTGATCGGGGGTCCATGATATTTTCCCTTTCCCTGCGGCAGTCAAAGGGTAAAGAGGTTTTAGTAATTTAGAGAAATTGGGAATGAATTTACGGAAATAAGAGGCCAAGCCAATCAACTGTCTTACTTGGGTAACAGTGCTTGGGGTTGGCAATTTTTGCAAAGCTTCTATTTTCCGATGATTTGGTCTAACTTCTCCAGAAGAAATCGTATATCCCAAATATTCGATCTTCTTTTTCATAAATGAACATTTATCAAACTTGAAAGAAAACCCTGAATTAGAAAGTGTTTCTAGTAATTTGTCTAGCCTCGCTAAACCTTCACTGACCGTTTCCGATACAGAGAGTACGTCATCCATGTAAACTAGGATTCTGTCATCGTCGAGGGGCTTAAGTGCGGAATTGATGGCTCTTTGAAAGACTTGTGGGGCATTTCGAAGCCCAAAAGGCATAGTTAGATATTCGAACTGACCGATTGGAGTAACAAAAGCAGTTTTCTCTACTGAGTCTTCATGAACTTTGATCTGATGAAACCCCGAGGCCATATCTATACTTGAAAAGTAATTTGCTCCGTGTAGCTTATCTATTTGGTCACTAATCAATGGAAGTGGGTAGCTATCAGAACGCGTATTTTTATTCAACTCGCGATAATCAACACACAAACGATCACTACCATCTTTTTTTTTACCAACAAAGTGGGACTTGCAAAGGGTGAAGAACTTTCTCGGATGATATTTGCATCGAGAAGTTCTTTGACTTTATTATTAACGATTTCTAACTCCATAGGGGATACTCTATAAGGTCGCCTATGAGCTATTTTGCTTGGGTCAATAAGTTGAATTTTTAACTCGCCTGTGGTAACCTGCGTGGTTGGTAGCTGGCTAATAAAATTGTTGGAATACTTATTTAAAATACTTATAAGCTTTTCTTTGTCGGAGCCTGTTAAGTCAGTATCAATAGTTTGTAGTCCATTGTTCAGCTTTGTACAGAAATTTGTTATCTTGGGCTTGAAAAAATGTATTGAGTTACTATTAATTTCCACAGAAACTTCGTTTTGCAATATATCACGTCCTAACAAAACCTCTTCGTTTGTACATTCGTCCGGTAATACGTGAAAAGTGACATTTAAAGGCAAACCCTGAATGCAAACCAAGCATCTTACTTGCAAAGGAGATATAATGCTATTGACCCCTATACCCTTTAATAGAATCTGATCATGAAACCTATCACCCTCAAGGTGATCACTTTTACTTTGTTTAATGAGACTACATTCTGAACCAGAGCCAAAAATAAACGACAATTTCATACCACTAGTTTCCAGGGTACCGCGAGCTGCCTTGGAGCACAGGTTGACTTGCTTGCTGCTCGATGGGGCGTCTTCTTTCTTGATAAGTCGCTTAGGACAGTTGCTGGCTATGTGGCTGGTGTCATGGCAGATGTAGCAGGATGTCATAGCCTTCCTTTGCTCGGGTTTATGCGATACAGAGATATTTTTATTAGTGAAACGATGTTTGTCACGACATTCGAAACCGCGGTGTCCAACTCTTCCACAGAAGTGGCAACTACCCTTAAACATTGTGGACGTTCGAATCTTCTTGGGTTCTATTTCTGATGCGACGGACTCGTCACTGCACCTTTTAAGTGAAATTCCCCGCAAGATACGAAAAAGTTGATGCTTATCGTTTACGACAACTGAATTCAATTCACGACGAATTTTGTCGTCACATTGGGATAAAACAGAGATCACAAAACCAGTGATAACGTGTTCGGGTAAGTTGGCATCAGGGATTCTTTCAATCAGCTGCCATAAACGCAAGCCGGCCTCAGCGGGACTATCTTTATTACAAATGCGAAACTTAATTATTTGATCGAAATGATCTTGCATCATCATAGGTTTACAAAAATTTGAGATAAGCATTTCCTTAATGGTGGGCCAAGAAATTTTGTCAGGTTGCATTTTTGTAAGGCAGGTAGCAGCACGCCCCTTAAGGGAATGAGTTAGTGCAATGATAAGGTCAACACCTTCCAATTTTCTTTTTTCTATGATCATTTCGCTTAATGCGCACCAGTTGCTGATATCAGACTCTGGGATATCGGGGTCGAAAGATACCAAAACTGTCGGTATGGTAGATGAAGAGTTTTGTTGGGAATTTATGCTATCAGCCATTTTTTTGAACATTGTTTCCATTCCAGAGAAGAAAGAGATTGGTGGTTGTGCCAAAACATTATGGTGTGAGGGTGGATCTGATCCCACTTCTGATGTAGGAGAGAGGTGGTCCATGCTGAATAAGTAGTCGCAGAGATTTAAGGAACACTATTTATTTAATTTAATTATAAATTGCACTATTACAATTAAAGATAATAATCAATTCTATATTAATTATCTGCGCGCGTCTAGGATAAGCTACAACCTAGTACAACTAGTGCGCCGAGGCACGCCAGAGCCGAGACTGCCGATCCGTCGCTGCGCGTTCGTTTTATACCCGTTGCAAAGCAAGTCGAGTAGTGGGGCGGTGGGGGAAAGCGTGCGGCGCGCCGGTGGCGTGATCGGTGCACGTGCTGTTTACAGTTAACAGCTGTGCCGGCGTACGACGACGCTGTCGTTATGCCGTCATATACTTATTTTTATTTATTTATTATTTTAATAAATAAATAAAAATAAGTATTAATAATTTCTAGACACATCTCAACAGATATTTCGTTAACAAATTGCTATCAATACTGAAGCATTCTTTTATATTTAGCATCCATTTAACACAAAAAAAAACTAATAAGAATACTTTTTAAACAACATGTAATCAATAAACGATAATCGCGTATAGTGAATTTCGAGGTAAACCAGCATGCGACGACGCGGCCCGCGCCTTGCCGCCACTTGCGTTTGCCGCGCTTTGTCTCGTCACAGAGTGGCGAAATCACAGTAATATAGGTATTTTATAAACAGCACCTGTCTAATATTATGAAATATGTAGATAAAACTTAAAACTTACCTTGATAAATGTATACCCTTTTGTTTGTAATATTTTTTTAGACCTCTCTTCAATCGTTTCTGCTTATTCCCCATGTTTTACAAACTAAACTTAAACATTAATAAAACTGTACAATTAATATAACTATAAAACACTACTATTAAACAAGAATCAGAAAAAACCTACTCCACTATTAACAAAATTAAATTTTTTCAGTAATATTTTACGATTTTATTTCGTAGTGCTGAGCTCTCGCAACGCGGCGTACGTCCACCTAGCAACACGATGCGCCCCGCACTGAAGGGGGGTGATATAGACGCAGTATTTAATCGGGACGCATTTTTAATTTATTATCATAAAAATAATACATATTTCTAAAAAGTAACCAAACCAAATTATTTTATTTTGTATTGCAAAGCAGTAGATATTTTTTTTATATCCTTTGATAAACAATGAAGGAGTAAAGTGGTTTCATCTCAACGATTTGGATTTGATTTGGGTATTTTTTTATTTATTATGTGACACCGATAGAAAAATTATGGCTAAACCAAATTACTTATCAGATCACGTAGATTACTAGCTATTTTTTCAGATGTAATTTCTCTGTAAGTGTCGACGAAAAGTTGGTTCATCTGCACGCTTTTTTCAAGCTTTTTGCGAGAGAGCAGCCTTAATAATAAATGCACTTTGTTCATTCATATTCAAAATTTCAAAACACATTATACACAAACACCGTGTCGAAGACTGAGGAAAAGAAACGGCGTTAGACCATCGTTAGACAATGCACGGCCTTCAAGCCACACCTCCGTGCCCGTCGGAGAGTGTGAGGTTTTTTCGTTACGAAATTTCTGGATTTTCCCGCACTCAAGGCCCGCGATAGAAGCTATGCAATAGCTTAAAACGTCTCCGGTTCTCTACACTCACCATACGAAACACTGTGAGGGCGTGGTCCTACCACGGTTGAGCTGACCCATTCGTACCACAACTATAATATAGTTGCAGTGTGGCTCTACCACGTAACGTAACTGTGTATTTATCACCATGAATTCCGTATTGGTGAAATTATAGGTAATATCGTGAACAATTTTGTTGAATTGCAATTTCAAGTACTGTGTACTATACTCAGCGGTAAAGCCATCGTAAATGAAACTGAATTTCCGTGAAAATATATTTTGTATTCATGTAAAGTTTGTTGACACACAAATTAGTGACGCCTATGCTCAGCAATAAGACATAGAACTTTACAAAACTCGTGCTTAAAATGATGCAACATTATTTCGTTTATTTTTGAGCAGTACTTGTTCATTTACGTAAAAGATGTATACTTCATTTTCACGCTCAATTAATAAAATAGGACACATTTTTTCCAATTTCGAATATATTGAGGGATGGTTTTATTAACAAAGATGACTAACGAGGTAACTAGTTATACAAACAGTAATAGTATCAACAGTGTACTGTTTATTCCTTAATTCAAAAGCCTTCAAATTCATTCAAAGGCTTAAATAAGGTTATTTAATGGAATTAACTTTCTTTGTACATTTAAAAAGCGTTTAGCATATTAGTTGCATTGTTGAATTAGCTTATAACAATCAGCCGATGGAAAAGAAAGTTTGTTGAGAAGAAGACTGGTAACTATATGCGAAGTGTAAGGCGGCCTCCCACTAGATGTAGTAAAGACCTGGTAGGAGTTGCAGGCAGTCGATGGATGCAGGTGGCTCAAGATTGTACTATGTGGGGTTCCTATAATGATGATGATGATGTTTGTGAAAATCAGCGCATTTGCAGTTATTTTCAATTCAATTAATGAATTTACTTTTTAATTGCTATCCCTCAAGGTATAATACAAAAGTATCTCTGAGAAAAGTTTAAAATTACGCAATGGAAATAAAAAGATGTAGGTGTAGCTGGAGGGAAAATTTGATTTTGTTATTTAATTTTTGCCATTAGCAAGTAAATTTATTGTTATTTTAGTAAGTCATGGTTTATCTATTACTCAAAAAAATCATAATGAAAAATGTCGATTTTCACAAGTAACACGACATACTTAATAACATATACACATGCCGTCACACCTGTATTTTAGCCAAAATAATATATGTGTTTAGATGGTTAATTGAAAAAGTAGTGATATGAACTAGCCCATCACCTATAAGCTCCTCATAAACATGCGACCTAAAGAGTCTCAGACTACATCAGACGGCATTCATGACCTGAAACCGAAACATGTAAATTTTTTAAAAGAATTTTTTTTACGAGTAGCAGCAATAAAGTGTTTTCCTTCACCGTTATCGCTTCCGGATAATTATTTAACTTTACTTGACATTTATGAGATCGTTTTGTTAGTAATACTTGTTACTATATACTAATTTTAATGTTTTCGTTATTCATAAACAATTACTTAAATAAAGATTTGCTATATTTGTCGGGCTACTAGGTACTAGCCTTTAGTTTGATTTTCTTAACGTAGGTCTAAAAATTTATTTTTAGTTTAAATACTTTACCTACCACACTAGGATTTTTTTTATTTATCGTAAAAGAATTTTACATACATTTATATTAAACATGAACAAACCGATCTAGAACAATTGTTTTAGATTATATAAACATTTTATTCCTTGCGGGTTCGAATCCGCTGTCCCGCAGCGCCGCAACAAACGATTAGCCAATGCGCTACCCAGTCCTCATCAAATTTAGATTGATTGTCGCGATAAATACAATTACTTTGTACTTTTTCTTGTTATTTATTACTTAAAATATTAAGATTAGCCATTCACATGAAACACTTCGCAAACCACAGAGGCTTTATTGCTTCGCTGTACTTGTAAAGATAAAATATATTCACAAAAAGATGCCGTTTGTATATTTGAATATCAAACGAACTGACCAAGTGAAGTTTCGTGACAATTATGTGAACGGCTTCATTCGAAGTGATTTATATATCGTTTTCATTACTTAGTTCTTAACCTCATAATTCAATTTATCCTTGATTAGAGGAATAAATCATAAAGCAGTGCGGCTAAATAAATCCTATTTTTTAATAACATCCCACAGAAACCAGCTAAGCTTGTCTTGTTATTTAACCAGCGTACGAGATTTAATTATTTCTCTAAAATATTGTTACTGGAACGCTTCAATATATTATCATAATAACTTCTCATATTCTATCGGTTATAATTACAACACAGGAGAATTGTGTTGCCACATCAAAGTCGTTTTGTAACATTATATTTAAATCATCCGAAATAACTTTGTCATATGGTATACATATAAATACAAAATTAAGAGAGACTGAAGGCAAGTTTCAATACATATGACTTGTTAAAATTACATTGTACAGTGGTACCTGACAGGTTGTATTATAAAAGTTGTGTTAATTATTAAGGTTATTTAAATAGTTTCGAAAAATGCAAAATATGAGGAGTATTTATGGTGTAATGAAATAAGAGTAGTAAACGGACACATACACAGTAAGCGGAAGCTGTAGCCAAAATACCTACATAATGTCATCAATTCAAAATCAAAATGTATGTGCGTTTTCACCTCTGAGGGCTAAGATGCTGTTTCCAGTAAAAAAGGATATCCAGTGCTCTACACTCACCATACCGAACCGACACATTTTTTTAAAGAATAAGGGTGCCAAGCTGCCAAACGAGCACACAATCTTCCTGATGGTAATTGAATGCTACGGTCCATACATTAGCGTTTAGATTTGAAATTTAGATGCTTTATTATCTTGTTACCAGTACAAAAGTTTTGTATATCTCTACACCCACCATGAGAAAAGTAGCATTTAGCTACTATTTTACACTGGTATTCCGAGAGCGTGGTTCTTCTCCGGTAGAGCCGACCCATTCTTGACATAGCGTAGGATCCTCATGGTTCTACCACGATAATAAGTATACGCATATACACGGAGATACTTATACATAAACATAACACTAAAATAGTTATAATTTTTTTTAATTTATTATAACAGAACCAACAGCATTTTGTAACATTATAAAATTAGTAAGTATTTACATTTTCTACTGCCAATTACAGGTTCTTACTTTATAAAAAAAATCTTCTAACGTATCGCTACAACTGTGTGGAAATAATATATTATACAGAGTTATTTTTAAAGAGTAGTCATTACGCCATTACGCATTTTACAAAATAAAGTGCATATATGTAGGTACATCTACTAGTGTTTTGTTTTGTAAATATTTATTTGTGTGTGTATTTGTGTGTGTGCATTGTGTGTGTGTGTGCGTGCGCGTGCGTGTGAGTGTGCGTGTGCGTGTTCGCGTCTGCGTGTGCGTGTGCGTGTGCGTGTGCGTGTGCGTGTGCGTGTGCGTGTGCGTGTGCGTGTGCGTGTGCGTGTGCGTGTGCGTGTGCGTGTGCGTGTGCGTGTGCGTGTGCGTGTGCGTGTGCGTGTGCGTGTGCGTGTGCGTGTGCGTGTGCGTGCGTGTGTGCGTGTGCGTGTGCGTGTGCGTGTGCGTTGCTTCGTGTGCGTGTGCGCGTGCGCGTGCGCGTGCGCGTGCGCGTGCTGTGCGTGTGCGTGTGCGTGTGCGTGTGCGTGTGCGTGTGCGTGTGCTGTGTGCGTGTGCGTGTGCGTGTGCGTGTGCGTGTGCGTGTGCGTGTGCGTGTGCGTGTGCGTGTGCGTGTGTGTGTGTGTGTGTGTGTGTGTGTGTGTGTGTGTGTGTGTGTGTGTGTGTGATAGAGGTGTGGCATGGTTGTACGTGTTATTTTTTAAATTTATATTACTTGCTATATCTTAAAACTGAGATTACTTCTTTACTGTCGTGGAAAATATCAATAGTTGAAAAGTTTTTGTTGTAGCTGTTAAGTGTACTACTAATGACAGAATTTTGAGCATATTCAGAGCGACTTAAAGGGACATAAAATAGGGATGTATGTCTGGTACGCTTCGAAGGAGCATTGAATTGTAGGAATTGAAATGTCAATTCGGGACTATCAATTTTATTACTACAGATGTCGTGTAGAAACAAAATTTGTAGAAGTGTACGTCGGTCCTTTAACTGCAATAAGTTATGGTGATAGCAAGATTCCTCATAACTGCTTTATGTTGAGTATGATAATTTAACGCCTTAATAAATTTACATTGTATTTGCTCTATATTCTCTATATAAGACAAATAATGCGGATTTCAGACATTACAACAATACTCTAAAACAATTCTTACATAAGAATAATACAAAATTTTAATGCATTCAGAATCTGAGAAATGACGGGACACTCTTAGAACAAATCCTAAATTTTTATACGCTTTTGCAACCATTGTCGTGACATGATTAGACATAAGCATTTCGGAATCAAAAATAACACCAAGATCTTTGGTTTGGTAGATGCGTTCCAAAGGTATGTTATCTAATTTATATCGATAATCAATTTGGTGTCTTTTACGAGTGAAGCTTATTTACTTCTTTTTTATAACATTTTGTTATATTAACACTAATACGGTTATCATGATAGAAGAAACAAAGCTGGTTCAAGTCTTTCTGAAGTTGGTGTGCATCTTCCTCAGACTTAATATATGCGTAAATTTTAGTGTCGTCCGCATACATGAGAAATTTGGAAAATTTAAAACAGTCTACTATATCATACAAGTATGATGCATACAGCAACGGACCCAATATGGACCCTTGAGGGACTCCAGATGGGACATCCACGAAATCAGAGCGATGTCTAGCTATTACAACAGCTTGAGATCGGTTACGTAGATAGGACTCTATCCACTTAAGAAGATTTCCATGAATTCATAGCTCCTGGAGTTTACGCAAGAGAATAATGTGATCCACGCGATCAAATGCCTTCTCAAAGTCTGTATATATGGCATCAATCTGAAAACCATCATCCATACCTCGAAGAACATCATTAGAAAAAATTGATAAATTAGTCCTGGTTGAGCGACTACGCACGAATCCATGCTGTTGTGAAGGAATGTGACGAACAATCAGAGGATATAAATGCTTATGTGCAGCCCTCTCCATCAACTTGCTCAGTATATTAAGAATAGAAATAGGTCTGTTATTTTCAATGGCTGTTTTGGTTCCTTTTTTATGGATTGGAACGACGTTAGCAGTTTTCCAAATTTTAGAAAAATAACCTTCTGCAAAACACCGATGAAAAATTAATGTTATAGGAGCCGCTAGCGATTCTGCGCACTTTACAAATAAATATGGAGGAATCTTATCACATCCGGCGCCTTTAGAACAATCGGGATTATCAAGAGCCTTTTTTATGTCTGTTACAGAAAGATATATATCACCAGTAACATCATTGCATAGGAAATTTTTATGTGTAAAATTTTGATAATGTGATGCCTAAACTAAGATTACGACTTAAATTACGACGAAAAATTACACCTAATAATTCATTGAAAGCATTGCAAATATTATTTTGATTTGAAAATTGATTATTATTGTATTGCATTATTTAAAAAAAATAGGGATAAGCTGATTTATTTTTCCTCTTGAATTTTATATAAGCCCATAACAATGTAGGTGCAGTTTTAATTTTTTCTTGAGAATTATTAATGTAAGGTGAATAACATTCCCTTTCAAGTTTTTTTAAATGCGAACGCAATAAAGAAAATGATTCATAATCATTTGGGTTTCCATATTTTTTCCCGTAAGTATGATACTTAGCTTTTTCTTTTATTAAGGCATTATTATACCAAACAGGATAATTGTAAGTATGAGATACAATTTTTTGTGACACAAAGTTTGAGATGGCTGTATTTAATATATAATTAAGTAATATTTATTCTGTGTATACAAAGAACAGGCACAATCTAGTAATACCTGTTAGTTGACTCCACAAAGTCAGTAATTCATTCATACGGCAATGGCACATTACGCTCTTACAAAACATACAAAGTCTATAGAAATACATGATGACAATAACCCTACCCTAAAGTGATTTAAAATTTACAAGAATTTATAGACCAATACAAAACTGTTATTGGCATTTTTAAAAGGCCCGCATTTTCTGAACCATTAGTAAATTAAACTTAAAATGATTGATAATGAATATAATATGTCTTATCTTTCTTGAACAATAAAACATTTCTAATCTGTTCTGAAATATTTCTTGTATCTCTTATGTTGCTGAACCAAAATTCGCTTTTATATAACCAAAAGCTTTAATATATCTCTGTACTCCAAAAAAGTTGTTATTCGACAAATAACAAATTATGTGGACTAAAAGTGTCTGTGCAATACTAATGGTACATAAATATCATAGAAACGGAGGGCATAAGTGCACTTCAAATCCATTCAAGTAGGGATATATGGTTAGATTTTGGGTGTATTCCAGTAGTCCAGGTGCAACTGGTAATAGTCATTTATTACAGTTCAGAACGAGAAGTACACGGAGAAGCACTCGTGTGTAGGAAATCGGAACGATGTTTTTTATGTTCGGTTCGTGAAATTTAATCGTTTTCGTGTTCGTTATGTATCGGTTACAAGGCTAGAAATATTTTGTGTATTTCTTTCAAGTAATCGCTGCTATGTTTCATATGGTGAGTGCATAAACCGGTGACCGTTTTACTGGAAACGAAGTAGTCCACAGAGCTGAAAACGCATCTGCATTTTGATTCTTAGCCGAAAATAGATGTATCTATAGGCCACAGTATCCACTTACCTTCAGGTTATATTACAAATCCACATTATAGGAAAATATAAATTATTTGTTGGAACAAGAACATAAAAAAATTTAATCGTATTATGACCTTGACTCATTCACTTTAAATTAGTACGTGAATAAGCTAAGTTTGATCTCCACCAGCACCAACTCAATAATTATTTGCAATTTTAAGAATTGGTAAATCGGATTTTCAACCATCATCATCATCCGCCTATCGGCTTCTTTCTCGAATTTGTATTTATCTATCTGCGTTATCTGGCTTAGGTAGATATACTCTTGAACAACTTCAAGAATTTCACCATCAACGATAATCGGATCTGGTATGACATGACTGTTAAACATGATTTTCGTCTTATTAAAATTCATACGCAGATCGACACGTTGGGAGGATTCATTTAGGCTGCTCAGCATGTCTTGGAGTTCCTGCAGCGATTCTGCCATGACAACAATTTCAAATATCAACCAAGATTAAAGAAAACATCGTGAAGAAAATGAAAAGTTCTGTAACAGAAATATGAGCTGCAAGACTGAATTTTCTCTACTTCAGAACCTTTTCAGAATTCAGTGGAGTCTTGTGACCAACATTAAAATATAAATAGGCTATTATTCGCTTTACAACCACCGCCATCATGATCATGGAAAGAATCACGATTATTCTTGACATCATACCTGAAAATATTTTAGTATAATATATCCACTTTCCTGAGTCAAAATCGCAACAAAACCAAAACTACATGTTACCTTTATTATTCTTGATACTTTTTAAATGAAGCATTGATTTTAATAGTCGTTGGTACTGCTTTCTTATTTCTTTTCAACGTCTTCACTATATATACTCAAAATGTTATTACTTAAATTTAATACAGTGTAATTGTACGTAATAAGTGTTCAAAAAATGGAAAATAGCAATTAAATGATGTTATGATTTTTAATAAGGAAAATAACCAATTGATCTAAAAATTTTACTTAGTTTTCATTTTAAAAATTAAATAATACAAGCCAAAATTAGAGCTATTTTCTGTTACACGTAAAATCTTTTTAAAATGTTTCAGAAATAAAGACGCCTACCTAGTTTTATCTTAGACATCCTTTATAAACCGTCTCCTGCTATTTAGTTTATTTTAAGTGCCTAGTTTAAAATTTTAATGATAATATTGACTTGCTCATTAAAATTATTAAACACAAAACATAAATCTGAACGTTTTTTTTAAAGACAAAATTGAAATTTTTAACAGACACTATTAAATGATTGACTTCATCATTATCATTGAAATAATTTTTTAAGTATTCTCCTTTTTCTTTTTCTTCTGCGTCAGCACGTACTCGTGAATAAGTAATAAGGATTTGCCTTAATCGTTCAGACATCACTCACCTTTAACAATGCTCCCCATCGCTGGTTTGGATATTTTGTGTCTGACGTAAATGACATGGTATGGAGAAATCTTTCGAAAGACATTAGACTTTTCTGGCATTTCCCATAGTGACATCTTACGATATCTATGTAAAGAAATTGAGTGATATATTATTTTACACCGCCACTACACAATATGAAAAATTACCCTGGTATAATATTATATCCCATGCTACTTTAAAATTTTTGAAAAGAGATTTTTTTATTAATACGAAATGAAATATAGAAGTATTATAATATCTGTTATCTGCAGGAAAATTGCAACGTTTTTATTGATACTTGTAACGTAGCATTTAAGGTAACAATATTCAAACTGAAACGTTAAATGTGTGTACTACAAATCCATTAAAGCGTATGTGTATGTCTGCATCACAGGAGCGTAGGTTAATTGCGGTAATGGTTATTTATTACTTGCTATTCGCAATATCTAGCGATAAACTTGTATTAAGGAAGCTAAGCTAGTGTGTAGTGTTGTATTACTAAAATGATTTATCTAAGACGGTAAATGAATAAAAGTTATATGATATCTTAATATTCCGACATCTTCCCAGCCTCTAAAAGGGGTAAGGTATACTTAAAGTAGAAATATGAAGAAAATGCACATCTGTCGAAAATTAAATAGCAATCATCACGTGTTTTCTTTTGATAGTACCTACGAGTATGTTATAGGGTCATCTTACTTCCAAGGGTTATTATGAATCGTGTATTATTTTATAATAACCCTTTTAAAATACACACTTTTTAACAACACAAACACTTTAAAAAATTTTGCTGATTAAATTTTATTATTAAATTGTTAATTAAAATAAAATTTTTAAATTAATTAATTAATTAAATTTAATTAAACTTTTTGAAATAATAGGCCCTGCATACTTTTAGGACTTTCTTTTAAAATATTTTAGGAATTTTGTTTTAAAAGCAAGCAGACCCATGAAGGAATTACTAAGTCGAAAAAGTCGAATAACTGTTATGGGTAGCTTGCGTTTTTTCTTGAGTAAACAGAATGAACATTGTACATCACTATTTTAAAATAAACTATATTTTTATGTAATTTAACATAAAATTTTCGTAAATACAAGATAAATGGTAACATATTTATTTTCTTAACTGTTTTCTAAAGGATTCCTTTAGATTTAAGTTTTAAAAGTTCTAAAGGTAATCTCTGCTACGGATACATAGGCTACACTCACGTTTGGTGGCGAAAAGGCGAGAGTGTGGTACTTCCTAACTGACTTCCATAAAAAGAAGTAATTAATTCCATTATCAAAGTAAGGAAAATGAAAATCATTTTGCAAATATATTTGATGTTAAACGACACTATTGATTTATTACAAAGTATATTAATTTTATTTATAAGTGGGCTTCACCCATCTCCTATTATAATAATTATTACTGACGACTCGATCTTTTAATTTAATACAAAATAAGTCTAAAATATGATAATACTTCCTATATTACTTTATTTTTATAAATATTTATAAAAAAAAAAATTATATATATATATATATATATATATATATATATATATATATATATATATATATATTCATAAATATATTTTTGCGCATTTTGTAATGAGGTAGGTATATTAATTACCCGGGAACAATTTTTTATTATAATATGGTCAAAAATCCTTGGATTCGTAACGAATTCAGTTGGTTAAAACACATTTGTTTAGAAAAAAATCATTCTTTCATTTATATATTAAAGTCCAAAACAAAGGCCTCCTTCATAGATGTATCAAAATCCATTTCAAACCAGTATTTAAATAATAGTACAGAAGCAGCAATGCAGTGGCGGTGAAAGCCTGCCAATACCATGTACTTACTTTTTGAATGATTTTAATTTACTGTTTTTCTGTAACCACCTTTAATCGTCTATGGTCTGTTCTCTCCGGTCTCCCTTAGGTAAGTCTAACATCTTCCATAAAACTTACAAAATGTATGTATTCAAAAGAAATTTCCATGTGAAATTTCTAAATTATACATACACAGTAGATTAATTTTACGATGAAACTTACATGAAGATCGTTTGTGGTTAAATAAAGTTTCAGATACAATATTACGCTTGAGAGAAAGTTTGTGCTGACTATACGTCATATTATCAGAAACAAGAGTGCTATTGTAAATAGTTGCAGCTTGCTTATCCTTAGTTTGTCCATGATCCTGTAAAAAATACAAAATCCTGTACTAATATAGTAATGTTACAAAGAACAAATAAATATTATATTTTTTGTCTTAAAATCTTTTAGTAGACCTTCGAATGCCTCGTAGGTTGATTTTATGCATAGACTGCTGATCAAAGGATTCGAATCCCAATTCGGGATAAAAATTTGGACCAAAAATCAGCTTTTCAGTCAACAACTATTTCAGTCAAATGACCGAAATTAAAATTAGAGCACGTTGTTAATACGCCCTCTACAAATATAGTAAAACTATTTTTATTTCAATATTTTAGGCTAACATTTTAAAGTAGAAATAATATTATTTTATGTAAAATCCACTATAATTTAATAAAATGTAAACTAAACTTTTCCGGTGTTCATGTTGTGACAGAATCCATCATCATACTTTGTCTCATTGGTGTGGAAGAGTTGACCATAGGAAAAGACGAACAATCTTGTAGCTTTCGACAGGTGGCGGTAGAGCATCTCTTTTACTTCAGACGTAAAATACTTCGAACGACAACGGACAGCAGCGTTAAATGTGCATGACGCCTGACGCTGCGATCGTTAATTGGCCTGCCAAGCGTGACGAAAACGGAAGGTCCTCTCTGCACAGGAGTATCCCATATCCAGCAACGACCTTTAGGTACGAATAAAACAAATAAGTAATTTGGTTACGCGGAAACGATTCGTGTATTTTAATTTTATTCGAGTGTATACTGCCAAGCGTTTACCCATCCTTTGACCTAATATCCCTTCCGTACACACTGAAAGTCTATATATATATATATATATATATGTATATATATATATATATATATATATATATATATATATATATATATATTTATATATATGTGTGTGTGTGTGTATTATATGTTTTACTTTATCTTTTATTATGTATTAGTAATTTTATTGCATGTATTGATATATTATGTATATTTATATTGCACCACCTACCTCGTATTCATTGTTTTATTCCTCTACACCTTTTCATGTTTTTTTTTCATAATATATGGCCGTACCTAGTTTAACGACTGAGTAAGCATAGACTAGTGGCGTATTTGGACATTTTGTAAAATTTTACGTTGTTAAATTCATAAGTTGTAAGCACTAGTAACAAAAACAGCATAATGGATTAAAATGCCAAGAAGTGATGTGGAGCAGAACAAAGTGATTGCAGGTTTTTATTCATTATGTGGATTTAGACAAGTGATTGGGGCTATTGATTGCCACATATTCTAAACCCGAAAGTTGCTGGACACATCGGACAATAAGACATAAAGACATTTATTCCAACACTTACATCTAGAACACTACACTTACACATGACAAGTTACAATTAAAAATGAATCAAGTGACTAATTAACAAAGATAAAAAAACAGGAAATATGAATTAATAAAAGAAATGCGTCCATTATATGTGTATGCAATGTGCTATGATGAAGTGGTGGAAGGGACCGTCTCAGCATAAGCCGATTTTCAGACGGCAGTGAACAAGTTCTGACGGTCAATTTCATGCGAGCGAGTATTTTTTTACCTAAATCTGTATTCTTTACCTCATGTGGATGTGCCGTAGCCGGCAGTATGCAACGTCTCAACGTTTTACTAAAAAGTTTATGATAAATATATTTATATATGTATTATATATATTAAAATGACAGAAATATAGACAAATATGTATTAATATATGTAGAGGGTAATAAATACTTAGTAATCACTAAATATATAAATTAAATTTATGATTAGAAATACTATATTAAAAATAGGTCAGTCAATTACACAGATCAATTATTTATACATAGCAAAATTTATAAAGTGTATTTTAAAATTCACTAATGTCTTGAGATTACGTAGTGGTGGAGGTAAATTATTCAAATACTACATAAACAGGAAAGGATACAGTTCAATAAATGTACAAGTAAGTTTTATAGCACCGAGCTAGGCCATCTTTGCCGTATAGGTACTTAGATATTTTCTTAGATTCAATACAATCATCTATTATTTCAACCTCAATCTATTATTTCATATTAAATAAGTTATAAGTGCTTTGTTGCAGGTTGTGTCAAATGCAAATTAGAGTTCATTAATACAGTGGCACATTGGTAAGGCAGCACACATAACTCAAGAATATTTAGGTAATGAAATTCGCATTAAAACAAACGTTTGAGCAGTCAGAATTTAAAGGCTTCTCGGAGATTCTGGTAAAGCTTGTTCTCCTTATTTAATTACTCCTATCTGGCGTGCTAATAAACAAAAGGAAGAAATGTACAAACGGTCGCACATCTGGGCCCGTAACACTGTAGAACAACGCTTTGGAGGGAAGCAAAGGTTTCGGTGTTTACTGCAAGGACTAAATACTAAATAAGAGCATACAAAACTATATACATTACAATGCAAAAGCAAGATCTGATACTCGATTCAGATACTCGATACTCGATCATTCTATTACGCTTATTAAATTTTGAATTTCTTTTAATTTATTTCGCACTTGTTGTCTAATTTGTTCAACATTATGTTTGTTTTTACTATTAAATATTATTTTTTCGAAAGACATCTCATTAAACTTGCCATAAAGAATCGTACATGGCGTGAAGCCTGTACTATCTTAATACATATAAATTACGTGTCACGTTGTTTGTCCGCGATGGACTCCTAAATTACTTAACCGATTTTAATCAAATTTGCATACCGTATGCAGTTTGGTTCAACTTGAGAGATAGAATAGTTTTTTGCCCACGTTTTTTTTTTGCTAATTTAAGGATATTTAATAGGACATGACAAATTGTCGTCGAAAAGGGCAGAACAACGTCTGCCTGGCAAGCTAGTTGTGATATAAATTATTATACAATTCTTCTATTTTAGGCAATATTATTACCCAATCTTTGTGGTTAGCACGACAAAGTGTCATGAATAACCTGCTCAACTCTCTATTTACTCGCTCTGTTGTATTTGTATAAAGTAATAATATATATATATATATATATATATATATATATATATATATATATATATATATATATATATATATATATATATATATATATATATAGACTCGGCAGTATTTATTAACGATTATTTTTTAAATAAATATACAAAAATTACATTTACAAAAGATTTTACTATCCCCAAAAAACAAAACAAAAATGGTTATTTATCTAATTTTGCCATTCACGCTTTTTTATTTATTCTAAAATTTCGTTACAAATAATATTAAAAATTATTATATTTAAAACTTAGTTTTTCCACCGAGTCCAAAAACAACAACGTAACACTTATTTCTTGTCAAACTCAAAATATTGCCTGTCACTGTCATTAATGTCATCATCAAGCATTGAGTTCATTCACTAATCATTCACTGATTCACTCTTTTTACTTGTAAAGTAAGTGTTTGCCATAGCGCAAGCATAAACCCCGGCGCAAGGAATGTATAGTTAGTCTGAGGTTACACCATGTTTATTTATAACATTATAATAACGAAGTAAATAGTCAGTTACTCTGAGATTAGCTAGTCCAAGTGTAACTTCGAATTAAGCTTGGAGTAAGCAATTTTTATTAATAAGACAGTTAAAGACTACAATAGTGTACTTCGAGTATATGCAAAGGTAGGGCATTCCAGAGCTTAATAGACTGGTCAGTAAAAGATTTATTAAAAAAGACGTGTTGTGAGTTGGTACCCTTAAAATGAATTTTCTTGAAGAGCGTAGAGGTTCCCCTGAGCCCTACAAAATTAAACTTCCCCTTTAGACAGGTAGGAGTAATAGTGTGAAATAGTACACATTACAGAATAGAAAGAATGTGCATGTTCCGGCAAAGTCGGACAGGTAACCACTGAAGACAAGAGCGAAATTTGGAAATGTGGTCAAATTTGCGCAATCCAAATATAAAACGAATACTATTTGAAGTCTCTCAAGCTTATTTAGCTGGTCCGCAGTTATGTCTACATAGCTTGCGTCAGCATACTCGAGAATCGGAAGGATAAGAAACTGTGTGAGTATAATTTTTGTAGGAATGGGAAGAAATGATCGCAGGTACAAAAAATAAAAGATACGCAGTGAACATAGAAGGACAAAGGTTTTTTTACTTCTTCCCTTCCTCATTCAGTTGGCGTATCCAATTTAAGGAATTATCAAGATAAACACCAAGACTTTTGACATTGTCTAAGTACCGGATTACAACTCCATCGAATAAAATAGGTGGTACGGAGAACTAGTCAATTCTTGAGATGAAGCTCTGACTACCATAAATGACTTTTTAGGATTGACATATGATTGACTCCACTTATGACTAATATTTAAGTATTTGTTTAATGTAACGATTGCATTCAGCAAATTCTCAAGAGTTGACTGGGTGTAAATTTGGACATCTTCCGCATACATGTGGTAGAGAGAAGATATATTAAGAGTGATTGAATTAATGAAATAGGAAAAGAGTAAAGGTGGAAACACGATGCCCTGCGGCACGGCTTTACGATTGAACGCATTACTGAAATCCAGCAAGGTCATGACTGTGAATTTTTTATTATCGATACCCCACCATGTGTCATCAGTAACTTTAATTAAGGCAATAGCCGTACTGTGACCAGGATGGAAACCGGATTGTAATAATTCAACATATTGTGCTTATTAAGAAAAAGGTTCAGCTCTTGGTAAATAAGTTTTTCAAGGACTTTAGAAAGGAAAGGTAAGATTGAAATGGGACGGCAATCAGTGAAGTTGACGGGGTTAGATTATTTCGGAAGGGGTATAACATGTGCACTCTTCCAGGCTTGAGGGAATTTAGAAGAAGAGACACATGAATTTATTAAATGAGTGATAACAGGAGTGATAACATTAAGGAGAGGAACAATCATATTACGGCTAATTTTGTCGCCACCAACAGCATTTAAGGAGACGGATAATATGATTTTCTTAACATCACATACAGTAAACTCACTAAAAACGAACGGAGGATAATTAGGATTCGGAGTTACAGAAAGAGAAGAAACTTTTTGCAGTTTATGTTCACAATCGAAAGAGTTAGAAGGATTAAAAAAATGTTGATTTAATAGTTCAACATCAACACTAGGAGGTGAAGCATTTAGAGATTTTCTACCAACTCCAACTGTTTTAAGAAACTTCCACACCCTAGATGAGTCACTGTACTCGACTGATGTATAAATATGGCATCATTGTGCATCTCTACATAATGTGTTGTAGCGATTCCTGATCTTGGTGTATTTTTTTAGGTTTATTATTATTGATTCCTAAGTGCCGGTAAAAATATCACATGTGACTTCTAAATAAACAGCACTGGCTTAAGCATGTGATGGTTGCCTAAAAAAAGAACTCAGCTCTGCATTTCATTCCATAGGATTGTCAGAGGTAATTTTAAGAATATACCATGTCAATCTCTTAAACCCGATAATCCAATAGACGGAATAATCACCAAGAAACATTCTAAAACCAAAAAAGGAAGACCTGTGTCCGGTACCTGCGACTACTCGTACTAGCATGGCACATGGTGTGATCCTTTGAAGAGACCCGTGTAAACTGATTAAAATAACACTGATTATATTAAATATATCAGAATAATAAACAGAATCACTTTACGCCACATCTACCTAAAACTTAAATTAGAATTCGAGAGAATATTGGTACGCATTTAGTTGCAGTAAAAAGCAATATTTAGAGAGAATATGCATAACCTGCGTAACCAATAGTAGAGGTGAAATTGTCTAAATTAGTTAAACCGTTTTTAATTATTTGGATTTTTTATTTATCATTTCAAAGTTGAATTCAAAAGCATAAATAAAATAGCATCAATAAAATACAAAGGTTTGTAAATAATATTATCATAATTTATATTGATATTTCCTTTAAGTTTGAATAAAGAAAAATGGAATAAACGTAATTTTCATTGCGTTGCAAATAGTTTAAAAATGGGACTAAGGTTATAATTTCGATAACTTAGGTAATTAAATAGCTAGATGAATAGTAATTTTATTTCTAAGAGTGAATATCAATGTTTTGTAGGAAGTAAGCTTTTAATTTTGTTTTAATATTTTCTCACGTAATGTTATCACTTAAGTACAAAATGAATTTTCCATAGGAGTGTAGTTGTGTACTTGCACCATACATCGTCGCGTCCTTAGTTCTTAGTGCACTCCTTAGGCGACGGAGCGCAATCTGCATAATACACCGTCTCATTGCTATATAAATGGAAATCCTTGCTTTTAGTATCAGTTTCACTGCTCTATTTAACTACCTTTTTATGAATGTTTTAAATTAATTACTCGTATCTCATTGTTATAAGTTCTCTATAATCCATTTTTTTAAATCTTATTAAACTGTTCTTACTATTAATCAATACAAATCCAATATCTACTACTAGACATGGGTCTCTCCCATTGCAGTTAGCATTCAATACAATCACCAAACTTACAAACCGATCACAGCGCAACTTTGCCGCTGTTCTCTGTCACCGTTCTGGATATTTTATATATGGCGAAACTATAAACCATATCTTGACAGCTGTGACATCATTCTGGTATAACATATAGTCACCTCTTACGACAATGGAATAAGGATTCTCTTACGTCGTAACTATTGTTTATTAAAATTATTAAGATTACGACCAAGTGGCCTACCCCATATCGTTCCATTGATGTTGTTAAAGGCGACGGAGGAAACAAGCCAGAAGATGGTCAGCGTCTCCCTAATAACAATTAGAAAAATAAAAACGCAGTTGCTCTACCACCTGACAAACGTGGCAAATGTGGCAATATCCCTCTTATGAAGCAATCTATAGGGAGGGATATATTCGGCGGTGAACTTTGATAGACTGTAATGAATGAATGAATTTAGTTAACAACTCACATAATAAATGTGATTCATAAAAACTGGATTAATAATGTAAGAGGCTACGAGCCAAAGCAATGAAAGCTTAGTAGATTGAAGTTTGCTTTTCTACCAAAGGAATTAACATCGGTTACTTAAACTCTCTATAGTGAAGTAATATTTACAGAGTAAAGTAAGGGATCAAAAACTATAAAACCAATAATGTCTGGCTTTATTCTCTTTGTACGGGAAAGACGAGAATATGAAATATAATATAAACTTTATTTTAAAGTGTACATGCGATTCGTGTATCTGACTCTTTCATAACGCACAATGAATATTTTAATTCTACAATCTTATTGAGTATAATATTGTACGCTAATAATCCACGTTCAGTCATAAAATTCGGTCATATTTATAAGTTTTATAATAAAATTTTAAATCTGACTGAAATTAAATTTATTGGTGAGCAAAAGTGATTTATAATCATATATATAATATTATATTTAAAATATAAACAATATTTAATCATCATCATCATCATCATCACAGCCCTTCACAAGTCCACTGCTGAACATAGGCCTCCCCCAAGTAATGCCACAAAGCACGGTCCTGAGCCACCTGCATCCATCGACTTCCTGCATATCTTACCAGGTCGTCACTCCATCTAGTGGGGGGTCGCCCTACACTACGCCTACCGGTACGAGGCTGCCACTCGAGAACCTTTCTTCCCCATCGGTTATCGGTTCTTCGAGCTATATGGCCGGCCCATTGCCACTTCAGCTTACTAATCCGTTGGGCTATGTCGGTCAATCTGGTTTTACTGCGGATATCCTCATTTCTGAGTCTATCACGCAGAGAAACTCCGAGCATAGCCCTCTCCATAGCTCGCTGAGCGACCTTAAGCGTCCTCATACGGCCAGCAGTGAAGGACCACGTCTCTGATCCGTAAGTCATCACTGGCAACACGCACTGGTTGTACACTTTAGTTTTCAGAGATTGAGGTATACCTGACGAGAAGATATGTCGTAATTTCCCGAACGCTGCCCAGCCGAGTTGAATCCGTCGATTGACCTCTCGGTCGAAGTTGGACTTACCTATATTTGTTCCAGGTAAACGTACTCGTCAACAACTTCGAGCATAGTGCTCCCAACAACTACCGGCATAGGTGTGACATGGACATTAAACATAATCTTTGTTTTGTCCATGTTCATCTTAAGACCTATCCGTTGGGAGGCACTATTGAGGTCATTGAGCATAGTGCTTAAGTCCTCCAGCGATTCTGCCATAAGGACTATATCGTCGGCAAATCGAAGGTGAGTGATGTACTCGCCATTGATGTTAATACCGTATCCTTTCCAGTCCAGTAGCTTGAAAACGTCTTCCAAAGCAGCGGTGAAGAGTTTCGGGGATATAACGTCACCCTGTCTTACACCTCTCTGCAGTTGGATAGGTTTCGAGCTCTGGTTCTGTACTCGGCTAGCCATCGTAGCCCTACTGTACAAACACTTCAGCACTTCGATATACCGACAGTCAACTTGGCACCGCTGAAGGGACTGCAGCACCGCCCAAATTTCGACGGAATCAAAGGCTTTCTCATAGTCCACATACGCCAGGCAAAGTGGCAAATTGTACTCTTCAGTCTTCTGTACAATCTGCCGCAGGGTATGTATGTGGTCTATGGTACTGAAGCCTTTTCGGAAACCAGCTTGTTCGGGAGGCTGGAAGTCGTCGAGTCTGCGTGCGAGACGATTCGTAACGACTCTCGAAAACAGCACGTAGACGCGGCTCAGAAGGGAAATCGGTCTGTAGTTCTTCAAGACAGCGTTGTCGCCTTTCTTAAAGAACAAGACCACCGCACTTCTGCTCCACGCCTCTGGAGTAGTGCCACCATGGAGGACGGAATTGAAGAGCTTCTGAAGGACTTCAAGTACCGGTGTTCCACCCGCTTTCAGAAGCTCCGCTGTAATTCCATCCTCGCCTGGGGCCCTGCCGTTTTTAAGGTGCTGGAGAGCCATTCTAATCTCGCTTAGACTGACGTCCGGGATATCATCGGAATAGTGTCGGATAAGACTTGCTCTTGGATCGTTACTCACACTTGCGTGTGGCTCCAACGATGATGTGTACAGCTGCCTATAGAACCTCTCAATCTCACTCAAAATCTCAGGTGTCCCGGAAACGATGCTGCCACACTCAGTCTTCAGCCTTGACAGTTGGCTCTTTCTGGCAGACAGATCTCTGGCAAAGACTTTGGAGCCCTGGTTCCGCTCGATCGCTTCTTTAATACGAGCAGTATTAAAGTTGCGTAAGTCTCGCCGCATGCATTTGGAGATCTGTCTGTTCAGTTGCCTGTATGCTGTCAAATCTGTTGACGATTGCAGCCTCATCTCCCGTCTAACAGCCATGAGATTAAGAGTGTGATCGGAGAGTTTTTGTGTTCTTCTGCGGCGGGTCTTGCAGAACTTAGCTCCGACCGCATGGACAGTTTCCACGAGCTTGTCATTTATATCGTCCACTGCATTGCAATCTTGTAGGCACTGAAAGTGGTTGTGTAACTCGAGCTGAAAGTTTTTGGGATTTTGGATCAGAGCACGAGGGGGACGGAGCGTTGACTTCATTAGACGAGACCTCTCCAACTTAACGTTTAGGTTCAGTGTGCCTCTAACCATTCGGTGATCGCTGCCAGTTTTCACCCTTGCGATCACTGAGACATCACTGAACAGTTGGCGTCTGGTCGTCATAATGAAGTCAATCTCATTTTTTGTCGAACCGTCGGGGCTCGACCAGGTCCACTTCCTGTGGGGCCGCTTCTGGAAGAAAGAGTTCATCATAAAGAGTCCCTCTTTCCCCATAAAGTCGGCCAGCTGCTGGCCCCTTCGGTTCCGTTGCCCTACTCCAAATTTCCCTAACTTCAGCTCACCGGTTTCTCTTGTGCCTAGTTTTGCGTTGAAGTCTCCCATCAACACCGTGTAGTGGGTTTTGGAGGAATGTATGGCTTTGGAAATATCCTCATACATTTCCTCCACCTCCTCATCGGAATGTGCCGACGTTGGTGCGTAAACCTGTATGACCTTCAGCGAATACCGTTTGGTGATTCTGAGTATCAGGTACGCGACCCTCGTCGACACACTCTCAATCTGTACAACGTTGTTGACGAGAGACTTGTGGACGATAAATCCGACACCTCCTTGGGACAGATGGTCGCCCTCCCGGTGATAGAACAAGTTGCCGGATTCGAGAATCACCGTGTCCTCCCCCTCTCTTCGGACCCCGGATAATCCTATAATACTCCAGCGCAACTTGTCTATCTCTTCTTCCAGCTCCAGGATCTTCTCGTCAGTCCTCAGTGTGCGTGCGTTAAATGTTGCCAGGTCGAGTCGTCGTAGGTGGCAACCGAACCTCCACCGGAGATTCTTAGCACCCCCTGCCCCGCCGTTACCATGGTCGCCACTGTAGCCAGGAATAGCGGGGCCGCCGGGGACTGGGGGCCGTCTATTTGTGTAATTGTTCATGGGGGGTATATTGCCATAGTTGCCACGCTTGGCGAGCGGGTTGGCAACCGCAGTTTTTTTTTGTCGTACAGTTGCTGTTATCAGGAAGATGCTGCTGCCCATCTCCTGCCTGTCTCCCTCTGTCGCCTCTTACGACACCCACGGGAAGATATGGGGTAGTGGATATTCTTAACCGCCACTACACGGCGATATTTAATATTAAATATTTATTATTAAAATAAAATTATTTAAAACAGTGAATGTAATTATTACAATAGCAGTTATTTATTTTCATGCATAAACACTTTGTATATTTAAGCAACCAGCAAAATGGTAAAGGCCGGAGAAATATTAACATCCCGGTTTCCCTGTTTTTTAAAAGGCAAATTCATGAATAACTGCACAAATAAACGCACTAATGAGCTATTAAATGCCAATCAGGGATCTGTTAACGCCCAATGGTGAACCGTGGGAGAATTTGTTGAATAAATTTGTATTTTTACTGCTATTACTAACTTTCCTTCTTCATTTCATTTCGTTTGAGAATAAAATATAAAAGTCACTATTCAATGTCAAAGGAAGCTGTACTCGTACTCGTCATAAATATTTAAAAAATAGGGTCACCGTATCTGTAGAAAACTCCACGCACACATGTAAATGAACAGATTACAGAACGCAAACAGTTTCTAATTTGATCTCCGCCAAGAGCAATGAAACTATTGATTGCAATTTGAGGAGCTTAATTACAGTTAAAGAAATCAAAATGAGTAAACCTTTATATCATAAGAATAATAATAAGCCTAGAGACCGAATTTTGGTCACGGCGACCCGCCTCAACGGAAACTAGTCAACAGCGCGCTAATTTCTGAAAAATTTTAAAAGTTAGGAATTCAAGTTAATATTTAATAATCAAGTATTCTCTTTTATTGTTTTAAGTAGAGTAGAGTAGTGGTGCTGGGATTAGTGGTGACGGGATTAGTGCACGCAATAGAGGGAGGGTGGGAGGTGCTCTTCAAACGAGGTAAGACATATTATTTTATTTTATTGAGCGGATGGTTGCAAAGTAACTATTAATATCTTTAGTATAATGGATTTTCGCAAAGTAACGCCTGATTCTAATATTCTAATAATTATTGAACCAGAGACTGTTTGCGTTCTGTAATCTGTTCATTTCCATTTGTGCGTGGAGTTGTGTACAGATATGTTCATCCTATTTTTTAATATTTATGACGAATACAGCTTCGTTTGACATTGAATAATTACTTTTATTTTTATTCTCAAACGAAATGAAATGTCGAAGGAAAGTTACTAATGGCAAAAAATATAAGCTTATTCAATAAATTCTCCTAGCGTTCACCATTGGGCGTTAACAGATCACTGATTGGCATTGAATCGCTCATTCGTGCGTTTATAATTTGCCGTTTGGGAAATAGGGATGCGGATGTTATTATTTCAACGAGGACTTTATCATTTTGCTGGTTGCTTTTATGCATTAAAATAAATAACCGCTATTGTAATTACTAAATCAAATGTTTTAAGTAATAAGCACATGATTATAAATTACTTTGATATAAAACTTGTAAATCTGACTGACTTTTATGACTGTGGATGATTAGCATTCATAATTGTATTTAGTAAGATTGTAGAATTAAAATATTCATAGTGCCTTATGAAAGAGTCAGATACGCGAATCGCAGGAAAACTTTAAAATAAAGTTTATAATATATTTCATAGTCCCGTCTTTCCCTTACAGATACAATAAAGCCAGACAATATTGGTTTTATAGCTATTGATCCCGTACTTTACTCCGTAAAAATAACTATGCTATTGGGAGTGTAAGTAGCTGATATTAATTGCTTTGGTAAAAAAGCAGACTTCAATCTACTATCACCACTAAGATGGAGTGCCTCGCTTTCAGTAAAAAAGGGTCTCACTCACCATACGAAACACAGCAGCATTAAACTGCTATTTTACGCTGGTATTCTGTGAGGGCGTGATCCTTCCCCGGTCGGGCGGACCCATTCGTCATCATCAATCAATCATAATATAGCTGCAGCGTGTTTCTACCACGTATATATAGAAAGAACAGTTTACTAAGATTTTCTTAAAAAAATAAATATTAGACAACTTATAAAAATTAAATGTGAATAATTAAATTAAAAAAATTCAAAAGAAGGAAATATAGTTATAGTAGATTTTGACTCTTAGAAATGTACTTATTAAGCATCTAGATATTTAATTACCTAAGTCATCAAAATTGTGAATTTAGCCCGAATATTAAACTATTTTCAACACAATGTAATATTACGTATATCATATTTTTCTTTATAAAACCATAACGAAGTATCGATGTAAATGATAGCGTTATTTACAAACCTTTGTGGTTTGTAGATAATTATAATATTTTATTTATGCTTTTGTGTTCAACATTAAAATTATAAATAAATAAATAAAAAGTTAAAAAAATTAACCGTAAACCCATTTTTCCAATAACAAGGCATTCTAAGTCCACAAAGATACTAACACTTTTATATTTTGATTACTATGTGTTTGAACTATAATCCAGCTCCACTTACCATCAGGTAAACTTTCTGCTCATCTGACGTTCTCGGAGAAGAACACTCCTCCCCTTTTCCTTCCTATACAGGCAAGGCGCACCAAAACATAAGACGCATTCCTTTGCGGCCTCCAGCTCCATCTGGGTAACAGAACTTCATAATACGATAAGCGGAAGTCATGAGGCCAAGAAAAAAGTGTACCCGACAGCGCCAGCCCCCCTGACACTAGTGGCGGATCAGATATGTGGCTCCACCGCCGCAAAATTTCGACCGCAGTAGATAGAGAGAGCGGCGCCTCACAATAAAAACACTCCTCTCCCTCGTGGCCCAAATACCACCACATTAACGGAGCATTCTGCCAGAGTCGCGGAGGATAGGGCAAATGGTGCACCATCATACACGTCTCTTCCCATGCGACTCCACCTCGACCGCGGTGGTAGGCGAGGTCACCCGTCTCGCTGCAGTCTACCAAACACATCTGAAGTGGACTCGTCAAGCTAACTCGAAGGGACCTCGGTTTGGTTGATATTAGGGCCAGCCTCGTGGATTCCGCTTTGTTATCGAGAGAAACAAGTTCAGGTGGGGAGAAGGCAATACCTAATTTATTTAATAACCCTAACCTAAATAAACCCTAATTTATTTAATACAATTATTACGGGGTAGAGCCTTGCTGCAGTTATATAGTGGCTGTAGCACTAACAGGTAGGCTCGACTGGGGAAAGACCACGCTCTCACAGATTACCAGCGTAAAATAACAATGCAATGTTGCTATTTTTTGTATGGTGAGTGTAAAGAACTGGAAACCTATTTTACTGGAAACGAGGCAATCCATCTTAGTCCCCGGGGGTGACAACACACCTGCTTATTGAGGATAAATTAAGATGTCTAGGAGACACAGCATCCACTTACCATCAGGTGGAGACTGTGTTAGTTTTTCGCTCTTACTCTATAAGAAAACACATTGAATTTAAATATGAAAATTTTAAGTTTTGCTTTTGTCAAATCCTTTAGAAATTTTATCATTATTTAAGAACAGTCCTTTTTTAATTTTAAGCTATTATCCCATTATACCCATCTCCTGTTTTATTTTCATCCGTTCTCTTACGATCCACGGAATGATATGAGGTGATGGATTTTCTCAAGTCACCACTACACAGCAATTGCTATTAATGACAACGTAATTTCTCTGTTTATACCCTTTCATGTATTACACACTTTCATATATTAAAAGCAGTGATACCGTAGGAGAAGCAGTTTATGAGTAATTCTGAAGAATTTTTATTTAATTTTACATAATTTAAAATTTCTATGGGATAGCCATCGTAGCCCTACTATACAAATACTACAACTTTTCAATATACCGATAAACAAATTGGCACCGCTGAAAGAACTGCACACCGTCCAAATTTCGACGGAAAAGCTTTACATAGTCAACATACGCAAGACAAAGTGGCATATTGTACCTTTCAGTCTTCTGTACAAATATCCAAAGGGTATGTGTGTGGTCTATGGTGCTAAAGCCTTTTTTGGAAATCAGCTTGTTCCGGAGCTTGTATACGATCATGGACTATCATGCACCGAACCAGAGTACGAAACCTATTGAAATACAAAGGGTTGTAAGACATATTACACCCCTTTGTATTTCAATAGGTTTCGTACTCTGGTTCTGTTAGGTTATATCCCCGAAACTTTTCACCGCTGCATCGGAAGACGTTTTCAAGTTACTGAACTGGAAAGGATACTTTATAACATAAATTAGGAATAAATAACTCACCTTCCATTTCCAATTTATGCAATTCCGGCAATATATTAATATATATTTCAGAATCGCTGGAGAACCTAAGCATTAAATTCAATGAACTCACTAGTACCTCCCAATGAATAGGTCTTATGAAGAACGTGGATAAAACAAAGATCATGCGAAAAGTTAATGTCACACCAGTGCAGGTAGTTGTTGTGAGCACTAAGCTCGAAGTTGTGTGACTTGTAGACTGACTACGTAAGCCCAACTTCGACCGATAGGTCAATCGACGGATTGAACTTGGCTGGGTACCGTTCGGGAGATTATCACACATCTTTTGGTCAGGTATACCTCAAAACTTGAAAACAACATGGTACAACTAGTGCATGTTGTCAGTGATGACTTATGGATCTGAGACGTGGTCCTTTATTGGCCGTATAAGGAAGCCCAAGGTCGCTCAGCGGGCTATGGAGAGGGCTATGTTCGGTATTTGTCACCCAATTTGATAAACTTAGAAATGAAGATATTTGCAGTAGAATCAAAGTAACCAAAATAGCCCAACGGGTTAGTAAGCTGAAATGGCAATGGGTTGGTTATATAGCTCATAAAACCGACAATCAATGACAAAGCAAAGTTCTCAAGTTGCAGCTTCATACCGGTAGGCGCAGTGTGGGGAGACCCCCTACTAGACGGAGTGACGGCCTAGTAAAACATTCAGGTAATCGATAGATGCAGGTAGCTTGGGACCACGTTTTGTGGCATTCTTTGAGAAAGGCCTGTTTTCAGCTGTGGACATGAGAAGGACTACTAGGACTATGATTTACGATGACAAGTAAAAGGTTTCGTAAAAACTTTAAAAAAATAATTCCAAATATATTGTTTACATAAAAGACATGTCATACATGAAATTATTCCACCGAATTTCTGTTGTAGAACTTTACATTGTTTGTTTTCCTATCTTATTGAAATAGGATTATAAAGAAAATTTTGCCTCTACTATTGGTTATGCAGGATACGCAAATTCTCTTTCAAGACTGCTTTGTACTGCAACTACACACGAACCAATAGAGTTTCATATTCTAATTTAAATTAAGTATTAGGTAGATGTGGCATAAAATGGTTCTCTTTATTATTCTAATATTCAAAATAATCACTGTTATTTTCATCAGTTTATACACACTACTGCTCGATAAGGGCCTTTTTAAAGGAACAAAAGTGACGCGACACAAGTTGTGACATTTTAATTTTAGAATGTTTCGTGATAACTATCCTGTCTATGGGATTATCGGGTTTAAGAAATTGACCTAGTATATTCTCAAAGTTTCGTCTGACAATCCTACGGAATGAAATGAAGATCAGAATTTTTTTTAAGGCTACCATCACATGCTAAAGCTAGTGCTGTTTATTTAGTAGACCCATGTGATATGTTTAAAGGTACTCAGGAATTAATATAATCATATGTATGTATTATAATACCAGAATAGGAAATTCAGATATTTTGATAATCACAATTAAGATGATTTTATATTAAAAGAAAGGTTAAGTTATGTTATTTACATACATGATGCAATGGTCTCTTATCTTAATTCAAACAACTGAACGAGCTTTAATGTAAGCAAAAGATAATTATGGAGGTTATAAAACGTCAAAAGTTTAAATCTAAATAATTACGAATATCTCATTCTAAAATGTAATATTGGATCCCTACTGCTATAGTTCGTGCCAAATCGATTGAGAAAAACGGACATTGACATTTCGGTCGTTTAACCAGGGTCTACAAACTTTCAATATATAGGCACTTTTTATATGTAGTACTTTCTTTATTTATAATGATTTTTTGGTTTACTTTTTTATAATGATTGATAATAATATATATTTATTAACTATCATTAAAAGTTATGTAAAAGAACTCTGTAAAAGAAAAATCATCTACTGTTATAAAGTACTTTATTAATTTAACAACAAAAAGCATTATTTTTATAATACATTTATAGATTCAAGTGATAACGACACCAAATAATTACGTACTTATTCAAAAGTTAAAGCATTATTGTCAATATTATATAAGAACATTATTTTTATTCGGTGTAATGATCACTCGTATCTTCAGCCCAAAAAAAAGGTGACGCATCTCTGGCTGCCATTGTCACGTTTCTTTTAGAACGAACTGACGTAACGCGCTTATATATTATTATATTGCTTCAAACACTTTTTTTAATATGAAACTGTTATTGAATGAATTGCTGTGTTACTTACCATAAATTGATATATAAAATATAACACATTTTTCGCGATGTACCATTAGATTTTACAATGTTTATAGGAACCACACACAATATTACTTAAGAAACAAAAAAAAACATATGTGCTGACCTAGAAGTATGAATAATATCAGTATATAAATATTGTTATCACATCTAAATTGAGATTTTGTAAATCACGCCTTTTGACACTTGGCTCATATCTGAGGTCGTCGTCCGTTTTTCTCAAACGATTTGGCACGAACTATATAACTTAATTAATTTTTTTTACCATTACTAGCCAGTGCTTGACTATTTTACCAACTAATGGTCAGTGGCTTAACAAAAACCTATATTTATTCTTGCCTTATTGCCTCATTGGCTGGCAGATTATTACATTTCTTTGCTGTACGCATTACGAAACACGAAAAAAGTCAGTAAATTCATTTTTTACTAATTATTTGTTTTATACGCACCGTAAAGATACATTGATAAATATTGGATACTCCTGCAGCAGAGAGAACATGCTTTTTTCGTCACGCTTGGTAGGCGGTGAGACTATCGCAGCGTCAGGCCTCATGCACATTTGCCGCTGCTGCCCGTCGACGGACTGAGTATTTAGTAAGTGGGGTGATGCATTCTCTTACAACTCAACACCGGAAAAAGTTTAGTTTACATTTAGTTAAATGGGAGAGGATTTTACATATAATGTTATTATTTTTAGTCAAAGGTGTTAGCCCTAAAACATTGAAAATTAAAGGTTTTACTATACTTTAGAGGCATATTAACAAAGTTCTCTTATCTTAATTTCGATTACTGGACAGAAATTTATTGATTGAAAAACTTGTTAAGTCCCATTTCTTGTCCCCACTCACGATTCAAATTCTCTGATAAGCAGTCTGCGATTACAATCACTTGACCAACGAGGCATTCAAAGGTCAATTAAAGGATTTTTAAAGGAAAAGACAAAACATTTAACATTTGTTCTTTATATCGTTACTATATTACAGGTTTTCGTATTTTCTACAGAATCATGGACAAACTAAAGATAAACAAGTTGCAACTGCACACAATCGTAATGTATATTCTTTGACACAATAAAACTCTCTTGCCGCTGATAACATGCCGCATATTCAGCACAAACTTGCCCAAGCTTAATATTATATCTGAAACTTTATTTAACCACAAACAATCTACATGTGAATTTTGCCGTAAATTTAATCTACTGTACTATATGCAGAGATTTAAATATATATATATATATATAAAACAAAAGGTAAAAACCCGTTTTAGAAATGTTACTATTTCGAAATCAAAGTATCGATAATGTTGTTGAAGGTTACTAAGTTTGAAATGCTTTGCGATATAATAAAAGATAATATGGAGATTGTATGAATGTATTTATTAGAACTCCCATCGCAAAAAAAATCATATAAACTTTTTACGTCCCTTCAGTGTCATTAAATAAAATATTTAATTTCCAATAACTAAGGATCAATTCAAACTGCGGTCACATTGGTGGCATCTTGGATGACGTCACTCGGTTCATTAGACGCTTTAATAATAGCATATGGCTGGTCAGTCGGCGTCGAAGGCACATTAAGAAACGTCTAATCCAATAAGAGAGCGCCTCCATGTTTTTGAAATTCGTTCCTTTTACAAAAATACACTTTAAACATTGCAATTATGTACTACGTACTAGGGGCAATACTGCATTTAGTTACGCCGTCCCAATCAATTGCAACGTTATTGCCGCACTTTACTCAGTCACTCACTCGCGCTAGTGAGTTGACGTGAGTTGGTTGATTACATAAAAAAAGAATCTTGATAAAATATGCCGTGGAGTGTTTTTAGATATTGAATTGACTAAGATACTTAATTAATAAAAAGGTATTATAGATTAGTAATAAAACAAATTATTCCTAAGACGCCATCTCGTGTCATGGAATATAGAATAAGAAATTATTTTTTTCAGATGCGACATTTCTGTGTGTACTTAAGTATAATTAAGTAATCAACAAATATAAGTAATCATAATTATGCTAAATTTCTAGTATTTAAATTTGGTCATTATTCTTTTATTATATTTTTAGGTTTCCACGTCCAATTCAAATTGGAATAAATTCGTCCATTTTTAACTCTCGCGTCTGGGCACGCGCATTTACGAATGACTCTTATTCTAATCTAAATAAATATATTTGTAATTTAAATGTTATATTATTAAGTTTTGTAAACATATATTTAGTAGGTATGTTTTTTATATTTGACAAAATACCTTTTAAAATATTCAGTAACATTTAAAATATAAGTAAATTAATCAATCATTAGTTAGAATTTCTAAGTTAACGGAATTTATTACAAAATTTGACATGCCCAACCCAACCTTGACCTCATGATATTTTGTTTTGTATAAACGACGTTAAATATAAGTCATAATTACATCAAAATGATCTTCACAGAAAAATTGTCTAGTTTTGGCACTTCAATCCATAATTTTGTCGGCGTCAATGATTTAGACGATAACTCATTATTAAACATTAAAAATAAATATCTTATTCCTTTGCAATATGGGCACAATTCGAAGACAGTGACTTCACGAGTTGAACAGCATGGCGGCGAGCGTTTTCATGCGAAAATTTAAAACGATAATTTATAATAAATTTTATGGCACTATTTAGTTTTTAAAAATGTATATAAAAATTAGGGTGTTTCATTATCACTCTAGGATTAATTTAAAACACTTTTTTGAAAATAGGTGTAATACCCTATTATAATCTATTATTACATACTGAACATTCTACCTACGTTGTTAATTATATGACGAAAAACCAATAAAAGTTACTTCATGACTGTAAATGTAAACTATTTTAGAAAAGCACTGAAATTAAAAGTCGTTACATGATAAATCATTATACTAATAATTCACAAGTTTGCGCGTTTACCACTAAAAGGAACCGCTTTTTTTGTATGTTCTCAATTTCGGGGCACTTCGCTTGTTGCTGCAGCCAGTATCAGAATCTTCGGCGTCGACAAATTGAATGTGCAATGTCGTGGTCACTTGGAAGAGAAAGCTAAATTGGCTTCTAAAAAGCTTAGTGTACTCAGTAGAGCGGGACAGTATTACATGCCGGTACACTGTTTGCAACTTTACAAGGCGCAGCCTCACAGAGCATCACATGGAATACTGTACTCATCACTGTGTCGGGGCTTCCCAATGTAAGCTCCTTCCACTTGACCACATAGAGTGGAGAGCGAATTTAACTGTCGACGGCCGAGTTCTCTTTGACTGGCTCGATTTATTGGCACTTAATCCTGTTGCCTTTTCTATAGTATTTACCACTGTGAGTACTCTGAGTAATTGTTAGGATTAATTCCAGCCACCAAATTTTACACACTCAACACAACACACATCGCGACAAAACTTAATTTACCATCCATATTATTTGGATGCTTGGTGGTCCAGTACCGTGCGATTTACTAGGAGTTTTCTTCCTTGCACGAATACTTTTTGAAATTGTTTACCATTGGTGATTTTCTCGTACCGATTTGACCTGGGGACCATATTTACAATTCTCCTTGTGTTGTAGAATGGTATTCATCATCATCATCATCATTACAGCCCTTCACAAGTCCACTGCTGAATATAGGCCTCCCTCAAGTAACGCCACAAAGCACGGTCCTGAGCCACCTGCATCTATCGACTTCCTGCATGTCTTACCAGGTGGTCACTCCATCTAGTGGGAGGTCGCCCTACACTACGCCTACCGGTACGAGACTGCCACTCGAGAACCTTTCTTCCCCATCGGTTATCGGTTCTTCGAGCTATATGGTAGGGTGGGCCACCAATGTATGAAGAAAAAAAAGTTCTCTTCTTTTTACGTAATAGCACAAAAAAAGTGCCTTATTATGTACTTATTGCACATGCAAAAAATCTGAATGATTGGATATCATCTTTAGCCTCCGGATTGATTTTGAAATTAAGTAAAATTAAGAAAATTTGACTTTAAGCTAAGTACTAAATACAATGTAAATTATGTTAAAAAATATTTTTTAAATTGAAAACACACGCTTTAGGAACATATTTGTTTATTATTAAAAAGAAATGCGTAAAAAAGTAAAATACACATTTACTTATTTTTTTAGTTAACCCTAAATTTTGTTTGCTCTCGAATTTTAGCATATTTTTACGAGACTATTTGTGCTCTAATAAAGCCTTCTCTTGTAGTTTTGCTACATAATGTATTTGCTACTTGGGTTACTGTCTTGACTGATCGTTCCAGGGCTTGCGTATGACATGGCAGGCGTATAAGAGGCAGTTCACCTGCACCTCTCTGTGAAATGAATAACTTAATGTCGTCGTCATTCAAACTCTCGAAAAAAAGTAGTCCGTAATTGCCTTTACTATATATACTATATATCTTTAGAATATATAGTATATATAGTAAAGGCAATTATTTACTATATATCTTTAGAAGTTCCCGAGCTTGGTGTAACGTGACCCAAGTAAATAGAGCCTGGTTCCTTAATAAGTGAAATATGCTCCTCCCGTATCGTCCTTCTGTAATATTTCTCTCCTTTTCTTCTCATTATGAAAGTTTTATCTTTTCGACCATCAAAATATAATGCGGATATTTGTTGGGGTTTGTCTTTAGATATTATGGTTTCTTTTGCTTCTCTCCCGGCGCAATTTGTTTTTGTCAATTACTGGGGCAGCCGTATCTGTAGTTTTCAAAACTACTGAAGCAATAGCGGCTCCTGCCCTGTCGGATATTCCAAACCTGTCACATGTCTTCGAAAGCGCAGAAAAATCCATATCTTGGTATGTCTTTTCTTGCTCGAGACGTACCGGGCTCCTCGAACATTGAGAAGTCATCACAATCAGTTTTGTCGGTGATTGAAGACGAAGAAGAAATAAGTTGTAGGTCTGTGGATACTTCGACTCGTTTCAATTGATTTTTTTTGTGCGGAATGCTGCTTAGAAAATTTTCTTTTTAATGTCTTTCTGAGTTGATTTGTAGTAGCAACGTCGACATTTCCTATTATCATTTTTCTAGAGGTGCGTTGATCAATCAGAAAATCACGTTCAGCAGTAGGTACTTTTCGTTCCTTAGAGCAGGTGCAAGCGCTCAAGTCCTTGCATTTGCAGGAACAAATGTCGAAGAGAGCTTTGTTGTCGCGCTGAAACGTGTCAATGTTTTTCTTAGGTATTTTGGGGTGGGATTTGAGAAGGTTTTTGTACTTGATGTGATAAGATTTTAGCATTTGACATACTCTTACATGTGTCACAGTTGGTAGCGACGCTTTCAGTCAAATCTCTTTAATTTTTTTAGTCACTAACTCTGCGATTTCGAAAAATGATGGCTCTTTCTGGGAATTATTATTAAACTTGACTCGCCTTCCCCCTCGTAGTATTTGATGACATCTTCATATGTTGGCAGTATATTGAGTTTAATATCATATAATTCACCAACATTATAACACTTTCGAGTACGTTCCATTGTGACACAGAGCAAAACACGACCTCTAGCCTCAAAAAGCCGCAGCGCCACTGATGCGAAAAAAATAACGCGCCAAATGCAAACTCCGCTCCCCGCTCCCTCACCTCACGCCGTTGTTTATTATTAGTGTTACGTTTGGTATTAATTGAAGTTTTACCAAGTTTAAAAACACTTTAAACTTGGTAAAACTTCAATTGAAACGTTTTTTTACTGGGTTGCGAAAACACGTCTTAAATCATATTTTTCCTAAATTTGAAAGTCAATCCGGAGGCTGTTACCTAAAACAGAATTTGAAAATACTTCATAAATATTAATTAGTTCTAACCCATAAGGCACCTTTTTATCGCTATTACGAAAAGAAAATAGAAAAAAAAATTCCGCCCACCCTACTATATGGCCGGCCCATTGCCATTGGGCTATGTCGGTCACTCTGGTTTTACTGCGGATATCCTCATTTCTGAGTCTATCACGCAGAGAAACTCCGAGCATAGCCCTCTCTATAGCTCGCTGAGCGACCTTGAGCGTTCTCATACGGCCAGCAGTGAAGGACCACGTCTCAGCTCCGTAAGTCATCACTGGCAACACGCACTGGTTATACACTTTAGTTTTCAGAGATTGAGGTATACCTGACGAGAAGATGTGTCGTATTTTCCCGAACGCTACCCAGCGGAGTTGAATCCGTCGATTGACCTCTCGGTCGAAGTTGGACTTACCTAGTCGGACTATTTGTCCCAGATAAACAGACTCGTCAACAACTTCGAGCATAGTGCTCCCAACAACTAAAGGCATAGGTGTGACATGGACATTAAACATGCTCTTTGTTTTGTCCATGTTCATCTTAAGACCTATCCGTTGGGAGACACCATTGAGGTCATTAAGCATAGTGCTAAGGTCCTCCAGCGATTCTGCCATAAGGACTATATCGTCGGCAAATCGAAGGTGAGTGATGTACTCGCCATTGATGTTAATACCGTATCCTTTCCAGTCCAGCAGCTTGAAAACGTCTTCCAACGCAGCGGTGAAGATTTTCGGGGATATAACATCACCCTGTCTTACACCTCTCAGCAATTGGATAGGTTTCGAACACTGGTTCTGTACTCGAATAGCCATCGTAGCCTTACTGTACAAACACTTCAGCACTTCGATATACCGACAGTCAACTCTTGGCACCGCTGAAGGGACTGTAGTACCGCCCAAATTTCGACGGATTCAAAGGCTTTTTCATAGTTCACATATGCCAGGCAAAGTGGCAGATTGTACTCTTCGGTCTTCTGTACAATCTGCCGCAGGGTATGTATGTGGTCTATGGTACTGAAGCCTTTTTGGAAACCGGCTTGTTCGAGAGGCTGGAAGTCGTCGAGTCTGCGTGCGAGACGATTCGTAATGACTATCGAAAAAGCATGTAGACACGGCTCAGAAGGGAAATCGGTCTGTAGTTCTTCAAGAGAGCGTTGTCGCCTTTCTTAAAGAACAAGACCACCGTGCTTCTGCTCCACGCCCTCGGAGTAGTGCCACCATGGAGGACGGAATTGAAGAGCTTCTGAAGGACTTCAAGTATCGGTGTTCCACCCGTTTTCAGATTCTCCGCTGTAATTCCATCCTCGCCCGGAGCCTTGCCGTTTTTAAGGTAGTGGAGAGCCATTCTAATCTCGCTCAGACTGACGTCCGGGATATCATCGGAATAGTGTCGGATAAGACTTGCTCTTGGATCGTTACTCACACTTGCGTGTAGCTCCAACGATGATGGTATTAAAATGTTTAAAAAAATGTGTTGTAGAATTATATTAAAATATTGATCGTCAAAAACAACGACCGTATTCCCCGACATAGGCCTTCTTTATTGGTATGGGTACATTATCATTTACTGTTTTATCTCCTTAAATATTTTAGATGATTAAATCGGAATCCGGTAAAGTATTTTTTATCGATAACAATTTTTTTTTAAAATATAGAATAAGGGTGACAAACTAGCACACAGACACTGTCCACCTGATGGTAGGTGGATGATATGTCCCATAGAAAACTACATTTATCTTCGATTAAGAATCAAAATGCAAATGCGTTGTCACCCTTGAGGACTAAGATAAATGCCTCGTCTCCAGTAAAATAGGGTCTCGAAATCAATAAACAACAAACCGATAAACTTTGTTAATCAATAACACATATGGTAAATAAATTGTGACGTTACTGGATAACAGAGGGTACTTATTACGATAATGATAAAGATTTTAAAATAATCTACAAGTAATAATAAAATTTAAAAATTATTTGGGAAATATACATTATACTTGCGATAAGAAACCGAAATCAAAATCACTTTTTGCTCCATATCGGGACTTACATTACCTTAATCCACATTCGGGCATATTTTCTTTAAAAAATAGTTTTTTTTAATTTAGGAAACGAATGCGTCTTGACCTTTTGAGGATGTCACTAAGACTAAATAACATAAATCTGAAATATATCCTGTAGGACGAAAGTAAAAGATAAACTTAAAAATATCTTTGTTTATATGTCTAACATAGAAATTTTACACAGAATTTCCTCTTGGAACACATAAATTTTGTAAGTTTTATAAAAGGCCTGATCTAAGAGAGATTCGCAAAGAATAGAGCATAGACGATTAAAGGTGGTCACAGAAAAACTCGTAACCTATCCGATTCAAGTTTAGCAGATTCAATGAAATCTATTAACCTTAAAGTTAACAGTTACTTTATAAGTAAAATTCATGTAACTTAACAACTTCATATAATACCCAGATTGGCGACAGAAAGCAGCGTCAAAAATGCAAAACGTCGAGTACTGCGATCGTCAATTGACCTGCCAAACGTGATCCTCCCTACAAAAACTTAGAGGCTCATGTTCAACAGTAGACTTTTAGAGGCTGGCAAGATGTCGATATATTAGCGTATCATATTTCGAAAAAAAAACAGTGTTGCCGTTACAGACTATGAAAAGTCTACTGCTGAATATCGGCCTCCCCCGTAGATTCTCTCTTAGGGGGATTTAAGTAAGATTATTTACCGGGGAAATAAAATATGACACAATGAAAAATATAATATTTTGTATTGTGTCATATTTTATTTCCCCGGTAAATATTTATACCAAGATTACCAAAGAGCGTGGTCCTGAGTTATCTGCAAACACCGACTGCATGCACGTTTTATTATGTCGTCCCTCCATCCAGTTGTCGTTCAACAATGGGTTTAAATTAATATTTACGAGACTGCTACTCGTTAATCTCTCTAGATTTTCTACTGGTTGCCATTTTCAAACTAAATGGCAGCCCAATAATCTTTAGCTTATTCATTCGTAGTAATTAAATTAATTTCGAAAATATATTACCTTTATTCATTTACTTTCTTAGATAAATAATTTTAATAATACAACACAACACACTAGCTTAGCTTCCTTAATACAAGTTTATCGCTAGATATTGCGAATAGCAAGTAATGAATAACCATTATCGCAATTAATCTACGCTCTTGTGATGCAGCCATGCACATACGCTTTAGTGGATTTTAGTCCACACATTTAACGTTTCAGTTTAAGACATTTTCACCTTAAATGTTACATGGCAAGTATCAGTAAAGACTACAGATAACAGAAATATTTCTTTATATCGTTCTGTATTATTTAAAAAAATTCTCTTTTTAAAATTTTTAGAATCTTAGAGTGGCATTTTGTGTGGTGGCGGTGTAAAATAATATATCACTCAATTTCCTACCGTAGATGTCGTAAGAGATCATTATTGTAAGTGCCAGAAAAAATCTTATGTTCTTCGATAGATTTCAGTATATCACGTGGTTTGCGTCAGATACAAAATACCGAGACCAGCGACAGGTAGCAGTTTTAAAAGGGAGTGACATCTGAACGATTTTTTGATTGGCTATAGAACTGGTTGGCATTGATATCATGGTAGCCTGTAATAATAATTGCTTACTGACAGCAATTAAAAACCATGAAACATGTAGAGAAGCATTTTTTACGAGATTATTGTAATGTGAATTTAGCTACATAGCTATAATATATACATACTCGGCTAATTCAAAATGCATATAAGTTGTCATTCCTGAGTACTAAGTTGGCATGCCTTATTTGCAGTAAAAAAGGTCTCACACGCACCATACAAAATACAGTTTTTTGAACCAAATACACTTGAATCAAAAACACTTTTTTTAAACTCTACATGTAACTGATACATAATAATTAAATACGCAAAAGTTAAATTTCACGAACCGAACATAAAACCATCGTTCCTATTTCCTATACTCGAGTGCTTCTCTATGTTTGTCGCTTTACGAACCGTAATATATGACAAATACCGGCTGCACCTGGACTACTGCAATGCACCCAAAATCTAGCCATATATCATATGAATGGATTTGTAGTGCACGTTACGTATACCCTACGGTTCTGTGATTTTATGTACCATTAGCATTGCACAGATACTCGTAGTCCATATAATTTGTTATTTGTCGAACAACTACTTATTTGGGGTACAGAGATATGTTGCTATATAAACGCGCATTTTATTTTGGCAACAAATTAAAGAGTGCTATCCAGCTGTTTTGGCCAGAAGAGGCACAGGAAACATTCTTATTCAATATAGATTATGAATATTATATATTATTAATTATAAACAACAAATATTAATAGATTGTGCCTGTTATTTATATATACCATATGTACTATATATATAAATATATATATATATATATATATATATATATATATATATATAAATTATTAGTGTTTTATGTACATATTATATTACATTTTCATCAATGGTTATTATTTGTAACCTCGACCGAGACTAGTCAATCTAAAATAAATTACGCGTGGTTTAACTTTCAGAGCACATTTTGACGTCGTACGAAGAACTTTGTTGAACTTTATTGTTGTAAAGCAAATTTGCATAACGCGAATATTTAACATTGCCGAATTTTGGGCTTAAATTTTTTTCAAATATTCCTAATATAAAAATGAAAGTAGCAAAATATTATTTTAATTTTGTGTTAGGTGGAATATAATAATACAGTTCGAATAGTTATTTACGGACCGAGCGGAGGCAGCGCATCTGCGAATCCATCATTTATTTCGTCCCGTGTAATTCGTGAGAATCAACTATGAGAAATGTTAGAAAAATCCAGTTAACGCTAGAAAAAACTAGCCAGATTCCGTATAGTGGCGGCATAAGAGAATATACTACACCATATCATCCTCAGAGTAATTTCTAGCATAGAGAGAGTCCTAAAATAGGAACAAAATTTTTATAGCTGAAGTCTTTATACTTTGGACGTTTAAAACATAGTACAAAACAAGATAGCTACATTATTCTCACCTTCTTTCTTTTACAAGGTGGTTGCCGTTTTAACATTCCATAGACACCTCTATTGATGTTCCATTAGCGATACCAAAACCTTGTCGATAACTTCACTTAGTCTATGACTTAGTAAAATTAATGAAAGTTTATGGAAGCTTCATCTGACATCGTACAACAAAACTCAGTTCAATAATGCAGAATTTCGTACAAACGTTGTACAATTTAAAATATATCGTGAAATGTTCACAATGAAATCTACTTCAATTCAACCGGTACATTTCTGATAAATTATCCTTACACTTAGTATAGAGTCACAAGGAATTATAACTGTGTTCGTTTAATCGACATTTAGTTTGTGTCACGAGATGTACACAGAAGGCTCTGCTACGACAGTTTTTCTTTTATAGAATAAGAGTGCCAAACGTGCACACAGTCCATCTGATGGAAAGCGAACAAGGACCTCGTTTCCAGGAAAAAGGATCACCGGTTCTCTACACTCGAAACAACAGTGTTAAGCTGCTATTTTACGTTGGTATTCTGTGAGAGCGTGGTCTTACCCCGGTCGAACCAATCCACTCGTGCTTTATCTATTATAGCTGCAGCGTGCAACCACGTAAAGTAGTATAGTGATATAACAGTGGCACGACCGCGGTCTACCTTCTATTTTATCGCTGGATCACAACTACCAAAAAATCGATTACGAACGTGTTACCCGTTCGCTCTCTGCTCCCTCAAGATATTATTCATCATTCATTAATTAAATATAGCCAATCAAAAGTCCACTGATGAACGTAGGGAGAATATAGTTCTTTCTCTTAGCAAATGGTTTGGCAACCGTATTAATTTATTATTTTGAGTTGTTGTCACGAATATACTGTTGCTTACCTCACGCATCATTTCTCTCTGTCGTCATTTTCGATACTCTCGGGATGGTATGTATCCTTAGAGCTTCTGAGTAATAATATATATTATTTGGTAGGAGGTAATGAATTCTTTTATTGCTGCCGCTAGACAGAATTATCAAGATCCTGCCTTACCTTCATGATTTTGAAATTTTTTCATCCAAGCAAATAAAGCTTTGTTGAATATAATCGATGGTTTATATTTTCCGCTAAGCAAGTGTTAAATCTATATAAATAAAAATTAATAACTACATGTATGAAAGATCATCACTTATGAAAGGCTGGACAGATTTCGATGCACTCACACTTACAATTCGCTTGCTTAAAAATAAAAAGATGCAACTCTAAAATATCAATTTGTGGGAAATTGCGTTTAAAGTTTACCACTTCCTCCACGTCAATTTTGATTGAAAATTAAAAAAAATGTGTTATGCTATTGACTACTTTCGCTATCGTTATTTATATATTGGACTATAGAGATTTTAATGACAATACCAATATTTTGTTAAAAATATACTAGTTAAATAATTTTGAGGCTAAAAAAAGCCTTCTGACTTAATTAACTTTATGCCAAAAATAAGCAAAAAAAATGGTAGCAAGCCGTAAAACTTGTTTTTAATTGAAAAGTAGTAATGGTTTAGAAAATATTTGACATTAATTCGGTTTATTACTATTCAAAAAGTAAAAGTGAAATGAGATTATTGAACTCATCATTTTTAAAGAAAATAAAAACTAAGAATAAACTTGTTTTTTTTTAAACAAAACAAAATTTATTGAACAATCTGACTTTTATTATTATAAATTTAAACAAAAATTAACCAACAATCAATCTTGAGTGTGACTACAAAAATAACAAAAAATTAACTTCTTTAACAAAAATAAAAACTTCTACTTACGAATCAAATAATCAGTCTTTTGTATATCTTATCAAAAGCAATTAATATCAGATTATAATCAAAATAATTGTAAAATTGCACATAATCGAAACGAAAATTATTCTTAACTAAAACATATTTTTATCAAAACTTTTTCTAAATAATAATTGTTATTATTTTTGCAAATCATACAATCACTATCGTCTACCTACTCAATATTTTAATGATTTAATCAAATTATATTAAAAAAATGAGAAAGGGAATCATAATTAAATTATTGAACTATAAAAATTGGCATAAAAGGAAGGAATCAAATTCTTCGTTACCAACTCATTCAAATCCTTTTTTTTTCATCAGCACTCAATTGTTGTTTTTCTCTACATGCTTGATTTAAAGAAATTTCGGATATATTGATAATTTTCTTTTGTTTATTTCTAACGTCAACTTGTTTAAAAGTGTTATTACATCATTATATGAAGTTTTATTATAAAAGCTGAGAGGTTCTGATTTCATCACTCTTAAAACCTTTATATCATTCCAGTACAGTACTTCCATATCCGTCAATATTATATCCCCATTCTTCTTGAAGGGCCTTAAAGTCCATAAATGAGTCGATGTTAACTCATGTACATTAATCGGTGGATTGCTTTTTTGTGCATTTTTTTATTAGTGTGACATATTGATCGGGACTGTAAATTGGACCGGATTTTAGGTTATTCTTTACTTCTCTTTCTATTAAGCTGTGAACGCTATCCGCTTCGCTTTGAGTGTGTCCACCTATTAAAAAGTTATGTGCTATGCTGGTTATATTTATATGAGTTACAGCGTAAAATAATATATAAGTTGTACCCGCTAAATGGCATTGTTGTCGAGATCTAGAAAACAGTCGTGCAAAGCCGGGGTGGATCGTTAGTTAGCATATAAAGTTGGTATTACAAATGGGATCCAACCCGCTCATGCACCGTGTGTCTGTTAAGACTTCCCTTCCTACTTATTAATTTTTAACATTTTGTGAATCGAATATTTGAAATGTAATATAATAATCATCATCACTTGATTTAGAAAACAATTTACTTGATCGTTAGAATAATAATAAATGTAGTCCTATTTTTTTAATATTTTAGGCACATGAAGTAATAAAAATAAATAACTAGACAAAAACGAGTATATCGATGTCTATTGCAGCTAATATTGCGAACGAAATCACTATAGATTAAAGACTTAATGTCTTGTAGAGTAACGTCACACATAATACTACTACATTAGGGATGTCGTTTTTCTAGTAAATCAGAACATATAAGTGTACTTTCGTATTTGGCATAGTATAAATGACCACTTGACATTTCTATTTCCACGCTTGAATTATACGTAAGATCTTTCAATAGATTTGTCCATGTTTGCCTTATTCAAAAATGAAATAAGAAAAAGCGAGACAAGTATATTGACTCTATTTATTTCGAATTGTAGGTTCTCTCTATGCATACATATGTATGTAATTACTCTAAGATATCATCACTTAAATGTCATAAAAGGCGACAGATGGACAACAACATCTTCCTGAAAACAACTGAAAATGATAAAAAACAGTGGTCGTTGTCAAGCGTGGCAATATATAATATGTTAATATAACTCCTCACTTTGAGGCAATCTATGTCAATCTGAGGCAATACTTGTTCTATGGAGGTTTTGTGATTATTGATTGAATGAATAAGATATCCAGACCGGTAACAGGAAAGAGCTTTAAAGATGTAAGACATGTGGTACTGTGATTTCCAATCTGTTTAACACCTCACGGCTTATTTATTACTCCAATGTCAAAATTTTCTTCTACCAACACATAAAAGTATAAATTAGTCGCATATCTGTGAGCTGCAATCTGCATATAACGTGAACTTAGTGTCATAAAAATGCTAATGAAGTTCTACGTAAGCTTTGAGTATTTTAAGCAATAAGCACACCTATATAAAGTTTTGTATAACATTTGATCTGCTAGATTTTTTTTTCATATCGGAGGTCTCACAGCAATGACTTTTATTTAGGCATAGTAATGCATTTACTTACTTATTTATTTATTTACTTGAATATTTTCTTGATTTACATTTTACTTGACTATGTACATAATTATTAACTTGCTTATTTGCTCACTTATTTACTTGCCGTGTTACTGCTTATTTATTAATATAAATAATTAACATAACTATTTACTTGGAGTAACTAAGTTAGTAACTTATATATTTACTTGTATGTTTACTAGATTATGAATATGGTTTACTTGACTAGTTATTTGCTTATTTATTCACCTATATACTTAACTGTTTAAACTGTATAGTTGCTTATTTACCTCACAACATGTTTATTTGATCGTTTATTAACTTGATAATTCTCTGTCTTATTTGCTTGTTTATGGTCTTAATTATTTACTTGACTATTTTCTTTCTTTCTTCTTGACTTAAATATTAACTTGCCTATTTCAATGTCCATATGCTTAGTATTTTAGTATTTTTATATACATGACTACTTCGCCATTATTCATTCATCAGCCTATCAAAGTTCACTTGAACATAGATATATAATTCAAAATGTCTATCTCTGTTTAGCCTAATGGTTGACTGGGAGAGAATGCCCTATGGCATTAAGTTGGCCATATGTACTACTTTGTGCATGAAAGTATAAATATATAAATAAATATATAGGTATTCCAATACATTGCCTCATAAGGGGATATCATATTATAATATAATAATAATACAATATTGATTAAAACTAATTTTATGAATTTTATCGCGTTTAATTTTAAATGATTTTTAATTCCCGACGTTTCGGGTGCTTTCCAGCACCTATGGTCACGGGAAAATGAGGTGGCTGACATCCCGATGTCAATGTTAATCCGGAGTACCTTCAGTTTTTTAAATTATTATTTATGGACCGATCTATGTAGAATGAACTTACTGTGTCTTGAAGTCTTGAAGTGGTGTGCTTGGGTTTAGTTTTAATGTTATTAATTACAGGGTCCCAAGCAGGTGTTAGTACCCAGCCTCCATCTCTTTTGAAATTAGGATGTTTTTTTTTTAATTGCGATAGCCTCACGTATCATCTTTGGTAGGAATTGATGTTCTTTCGTGAGGATTTGTGGTCTATCAAATCTGATGTAATGGTTGGGGCCGCCTAGGACATGATCACAAATTGCAGACTTTCCGGAACGTTGATGCTTCACATCAGCTATATGTTATTTTACGCGGGTTCTAATCGATCTTTTTCTTTGCCCTCTGTATGAGAGACCACATTCACATCACAAGCACTCCTGCATTCTGTAGAAGAATATGACACTTGACAGATGGTAAGAACTGACTAATATTCTTCGGCGGCTTGTAGAATATTCTAATAGAAACTCGGTTCAAGATGTAGCTAATCTTGTCTGTGACACCTCTGACATATGGTAGTACAGCAGGCTACGCTCGACTGTGGCCGGCATCACTTGGTCTCTGGGATGTAGGCGGGAGACCCGAAGCTTGTTGTCGTGCAGAATCTGCTTGATGTACTGAATCTCGGCGCCCAGGTGTTTGCTGTCGCAGATCCCTCGTGCTCTTTGTAACAAAGTACCACGGTAGCTAACTGTGAAGAGGGTGGTGAGATTCATCATTTAAATATACAATTTAATAAAAGTTTTTTGACGGTTTTATTTTTATTTCTGTTGAATTTTTGTCTAAAGTAAAATATTCGATAAGGGTAAAACAAAAAGAATACAAAAGAAACCATATTTGCTTAATTGAATCTGAAAATCCGATACATAAAATATTTTGAAATTTTGTTTTCAAACCGATTGCTTCTGGAGCATAGAGTTTTTATCGTGGTAGCCCCTCATTATAGTTGTATCAAAAATGCAACATAAATGCATCGATCGGGCATCGATTGACCAGAAAGAGAACTAATTCTAATTTTATTAAGACAACGCGGTACTCATGTACAATACAGAAATTCTCAATATCGAAGGGTTAACATTTAAATGTAAAAGGACCCAATAATAATATAAGTCGAACCTTTAGGTAAAATTACGGTATTTTGGCTTAGTATTATTACGATACTATATTACACCAGAAATAATGGTACAAGTAGGATAATTATACTACGAAATCCGATCCTGGTTACGTCGTGTTTTGATATGACGTTTGTATTATGCCAGATGCACTACTTTTTCTTGTATGAAAAAGTTATGAGTAAAATATTTAGAGGGGCCTATTCTTCCTTTTGAAATCATTGTTAAATTGGCGTAGAATAAGCTAAGCATATGAAAATTATTCTACTCCCGATACGACGCTTCTTACATGAATCATCCACGTCATATATATATATATATATAATATATATATATATATATATATATATATATATATATATTGCTAAAGAGACGTATTTACTCATAGTTATTTGTATGCCATAATTAAATATGTATATAAACATGTATATGTGTAAATACGTATGAACATGTACGTATGTACGTATGTTTACATTTGTATATATGTTAGTAATGGTTATGTTTTTACAGTTTATTTACAAGTGTAATACGCGTATTGCGTAATTAATTATCATTTTTTATTTTGTTTGTTATTGTAAATTGCTGCACCTACATCAAATTGTCACCATTCCATTTCCATTCTCATAAGCTGCTTATTTTCCATCCAATCATATAATGGAAGCGTTTCGTAATCCTTGCATCCTATATTGTTGTGATCTGCTTGTACAACGGATGCAGTGCAGTCAAGTGATTGAATAATTGCGGGTTAATATTATATTATTGACGAATCCCGAAGAACGAATACTATTATTATACACGCTGTAGCTATATTGGTTGTAGCACGAATGAGTGGGCCCAACCGAGGAAGGATTTCTCGCTCACAAAATACCAGCGTGAAATTGCAGCTTAATGCTGCTGTATTTCGTATGGTGAGTGTAAAGACCCTTTATGTTCGAAAAGAGCCATTCCATCTTAATTCTTAAAAAAAATAAAAGGTATTAGGTACTTGCCAGTAAGAATAATATTAACATTATAATTTATATATTTAATATTAATATTATAATTCTTTATTTTGTCACTCACTGACTGACTGACCGATCATCAAAACTCTAAGGCACATATAGCAGACCTAGAAGATTTAAATTTAAAATGCAATTAGTGTTTAATGTAAAAATCAAGGAAAAACTAAAATATTTTTAATTTCAGTCCAGTTTTCTAGATACATCAACTGCATAAATAACTTTGTAATTCCATATAAATATATAGAATTACAAAGTTGCATTTGCAATGAATGAATCAGTGTACGTACACTTGTAATAGGTGTAGATATTCAGTCCCTACTAAAGAGTCCTTCTCTTTTAAGTTATTACGTAATTAGCTAATCTAACAATAACGTATATTGACCATATTAATGTTAAAAATCCTTTATGTTTTAAATAAATGGATTGACTTGGTAATCGCACTAAACAATCTTCATTCTAAAAATTTAATATAATATGTATTACTTGTGATTTCATTGTGTTTTCATGCGATGCCCAAGTCAATCTATTTATTTAAAACATAAAAGATTCTTAATATCTACGTGGTCACCATAAGATATTGTTAGGTTAGCTAATTACGTAATAACTTAAAACAGAAGGATCCTTAAGTACGGACTGAATAAATTAACCGACTTGGTAACGTGGATCTCACAAAATTTTACGGTACAAGAACTGAGTTGCAAGACTTGGTTTTTTACAAGTTATGTTTTTAATGGAATTTGTATTTACTTTATAATCACTAACTTCAGAGAAGTCAGATGCGCTCTCATCACAGTATACTAGAATGAAACGTTTTACAGTTTGTAATTTTACTGAGTCTGTTACCCTAAAGGCTAGAGATATAGTATGTATGCGGATGGTACCTATACACAGGCACCTAGGCAAAGAGGGTGCCCTGTCACTTTATAATAACTTAAAAATAAAAAACGTAATACAGTTTAAGCCTTGATACATTGAATAAGTTTATATAAAACACTTTTTACATCAGCCGAGTTTGATTTATGCCAACAATGTAAATTTCCAGCGGTTAGGAATTAAGAGAAAACGACACGACGCGGAGTAATTTCCGGTTTTTAGTTTCAAAGAGTTGCGCGCTGGGAGACTCCAGCATCCGGTACTTTGAACTCGAGTAAATTAATCATAATTATAATTATGTAAATTCATAAATTTATTAAAAAATATTAATTGTTAATCTGCTTATCTGATGTAATATAGTCCCGGCCCAATTTGTCCGATCATTATACTAAATAAAATGAAACTTATTTTTCGACGTCAAAAAATGTATATTTTGTTTGATAAACGTTAACGTTTTTTAGTCTAATAGATACGTAAAGAAAAAGAAACAGATTTTTTATTCAATATAGATTATAAATAATACTTATTGAAAATTACTCTTTTGCTTAATTACCACTGGTTCGAATAAACACCTCTGTCCTGGAAGAACCTGCACGAAACCCAGCAGAATTTTATTTTTTGTTACACAATTAATCAACCCAAAGCTAAAAGGTAAGCTTGGTAGCAATCACCTCATTCCCAGGGGCTATCATTTGTAAATTCTTTAATATTATAATAACCCTTTTTGCTATAAAGAATTTATTAAAGTTTTTGAACTTTGAGCAGGTCAAATTTTGTATATTAATTTTACGAGTTGTTCCTGTAAGCATTAATTTTTTTTAGATTTTCACCATTTTATGCTAAATATTACAGTTTAACGATAAGACGGCAATAAAAAAATTGTAGGATGCACCATGAATTAATCAAGTTTCTTCAGGTACGATAAATTTTGTCGGAAATTTGAAAATATTTTGCAGATGTACAAATAATAAATACACACAATAAGAATGCACATTAAAAGATAATTGTTTTATTGATTCATTACTCTATTTATTGCTATCGACTTAAATAATAACATACCATTTTTAAAGATTGACTTAAAGATTTTAATGTGGTATAGCCATGGCTGTAACAGTTATGGGTTAGATCGTCCCAGACACCACGCTCTCACAGAATACCAGCGTGAAATATCAGCTTAATTCTGCTGTGTTTCGTGATTAGAGCTAGAGAACCGGAGACCCCATTTCACTAGATACGAAGCATTCCATCTTCGTTCTCAGAATTAACAACGCATGTGTATTTTTATTATTAATTGAAGATAGATGGAGTTATCAATCGTATCTACTTACTTATAGTACTTATAGGACTGTGTGTTCGTTTGTCATCCTTTTCCTATAAAAATAGTATTAAACTAATGAAAATATATTATTATATGTATGTATTAGTATAATGAATACAAACGTAAAAAATATTTTTCCTGCTCATTTCAAAATTGTTGTAAGCTTTTGTTCAATTTATGTAAAAAGTCACATTATCGAATCACCACGTGCTTGACGATGAAGAAACCCATCGTGAAAAAACCTTCATTTCTTAGAAGTATAAAAATAATTCGAAGTCTCGTAAAGCCCGCCATGTGCTTAGAACAGCGAGGCAGACACATTCTTGTTCTAAAACCCTCTAAACTTAAAACCCCATTATTATCATATCAGCTCAGCTTAAAATAAAACTAAATCTTTACAAATATTATGTACAGTAATAAATGAAACAGAGAGTGGATCAAGTTCGAGATTCGTTTGAAGCAGTAACGGGCGCGCGACAGGAATCAGGAATGAGCTAAGAATTGGTTCCGCTGTTTAGTCGTCGGATTACTTCCTGTCCCAAGCCTCATTTGTGACTGAATGCCGTTGAACGTAGGCAATCTAGTACAAGCAATAATATTAAGGTGGGAGCTTTAATGTGTTTATAAATAATCTACGGTGTATATTAGTGTATTCTTCATATTTACAGAAATCATAATATATGATGTCCGTATTTGGTGTTCATTCCATATTTTGCTTATAAAAGAACAAGTAATACGTAAGTCTATCTAAACATAAAATAAAAATGTAAATTGCAGATGTCTGTACATTTTATATTTTTGTAACAAAATTGATTGAGAGGGGCTAAAAATAAGTAACTGAATACATTTCTATTATTTTTAGAATTGTTGGTCTGTCTGTCTGTTTGTTTGTTAACGTAATATGTATAAATTACCGGTTTATATCAAAATAATCGTTAGAACTAGAGTGCACGCGCCGTTAAATACTCCTTGAGCGCACGCGCGGGCTACATGTGTAGACCAGTTGCGGATCAATTATTTCACTGAATAAGACAAAACAATGAGTAAAACACAGCATATAGTTACTAAACATCTTTATTTTTATCAAATTGGTTTATAAAATCAACAAAATTTTGATTCCTTAATATAATTTGAAACTTAAACGTAAACCTCTTAGAAATCAACAAATATTTGGAAGGGTTGATATCTCTATGTCTTATTTTCATTTAAGAACATAATATTTATCATTTAAGGCATTTATTTGGCCTAATTGAGTCTATAATCAAAGTAACGGGTAAAAAATCAGTCTATTGGCTTACATTCAGGACTGCCTGATGTTCGTCACAAATACGCCTCATACATTTGCTGCATTGTTAGCGCGTGCTACGGTCACGAGCCCTGCTGTAAAAAACACATCGATCCAAAGGCATATTTTGTTGTAGGGGTTGTTCTGCCAATCTTAGAAGTAGTCTGCCTTTCAGTTTAATACCTCTGGGTATATTTTGTTGGGATATACGACGCTCAATAGAAGATCGTGCAAGATCAAATTCAACATCTAGGAGGTATTGACGACGGATCAATCCCATTTGATGGTTGTTCATCTGATATATCACCAAACTATTTATTCCCGCCATGTTTAAAAAATTGTATAATATCGTGAGAGGCCATCGGTTACTGTTGCGAGAAACGTCATATTGTCTACACACTTTATTAAAAATATCAACGCCGTAATTACGTGATTATAAAATGTGATGATTCCAGGTTTTCTAGCAACGCCAGTCGCAGCATCAATTGTGTCATCATTGTAGAGGGTAGACAATAACAATACCCGCTCCAAATGTCGTCGTATTCATTATCCTCCAGCAGCCATCTTTGTATTTAGTCGCACAATCTGATCGAGTTACTCGTCACCTAAAAAGTGAACAAAACAGTATAAAGCTACATGAAAAATCTACAAATACCAACAACAAACACTTAAACATTAATTAACTGTACACTTTGTAGTAATACTGCAAGAAATGTGTCATATTTACCTCAATTTCACTACTTGCACACTAAACACTTATTTTCCTCCAACGCTCCCGCGGGCTACAGGCGTAGCCCACCAACTTCAAGGACGATTTTTGCGGACATCCTTGAGCCACGGGAGTCGGCACGCTGCTGGCGGTAGCGGGGAGTAATACTTGAGGAATACACCTAGACGATTGCGCTGTAGTGCGGCAAGTTAAAATGATATACGACAATATTACACGCTGGGTTACATATGTAGCCCGCGCGTGCATTCTAGTGTTAGTAAAATTGTGAAATCGTGTCTTCGTTTTAAATCAAGTCCTTGTTTTATTAAAATTGGTTCATGCTATCAAAAGTTATGATTAATATTCTGAAGTGTGCATACAAAATATAGATACGAATTTGTTCAACGGTAGCGTTGAATGATCAAGGATATTTTCTAATTAAATAATGTAAAATAGTGTTCTATAATGATATAATTGTACCTAAACGCAGTAAACAAAAGTAATAAAGAATAAAGTTATAAATATTTATAAAAATATATAAATACTAATCGTATATACCTAATAAATATATAAATCGCATCTTATATATAAAAGTACAATAGTTAACCAATGCCATCGATAGATGGTGTTGTGCAAATTATTTTATAAATTTTAAGGTGTGCTTATAATTTCTTTCTTAACCGCCGAGTACCTACAACATGGTAAATCAAATTTTGAAAGAGCTACTAACAATTTCTTTGGTTTCGGCAGGATCATAACAATAATGTAGAAGCTTAGCAGTAAACATTATATTATATTTTCCTTTTGCACTTCCAAAAGTTTTAAAACTGACATTGTCGTGAAATTTAATATTTTTGTTACCCGATTTTGACTCCTATATATATATCCTACCCATTCTTTTCTAAATATCATATAATTTTTATTTTACTGTAATAATAAATTAACAACTATAATTTTATGTAGGTGGCGCTCTAAGTATTTTCAAGCACCATAAAGTAAATATGTAAATAATTACTTTGCTTGCTGCTTTCAACGCAATGTTTGTATTGGACGAGCAAATATATTTTTTTCCTTTATCTCATAACCATTACAGCATTTTAAAGTCCATTGCTGAACATAAGCCTTTCCATTGATTGCCTCATATTTAGCATAGTTTCCTCGATCTATCACGCACGCTTTATGCAATTACGGAACCGAGGAAACGGGTTATATATTATAATAAACAGCCAATAAGATATGGTCCACGGCTGAGCATAGACATTCAATGAAATAAATATAATACATATATATATATATATATATATATATATATATGGGATAATTTAGCAATGAGTAGTTTGTTTTTATTGTCTGTTGTAGAATATTGACCTCCTTGGATTATTGAACTGAAAATAAAATTGTAAGATGTCACTTTTTAAAAAAAATGTCATTGTAATCAAGATAGTAAGATGTAATATGTTTTTTGTGACTTAATGAAAATAAAAGAAGCAGTATAAAAGTGAGTGTTTCGTCTCAAATTCTTGAAATATCACCACAACTTTGGGGGCTCGTCCGGGATAGCCCAAAATTTGAGGCGAGACGAAGACTAAAGATTTGAAGATTTATTACAACGTTTTGGAATTTGGATATGAAAATTTATTTTAAGGACTGAAAACTTAATGAGTTCAAATAAGCTGTCGTTTTGCACGACTAGAAAAAGAAAGACTAATAGTAGTTTGACAACCACAATGCCGCCGAAGAAAGATGTAAAAGAAAGTGAAGATGAAGGGCAGGAGTTAGATATACAGATTTCATTTAAAGACTTGGAGAAGTCAATGAACATTTTTACTGGAGATGACACCTATCCTATTGAGACATTTATTGACGAATTTGAAGATACTGCCGAAATTATGAAGTGGACTAAATTCGAGAAGCTGGTCTATGCAAAGAGACTTTTAGACGGTACTGCCAAGCTATTTTTACGATCTTTGGGAAGAATAAAGGACTACGCGAGTTTGAAAAAGTCACTTAAGGAAGAATTTGGCCCCAAGATTAATAGCGCAATCATACATAAGAAACTTGCATCGCGTAAGATGAAGAACGATGAAACTTACCAACAATATTTCCTGTCTATGAAAGAATTAGCACTTCATGGCAAGGTTGAAGACGCTGCGCTGATTGAGTATGTCATTGATGGTATTCGTGATCTAGAGACCAATAAAGTTATTTTATATGGCGCTACAGACATAAAGGATTTTCGCAGGAAGTTAGAAATCTACAGTGCTTTTAGAACGAAGGTGCCTAACAAATCGGCACAGTCTGGTCAATCACATGGGCATCATTCAACCCGTAAGATGACTCATGTAAAAAGATGTTACAACTGTGGCGAACTGGATCATCAATCGCCCACCTGTCCAAAGGGAGTCAAATGCTTTAAATGCAATGAATTTGGTCACAAATCAACTGAATGTACAAGCAAACCTAAGAAGACGCTGAAAATTAGAAATAAAAGTGAAGAAGAGAAAGTACCCTACAAAAAGATAAAGATTAATGGTAAAGAATTTGTTACCTTAATAGATACTGGAAGTGATATTAACCTCATAACAAAATCAGAATTCGAGAAGGTTAAAGAGGGAATTAAAGATTATAAAACAGAATCAACGTGTATAACAGGAATAGCCGAAAAACAAATTCTTACTGAAGGAATGTTTACAGCCAATGTTCAAATTGACAATTACTACACAGATGTCAAGTTTCGTGTTGTAAAAGACAACGAGATACCGGGAACTTTACTGATTGGAAATCCTATCCTTAAATATTTCGAAGTGTGTTTCACTCCTGAAGGTGTCTTTATACAAAAGATTATGCATCTTACACTTCTAATGGAGGAAAAGGATAATGAACAAGAATATGATATAGGAGATTCTAAATACGCGGAAAAGATTCGTAAGATGTGTGAAGAGTACAGACCTAGTGAAAAGAAGAAAGAAAGTAACGTTGAATTGAAAATAATACTTACCGATGAAGAACCAGTTTTTCAGAATCCCCGATGTTTGTCACAGTTAGAAATGAATGCCGTGAATATGCAAGTAAAAGAATGGTTAGACAAAGGAATAATCAAACCTAGCAAATCTGATTTCGCCTGTCCTGTAGTTCTGGCTGATAAAAAAAGATGGGTCACGTAGAATGTGTATAGATTATCGACGATTAAATAAAAAAGGTAATTAAAGAAAGATTTCCCCTACCTATAATAGAAGACCAGATAGACGAGTTGAAGGAGGCCAAAATGTTCACGTCTCTTGATCTGAAGAATGGCTTTTTACATGTGAAAGTACACAAAGATAGTCAAAAGTACACCTCATTCGTAATACCCCAAGGCCAGTACGAATTTCAAAGAATGCCTTATGGATTATGTACAGCGCCATCTGTGTTTCAAAGATTTATTAACGATATCTTCAGCTATCTAATTACCGATGGGACACTGCTAGTGTACCTTGATGATTTAATCATACCCTCGATAACAGAAGAAGAAGGAATAAGTAAGCTAGAGAAAGTATTTAAAAGAAGCGAAGAATTCGGTCTAGAGTTTAATTGGAAGAAATGCCATTTTTTAAAGAAGGAAATCCAATATCTTGGATATATTATTTGTGACAACGAAGTAAGACCGTCTCCAGAAAAGATGAAAGCTGTAGCGAATTTCAAGAAACCAAACAATATAAAAACTGTGCAGTCATTCCTTGGACTGACAGAGTATTTCAGAAAGTTTATAAAAAACTATTCCCTGATTGCAAAACCGATGACGGATTTGTTAAAGAAAGATGCTGTATTCAATTTTGATGAAAGGTGTGAGAAAGCTTTTATAGAATTGAAACAAATATTGTGTAACTCACCAGTTCTCCGAATATTCAATCCAGATTTAGAGACAGAATTACACACCGACGCAAGTATTGACGGTTATGGAGCTGTTCTTCTACAAAGAAGCCCTAAAGACAATCAATTTCACCCCGTGCACTATATGAGTAAAAAAACAACTCCAGCTGAAAGAAAATACCATAGTTATTACTTAGAAATTTTAGCTATTGTTGCTGCCATAAAGAAGTTCCGAGTTTACCTTCTTGGGATAAAATTTAAAATAGTTACAGATTGCTCTGCTCTTACTATGACACTACTAAAAAAGGACTTACCACCTAGAGTCACTCGTTGGGCCCTGCTTCTAGAAGAATACGACTACAAGATCGAACACAGACCAGGAACACGAATGAGACTTACTGAAACTACAGCTCGTTTAAAGAAAGCACAGAATGAAGACGACTATGTGAGACTGATTAAAAGAATTTTAGAAACAGAAAAATACAGGGATTATATCATACAGAACGAAATACTATATAAAGAGAAAGATGGCAGTAAATTGATTGTTGTGCCTAAGAAAATGCAGTATGAGATAATCAGGAAAATCACGAAAAAGGACATTTTGGAATCTTAAAAACTGAAGAACTGATTAATAGGGAATATATTTCATTGAAAATTTAACTGAAAAAATAAAAAAAGTCATAAGTAATTGTATTGAATGCATTCTCATGTCGCACAAAAGAGGTAAAAAAAGAAGGATTCCTACACCCGATAGACAAAGGTAATGTCCCACTATCGACATATCATGTGGATCATCTAGGACCAATGACTTCGACTCACAAGAATTACAAATACATCCTTACCGTCGTGGATGCTTATACGAAATTTACATGGATTTACCCTGTTAAGACTTTAACCACGAAAGAGACTTTAGAGAAACTAAGACTACAACAACAAACCTTTGGAGCACCTGAAAGAATTTTTACTGATCGAAACGCTGCTTTTACTTCAAGAGACTTCCAGGAGTATTGTAAGAGTGAGAATATAACGCACTATACAATTACCACCGGACAACCCAGAGGAAACGGTCAAGTTGAGCGCATCCATCAGATTATCATAGCCGTGTTGAGCAAACTAAGTGCTGATGACCCGACTAAATGGTATCGCCGTGTGTCCAAAGTACAACGATGTTTGAATGGAACATACCAAAGAAGTTTAAGAATGACACCATTTGAACTGCTTTTTGGCACTAAAATGAGAGATAAAGATGATGAACTTCAGAAATTAATAGAAGAAGAAAGCATACAGAATTTTAACGATAAAAGAGAAGAACTTAGAAAGAAGGCCAAAGAATCTATACAGAAAGTACAAGAAGAAAACATAAAAAACTATAATAAAAAGCGAAGAGCAGCAATACCCTTTAATATTGGAGATTTGGTAGCCATAAAAAAGACACAGTTCTCACAAGGAAGTAAATTATGTACTAAGTACTTAGGACCCTATGAAGTTGTTAAATGCAATTCAAACGATCGTTATGTTGTAAAGAAGATTGGTATCAGCGAAGGCCCGATTAATACAACCACCTCAGCTGATCTCATGAAGCCGTGGATTTCGCCGGAAGACGATTCATCTGGGTCAGATGAATGATCAGGACGGCCGTGTGGGATAATTTAGCAATGAGTAGTTTGTTTTTATTGTTTGTTGTAGAATATTGACCTCCTTGGATTATTGAACTGAAAATAAAATTGTAAGATGTCACTTTTAAAAAAAATGTCATTGTAATCAAGATAGTAAGATGTAATATGTTTTTTGTGACTTAATGAAAATAAAAGAAGCAGTATAAAAGTGAGTGTTTCGTCTCAAATTCTTGAAATATCACCACATATATATATATATATATATATATATATATATATATATATATATATATATATATATATATATATATATATATATATATAAAGTAAAGCATATTATTAATTTATGTTTTTATTTGATATGTTAATAAGTCCTTAAAATAAGACAAAGTTCTTATTTTATATCAGAAGTTTTTTTTTATTTCGTTTGAAAATAGCATTTATAAAATTTAATTTATATTAGACATAGTTAAAACGAACAGAATAAAATTAAAATTGCCATAAAGTTAGTTTTGCCATTTACCGACAGATGTCTATGTTGACTGTGTACTCGTATCTACTATAATGTACTATTTATATACTGAGTCATAGATACTAAACTACACTGAGTGAGTACCTAAACCGCTTGAAGCAGAAATCTAAAATTTGGACTGTAGCTATGAAATCATTTTGAAAAATTCGATACCTAAGAGGGTGAAATAACGGAGTTACAGTTTATTATATTATTACAAAAATATTTTACAAGGTGATTGACTCGATACTTACTGAGAGTATCGTATTTAAAAAATAAATAAATACGTATTTTGTGATTTCAAAATAACCCGTTACGGTAGAGGGGATGCAATTTTGTATGAAAATAAAATATTTTGGTATTTCTTAAAACAACCTCTTACCTCGTTCGATATTGTTCAATTTGAAAGGAGAAAAAATATCTAATGCTTGAAAGTAATTAAATACCTAATAATATTTTCCTCTTACGGTTTTAAAACAAGTGTTCAAAATTTGTATGAAAAATATTGTACTAAATCTACAGCTCAAACCGCTGGAAAATGTAATATGAAATTGTAACAATAACTTTCTTTTATTAAGTAGGTACTAAGAAAGAAGTCCTGAAAAATTAAAATCCTTAGATAGATAGTTATTTCATTTGTGATGGTCTGTTTATTTGTTTGTCTGATTGACCGACTAACTGAATATTTTTATTCAGATTAGTCTTTCTAAGTCTTCGCGACAGTTCAATTTACAAACAAAGCAGATGACCATCACTTAGAATAGCAAAAGTACTGATAATCCACACCGCTAGTAAACTAAATATATATATATATAATAGGACGCCGATAACATTACGTTTGAGTTTTTACACAAGTCAAGTAAATTCACACAAAAATAATGCAATTTTCTTTTGTTCCTATTTGTACTTCCGAAGTATGCTCGTCTTTGTGCTTAAGCACCGGTTTCAAATGTAAATCTAAACCACCTAGGGGGGCTTGTTTTAGCGAAACCAATGGATAGCAATTGATTTTTATATATAGAAGTAAAGATATCCACCCAAAAACTTATCCTCGATGCAAATCTATCAATTATTTTGAGTGATTACATAATTTTAGGTTAAGATTTGTGTAAAAACGAATTGTATCGTGTCTTGCCGTACGATGGCAGCATAAGATAATCACCCTATTTTGTCTTCAGGTTCGTAAGAGCAATGAAAAATGCCAGAAAACCGGAAAAGAATACTTCCGAAAGATGGCAGTAAAACTGCCCATCTCGTATTTTACTACTCTAAGCTGGCGCTTAACGAGAATCTCACCTGATAGTAAGTGGTGATGTAGCCAAAGAAAGCGCACCGACAAAAATAAAAATAGCCTATTCATTCTTGCCTTGAAGACATTGTAATCGGATGGAAAGATAGATGCTGGCAAGTTATTCCACTCCTTTGTCGTACGCATGACGAACGATGTAACAAACCATTTGTTTCGAATGCGTGGTAAGTAGACACCGAAAAGGTGGGGACGAACAAGCGTCAGCTAGTCCGATAGGGGGAGGAAGAGGGAGGAATTAAGTTATGCAATTCCTGCGCACACTCACATTTCGGAGAGTGAATTTGAACAATTATTTTTTTATTTCAGAGTCTCAGACTCACTCGTTTACGCCTGAAGTAAAGATCAGCGACGGGGAATATCGTTAAAAGTATGAAAAACCAACTTCTGCGATCTTCAAATGTAACAGTTAAGGCTTATCCTTCCTTTCAATTGGAGAGGCCCGTGTCCAGCAGTGCACTTCAACGGACTGGTAAATAAAAGAAGAAGAAGATCCTCTTTATGCGCTGGTGAATTATAAGTAATGTACTGTATCTACTTCCAGCCATAAGTAGTAGTGCACTCTTATTGTGTTCTGGTTTGAATCGTTAGCGTTTGTTAAGCAATCTATGGAAAAGGCTATGATTGGGCTTACTTTGCGTAATAAAATTCGTAAGGAATATATCCGCACAACAACAACGGTGACTAACTTAGCCTCTAGACCGATAAGCATCAAAAGTTCTCAAATGGTAGCACGTGCTGGCAAAAGTTGGGGCCCTCCGCTAGATAGATGAAGTGACAAAGTGTTTATTCAGATCGTTGCAAGTAATCGATGGATAGAAATGGCTCAGGGCCATATTTAGTGGCATTGCTTGAGAGAGACTGATGATGAAATAAGAATGATCACTGATGAATTTTAAATACTTATATAATAGATATTTTTTATTATTCAAAATAAATCATATAACTAAATTTATTCATCTTAAAAAACATTTACCTTGGTATAATCATATCATCTGGCAATTAATTGACTATAGGGGGATTCCCACACTACACTTGCCTAGACGCGGCTTCCACTCCATGACACGTCTACTCCACAGGTTGTCACTTCTGCGCCATACATGACCAGCCCATTGTAACTTCAGTTCATAAACACAGAAGACTACGTCAGTAATATTGGTTCTCCGGTGGATTTATTACTTACTACTATACTTACTATACTTTTTGTGAAACAAAGATTAAATAAATAAATATCAAATCTTATTTAAATTACTGCTCTTAGTTGATAAACATATATTAAACTATAACCAATATATTGAAGAACTGCGTGAAATAGTTGAAATATTCGCAAACACAACAAAACCTTACAGAATGTAAAGGAGAATTATAATTGTTTTTCTTTAAAGTAGCTTTCTAACCTTGATTTCGGATGATGGACGGTTATGTATACGGGTGTATGTAAGGTTTGCATTGCGAATGAAATATTTTCAATATAAATTTTAATCTCTGTAAGCTCAATGAAGGAAACATTATGGTATTTATATTGGACTTATCAAGTGTAAAGTTATTTATATTTGTTTTAATGTTTTTATTAATTTTAAGCCCATTTAAGTAAATATTGTAAGTAAAGAAAAAATATTTGTAGGGTTGACTTATTTGCTTTCTTAATTATTTTGTTAATGAACCCCTAAACAGCTAATGAGCTCATAAGAATCGTAGTAAACTAGGTTTAAATGTTTTGTTTAGATAATTATTTAAAAAATATAACTGTTTTTTTTTAAATGTGCTACAGAATACTTCTCACGTTTAAGCTATTTGACGTTTTGAATAAGCAAATGGTTTGCGTCAGCATTTCATTCAGCCTGTGCCAAATCACCGAAGATTAGAGTGAACTTGGTTTTAGTGCCAAAAACAAGCGTGAATTACGCCAATATGCTACGTGCCAAATTTTAATCAATGCTCTTTACTAAAGGGTTTAATTAATGCCATTGTTTACATTATATTAGTGATACATCACATAAGAAAGTAACGCCATTATCATTTATTATTTTAACTTAGAGTCGGCGTAAAAATGCTTCCCGGATGTGTTATGCACTAATGAATTCCAAAATCAATTCGTTTGCATTGAAAACTATCATATTTCAGTTACTAACGAGCGTATTATTAAATTTTACTATATATCTATTATCCATCAATCCATTCATTACAGTCTATAAAAGTCCACTGCTTAAAATAAGCCCCGATAGTGTGGCTCACATGGCGGATTTTTCCATAGTTGTCAGGCTTGGCAGGTGAGTTTGCAACCACACATTTTTATAATTTAGAGTTGTTACCAGGAAGACTCCGTTGACATCTCTTGTTTCAGTTTCCCTAAGTCGCCTCTTACGACGATTACGATATTATGGTGTAGTTAGTTTATATTCATACACAACCACTGCACGGTTAATTTAACTTATTGTATTTGACCTTTAAAATACAAAAATGCTAACTACCCCCTGAGTTACTGACACCGTTTCTTTTACTTTCAAAGAAATTTTAAATTTACAGGAAAGGATAGAAAATATCGTTGTCCAAACATTATTTGAATTTCTTACCTCCATCAAATAAAAATATTTAATTTCTTTATTTTCATAGAATGAGGAAAAAGCGAATTTATTGCCGCATGGCAGGTTTTGCCTGACTTTCAGGATGCATTTCCCCTTTTGTAAAACAATGAAAATATTTATTACGATATTATATGTACCTCATATCATCATCATCTTCATTAATTACAGTTCTTCACAAGTCTGCTAAACATAGGCCTCATCCAAGTAATACCACCAAGCACGGATCTGATATGCTTAAATACACCGTCAAATGAATCGTCTAATATTTAAAAGTAAACCAAGCATATAGACGGGAAATCGTTTAATTTTTGTATGATTATCCAAAAAATCCAGCATACTATTGTTAAAAGGACGATCCAGTTCTTAGTTTTTTGAAGAAAGGCGTTGCTAGTTAAGGCACAAAAAAGGCAAATCGGTTCGGTAGACTCATGCAGTTGACTGCAATGGACGCCACACGCGATTTGTTATTCATCAGTTGAACTGATATCGGTTCAAACAGATTTTAAGCCAAAAAAATTACCACAAACACGGTCAGTTGAACTGTTCATTCTGACTGATCAAACTAGAGTTGTTGATATTTTTAGAATGTCGGATTTTCGATATATCGATAAATATAAATATATCAATATCGGAGTTTCACATATCGTGAGTTAATTAATATAGAGTAATTAAATATTGGAGTTTTATATATTGAAATAAATATCGATATATCGGCTTTATTTAAAAAAAAACAATCTTAGGTCATTTAGTTTAATTCATTTATTATGCAAATTAAATTATAAATGTAAGAAAATGTTAGATTATAGTTGTTATAAATTATTTTTAATTAAAATAAGACGATTATGTAAACCAATATTTTTCAGTAAGATTTTTCAAAAATACTCTTTGTTTTATACTGTCCGCTGTTTTATATGTTAAAATCTAGATAAATAAAGAATAATAAAATAAAGAAATCAAATATTTAACAGCTATTTCTAATAGATGGGTAGTAAACGGTGTACCCAGCGGACAGTCGATGACGACAGTAACTCAAGTTCATAAGATGCCTAAGCGATCAAAATAACTTTAGGTTTATATTAACACAGATGAACTAGTTTCTTCGTTTTCTCTATTAGTTCACATGCGCAGACACCTTTTACATATCAAAATTTACTTCAAACCATTATTTAAAAGACAAAACAAGAGCAACAATCCGTCGACGGTCAAGTTCCCGCCAAAACACACTGTAAGTAAAGTAGTACTAAGTTTCGTAGATCATAGAAATTACATAATGATTTCTTATATTTACGCGAACACTACACATTGAAATAATACTAGTTTTTACGTAGTCATGGATAGGTCAGATTATAATTCTAATATACAAGAACTTTTGTCGGATGTAAGTACTAATAAAAAGGTTAAAAACGACCCAACAAATAGCACACTAAAAACAACTAGTGAGCTCATAAAAAAACACTCCGAAAAATTAAATCTGGACGTAAAATGGATAATACCTACGTGCGCGAAATCACCAAAATTGTATGGGTTACCAAAAATACACAAGCCCAATGCTCCATTACGTCCCATAGTGAGCCAAATCGATTCACCAACTTACAGATTGGCTCAACACTTAGCGAAAATACTCTCACCGCTCAGGGGACATACAAGAGCACACATAAAGGATTCCTACCATTTTGTCAGCGAGATTAAAGACCTACATCTGGCAGACAATGAAACTATAGTCAGTTTTGATGTCCAGTCATTTTTTACATGCTTACCTGTTGAAGACTGCATCTCAATTGTAACTAGAAGGCTGGAAGAAAACAACATGTCCGTAGAATATGCAGTATTACTCAGACACTGCCTTACATCTGGCTACCTATTGTGGAAGGAGTTCTACAAGCAAGTAGATGGTGTGGCGATGGGCTCACCTATATCTCCTATTGTCGCCGACATATTCATGGAAGACTTTGAGGAGAAAGCCCTTCTTCTCCCATAAATCCAAGATTCTACAAGCTGTACGTAGACGACATTTTCACAATTCTACCTTTAGATAAAGTAACTGCATTTTTAGACCATCTTAACTCTATAAATTCTAAAATTCAGCTCACAATGGAGTTGGTAATTCGGAATCCTGATAACACCTTGAGCCATACTGTGTATAGAAAAAAGACCCATACAGATAGATATTTAAACGGTGATTCTCACCACCATCCTTCACAGTTAGCTACTGTGGGTAAATCTTTGTTTCATAGAGCACGAGGGATCTGTACGTAAACACCTGACTGACGAGCTCCACCATGTCAAGCAAGTTTTGCATGACGACAAGCTTCGGGTCCCGCGCATACATCACAGTGAACGAGTGAAGCCGGCCACAGTCGAGCATGTACCTGCTGTACCGCCATATGTTAGAGGAGTCACTGACAAGATTGGCTACATCTTGAAGCGCGCTTCCATCAAAACTTATTTCAAGCCGCTGAAGAAGATTGGTCAGGTTTTACCATCAGTCAAGTTTAATGTCCCTCTGCAAGATGCAGGAGTGTACAAGCTTGATTGTGAATGTGGTCTCTCCTACATAGGACAAACTAAAAGATCAATTAAAACCCGCGTTAAAGAACATATAGCTGATGTGAAGAATCGACGCTCCGGGAAGTTTGCAGTCTGTGAACATGTACAGGATCGCCCCAGTCACTACATCAGATTTGATGGACCGCAAATCCTCCCTAAAGAACACCGATTCCTTCCAAGGATGATTCGCGAGGCTATTGAAATCAAAAAACATCCTAATTTCAATAGAGAAGATGGCTGGGTGCTACCATTTGCTTGGGATCCTATAATAAATAAAATTAAATCCCAACCCAAGCATACAACTGCAAGACTTGAAGATACCATAAGTTCATACTGTGAAGATCGGAACAAAAGTTAAATTTTAATCTATGGTAACCGCGGTTAACTATGACATCTGGACGTTGAACATCTCAGTCCCGCCCGTGACCATGAGTGCTGTAAAGCGTTCGAAACGTCGGGTATTTAAAAAGTTAAGTATACGCGATAAATTCCGTAAAAACTAGTATTATTTCAATGCATAGTAATTACATTTTTTAAAGATAATAAGCAAGTAAATAGACTGGGGAAAAATAATACACACCAATATGTACTATAATATAATACATTGGTACACAATATATTGGTAATACAAAGAGCAACAATCCGTCGACGATCAAGTTCCCGCCAAAACACACAGTAAGTAAAGTAGTACTAAATTCCGTAGATCATAGTAATTTTAATACCACAGAGATATACTATACAAAAGTAAATTTTTTACGATAATAAGCAAATAAATAAACTGGGGAAAAGTTAATAGGCATAAGCATAATATAGTATATATAATAATATAGTATATAATATAGACTAGGTAGTAGTAGATTAAAATATGATTTTCCAAAAAATATAAAAATAAAACTTTTTATTGAAAAAAATAACGAACATATTTCAACGCCTAGCTCACCGCGCGACCATGGTATGGCCTTGCCCCTGCGTCGTCGAGCGAACGCGCTAAAGCTGGGGATACACTAACGTGAAACGTCAATGCTGATAAACGCAGCACTTATTGCTTTAAATTTAACGCGATAAAGTGAGTGGCTACACTTGAACGCTCAACGTCATTAAATTTCAATGCATTGAACGACATTAAAGTTGGCATTAATGTTCCTTGAAGACTTTTTATATTTGTTTAAAATGGTTTTATAAAAACCCATTAGGCGTTCCTTCGTCTTTCTAATTCTTCGATAGTTGTTTTTAAAGATAGTAATCGAATAATTCGTCGCAAAGCATCATTTTGCGATGTACGATTCTTATTGTCTGCATAATCTCAAGAAACGTAATATTGTTTTTATTATTTCGCTCTATCATACGTGCAACCCCGTTGCGCTCATCGTGCACAGTGAGACAAACGTAGTGTAGCCGCCTCAACATACAACTTAATTCGTGGCCTGGCCTGGCCTCCTTCATTCAACATCCATCAAAGCGATAATTAACGGCATTTCTTGTTAGTGTGGCCCCAGCAAAAGATTGTACATAAATGTTAAAATATACAAGTCTGTATATGATGAGTTTTGTAAAATAATAAATGTAGAATTAAAATATTACTTTTATAAAAGTATTAACCAACGTTACACTACTATAAAGAATAATAAAATTTCACATTCTGAAGTAGGGACTATTATACAGTATTTTATTTATTATTAACAGATGATACTATTATACAGTAAAGTGCCGTGGCTCAGATGGCTCAGATGCTTTGATGCTCAGATGGTTTGCGCTCGCTCTAAATTTCGCAGTACCTACGCGAGTAAACCGGGTTCAATCCCGCCCGGTACCAATGAAATTATTAATTCCAATTTTAAGTGCCGATTTACCACGTGCTCGGCGGTGAAGGGAACATAGTGCGGAAACCTACGTGTCTAAAAAAATATTTCGAAGTCAAGTGAAGTTCGCCAACACTCATTGGGACAGCGGAGCGGACAATTCTATACGTGGTTACGTGGTAGAGCCATGCTGCAGTTATATTAGTAGTATAATTGTAGCAGAAATTGGCCGGCTCGACCGGGGAAGGATCACGCCCTCACAGAATACCAGCGTAAAATAGTAGCTTAATGCTATTGTGTTTCGTATGGTGAGTGTAGAGAACCGGAGACCCTTTTTACTGGAAACGAGGCATTCCATCTTAGTTCTCACGTGTGAAAATGCATCTGCATTTTGATTTGTATTCGAGGAATGATGTAGATATCTATAGGCCACAGCAACCACTTACCATTGGGTGAACTGTGTGCTCACTGTTTGTCACCCTATCCCATAAAAAACTTCATCTCCCATTTTGCTGTTCTTAGGGGTGGATTTTTTCTCCAAATTTATATGAAGTCACCGCTGTATCTATTTAAAAAAGAATAATCAAAATAGGTTCATATCTGACGAAGATATGTTATATAGAATAAAGTTACAGCTTGTGAGTCATTCCATCTTAGTTTAATAAAAACTAAAAATTAATAAACTAAAATTTTAATTTTTTAAATATTCGATTTTTTGTGTAGATTACAAAAAAAAATATAACAACTTCATCTAACTATTTAAAAAAGTTATTAACAATTATACGTGAATGAGTGCATTTTCATGAAAATTTAAAGCCTTGAAACCAATATAAGTTTTCATGTTTTATTCTTATATTTTTTTCATAAATCCGCCGTAATAATGAAGATTAAAAAAATCATCTAAATTCGAAGTTTTTCGATTTGCTAGAGCCAAAAAACGAGGTGACCGCGATAATATAAAATTACCAAAATTACAGTTCAATACTGCTCGTGCAGTCAATAAACCAAGCTTAGTAAAGGCTTCATAAATACGAAGGCGTGCCCAATTTACCGTCGCAGGGATTTTTAAATTTGACGTTATCCTATTATTTTCATTTCATTTCGTAGAAATAATATCCCCATGGCAATATCATAGAAAACTTGAATTTTGGTCATATAATATATGTTTAATATATTCCATCCATTCAAATTACTTTATGTCTAAAATATAATCCCATATAAAACCCATAATTTAAAATTATATAATAATATGTGGCCGTGGTAGGAAAATGGGAGATCTCCCGCCGGGCAAGGTGTTCTGCCCGGGGAGCGGCCGACACTCCGAGTGATAGTTTTTTTTTTTTTTTTTGCGCCCGAAGCAATTAAAGGGCTACCCTATACGTAGGGAGGCGGAAAATGCATTACGCATACCACGATAGCCGGTCTATCGTGGTTATGGGGGACTCACTGTCCTACCGGGGACCCTAAGTGATACCCCCTAAAAACCGCCTTTGGGGACAGGCAGCCGGCTGATTAAGCTCTATTGTGCCTTATCATGAGCGACCCTCTTTTGGGAAAAGAGGGCGCAGGCGGCTAAGTGCCGCTGAGGGAGTGCCTACGAAGGCAAATTAATGTTAGTTATTACAATTTTATTTAATTAGAGTTGGCCTGAGCTGCCAGGAGACAGTTCAGGTCGTTTGAAAGTTTATTAGGCGGGTCCGAGAGAGAGTTTCTCGGCCTGCGGACACGATAGCGAGAAGGGGGTGGGGCTGCATAAGAAGCTGCCTCACGAATTAAATGGTTTGGGTGCGACTCTGAGGCTTTGAAGAAGTTCTCAGAGAGTTTTTTAAAAAATTGTTGAATTGTTGGGAGCTCTAAGTCCCGATGAAGGTCGGCATTACGGACGTACCAAGGTGCGTTCGCAGCTCGACGACAGAAGAGGTTCTGAACTATTTGGAGTTCATTTAAAATATTTGGGTTTGCGTGGGCAAAAACTGGGCCCGCGTAGGACATGACGGGTCGTATACAGACCTTGTAAAGGGTACGCTTGTTTCGAAGGGACATTTTACTGTGTCGGCCCAACATACTGTTGAGCCTACTCAGATAAAATCGTGCGTGACGGGTTACTCTTTTGACGTGGGGCTTGAAAGTAAGCCCTGTGTCTAGAGTGACACCTAAATATTTGGCGGACGTATGCCAGGGGACAGGGGTCCCTAGCATACGTATTGGAGGAGTGTTTTTGAGACGGCGTCGTTTATAATCGAAGTGAACGGCGGAGCTCTTCTCCGGGTTCACATCGATGCGCCATTTTTTGAACCAAGCTCCTAGGTCATCAACTGACTTTTGGATCTTGTTCCGTATGAAGGGTAGTGAGACACCTTTGCAGTAGATGGCAGTGTCGTCTGCAAAGAGGGAGAGTTGAACACCTTTCGACGGGATGGGAATGTCGTTGGTGAACAGGATGTACAGCAGAGGAGCAAGTACTGAGCCCTGAGGGACACCAGCCTTGATAGTTCGCTGTGAAGAAAGCGTGCCTTCGTGTCTAAAACGAAAGGTACGATGTTTTAAATAGGAGGCCACGAGACGAACTAGACGATCGGGGAGACCTATTTTATAGAGCTTGTAGATGAGGCCTGTGTGCCAGACTCTATCGAAAGCTTTGGCTATATCGAAGAAGACCGCGATGGTTTTATGACGTCGAGGGTAGAAACCGCTGAGGATATATTCCACAATGCGGTGAACTTGTTGGGGACATGAGTGTTTGGCTCGGAAGCCGAATTGGTGGGGGATGATGAGAGGGTCGCCGTCTGTGGGAAACAGAAAGCGCCTCATACGCGTTTGAATGACTCTTTCGAAGAGCTTGCCCATTGCCTTGAGGAGGCTAATGGGGCGATGGCTGGAGGGGGAGGTTGAGAGGCTTGCCTGGCTTGGGAATTCCAATCACAGTTGCCTCTTTCCACGTAGTGGGAAAATAACTAAGGTTGAAGCAGGCGTTGAAGATAATAGATAAAAAGGTTAACACCTGCTCGGGAAAGTGTTTAAGGGCTTGGTTGGAGATGCCATCCGCGCCCGGAGCCTTTTTGGGCTTAAGTCCTTTGATGAGAGATGAAATCTCATCATTGGACACAGAGATAGGTTCGGAGGCCGTAGGGGGTGAGTTCCGGCGGCGGACCTCATCCTCCACTGCCTGGACGTGTGAGGGGTCGACAGGTTGAGAACTAGGGGAGCATTGAGCGGCAATGCTATCCGCAAAGCACTCAGCCTTTTCCTCGTCCTCGAAGGCAACCGTGCCGTCGGGACGGGAGAGAGGGGGAGTGTGGGTGATAGCGTCTATGCGGAGGGCTCTAGCCATCTGGTAGTACGCTGTGTGAGATGGAGAGATATTCTCCATGAGCTTACTCTTTTCGAGATCTTGAAATTCAGAGAGGCGGAAGCGGAGTTTTCGTTGAAGACGATTGGCCGCGCGCCTATATTCGGGGGTGGGATATTTTGCTGCTCTCCGGAAAGCAGCTTTTTTGGCTTTTATTAGGTTGCTAATATGTAGGGGAAGCCCACTATTGTTAGCAACCGGGACGACCCTTTCGTTCTCCTTAAGGGAGGATTTAATAAGGGTGGAGAGTGAATCGACCGCGGTGTCGATTTTTTCGGGACTGTCTAAGTCCGTCGGTATGGAGATGGTAGAATCCTGTGAGTCCAGGGCTTTAGCTAGGGACTCCTTGAATCCCTTCCAGTTAGTGAAGGTTTTCGTGTGTGTTGGGGGAGGTGGCTGATGGCCAAGAATGAGGGAGACCGGTCGGTGATCTGATCCTGGATCGTCTAGTGTCTCGATTGCTCTGAGGTTGAGAGAAACTCCTTGGAGTAACGCAAAATCTAACACATCAGGTGAGTGATCGGTGTTATCGGGAAAGTGAGTAACACCGAGAGGACTATGGACGGTGATATCAAGAGACTGCGTGATATCGAGCAGTATCTTGCCACTAGAGGACGTAGTGCGGCATGTCTATTCAGTATGCTTTGAGTTAAAATCTCCAAACATAATGACTGAATTGCCCAAGGATAAAATGGCCTCAAAATCTTTTTTGGGGGGAAGTCAGGGGTAACAGGAGGCTATGAGGATGGACTGATGTCCAGTCATAGCTAGCCTGCATACCGTGGCTTCCATGTTGGTAAGCTGCGGAGTAGAAATGGGCGAGCAGTGAAGTGTCTTCTTGTAATAGATGGCCGTTCCGCCGCCTCGGCGGTCGGGTCTGTCATTACGAAGAAGAGAGAAGTTTTTAATAGAAAGGCCTCTAGTGTCCTTAGCTTTGAGATTAGTTTCCTGTAGGAGGAGGAAATCGACTTCACGATTTCGAAGAAAGAGCTTAAGCTCTGGGAGGTTATTTCGCAAGCCGCGAATATTAAATGATACAAGCGATAAACCCTTAGGTTTGATACGACCATGGGATCTTGGTAGGTTAGTTTGCTCAGGCATTGGAGTTAAGTTAATTACGTTAACTTAACTTACAACGCTAGCAGAAGATCGTTATGTTCGGCAAGAGCGAGGAGACGCTCTTGAGGGGACTTCGCCGCGCGCAGTTTGCGTGCTATAACTGTAATCTCTCTAACATCTATATTCCTAATCGCGGAGTATAGCGTGTTGTAGTCGTCTGTTGTGGGCTCTGCCTCGTGTGCGTACGAGGTTGTCCGCGGAGGGTCTGCCTTTTTGGGCCCCCAGGGAAAGACTGGAGGCTGCATTGGCTTTGAGAAGCCCGGAGGGGGCCGAATTATGCCCTGAGGGGGCCTAGGGGGACCCTGAGGGGGCCTAGGGGGACCATGAGGGGGCCTAGGGGGACCCTGAGAGGGTCGAGAGAAGCCCTGGATAGGCTGAGAGGGGCCCTGACGGGGCCGTTGTTGGAGGGCCGGGAATGAGCGGTCATTCACCGGCGGTGGAGCTTTCCTACTGGGGCGAGGTTGAGGTGCGCGTGGGCAACCCTTGTAGTTCGCCGGGTGTCCTGTCTGGTTGCACAGGACACAGGCGGGCGGGGATTCGGCGCCTTTGGGCCGGGGACACTCTTTAGTGTTGTGTGGCTCCAGGCACTTCACGCACCTGGGTGGGGCGGAGCAGTTGGCCGCCGCGTGACCATAAAGTTGGCAGCGGTGGCACTGCGCCGGGAAACCGGGCCTATGTGGGGGCTCTACCTTCACCCTTGACAGGCCGCACACTGTGCGCACCTGCCGGAAGATGGCTTTAGCCTCCGGCACGTTGGACAAGATTACTAGGGCAAGGTTGTATCTCTTGCCCGTACGGTTGTGCATTTTGTGCACTGCTTCTACTGGGAAACCTTGGGACTTAAGGTCCTCGAGGATTTCCTCGTTGGAGAACTCAAAGGGGACGCCTCGGATGACGGCCCTGACTTTACGCTCTTCAGGGAGAGCGTAGGTGTGGTAAGAGACCCTTTCGGCTGTGAATAGCCGGGTGATGGCGCGGAAGTCCTCGATCGAGGTTGGGATGATTTTAATCGCCTCCCCGAGGTTGACGGCATGGTCGTATTTAATCCCTGCGTCGTAGCAGGTCTTGGACAATTGGGTGAACTTGGCCTTGTCTCTTAGGAAGACAGGGGGCGGGACTTGCTTCTTCGCCAGCTCTGGAGCACAACGAGAGGCTGGTTTAGATGGAGTGGGGATGTCTAGTGACATCAGTGGGACGGGGGCAGCGTGAAGGGCTGCGGAGGTTGAAGGAGCGGCAGGGGGCCGCTGAAGTAGGGGGGTGCGTTTCAACGCGGCGCGCTTTCCGTTGCGCTTGGAGGTGACGGTGGTGAAGTTTGACTCACCGGTTCCGTCAGAGTCAGAGGACTCCGATGAACCGGAGCCTAAGGTAGTGGCGGGCCTCTTCCGGGAGGTAGACGCCGAGGATTCGGAGCATGCGTACTCCATTTCTAAGGGGGCTGCTTGTAGCGGGGCAAAGGAGTTCCTCGTTTCGAGGTATGCCGCTAGTACTGGCGGCGGGAGGTGTGCCTGAGGGGCAGGGATGGGAGCCTGGGCGGCGATGGTGGCGATGGCGGCGAGGACCGTCTCATTGCCACTTAACCCATATTGGGTAATGAGGGCGGCTAGGGACTCAGTAAGACTGGAGTTGGCCATTTTAGGTTGAGTGAGCTAAGGATAAGAAGCTAAAGATGAGAAAGTAAAGATGAGGACGGGTCCCTGCTCTCGGTAGAACAGGGACTAGAACGCGGGACGTACTACAACACACTATGCACGTAATAGTAAAAGTAAAATGCAAGAAAACACAAGAAAATAAGACAGTAAAAAAAAATGATAATGAAAATGAAATGAAAATGAAATGACAAGTGAAAATGAAAATGAAAAGCGGAAGTCAGTCAGACCTCCCTGCCCGAAGACAGGGGGGCAAGAGCTGTAGCGAGAAAGTGACTCACCGGCAGCCTCGACGCTGTTCCGCGTGAGCAGGACAGCGGAGGCGCGTGAGAGCGCGACAGCACTACCGTACTGTACGGGAGCGCGGACCACCAGGAGGCGACCGTCCGAGAGCGGTGCCGCCGGCGGACTGAGCACTGCGTCGGCGCTGTACAGCGCGAGCGGGACAGCGGGGGCGCGAGAGCGGGGAGCACTACCGTACAGGAACGAAAGCGCGGACCACCTGGATGCAACCGCTCGGAAGCGATGCCACAGGCGGAATGATGTGCGAGTGATAGTTCGGAGAAGTTCTATATATACTGTCTATGATTCGAAATGTTGATAGCGTGATTTAAGCTTCGGTGTATTTCGCTTGTGGCGCGACGACAGCGCCGCTACATCACCCCCTGCTCAGACCAGAGGTCGATAGTGCAGCCTCATTGCCGTCGAATGTGCAAGTGCCAGGAGATTGCCTTGTAGTCTGCGGTGAGTCGAGAAGAAGGCAAGTAATCTGCGAGAGTGCCATGAAGCAGAGGCGAGCAGTAAGGCTCAGAGCCGTGCCAAACACTGTATAGCGCAGAGAGTAGCTTGAAGGAACAGGAAGCATTATTATTCCAGTGCTGCGATGAACCTTGTGAAGCTAGATGGCTTGCAGGATATGAAGACTGCAGTTTATATCTGCTCGGGAGCGAATGGGTGGGGTATTCTATGACGATGATGAAGCTTGAAGTTTCCGAAGGTTGTTTGGTTGCGTGTTCAAATCACGTCGGGGTCACCACTGTGGCTGTGGTAGTAAAAGGGGAGATCTCCCGCCGGGCAAGGTGTTCTGCCCGGGGAGCGGCCGACACTCCGAGTGATAGTTTGGAGATGTTCTATATATACTGTCTATGATTCGAAATGTTGATAGCGTGATTTAAGCTTCGGTGTATTTCGCTTGTGGCGCGACGACAGCGCCGCTACAAATATATACAACACGCGAATAACTTTTTAAATTAACAATTTTATGAAAATTAAACATAAAAGTTACTAAAATTTTGATTATTGATAGAATCAGACGTTACTTTGCGGAAATCCATTATAACAAAGATTAATACCCATCTACGATAATACACAGTATTATCGTCGATGGTGTGTCTTTCCTAGAATAGTGGTGTTGGGAGTAGTGGTGCTGGGATTAGTGGTGACGGGATTAGTGTACGCAATCGAGGGAGATTGAAGAGCACCTTCAATCTAGGTAAGACACATCATTGTATTTAATTGAACGGATGGTTGCAACGTAGATATTTATATCTTTACTAAAATTTTGTCCTAATTTTTTTTATATATTTTACGTGTAATTGACTACTGTAGTCGATCCATACTCATTCCCTAAAATGTTTAGTGTTTTAGGTACGCACGAATTTTGAAACATACACCAAAATAACATCATAATATTATTATGTTTTACTCAAAACTTATTGGTTTCTTCTGAGACCCTTTCAAAAGATACATATATCTTGCTTATTTCGTATTTTCATCTCAAATAGCCAAGATATTATTATTATCACTAAAACGACCACCGATCGAAAATGACAGCAGTTTTAAACGCTTATCTAAAATATCTTTCTTAATTTTTTTATCTATAATAATGACATACTCATTTGAAAAATTATTTTATCTCACAGCGGCGTCCTCTAAAACTATATAATTACATAATAAAAGCACAGTGTGCAAACACATTCGCAACTCAGTGGTGTTACTCCGGAAGCTTCGTTCGTGCTCTGTATTACAATTTGCTTGAATGAGAAAATACATTTATGTCGAGTGCATTAGATGGCATCACGACCTCGGGTAGCGATGTCATTTAGCCTGTTCCATATTGATTACAGTTATAATAATTATTGAGAATGTTTTATACTTATTCGGCTGTAACATTAAGCAGTTTATTAATACAAACTAGGTTTTTCCCCTTTTTAAGGCACCGTGTAGTAGTGGTTTAGGAATATCCACTACCACATATAGGTCCGTGTGCGTCGTAAGAGGTTACAGAGGGAAACGAATCAGAAGAAACGACTAAAATGCAAAAACTGCGGTTCTGCTCTTAGAGTAGCGCGGTAACCATCTTGAACTAGAACGTCACATTTCTTCTTTTCAGGTACGATGGTAATCAAACAGTTTCCTAATGTAGTAGTTTTATGTAGAATCCAAGTCTTAGTTTTGAAAAAAGTGTAGTTTTTATTTCCTTTATTTATATTTTATGCAGTATATAAAGATATAGTAATATATCTTTATAAACATCGACATAATAACATTTATATATACATATAATAGTAATTTATATATAACAGTAACAAACATTTATACGTGGTAGGGCCATGCTGCAGTTACATCAGTAGTATAGTTGTAGCACGAATGGGTCGGCTTGACCGGGGAAGGACCACGCTCTCACAGTAAACCAGCGTAAAATAGTAGCTTAATGCTGCTGTATTTCGTATGGTGAGTACCATTTAGAACCGGAGACCCTTTTTACTGGAAACGAGGCATTCCATCTTAGTCCTCACGGGTGACAACGCATCTGCATTTGATTCGTAATCGAGGATAGATGTCTATGGGCCACAGCAACCACTTACCATCAGGTGGACTGTGTACTCGTTTGTCACCCTATCCTGTAAAAAAATCGAGGTCTTGGGTTTGAATCCTGGGTCGAGACAAAATCAGTTATTGTTTTTTTTCTCTCCGTGAAATAATTTTCAACATCAGTCAAGTCAGGAACCTGGTAGTGTTTTCACCCCCCGTGCTTTCCAAAGCAACTCAAGAGGCAATATGCCGAACTCAATAATTGGTAAAACAGAGTATTCAATGTGGGAGCATCCACGACTTTCTCTGCCACCAAAGGGGCGCCACTTAAAATTGCAGTGTAATATTTGATAACATTTCATAGCGGGGAAGTTAATGTGTTCGAAAAATGTTAAGATTAATGTTTATTTCTAAACTATTATTATATTTTATATTGATTCGATTTAAAATAATTAAACCGAATCTTCTAGCGACCGCAATACCAGTTAAGTTATGTGGGGTGTGCGATAGACAATTTGAGAACTTTGTGAACTGGGCAAAATAGTCTAAATTTAGGTCGCTAAGTTCTCATTGCAATAAACTTGTCTTATCGCCACTTGCTACGGAGAAATACGACGAAATCTTACACATTTATGTTTTCTGTGGTGAATATATTATTTTGTTTACTTAGGCGTATATCCCAAATAAGAGCATAATTTAGCCAAGCATGCTTCGTATTTTAGGCTACACATATGTTCTGAAATCTTCTTTCTATCAATGCAGGTAAGGCAAGGTTATGCCCTAGTGTAGACTTTTCGGATATTTAAAGATTACTCGGAAATTTCAACCGCGTTAATTAGGCTTCAGTAGTAGTTCAGTCCGTATGAATAATTGAGCGGTAACTGAGCGGCTATAATCCGTCATAGAATAAACATCGAAAATATGTAAGTATACAGAATTAAAAATAAACAAATGCATAATGGTTATGAAAGATACAAGGTGCAAGTGAAAGATATACATTCACAATTAGAGTTTTGTGTATAAAGCCCTACCGATAAATTAATTATTTTAGTTCATACCGTACCCATTTCGCAATACTATTTTCATATTTCTCCATTTTTTTTGGTACATAGTAATTTTGCATATTAATAAATGCAAGATAGTAATTTTAGCATTTTTTTCGAAGTGTCACAAGAAATGCAAAAATAATCAAGTAATTTTTAGTTATTTTCCTGTACGGAACAAGTATTTGTTTGGGCTACGAATAATTGTTTTATGTGCTTTTGAAATTTATTTATGTAAACTGCCTCCAAGATACAGGAGAAAATCCTTGTGTGGAGGTAACACTTGCTTTAAAAAAATCCTTTTTTTCATTTAATTATGAACATTTGGGTCGGTTTTCATACTTTCTCAACAATAATTTTCAAGATATGGTGTGGATTACATTTAAGGTATTTAAAATAGAACTAATTTTACAGATTTTATCACGTTCACAAGGTTTTATTACAAACAGAGAGGCAGACAAACAGACGCCAAGCCATTGTAACAAATGTATGTATAAAAATAGTTATAAAATACTCGTTATAATAAAACGGTTACAAACGACCGGAAGATATTAGCCGGGTTACGTTCAATCCTTCCGACAGTTGTTATTATATTAAGTGTATTAATGGTAAGATTAAATGTAAATAAAACCCGCAAGATTAAAGGATGAAATATCAATATCGTCATATTTTCTACATCAATATTCAAAAGAAAAGGGATTGGCCTGAGGCTATCACTGAAATTGAAATCTAAAGGCCCTGATATATTTACGTTGTCGCAACCCTAAGTTTTAATAAATAACGGATGTACTTCGGAGTCTTAGCAAGTAAAAATTGACTTAAAAATAAAGTTATAAAAAATGTTTTATAAGTGAAAGCAAAGAGCATATTATGTAACGCCCATGTCACAACTATGCCGGTAGTTGTAGAGAGCACTACGCTCGAAGTTGTACCTAGGATAAATACTCCGATTAGGTAAATTCAACTTATTCCATCCATCCCCCACTCATCCATACAGCCCTTTACAACTGAGAGTTGGCGAACACAGATTTTTTAATGTTCTGTTAGAAATTAATCTCAAAATTATTTAAAATAAAAGAATATTAATCTGTAACAAACTTTCTCTACTAATAGAAATTATTTTGCAGGTTAATTGTTAAAAATAATAAAAGTGTGAGAGCGGATGTTTAACTTGCTCTCTTGCTTACGCAATTAATCATTATCAGGAATAAGACGGCGTATTGCACTATACATTTAGTGTAGAGCAAATACAGTTTGACCAACCGTATTATGTCCCTGTCACAATCACACACAGGTGTCATGTGAGGGACAACAATACATGATAATACCAAACTAAGAAAACTAACAGCAACACTACCCATACAACACAGAGTAGCTTCTCAGCAACACGATCTTCCTAGCATATACTATTACAATACTCCAACAAGCATAGTAACGACACTGAGACTACTTTATACTCGTACCACCAGAACGGGTGGGAGATTGCAGTTCGACCATCAGTTATCAGTATTTTCTTTTATTTTTGTTACTGGCGTAAACAGTTAAGTTATTATCAAGAAGATTCTCCTGTAAGTTTTCTTATTTTGTTTCCCCCTGTTACCTTACGTACTCGTAATATTTTGGCGCAATGGATTATCTTCAGCCGCCGCCACTTTACTGACATTGCAATTTCAAATCTCAAAACGTTAAATATATTCGAAACTTAAATATTTAGGTAATTAATGTGATATAGTAGAATATTTATTTAGATATGTATCACTGGTACTAATAACGTTAACAGTATGTAATCCAGTTCAGCACTGTTCGTGAAAAAACGCTAAAATGTGAAAATAAAAATACACCCTCGTCATTTTTGTAAAACGTATCATAGTCATTTCCCTCGTCACATCGGCCTATTTAAGTTTATTGAACCGTATCCGCGACCCGCTGAACTTTTAACAAACGACGACACCCCGTTGTAATTAGTGATAATCACCAGAAGAAATTTTTAGTCTCTTTTGCGAATTTAACGAGTTTTAGATGTTTCTCTTTAATTTCTTTTTATTGGAAAGGGGGTTAACGAGCATACGGCTCACCTGATGGTAAGTGATTTCCGCCACCCATGAGCAACTGCAAAATCAGGGGAATTGCAGATGTCAATCAATTATATTCAAAATATAACCATATTATATTTAAAGTAATATATACTTAAAATAAAATCAATATAAATTTTATATAACAAAGGTGACAAACTAGCACATAGACCACCTGATGGTAAGTGGATGCTGTGGGCCATAGACATATATTTTTATCCTTAATTAAAATTCAAAATTGTATATTATATAATAAAAAATATGTAGCAGGGAAAGGTTGTCAAATTGATGTTTAATTAACTCATTGCTTGATTCCTGTCGCTGTGATATCAAAGTGCTTTGATGTTTTCGGGGTCAGGGCTTTTCACGTCCCGGTGTCGAGGGAGCGTCTCCTGTTTAACGGTTTGGCAAACGGCAAACGGTAATGATTATACTTTATATACTGTTGCTACTCATTTTGAGGTTTGGTGTTATTGGAGCGAAGGCTATTTAAATAAATACTGTTTTTTTTATCCTTCTAAATAGATTATTTAAACATTAACACATTCTATGATAAGAGCCGTAAACACTTAGGGGCTAAGTGCTCATAGAAAACTTCAAAGTACGCCAACATCTCGGGTTTGATGAAATAATTAATTGCAATTTTATGAGCTAATTTACCAAATGTTCGGCGTTAAGCAAACTTACAATCCAACTGATAGTAAATAGCTACAGCTCATAAACAACTGCAACCAACTTCAAATAAAGAAGACTACAGATGCTTTGTCACCTGTGTGGATAGAATGCTAGACAGTATATTAAGCAATAGCCTTAAGAAAGTATATATGCAAATTTTAAGCTATTGCCTAAATAGCGGTTTTCAAACTTTCTCAATGATAATTTTCAAGATATGGTATGGAATAGATTTAAGGTTTCTAAACTAAGGTTTAAGGTATTCAAGTAGAACTAATTTTACAGATTTTATAACGTTTACAAGATTTTATTACGAACAGAGAGGTAGACAAACAGACGCCAACCCTCAAATTCTAATTAATGTATGAATTAAAATAGTTATGAAATGCTCGTTATAATAAAACGGTTACAAACGAAAGGAAAATATTAGCCGGGTCATGTTCAATCCTTCCGACAGGTGACAACATAATAGTGGTACAGCATAATGCTCTATATTGTTATTATATTAAGTGTATTGATGGTAAGATTAAATTTAGAATTTACAATCCAACTGATAGTAAATAGCTACAGCTCATGAACAACTGCAACCAACTTCAAATAAAGAAGGCTACAGATGCTTTGTCACCTGTGTGGATAGAATGCTAGACAGTATAATAAGCAATAGCCTTAAGCAAGTATATATGCAAATTTTAAGCTATTGCCTAAATAGCGATTTTAAAACTTTCTCAATGATAATTTTCAAGATATGGTATGGAATAGATTTAAGGTTTCTAACCTAAGGTTTAAGGTATTTAAGTAGAACTAATTTTACAGATTTTATCACGTTTACAAGATTTTATTACGAACAGAGAGGTAGACAAACAGACGCCAACCCTCAAATTCTAATTAATGTATGAATTAAAATAGTTATGAAATGCTCGTTATAATAGAACGGTTACAAACGACCGGAAAATATTAGCCGGGTCATGTTCAATCCTTCCGACAGGTGACAACATAATAGTGGTACAGCATAATGCTCTATATTGTTATTATATTAAGTGTATTGATGGTAAGATTAAATTTAGAATTTACAATCCAACTGATAGTAAATAGCTACAGCTCATGAACAACTGCAACCAACTTCAAATAAAGAAGGCTACAGATGCTTTGTCACCTGTGTGGATAGAATGATAGACAGTATATTAAGCAATAGCCTTAAGAAAGTATATATGAAAATTTTAAGCTATTGCCTAAATAGCGATTTTAAAACTTTCTCAATGATAATTTTCAAGATATGGTATGGAATAGATTTAAGGTTTCTAACCTAAGGTTTAAGGTATTTAAGTAGAACTAATTTTACAGATTTTATCACGATTACAAGATTTTATTACGAACAGAGAGGTAGACAAACAGACGCCAACCCTCAAATTCTAATTAATGTATGAATTAAAATAGTTATGAAATGCTCGTTATAATAAAACTGTTACAAACGACCGGAAAATATTAGCCGGGTCATGTTCAATCCTTCCGACAGGTGACAACATAATAGTGGTACAGCATAATGCTCTATATTGTTATTATATTAAGTGTATTGATGGTAAGATTAAATTTTGAATTTACAATCCAACTGATAGTAAATAGCTACAGCTCATGAACAACTGCAACCAACTTCAAATAAAGAAGGCTACAGATGCTTTGTCACCTGTGTGGATAGAATGCTAGACAGTATATTAAGCAATAGCCTTAAGAAATTATATATGCAAATTTTTAAGCTATTGCCTAAATAGCAATTGCTTAAAAGCCTGTTTAAGGTAGTTGAATGTTGATCTCTTTAGTTAATTGTAAACAATACAACGTGTAACAACATCTTTAAACTATACTAGTACTCGGACATTCTTTACTTTGATATGATGCAACGTTTGATCCTATGCGAGCTCTTCTATGCTTGAAAACTTTCCGACAACTTAATAGAATGGATATAATGTTTTAAATAAATTATTGATCAGTGATGTACATTAATTTCAGCTTTACAATAAATATTATAATAAATAAAAATAACAACTTTTAACATTTTGCTTCGATAGTCTTTACATTTTAAAACATTAAGAAAATTATTTTCAAAATGTATTCCTCTCAGAAGTCAGTAATCAATTAAAATATTCAATTTTAGTTATTCTGAAAATAAAATGAACGAACTTTATAAAATTATCTTAAATAAATAACTCTCAAACTTAGTGCAAAATAATAGACATGAAAATATTAAAATGATATTTAAATATAAAACAGCAAAAAAATTAAATACCATTATCAGCAGGCGATAATGATATCACATTAATTAAAATAAAAATAATCTTTAAGTGACAATAAATATCACAATGTACTGTTTCAGTATTATAGAGGCATAAATAGTAGGAAATGATAACGAATAAATTATCGGCAGTTAAGTTGTCGCTCTATGTTTAACTGCAATGCAAATGCAAAAAAAAAAGTGTTATGGGGATGGCACCAGTCATTTATAATAAAATTCCTAATTTTGTAAAAAATCTACCGATAAGAATATTTAAAAAGAGTCTTACTTCTTTGTTATTGGAAAGGTGCTATTACTCAGTATCGGACTTTTTAGATGATACCTATATAAAATAACGTTCAGTAAATTAATTGTTTTGTATAATCTGTTAGTATTAATAATTTATAATGTAATAAGCTACCTGCAATATTAATTCAAAAGTCGATATAATGTAATAGTAATAATAACGCAATTCTTTTAATAATAATAATGTAATAACCATTTATAATCATAATTATCATATTAAATCTATTAATAATTATTTACTAGTGTAGTATAGAAATAAATTTTAATTTAATATTTGCATGCCAAAATGGTAGAATGTACGGATCTTTTATGTACTCTGTCAACACCCTTTTTGTAAATTACCTACATTCTATGCAAATAAATCAATATTCTATTCTATTCTATTCTAATTTATTTAAAAAAAAGTTTGAACAAATTCACCTAAATAGCATTTTAGTTATTTTTTCATTATTAGTTATTTGTTTATTAAAACAAATTAATAGTTCACGGTGTAAAAAAAATTAAGTAAAGAGAACATTAGATTATGAAATACTTATTCCAATCCCTATACAGACTTGATTGCAATTTTAGTACTTAAAATACAAAGTAATACAAATAATAATATAAATATATTATATGTATATTCACAATGTTCAATTAATGTCGTAATATATTATATTCATTCATTCAATCGGCAAAGTATTTATTTTAAAATGGGTGTAATAATCCAAACATTCAAAGTAAGTGGAATGTAAGGCATTAATTACAACCACTTAGAGAGGAAACAATAAGGAAGGTATTTTCTATTCATTCCCAAACTCCTTGAGGAATAGGGTGAAATTTTCGCTAGATGTCAATATAATGGCAGGCCGTTTGTCTATTTTGTATCGAGTAAGGCCCACTTCGCTCACCCCAGCGCCCCGATCAGTGCTTTCGGAGATAAATAGTTTCATTATGGCTTTTGGTCTTCTATGAGGATTTTCTCATATACTATATATGAGAAGACTCACAATCTTCGGTGGTTTTCCTCTTTTTTAATTATAAAAAGATATGAAAAATGAATAAATGAATGATTATTTCACTTTATTTTCATATTTTCACTTCAATGAAAACAGAAAATCATGGGGATTGTCTTCTGTTGGATATAATAGAGTCCAAATTGGGACTAATAGTTGCTTTTTCAGTACGCTTAACTATCAGATTAACAATCCAATATTATAATTTTGAACTAATATCGGTCTGTGTTTGACTACTACCTACTATTAAATCGTTAACAAAAATCTATTCTCACTTGTCTTAAAAATTCTAAATTTTTTTCTTAGCACGGGACTGCTTGTTATTTTTATTTTATTTTACTTATTATAGAGCTGACAATTTAAGCTGATGATGAACCACAAAGTTTCGGCAAACGTTAGTTGCTAGAATTTAATTTAGAAATACTAAACCCAAACGTCATAGACTAGTGAATAAGTAGCACCATTAATAGCGCAAGGGAATCGTCTCTGTGCTCACCCGCTCAACTAAGCATTATTAGAAGAATTAGGGAATTCTACCAATTAATACTTGGAAGAGTTGGCCGTGTAAGAGTCTATCACCCGTGGGTGTCGTAAATGAGGCGACATTGAGAGATGACAAAAAGATCTTATAGCTTCGAATAGCTGGCGTATAACCATCTGCACCATAGGTGCGAGACATCTGGTACTGCGATGTGTCCATTAGACATGCGTGACAAAACATTTTTTATAAAAATCTGAAGTAACAAACCACCTCATGATAAGTGGCTACTGCAGTCCATAGAAACCCGCAGCTAACTTCAAACAAAGCTACAGATGCATTGTCACCTGAGTCTCAGGGCTAAGAAGGAATGTTTCACAATCTCTAATGATTAATAATATTATTCCTACAGCGGGAGAAGCTTTTACAGGATGAAAAAGAAGAAGAAGTAGAAGAAGAGAATGCCAGCAAACTATACAACAGTAGACTGTAAGTGGAATGAAAGGACTGTTTATGATTATAATAATGAAATCTGTACCAAACCCGAAGTGACAAGAAGAAATAAGGTACTAGCTAATGTTTCTAAGATTCTTAAATACCTACGTGTATTTATTCTTTCATATTTTAAGTGGTGTTTAAGTACATAACGCTGATTAGTACATTGTACAGATGAGAGCCAATTTTTTGAAAATTATGTTCGTCGTTTGATATACATATTATATTTCTTTTGTTTTGTTTCATTTTAAATATGTAATAAGGTGAAATACGACGAAGTTTTTACACTCTCACTACATATAGTTATATAAAACAAAATGAGTTATTTTCACTTTAACTTCAAACTCAGTTTTCGTCAAGTTTCATAATTTTGCAGAAAAAATTACAATTCATGTAAGAATTTTCGCTATAATGTTTTAACAAATAAAGGAGAAGCATACCAGACGGAGTCATTATTTTGCCAACAGATGGCAGCACAATCGATTACGGCCCGTGTTGGGAGCGAGCGGCGCAATTTGCTATCCGATCACCCATGAAATCTACTGAAATGAATAAAACTATCTGAGAATAGCACACTTGAATAGTTCAATTTTTATATCTGTCTGCAGAAGAAACGCTTCAGATGATGATTTATTTTATAAGTGTCTCTTGTCTAAGTCACAACGAATTTATAGCTATCATAATTACATCTTACTTTAATAAATACACTTTATTAGGAAGCGAAAGAATATTCTTTCTCAGGATGCTTATGATTTGTTTAATATGATTTTTAATTGAGCTTATCTGAAAGCTCGTAATTGTGCATATGATCAATATAATTAATTATATTACTATGATACTTATAATATCAATATATTGCAGCTATATACATAAAATAAAGTAAATTTGCAGCCTTTATACCAGGGATATCCTGGTGATCACAGGCCACTCATTTCTGAGAGGCTTAAAGAACAATTTGTCCGGCTCGTAACGTGTAGGAAAACTTTACATGCTTTTATAATATTTTCATCTCTCAACACGCAGTTATCTAAGAATGTTATTTTTCACAAGCATGTGGTAAACAGAAAATAAATTGCAATTACCAATTTCATTGGTTTCGGAATGGATCGAAGCCGGCTCCTAAACTCTTAAATATATATATATATATATATATATATATATACATATATATATATAATACCTTAATACAGAGGACCTAACCTTCAATGTTTATTCAGAGATATCTTGATCTATCATCAATTTGACAAGTTTTTACCCACTACTTTTATTATTTTATTAATAATCTACTTATGTATTTACATTAATGTTATGTAAAGTTGAACAAAATAGCAAAAACAAAACTAAATCTTGGCTGATTTTGGTAGTTCAATGGCTCAAAATTATGAATTGCGTAAGCTACCACATATGTATACGTCACTTGATCGAATCAACTTATGCGAAATGTTGCGCTTTCGCAATAATAGCAAGGGTAAGCCAGGTAACACAAAGGTATGTGTATAGATACACGGGAATAATCACAACGCATTAATTGAACAACTAGACTCGAAAATCAACTATTCGAGATATGCATATGAAGCACTTATCATGTTGGCTCCAGATGGATTCGAACTGAGGGCCCTAACCATAGATAAAGGTTCAAGTAGCCATCATTGTCAATAAATATTCTCCACCAGTCCGTAAAATTACAAGGAGGATAACTTCATCATCCTTTAGCAGGTGGACTGACAACAATCTCGGTTGACCATCGCAGTACCAGACGTCTCGCACTTTTTACGCTGCTTTCCGTCGATGGTCTGGTGATTTAATTTTATTTAAAAGTTAATTAAAATGAATTAAACTATTATGTAAGCTCCTAAATTAAAGTCTTTTAAAAGTCCATAGCTTATTTTTAGACACGGAAACCTAATTTCATAGACTGGTAATGCGATGCTGAGGTCACCAACCCACCTTAGCGTGATGAGTATAAACAAATCTTTCGAGTAGTTCTTGCATAATTTGAAAAGGTCTATGGTCCAGCTGTGAGATTGTAAAGACTACTGACTTGAAAGCTTAGTTTTAAGAGTAAGGTCTCAGAGGAGAGGTTTGACGAAGCATGTGGCGTGGCGTCATGATATAAACACGCTATTACATTACATTGTCTTGAGTGGCAGAAATAAGTACAGAATTAGTCTGTAGAGATAAAGAAAAGAGGTATTTATTTTATATAACACAATTTATCGAATGTAATGATATTTTATAGAGGTTTACTATTTTAGAGTTTTTCAAGAACCTCGAGAGATATAAATATATTTTTTTAACTCCGCGAATAGTTAATCAAAGATTATTTTCAACGCTGAGTAATTTGTTTCTATACTCCTTACTCTGTGTTGAAATTAACCTATTAGATTCTTCCCCGATGAATAAGCAATGTAAACTATTAAAATAATATGCAATTATGTGCTTCATTGTGTTTACCTTGAAGAAGAAAATAAATAAAAAGTATTTTCCTTAAATCACCTCACGCAACTTCCGTCAATAAATAATTAAAAACCCATCACAGACACCTTTCAAAAAGCTGCCCACTAATACGAGGCATTATTCCCTTGATCAGATCGTATTAAAATTGGGGTTTTAGTGTAAGCGGGTACTTACAAGTGACTCGTGTTAAATCGTATGAATAGTTTTTAAATAACTACTATTTACTCAATATTTTTGTGTCGTATACAAAAAAAGAACTCAGGCTCAGTTTAGTAGCTCAGGCCGTACTTTATGTCAATCTATGGGGGAGGCCTAAGTTCATCAGTGGACTTGTGATGAGCTATAGTGATAGTGATTTATTTATCTATAGGATACAAGTGATAAACAAGCACACATTTCACCCGCTGGTAAGTAGTTGCTTTAGCCTATAGCTATACATATGCTATAGACTTCGACATCTATCCTCGATTACAAATCAAAGCGCAGATGCGTTGTCAACCGTAAGGACTAAGATGGAATGCCTTTTGTCCAGTAAGAAGGGTCTCCGGTTCTCTACACTCACCATACGAAACACAGCAGCGTCAAGTTCCTATCTTGCGCTGGTATTCTGTGAGAGTGTGGACCTTCCAAAGTCAAGCGGGCCCCATTCGTGTACCACGTAAAATATACGATAAGGATGAATAATTTATGTCAGCTCGAAGTTCTTTTTTAAAATGTAGAAAAAACTACGAGTGTAAAAGATGAAGATAGATCCCAAAATAAAACAAATATTTTTGAGTTTAATTCTATCTATCGGGCAATACAACACACAGAGCTATATAGTTCAGTGGCAAAATGTTCAACTTATCTTATTTTGAAATTGTTACTGATGTTTTAAATTGTTGTTTTATCAAATGCTCTGCGGTTAAGGAAAGCATCATGGGAAAACCTGCGTTTCTGTGAATTTAAAATATTTCAAGGACACAAAAGGAAGAAAGGAGCGCGCTCTTTCCTATATCACAGGAAGGGATATTATGTAGAGCATTTAATAAAGGCTTATAATTTTCTGTGAAAGTGTATTTGATTATTTAATTAATTCACTGCAGTTTCGTCTGCGTATGTCATTCCTTTCGAAGGCTTAAAAGAGTGAAATGTTTCTGTTTACGTCGTTAAATTATGAATATTAGTAATTAATATTCCTTGCCACGTAACTTCTAAGATAAACAATAATATCATCGTGTCATATATCACCCGATAACTTTACTTTAACTTACTATACATCTACTTTAAATTACTATATATCTACTTTACTTTAAATATAATTAAAAAAATGTAAAGAATTTTTTTTTTCAAATTAAATTTTTGCTCATTGAAAAATAATATTGCTTTTCCGCTAGCAGTGCAACCTTATGTTTAATCCTAATTGGATAGAATGGACCCGGGAGGCGTACGGTAGTACGCGTAATTGAAACACAGACATTGGGTAGTGTGTTTTTGTGGGAGTACAACACGTACTTAGAGCTATATCATGCTCACGTTCCTGGACTACTACTTTATTGAGGTTAATCTTGAATGAATTCTCTTATTTCGCTTACACAAAGTACGCTTTTTACTTACTGTAGCAACCGATAGACGATTGATGGTTTTACTTCCACTTAAGTAGCTGTGAACTGAACCTGATTTAGGAGTTAGCAACTGCTATTTATTAACTAGGAGGTAGATCTATTAGCCTTACATCCATCCTCCTAAAATGAAGGGAAAGGCTGTTTGAATGGAAACTAAGGATATTGATGCTAATGAACATACCGACGTCATGCCTATGGTTTACGCAAATTGACAGAATCAGAACTGCACTCATTTCTCATTTGTTTTAAGATATATCAGCACTTTATTATTCAGTCTCCTTTCCATAACTTTACAGAGTATGGAGGTTATCTACCCCTTGGGTACTGATTGCACATTCGAAAGCTTCCAAGATTTTGGCACCGTTCCAGTTTTAAGAGAGAGGCGGTACAGCCACGTCAGAACGGGAGCCAACTCAGGGGCACAATGCTTATGTACCCTTGCAGGAATACCATCAGTCTACTCGCCTTGTTTACGCCTAGGTTTTGCAAAGATCTACGTACCTATTTATTCATTTCTTGTCTACTAGGTAGTACACAAGAGCATAGACATAGAAGGTATCTTCAACTAAACAAATTCCAGGATCCTGGATTCGCAGTGGCATTTGGCTAACGAAAATAAAGTAAGAGATATTAACTATAAATTATATATATATATATATATATATATATATATATATATATATATATATATATATATATATAAATATATCTGGCGTCGTATAAGAAAAACATCACTCCGTTTCGTCCTGTGAGCTTCGTAAAATACGATACTAATCGGTTTATAATAGTTGTAAATTCTTGTCCAGTAGTAGAAAGCAGCGTCAAAGATAGCACGTCACGTCTGATATTGTTGTTTACATTAATAGTCTTATCCAAAAAAATTGTGCGCCGTCGCGGGACGCTTGGCAGATGTGAAACAACGAAATTATTTTGTACAGGTAATATGTATAAAAGGATAGCTTAAAAAAGGAAACAAATATGGCGTAATGAAAGATAAAATATTGAGAATTTTCAAGAAAAATATGACTGTTTATTTAATAAACCTTTATACTCATTAAATACAAAAATTAAAAATTCAACCAACATGTTTTTGTATTGAGACATCTCAAGTTCTTCTGTAATAGTTGTATTCAATGTTGCCTCTGACCATATATTACACTACATTAGTAATTACCGGGCCAAAGCGTTACCACTTCACATAATATGGCCACAGCCATATACCTAGCTAACGTCAGTTCAGTGTTCAGTGTGACGCCGACAGAGTTGAGCCGAATGATCCGGGACAAAAATGGGTAATTGCGTAGTGATAGAATGCAATTCAAGATCACAAAAACATAATAAATCAAGCGGAATAATTTTTGGTTCATATTTTCATATAAACGTAAAAACCTTAAACCATTAAATAAATTATCCAATATTGCAATTTAGATTCAATGTTGCCACATTTACGCCTTCGTGATTATCCAACATCAATGTGAGACTATATAATTTATGGAATAAAATAATTTGTTACCTCTGATTTTAAATATTTTGGAAATCATAATAAAGAAAAAAGTTTAAACTTTCGTACTAAATAATTAATTGTTCTTATTTTAGTTTATTCGTGAATGATCTATTAATTATATTTTATTACATATTTAATATTGTTTTATTTATTCGTACAATAAAAAATACTTATAAAAATATCTTTTATTTCATCAGTTTTGCTTAAAATATATAAAAATAATAAAGACAATTAAGTGCAGCTTAAAAAAAAACTTCTTTTTATTTGCGCATTTTAAGTAATTTTTTTATAGAAGAGGTGGCAAACGAGCATGCGGCTCACCTGATGTTAAATGACTACTGCCGCCTATGATTAACCGCAACACCAGGGGAGTTGCAGGTCCCTTGTCGGCCCTTAAGAAAGGAGTAAGCTCTTTTCTTGAAGGCCCCTAGGTCGTATCGGTCCGGAAAAATCGCCGGTGGTGAACTATTCCACAGAGAGGTCGTACGCGGAAGAAAACTCCTTCTGAAACGTGGTCTCATGGTGGACCGCCAAGCATCCAGATGGTGTGGATGGTATCGGAACGTTTTCCGCGTAGTGCGTTCACAAAATTTGTCGGCTGGGATTAATCCGAACAATTCCTCAGAGCACTCCCCGTGGTATACGCGAAAGAAAATGCAAAGAGATGCAACATCTCTTCGCAGTTCCAGTGAATCAAGCTGATCGAAAAGCACTCGGTCGTCGACGATTCGAGCCGTTCTGTGTTGGATGCGGTCATGTGGAAGAAGCTGGCACTGGGGAGCCTTAGCCCAGAGATGAACAGTATTCTATGTGCAGCCGAACGTGCGCCTTGTAAAGTTGCAGGTGGTATGCCGGCATGAAATACTGTCCCGCTCTGCTGAGCACGCCAAGCTTTTTAGAGGCCAATTTGGCCTTCTCTTCCAAGTTTTGTCCACAAAACTGCACGTCACTCGATATGTCATCGCCGAGGATTCCGATGCAGGCTGAGGCAACAAGGAGAGTGCCTTGAAACTGAGTAGATACGACAAAGGGGTTATTTTTAGCGGTTAACGCGAAAACTTGTCTTTTCTGAGGGTTAAACTGGACTAGATTTAGTCGCCCCAAATCCGAGATTTGTTCAGCATAGACTCGACTTCAGAAACAAGTTTTTCCTGGTACTCGGAGACGTTTTTCCGAGAAATATTGGCAAGGCCGGTGTATAGAGCATCACTGATGTGCAGAAGAAACAGCGCTGGCGATAGCACACAGCCTTGTGGAAAACCAGCATTAACAGGCTTGTAATCGGAGCTTGCACCCAGGGGCGAAAGAAGAAGCGCTTTGTGCCAAACCCGATCGAACCCGAAGGCCTGCGGAATGTCCAAACTAACATCCAATGCCTCCCCCTTGGACTCTACTGCCTCCGCCCATCTATGAGTTATGTAGACCAGGAGATCTCCAGATGATCGACCACGACGAAAACCATATTGGCGATCACTAATCAGCTGGTGATCCTCAAGGTACCCAATGAGCTGGCAGTTTACAATGGACTCCATTATTTTGGAGAACAAGGAAGTGATGGGGATAGGCCTATAGTTGGATGGGTCTGAGGGTTCGTTTTTTAAGGCATCGGGTGGACGAAAGCCGTCTTCCATGATTTTGGGACTACGCCTCGGGTATGGGAGTACCGAAAAAGATGCATTTAAACCGGTGCCAACTCTGAAGCACACGTCCGCAGCACAGTTGGGGGGATTCCGTCAGGCCCACTTGACTTATTGATGTCTAGGGAGAGGAGTGCTTTGCGAACCGAGCGCTGTGTGAACTGCACCTCCGGCATGGAGCACTCACACCCCGGGATGGTCGGCGGTATACTCCCCCCCGTCATCGAGAGTCGAGATGGACGCAAGTAAAGAGCCTAGCAGATCGGCTTACTCCTTTGCGGTCTGGGCCAGTGAGTCATCCCTGTGCAGAGATTGAAGTGATGGCTGACAGAAATTCCCCTGGACAGCCTTGGCGAGAGACCAGAGTGCACGGGTTCCAGAAGGAAGGCGAACTAGTTTCTCGCCAATTCTGCCAATGTGCTCTGACTTTGCCTTGGCAACGACTCTTTTGAAGGACCTGGAGGCGGAATTATACTTATTTTTAGAGCGCTGGTGTTTACATCCCGGGAAGTTGATGCGTCAGCCTAGGCTTTGTGGCACTTACTGCTTATAGCATGATGTTATTTTACAAGAGCAACCATACCATGACTGAGATTTGCCTCCGATGGAAAAAAATCATATAGTAGGCCACACCAACCCGCCATTGCATATTTGTGTGTCTATTTTTATCTAAACTTAGCGACATTATTGTTTTCGCAACTTGTATAAGTGAGACAGATATATGTTTATTTAAAATGTTTAGTAGTTTCAAAGCTACGTCGTCGTGGTTGGATAGTGGTTACACTTTTTTCGACGGGCGGTAATGTGGTTTACTTCTGTAGTTTTGTATAAACCAATGCCTCTGACGGTATCAATAGCTACGCCACGCCAACAGTCGGTCTGGCCCGCCACTATAGAAACTTCACATCAAAAATTCTAAAGTACATAGGTAGTACAACTCATGAATTGAAAGTCTTGCGGTGACGGTTATTGCACATAATTGGCCGTATTGCGCATTATTGCGTATGATTGGCTGTGCGTATCATTTGCAAGCGCTGATTGGCGCCCCGGTGGCATTCCGTCCCCTACAATGTTACGACATTCTCAGCTATCCTCTCCACATTTCGTTCAGCGCTAGACTCACGTGCCGCGACTTATAAGTACCCTTGCGATAACGCTTAAGGTGACCAAATTTATGTCACAATGTCAATGGCAATATAATATCACACATTAGTGTGATATTGATTAAGTACCTTATTCCGGATTAAACCGTAGAATGTAATTCAAGTCATCTCAAAAATTTAAATTTCTTTAAAATGAATTCCATTTCATTGCTCTCGTATCTGTTCTTGAAATTTTATCACAATCAATTCAGACATTTCGAGGATTAGCCCAAGCAGACATATAAAAAAATAGACTGACAGACAAAAATCTAACATATGGTCATTCATGTTTTACTAACATAAAAATAATCCTCTGAGCTTGATAAAAGGCAGGTATTTCAATACATATTACAATTTGTGTAAGGCACTTCAATTTTATTTATATGTATATTATGTGAAGTATTCATCAACTTAAATGAACGTTGCATCGAACAGGACAAATCCTAAGAAATTTGCAACTTGCGACACGCATAACAGATATCTTTCCCAGGATTATCGTATTAATTATAAAAATACGAAATTTTTAAGTACCTACCTAATATTGCGTCGCTGTTTCACAGAATCTGGAATAGTTGACCGACTTACTTTATTATTGCTTTTTAAAATACGGTTACATTCTATAAACGAAGTTACTTTCTATATACGTCCCACTTCTGGGCACAGGCCTCCTCTAAATTCTGAGAAGGCGTGTTATGTATCTGCTGTGTTTCGTATGGTGAGTGTAGAGATCTGAAGACCCTTTTTTACTGTAAACGAGAAATTCCGTCTTTGTCCTCAGCGGCGACAACGCATCTGCGTTTTTAATCTTCATTGAGGAAAAATTTAGATATCTATGGGCCACGGCCACCGTATCCACTTACCATCAGGTGGTCTGTGAGCTGTGGTCGATTTTCACCCTTATTCTATAAAAAATGTTAAATATGTTTAGCAGTGGACTGTTGTCAAGCTGTAATGAATAAATTAAAATCTATTATACTTTCCCCTTGTGGCGGTGTATAAGAATCTTCCACCACAATTCATTATATGGCTGTAGTAAAAGGCGATTACGGGTAAAACCATCTACGCCAAATATAATATACCACGACCAATGATTGGAAGCAAGCTCCAAGGTGCGAGATATCTGATACCGAATTCCGCATGCCAGGCGTGATGATCAAGGCAAATACTTCCTACAATGTAAGAGGCCCATGTCTAACTGTGCACTTTAACGTGTTGGTGAAGATGAAGTTGAATAATTTTGTAAATTTTCTAGGAACAAGATCGTAAAAAAAACGAATTCTTTATTAAAAGTCCAGCATAGTAAACCAATTTAGCTGATTTTCTACTTAGGTAAAGTATACTTTTATAATGGTCTATGTGAATTTCAACCAGATTCAAAGATAATAATTTGTAGTTAATTTATATATTTTTAGATATCTATTTATCGAAAAGGTCCAATGAATACGAAGCAAAAACGAATACCGTAAAGGAAACTAACAAACACGGTAATATATCTAACAATCCGACCGTTTGTCAAATGAAATACCCCATTGGATTTAATTTGTCGCGTATTTACATAATAAATGAACGCCTCTGCCTCGGTGCTGTGTAATCCTCTTTAAACCGGCTTAAATCGGTTTTATTTATCATTGGGAGCGACTTGATTCTTGATCGGGACACAATTTTCATGTAATTTTGTAGTAAGACTAAAATTGCTAAGGATACAATAATCCGACAGCTCCGTAGCGTCGTGATAAAGCGTTTGGCCACGACCTTACAAGGCTGCTGGTACGAATTCCGCACGAAACAAATGTGTGTAAGGCCTATGAATAGTTATTATACCGGATCTGAATGTGTGTCTTTGTAAATTTTCCTTCGTACTTCCTAAAGCCGCCTTCATGACACAGGATAAATTAAAGTTAAAAATATTAAGTACCTAGCCCATTTTTTAAAGTTTACGTTATTTTAGGCAATAACATAAACCTGGTAGCGTTGTTATAAATAAACACAACTAATTTTATTGCTTGTATTATTTATAAGGTAGGTGGTTTGAGTGAGGTATTTTGAGTGAGTGGTGATCTTTCTACAGAGCCCTAAAGTATTTTATAGCTTTTCGGATACAGAGATCTGAATCTGGGGCACAATGCTTTGTAGGGGCAGCTAAATATAATAATGAGAACTCATGATAATAATGGTAAATCAGTTAACCCGATGTTAAAGAATCTACCCCAACTCGTCTCATGAGTGTTGTCTAAACGATTTATAATTATACTTGTACCTAAATATCAATTTTAATTTTTTAATATAAAAACAAATAAATTGCATGTGGTGACGGTATACGTGTCCATCACCCCATCACCCAAGCGTGGTTACTGGATAATTAATTATACGTGTAATTATAGTTAATATTAAATTAATAATAAAATTTATAATTAATATTAAATAAGTGTTACTATTATTAAGTTTAGAGATAAAGACAGTTTAAAGAAAATGACTTATGTTTAAAGCATTTATATACTATATTATGTTTAAGTTTAATGTTTCTAGTTTTAAGTTTAAATCCAAGATTAGGATATTATTTATAGAAGTGTATATAGGATGTTAGTGGGTGATGTATTCGCCAACAAACTGAACTGCAGCTTGCCAAAAGTAGTTTAAAAAACAATCGATTATATTTTTACGTAATAAAATATAAAAAATCGTCCTATGTGTATCGTAAGCGGTGTTATGGGAAATGCCTCACAAATCTTATGGCTTTTCGCTTGATATACCATCACGCTTACGCCTACAAAGTACAAGAGCGTGAATCAAAGGGAGAGGTCTATGCAGCAGTGAACTTTTAGGTGTGGATAAAAAGAATGAAAAAACACACAAAATACGTATGGGTTTCAGTGATTGTTAAAAAGAGGTATGTTATGACAGAATGTTATTATATCTGTAGAAAACGTCATTTGAATAACAGGATTCATGACCAAATGACAAAAGCTCTAATTGAAGGTAGTACAATTATTAACTTCAAAGAACGCATTCTTTATTTTTACTTTTAGTTTTGTAATTTTGTTACAAACTACTGAAAGTTCCATATTTGAAATAGGTTTTTACTGCGTGTAAATATAGAACAAGTCTCAATTATAAGTTTTGATAAACACACTACGCTCTACTTTAGTAATTATTGTAAGGGTACCTCGAAAGTGAATCATAGAATTCTAAATAAAAAGAATCAATAACAATATTTATTTTAACTAAACCAAAGTAATGCCACAGTATAACGTAACAAAATAATATATCACAAAGTTTCTTGTCACTCTAGCGGCTCGTCTCTGAACGACTCTCGACCATAGACCATTCAACCCAATCACGACTGCTAAGCGCTAACTTTTAATCCATAGAAATTCATATACTAACGTATATCAATATCCACAGACAATATTTGACGTCACTTTAACACAATTGAGTAAAAACGTAATCGATTATTTTCTCGGGTATAACAAAACTTGACCATAGACTTTAGTATTGATGGAGTGATGTAAACAACTACTCTAGTCTCTAATGGATAAGTCTTGTTACACTATAGACAAAAAACATTTTCTCATCAAAATAATTTAGCAATATCGTATTAACTACACTTTTCTCCGGTGTTCAGTTAAGCAACAAACATATTAGGGTGACTGAAATAAAATATCCATATCCATATCCATAAACACTCACACCTGTCACCCAGAGGGGTAGGCAGAGACTACAGATTTCCATTTGGCACGATCCTGACACACCTCTATCGCCTCCTTCGCATCCATACACCTACGCATACATACTCATCGGTTAAGGGTACTCCTAATTTGGCCCGTTTCCAATAAATCGCCAATTTGGTCGATAAATTTTCGCCTAGGACGTCCCTTTCCGACTCTGCCATTCACTTCTGCAACATAAATTTTCTTTGTCACTCTTTCCTCAATCATTCTTTCCACATGACCAAACCACTGAAGCATTCCTTTCTTAATCCTGGTCACAACATAATCTTGCAAACCACACTCTTCTCTTATTACACAATTTCTTACCCTGTCATTCAGATTCAGCCCTAACATACTCCTTAACGACCGCATTTCTACTGCGTTTATTCTACTCTCGTGCTTCTTCTGCCACACCCAACTTTCACTACCATACGTTAAAGTAGGGACCAACACAGCATTGTGAATTGCCATACGTGCCTTTTTCGACACATTTTGACTCTTCACAATAGAGTGCAAGGCCCCATTTACTCTATTTCCCGCATTCACTCGTCGTTCTATATCCTTATCATATCTCCCATCCCTGCTAAATACGCAGCCCAAATATACAAAATCATCTACTTGCTCGATCAACTCCCCTTCTATTCTTATTTCACAAATCGTTTTACTTTCTTCTCTTTCAAAAACCATAACCTTCGTCTTACTTTCGTTCACTTTCATACCCCTTTCTTTTAATGATCCGTTCATTAATGTAACCATCATTTGCAACTCGGCCGCCGACGACGCAAGAATGACTTGATCATCGGCGTACAAAAGGCATTTGACGGTTAACTCAACCATCCGCATTATTCAACTTTCAAATTTTGCTAACAACTGTCCATAAATAGGTTGAACAGCCACAGGGAAGCCACACAGCCCTGTCTGACACCTTTATGGATGTCAAACCAATCCGAGTAGACCCCGTTGATCCTAACACAAGCACTAGAGTCCCTATAAAGAGACTCCAATGCCTGTATCAAGCCAGCGCTCAACCCAAATGAGTTCAGTGTTTGCCATAGCAAATCCCTATCCACTCTGTCATAGGCCTTTTCCAAGTCCATGAACGCACAAAAAACCTTTTGGTTTTTGGCCAGAAACTTCTCCGCGATCATGCGCATGGAAAAGACTTGATCTGTACATCCCATTCCCTTTCTAAATCCCGCTTGCACATCCCAAATTTTTCCATCAGTTTCTTTCATCACCCTTTCAATCAGTACCTTAGCGTACAGTTTTCCCACAATGCTAGGAAGGCTGATACCACGGTAGTTTTTACAGTCCTGCTGCGACCCTTTTCCCTTATATACTGGGACTATCACGGCTTTGCACCAGTCTACTGGTACCCGCTTCAGTTCCCAGCATAAATTAAACAAGGTGTGCAGCAGGCCTGCCACCACCTCCTCTCCAGCCCTTAGCATTTCAAATGAAACTCTATCATATCCGGGCGCCTTACCCGCTTTCATGCTTTTCATTGCTTTCATTATTTCATCTATACTTATCTCGCTACCTCTTTCCTCTTCTTTCGGAGTTTCTACTTCACTTAGTACACATGTTGTCTCCTCACTCATAAACACGCTTTCAAAATATTCCTTCCATCTCTTTAAACTCAAAACTTCATCATTCAGAATATAGCCATTCTCGTCTCTTATAGCATTCATCATAGGCTGTTTTGAATGTCCCCTGACAGTTCTTACCAGTTTCCAGAACATTTTAATATTTGCCTGGAAGTTATCCGATATTCTTCTATCATTCTTATCCGTTCTTTCTTGCTTTTTTCTTTCAACTACTTCTTTTACTCTCTTATTAAGATGTCTAAAGACCGCCTTTTTTCTTTCAATATCATCATTCGTACCGCTAGAATTTCCAGCCTTTGTTGCTAGTAAATCTAGCCATGCTCTCTTCTTTGCTTGAACTTCCATACGTATCTCATCATCCCACCATAACGTATTATTTTTCCTTTCATTCTTTCTCTTACTAACACCACATACTTCGGTAGCTGCATGCACTAAACCTTTCTTTACATTTTGCCATACATTCTCCAAGTCTAACTCCTTCATACATAATTCATCCAAACCACTTACGTTTTCTTTCAGTCTACATTTGAACTTGTTTCTCTCACCTTCATCTTGCAACCTTTCTGTTCTAATACGCTGTAACGCAGTGGTAGACACAGATGACCGATGACGCCAACGCCTGAATAGACCATTAATTCGGCACAAAACCAAATAATGATCCGTTCCTACGTTAGAACCCCGGTAAACCCTTGTATCCACCACTGCACCCCTCAACCTTTCATCCACAATTATGAAATCTATCATGCTTCTATCGTCACCTCTTTCCCAAGTATACATATGAATCCTCTTGTGCCGAAAGCAAGTGTTCGTCACAAAAAGATTCTTTTTCATACATACCGTGAGGAGACTTTCACCATTCTCATTTATACTTTGATCACCAAACGTTCCCAATATCCTTTCATAACCAAGCCTCCTCACCCCAACCCTTCCATTAAAATCTCCTAGCATAATAATATTTTCATTTCCCTTACACTTCATTAACACCATCCTTACCATTTCCCAAAACTGCTCTCGGATATAAGTGGGCTTAGACATGGCTGGGGCGTAGACCCCTAACACGAACAACTTCTTTAAGCCCACTTTCATTCGTATCCATAGCAGTCTTGGGCTTACACATTCATACTCTTTCACACATTGGCCCATTCTTTCTGAAAGGATGATACCTACTCCCTGGCATGCCCGCTCGATCTCGTCTACACCAGACCAGTATGCGGTATACATGCCATGTGTAGTGACATCCTTCCCCTTCCTTTTCGTCTCATTTACGCATAACACATCTATTCCTCTATCATACATCATATCGCATACTTCATCATGAAATAAAATAATTTATTAAAATAAAGCTAGATATGAACCCAATGAGGATAAACAAATTTTAAGTTTGTAAAAAAACCTTTTCCCGCTAGAGAATTGTTCGATTGTCGTATTATAAAAAAAATACTCCGGTACGCTCTTATTAAAATCAAAAGCATTAAAAATAAATGAAAAATGTAATAAGTTATAAGTTTAAGTCACCTCTTACGACCCCCACGGTATAAAATGATATGGGGTAGTGGATATCCACAACACCACTACACGACAGGAGGGAACAAATGGGGAGATGGGCAGTAGCGTCTTCCTAATAAACGAAAAACAAATTCGCTTTGTTATTTCTAAAGATAACAATCTTCAAGTACTTGTAACTTAACGTTACTGTTACAGCGTATTAAAGCCACTGCTGAACATAGACCTACCTCACAGATTGCCTCATCGGGGTGAAGTTTGCCATAGTTGTCACGCTTGGCAAGCGGGTTGGCAACCGCAGTTTTTTATGGGTACCTTTAGTATTACATTTTGTATAAGTGATAAATCGATAATGAAATCGCCCAAACTTACGAACAACAAGTAGCTTTATAAAACAGTCGTTAAATCCTCATCAAGTCCTGGTTCACTTCTTTGTTCGCAGTACCCTAGATTCAATTAAACTTTCACCAACTCCTCGTAAACAACACTATTATCACATCGTCAACTCAATTTCGACTCTATAGTTATTGACGGAAAAGATATCATGGCTTGAGTAGCGACGTCGCATCAATTATCGAGTAATCTTTTTATTGCTGAATTTAGATAAACAACTAGATTGACATTGCCGCTGGGGAATTCAGAGCATTTTAGTGCTTAATTTCGCGGCGATGGATGCTTTGATTATGTAATACAAAAGAATTGTATTTCAAGTAATTTTTACGCAATATGTGTAATAATACAAGATAGATATTATGTAAATAAAAACGTAAATGTTCATTGGTTCAAAATCTTAAATCTACGAAATTTCTTCATTAATTGCTATGTAATTTTGACACGTTGCATTCGAACACACGCATGTTTTGTTTATGTTTTTATTTTTTTACTTTCTGGAAATCAGGACATCATTCAATCATTTATATTTTATTTTATTTTCTTTTCCATTTACCAGAATGAGCTACAGCAACTTGAGTCGGGTACGGCCAGTACTAAAATATAGTTAAAATATGGTATATTTATACATTAATATATCTACCGATATGTAAGAAGAATCAGCACTTTTTAGGGCATACCAGTAGTAAGTAAATTAACAGCCTATGTACTTCTGGTTACAGGCCTCCTTTCATTTAGATGAGAGGGGTTTTTTATAAGAAAGTGTTTCCCATACCCTGTGCAGGGTATTGAATCATTTTTCAATAAAATTCGAGTATCTGACTATCAACAAATCGCTATAATTTTGCAATTTAAAATTATTCATTCTTTTATTACAGCCGATATAAGAAAGTCCACTGCTTAACTCAGGCCTCCCATATATATATATTGCCTTTTTTATTATGTGCGAGCAGCTATGCAGGTCTAGGTAAGGAGACCAGTACCACTGCGGTACCTAAAAGATCGACTGTGATAGCTGCTATGGCTATATTTCATTGCTAAGCCTTATATCTTCAATGAATAGGAGGAGGTGCTTAGCCATGAGAAATTTCACTTCTTGTGGGCGGAGTACATTGTTTCCCAGATGAGTATTACGTTTGCGCATTGAGGGTCCGCAATCAGTTAGAATGTGCAGAGGCATTTCTTCTGTTATGAAACAGAAACGACACATGCTTAAATTGCTTAGTCCCAGGATGGGCATGGGCTTTTTAAAACAACAATGTCCAGTTGGGGCTCTAGCCAGAATACGCAGTTTATTTTTACTTCATCCCAGGGCTTCTGAAGCGAACTTACGATCAGAAGCCCGGATCAAGTTTTCAGAATGTTTTAAGCCTGTTGTGTCCGACCAGATCTTAAGTAATTTATTGTGATAAAGAGTTTTAATGGTAAATCGGGCTTGGCTTGTTGGGATTCCACAAAATGGCTCAGGTTAAAATCGCCCTCCCGTGCAAATTTGTCGCCACATTCAGTGCTTACAATAACCGCATGAACTGAAACTCCTTGCACCACCCTGTAATTATATCCCAGGGCGTTTAAATGGTTCATGCAGTTTAGAACTAGCTTCGATTTCACTAAGTTATTCCTCAGTCCTAACAGTGCTGCTTGACTATCAGAGTTTATATAAATTATATGGCTGACCTAGTATTTTTACAGAGCTCACTGAAGTATGGCGAAAATTTCTGACTTGAAAATAAAGGTGCATCTACCCAAATTCATACTAAGTTTGAATTTGGGGCATTCCCCGTAAATCGCAAAGCCAACGTCGAGGCCCATTTTAGACCCATCGGTATACCATATGAGGCTACCGACTAGCTAGTTTTCTCTGGAGGGTAGTTCCAATATATATACTTTTTGTCAAAAGTGTATAGTGGACGCATGATATCTGAGACCTCAATCTGAAGGAGTACAAGCTCAGACCGCACTGGGCGTTAATCCTATACAAACTAGCTTTCGCCTCCTTGTCTAGATAAATATCAAGGGGCGTTAAGCATGGAAGTGCATTAAGAACCGCTCCAGATGATGATCGCATAGCTCCAGTTGCCATAAAGCAGGCAGTCTTTTGTAGACTAATTAATCAGCCTTCCTATATATATATATATATATATATATATATATATATATATATTGCCTTACACTATGTTAAATATTCCACATATTTGACGTAGTTGCCCCGCTAGGTAGTAAATTTGGCAGTCGTTTTTATTTTTTATTATTTATATTGTTATGAGGAATATGCTGCTGCTCATCTCTTGTTTCAGATGCCCACAATCACCGCTTACACACATGGAAGGATATGAGGTGTTGAAATTCGCCACTATTTCGACATTTAAATCCTAATTTATAACTAATATTATAGACTTGTGATGGGGAGGAGTATTATTAGTAATGGGAAGGACCATTCTTGTAACTAGAGGCTGTCGACTATTGGCTCTGTCCCCACCAACTCGTTGACGATCGCTGTTCCATATAGATTATTATTGTGGAGATCAGTAACTGATATTGAAAATATCAGTTACTGATCTCTACTATTTAAGAAAAGAACTATGCATGCTATCTATCTATCTATGTATATAAAACACAGTAAATGTTTCTTCATAAGTCTGTTATAGACTTTGGAACCATCCAACTGATTTTGATGATTTTTTTGTGTATGTTTGAATAGGATCCTAAAAGATTACATATACATTTGGACCCGGCGTTGTTGTCGAGATCCAGACATTATTCATGCGAAGCTGGGGCGGATCGTTCGTTTAACAATATTAGATCAAAGAACTCACTTAGCGACCTTTATAAAGAAATTAATATCTGAATTGTTGCATCACAATTCATTTTGAATAATATTATTTAAGACAGAAACTATATTTACCTTTGACAAAATGAGTGATGTTCATAACTTAACACGCGCAATAAATCTAAACTTGCAGTTCCAAAATACAGATTCTGGTTGGGCGGCGGGCCTTAGGGTTCCCGAATTCAATTCCCCGGTCGAGCCTTGACCCTATTACGCGAGATGTTATACTAGATGGACTGTATACGCGGTAGGCTTCTTCTGCCTCAACAAGATGGCGGATGTGGCACGCGTTTCCTTGACAATGCACTCGCTCTTCCGAAATCTATTGTTTGCCAAGGTTATGAAGGAATCCTGCTTGAGCACATTAGGAGGAATGAAATGGGGCGGGTTAGCTAACAAACAAATACTCAAGCAGGCATTGAATTATAGGAAAAAACACACTTACCGGGGTGTGACTTCGATGCGGCTGAGGCGCTTCCGTTGCTGTGGTGCGACTTCTTGTGGGTCTCCTGGGGCGCCCCAGGGATGCGTTCCTGGCCGGTGGTGCGATGGAAGAGAGCGCACGAGGGCCGTGCGCGAGCTTATATTGCTTCGGCCCTCCTATCAATGCATCTCGGTCGGGTGCGCTTCTCATTGGTTGCAAGAATCACGCAACATTCTAGAATCTATTCTTTCTCCTCTCACCCCCCCCCACCCCCACCAGTGTGTACGGGGGACGATAGATCGAGAAAAGGATAAACGCTTGGCAAGCATACCCTCAAGTAAATACAACCAGATTCCACAAAACTAGTGGCTCTTTCTTGGGAAGATTGTCTGATTTGCCTTTGCATAAATTCAAAGCACTTGTAAAAAACATTCATAAGCAACAAGGATATGACAATTTAGAATATTAAAAATAATAATATAACCTTTCTTCGAGTTTTTTACTAATGCATTTAGTTCATAAGGTTAAATGGATAACTATCTTGCCGCTTCTTCTCTCAAGATCTCCCACACTAGGGACTTATTAAAGGGATGGCGTTGCTTTCTTCACTTTTATAAAGTGCTTTGTAAAGACTTATTTTGAAAACAGATTTTCAATTTCACTGAGATTTGATGAATATTTTACAGACGTTGCTGTAACGCCGTGGATCGATACCACCGTAGATCCATATCGGCTGATAAAAAAGAACAAAATATATTCCACTAACCAGAAATACAATGTTACATTATTGATTACAGTAGCAGCCTATATAACATTCGAAGAGTTAACTTAGTTAAAAACTTCTAATTTGATATAGATATAATAATATATACATTTAGATAGATGTTTCAGATAATAAAATTTCTTCTTCAGCAGCTCTTAAAAGTCCACGCTGCAGCTATGTTATGGTTGTAGCATGAATGGGTTGGCTCGAACGGGGAAAGACCACGCTCACACAGAAAACCAGCGTAAAATAGCAGCTTAATGCTGCTGTGTTTCGTATGGTGAGTGTACAGAACCGGAGACCCATTTTACTGGGATCGAGGCATTCCATCTTATTCCTCAGGGGTGACAACACATCTGCATTTTGATTCTTAATCGAATGTAGATGATGTCCATGGGCCACAGCATCCAATTTCCATCAGGTGGACTGTGTGCTCGTTTGTCACCCATATCCTATAAAAAAACTGAACTTGGACCTTTACCGTTGCAGGGAAGAGTTGCTATAATCAACACGCTCAGTACGCTTACCACTACCAGTAACTCAGATGAAATGCCTCGTTTCCAGTAAAAAAGGTCTCCGATTCTCTAAACTCACTATACGAAATACAGCAGCATTGAACTGCTATTTTACACTGGTATTTTGTGAGAGCGCGGTTTTTTCCTGTTCGAGCCGCCCCATACTTCCTACTAACATAATAGCTGCAGCATGGCTCCATCACGTAAAGACTACTTTTTTTGTGTTTTCCTGATGGTAGTTTTTCATGTTTCATATCGTAAATTTTATTATCGACCCTCAGAGTTTTCCACCAAACTTCGTAAAATGCAAGTTGCAATGTTTCTACTGTTATAAATTTCTTACAAGCCATCCTGTAAAATGGATACTCATATTGCAATGCAAAGTTGAACTCTTTTAAACATATCAGATTGTTATCAACGTTGCCATATAAAATTAGATTATTTTTATTTTGTAAAATACTTTACAATTATTATACCTGAACAACCCAAATAAATACCTGTAGGCTATACAAATACTATTTCTATGGATTCTACTGCGACTTTGACCCTGCGGGACTGGTGTACGTTTGACGAACAATGGTGAAGATTTTATTATTTGTCGAATATCACAAAACAGTTAGCCAACTAAAACGATTTTGGGTTTTTATTGTTAACACTCTCTTTAAGTATATGAAATAAAGAGTAAGTATAAATACCAAAGATTTATACCCCGATAATAAATGGTTTAAGAATGATGATGATCGGTGATACTATTTGACATAGAAGAATCAACCTTACAGTTTAAGAACAAGGCATGGTAAGATTTACCGTCCATGACAAAATAAATATCAGAAGTGTTACTACAAGGTGAGAAAAAATCACTATTACGAATAGCGTTTTCATACTTTGTCCAGTTTTATGTGATATTGATACTAGATACATTGTTATTGCAGTAATTGCTTTCTGTAATGTTTTTTAATTATTTTCTTTATACATAATATTTATTCCACAAACAAGAAATTAATGTTACTTTTCACGAAAAACTTTTTGATATTTATAATATAAAAGAGATATTATTTTCATACAAGCGCATTCAAAACATAAGCATATATTTAAATTTCTCCACCATTAAAGCTTGCCCCGGCTAGTGGGTAGAGAGAAATTAAACAAGAGATGAGCATCAGCATTTTCCTGGTAACAAAACAAAGTAATAAAAAACTGAAGTTGATTACCCGCCAGCCAAGCGTGGTAAATATGAAAAAAAAAACTCTTATCAGACAGTCTATGGGGAGGCCCATATTCACCAGTAGCTTTAGATTTTTTTAATGATTTGTAGGATGCAGTGAATGAATTATCGAATGAAAATTCAAGCACCACTGAAATCTTTCAAATCAAGCCCTATTTAAATTGCGAGGTGATAATATATAATAATTCAATGTTTAATGTAATATTGGAAAAAGTAACGTTTGTAACTAAATAATTAACCTTCCAAGAGTGTTGAATATGAAAAAAAAACGCAGCAAGACAGTTACAGGCTAATAATGATGGCGGTGGTGCAGTTGATGGTGTTCAAAGTGAAGATATATTTATTCTCTCATCCAGCGCAAATCCTATTGCATGCTCAATAGGCAAAGCGCGTAGGTATTTCTACTAGCGCACAAAAACCAAGAATCCGATGTTTTATCGCATGAAATCGTACCGTAATAAGGGATGAATAGGGGCAAATCCAAACTTCATGTAGAATTTTAAGGCAGTTTTTGACTGATATATTTCGGTTTTAAGTTCGAAATAATTGAGCCTTTGTGGTATATTTGTATTCAAATATAAAAATATGTAATTAGCATTTCAACTTATGCAAAAAATGGAAAAATATATGCTATCCCTATTCACCAGGAAATTGGGGTTAATATGGATGCAAATAGAGTCAATAGTGAAATTCACCAGGGCTGGCACTAACGCTATAATTGATTTCTACTTACCAATTTATTTTGTCTGTCATTATTCATCTTTGTGAACGTAATTGAAGGCAGGGTGTTAAAAATGTTCAATAAAAATTCAAATTATGTTCAATAAACATTTTCAAAATATTTTTTAAGTTTTTAATCTTTACAAAATCAACAAACTTATTATATATCAAGTAATAATAAAATAAATACGTCTTAGCAAATCAAATATAAAAACGTAGTGACGGTTTTCATATTTTATTCAATTAATTAAAAACTCAAAATGTTAAAAAACGCAACATTAAATAAAATCGTTAAATTAGCTTAGCTTTGGTTATGAGACCACATACTTTTAAGTGTTAAAAACAGAAAAAAACCACAAATTGTAAGATTATATACTAAGGATATAAGATGGAGAGATGGTTTGGTAAAAGGATAGATTTATTTTTCTAAATCCATTAGATATCGAAGAATGTTCATGTCATTCTTATAATATTTAGGTCTTTTGAAGCCAATTGTCGACTATAGTAACGGTGGGCCAAGGGTTGCTAAAAACCTCCGGTGGTGGTTAGGTTGCCACCTATGACGAATCGACCTGGCAACATATAACGCACGCACCCAGAGGACCGACGAGAATAAACTGGAGCTGGAAGAAGAGGTAGATAAATTGCGCTGGCATATAATAGGATTATCCGATGTCCGAAGAATTCTCGAATCCGGCAACTTGTTCTAACACCGGGAGAACGACCATCTGTCCCAAGGATGTGTCGGATTTATCGCCCCCAAGTCTCTCGTCAACAACGTTGTAAAGATTAAGAGTGTTTCGACGAGGGTCGCGTACTTGATACTCAGAATCACCAAACGGTATTCGCTGATAGTCATACATGTTTATGCACCAACCTCGGCATATCCCGATGAAGAGGTGGAGGAAATGTATAAGGATATCTCTAGAGCCAAGCGTTCCTCCAAAACCCAAAATACGGTGTTGATGGGAGACTTTATCGCAAAACTAGGCACAAGAGAATGCAGTGAGCTAAAGCTAGGGAAATTTGGAATAGGCCAATGGAATCCAAGAGACCAGCAGCTGGCCGCCTCAATGGAGAAATAGGGACTCCTTATGATGAACTCTTTGTTCCTGAACCGGTCCCACAGGAAGTGGACCTTGTTGAGCCCCGACGACTTCATTATGACAACCAGACGCCAACTGTTCAGTGATGTCTCAGTGATCGTGAGGGGGAAAACGGGCAGTGATCACCGAATTTTTCGAGGCACACTGAACATAAACGTTAAGTTGGAGAGTCTCGTCTAATAAAGTCAACGCTCCGTCCCCCTCATGCTCTAATCAAAAGACCCGAAACCTTTCAACGCGAGTTACAAAATCCGTTTTCAGTGCTTAGAAGATTGCAATGCAGTGTACGATATGAATGACAAGCTCGTGGAAACTGTCCATGCGGTCGGAGCTTAGTGCTGCAAGACCCGCTGCAGAAGAACACAAAAACTCTCCGATCACCGAGAAATAAAGCTGCAGTCTTCAGCATATTGGCAGCATATAGGCAATTGAATATACATGCCGCGGGACCTACGCAACTTCAGTACAGCTTGTATTGAAGAAGCGATCGAGCGGAACCAAGGCTCCAAGTTCCTTGCCAGGGATCTGTCTGATAGAAAGAGCCAACTGTCGAAGCTAAAGACCAAGTGTGGCAGCATCGTTTCCAGGACACCTGAGACTTTGAGTGAGGTTGAGTAAATCTTAAATTGTAAGGTTGAGTCTTCTATGTCAAATAGTATTGCCGATAGTTTACAATAAAAACCCAAAATCATTTTAGTGGGCTAACTGTTTTGTAATATTCGACAAATAATGAAATCTTCAACATTGTTCGTCAAATGCATACCCGTCCCGCAGGGTCAAAGATGGGTTATGTTGGACTCGCACCGACTTAAACCGTATGGTGTTCGACGCAAATTGGCAGGGCCACGGGAACGCTTTCGCACACATCCGCGGCCCCACTGGCGCCGGTTGCCCTGTGGTAGCCCCTTGTTGATGAGGACTTTTCCTCCCCCTTTTCCTTCTCAGATATGCGCAATAGGAACACAAGGTACGCCCCTCAGCGGCCACCTACTCCACCTGCGCAAAGGATGCCCAGGAGCCCAAAATGTAGAGGCCTTCGCGCCAGAAAAAGTCGAGCACTTGGAGCCAACTAGTTATCGGCTGCGGAGGGTAGGGACACCGGTCCTTCGCTATATCGACATTTCTCTCTCTCTCTCTCCGCAGTTCCATCACTACCGCATCAACAGTGCGGCCCTGCAAGAGTCGCGGAGGATAGGGCGAGTGACACATAGCCATATCAACATTTTACTTTCCATGGGACTCCGCCATGTCTATGACAGGACACCCCTCCCGCCGCTGTCCACGAAAGCGTGTCCGGAGTGGACAAGCAGTGAGCGGCCAGCTCGGGCCAACCCTACACCTCGAACCATGACGTGTGTTCCTATTTGTTCACCGTGTGTGACCAAGCCACGGCTTCTAAGATCTATATTTAATAGAAAATACATTGTCCCGCAAGCTATTCACGTTAGTAGCGCTTGTTTAATGTGTCGGGACATGATTCGGTATCTATCTACATCGAACTTTAAACTTTAGTTTAATGGACTTATGGAGTTGTGTCACAGAGCATTTAAGTCTCGTACTGATTAAGCCGCAAACTATTATCACCAAACTTTGATAATATAAAGTTTAATGAAAATCGTGATGTCAGTATTTTCTCACTTTAAGGATAGATAAAATTAAAACATAATATTAACTTCACTTTTATTTTAATAATTTGTAAGAGTATATAGGAAGTCCATCCATATCCATTTTTAACGATCTGTGGCAATTTTTTTGCATAGGTAAACACAGTTAAAAGACAAAAATTTAAACCGTGGATTAAGGATGACATACGAGCACACAGTCCACCTAATGGTAAGTTGATGTTGTGGCTCATAGACATCTACGTCTATCTTAGATTAAGATTCAAAATGCAAATGCGTTGTCACCCCTGAGAACTAAGATGAATTGCCTCGTTTCCAGCAAAAAGGATCTCCGGTTCTCTACACTCACCATACGAAATACAGCAGCATTGAGCCAGTAGTTTACGGTGGTACTCTGTTAGAACTTGGGCGTTCCCCGGTTGAGCCCCACTTGTGCCACATCCACAATATAGCTGCAGCATTGGAATTTTAGCACCTACTCTCTTTAACCGCGCAAGGTCAGGTCTACATGTAATCGTCGTGGCGTATTATGTCTTCTTCGTGACCGCTAGTTTGGACGTAAAATTATACGCGATTATGCGATACGCCGTTTTAATGCCGTATCTAATAGAACTTCGTATAATATTATAATATCACAAAACCTCGTATGGTATTGTTGCGCGCACAGAGCAAATACAAAGATGAGGTGTTATAATTAGATTTCACTATGTAAAAACGCGTGACAATATGCGGGGTGAGGGGGTATTAAGCGCCGCCCACTTAACTATTTTTCATCTACCGGTAAATAGTAGAACTACTCGCATCGTTCCATATCGATGTTGCAATGTAGTTTAGCTACCTTACGCTTGGTGTAGGATGTAAGGGGACGTACTCAGAAATTTCGTACCAGGGAGTGTTTATTTTAAGATTAATTTTATGAAATGTCTTGTAATTACATCAAATTTTTTATTGAAATACCTTCTTTTACGAACGTTTAACTTTCATTTGAAGTCTTGTGATCTTTAGCCCATCTTTTTTCGATTTCCATCGAAGTTGTTCTATCTCTCGCTTTAGCTTCTTTTTTCTAGGGGAATCGTGAAATATCAAAAATTCATTTAAATCACTTGTGGTAGGCCTAGGTGATGATATTGAGGGCTCTGGTAATTTTCTTTTAATCTGTAATATAAAGTATAATACAACAATATGAAATTAACTCCTTCTACCAAAAAAAATTTAGTAAAGTACAAACTGCGACCGACCGAACCGAACCGATATATCCAGATTAATACTGGGTAAAGTTCCCTTCTTTAATTTTTTAAAGCCATTTTTGTAACTGGTGAAGTCGTCATCATTGAAATGGCAAGAATAAATCTTTGTATATATTGTCAGAGTCCAGTCTTGTCTATTAATTTTTGCTATCCATTGCTGTTTAAGATTATCTTCGGATGGAAATCTAGAATGTAAAGTAAATAAAATAAGCTTTTTAACTAACTGAACTACAACTGTTATAATAATTCTCTTTCTTAAGAAACGTTTCAAGGAGACTGAATATTGTACATAGAATATTTAATTTCAAGAAGACTTTATTTTACTAAGGATAAAATGAATATTTCTTAAAGGTTGTCTTGCTAAATATTTAAGTATTTATACACATTGTAGACATTTCGTAAAAAATCAGCCTAAGTAATATTTCCTTCATTTTAATGTTTAAAATACTTTCAAGATTATATATATACTAGCTTGGCAGGCAGACGTTGTTCTGCCTTTTTCGACTACGACCCTTTGTCATATCCTATTAAAAATCCTTAAATTCGCAAAAAAAATTGTGGGTCACTCATGGGCAAAAAAAACTATCCTATCTCTCAAGTTGGACCAAACTGCACACGGTGTGCAAATTTGATTTGATATATATATATATATATATATATATATATATATATATATATATATATATATATATATATATATTGCCGTGGGTACTTGGGTAAAATAATTGGATTCTAATTACGGCCATGTCTTTTTATTTTATTTTGATTGTTCTTTTACTGGACGGTAGATGGCGGCCTGTTTACAAAATGATTTTAAAATCTGTAAAAGTTATATTTTGGTGATTAAAAATTATTTAGGACTGAAACCAACTTCACAAAAAACAATTTCAGCATCTTCGTATGATTGTTTCACCAATACTGAGCTCGACGTACCTTTATATTTTTGGTTCCCACGACACAAAGTTTCGCCATCTAATATCGAATATATTTAATTATATTTAAAAGCCGATGCAAAGAGATCTTTCTAGAATTATTTTAATAAATTAGTTATATAACGTGAAATGTGATACCATTCATAGCATCAAAACGTCTATCTGAGTAGTTTTTACACGATAAAACACTTCATCCTTTTCTTCTTAATAATACGAAAATACACTGATTTGCAATTTTCGACACCTATGCGCACAGGACGAACGCTGACAGTATACTAAATAAAGCCATGCCCACTGTGATGACGTCAGGACCTAGTTAGAATCACAGTGCACAGTTATTTAGGCCGTCTTCGCTTTGTATTTGCTCCGTGGTTGCGCGCCAAAGATAACGCCTGTTACATGGCGGATTATTATTAGCGCCATATCGGGTAACATAAATATAAGCGTCAAGATCTTTCTATAAACTGCACTAGCGCCATCTAGTGTGGAGTAGCAGAACTAGGAGTGCTTTCAAGGAAATTCTTTGCTAGATCTTTCGGCATTCTACTCGAACATTCTATATAGATGTTTTCACTTGAAAAAGTCCTATATAAGGCCAGTATGGTACGCGACTGAGGGAGTATTGAATTGGGAACACAAGCGACGACTTCGGAGCGAAATAAAGTGAACTAAAATCAATCAAGTAAATAGCATGGCAACGCAGACACATTTTCAAGAAGACCTTATCCTGAAGATTGCAAGCATTATACTTGATAAGAGGGTAAGGACAGACCACCTCAGCAACGAGTGGAAGGACAGCTTACAACATTCACAGCAGGAAGATCAAAGATAAAACGAGTTCTGAAATTGACGAAGACCCGTGCTCCCAAGCCCGAGTGGAGCGACATTTCAGCGATGAGCTCGACCACGAAAAGCTATTGGGCCCAATGGAACAGATTGCTGATTCAGGATCGAGTTCTGTGTCGTAAATGGGAAAATGGTCGGGGAGACAGCCGTCATTTTCAAATGGTTGTCCTTAAAGCTAAAGTACTGGATGTTCTACGCCTGTATTATAATGGTCGTTCAGGAGTCCATCTGGGAGTTAAACGAACTCTACTGAAGATCCGAAAACGGTTTTACTGGGTCCATTGTCGAGACGATATCGAGGATTGGTGTTGCAAGTGTACAAATTGTGCAGCTGTGAAGGGACACATTGTAACAGTATATTCGATTTTTATACGCGTATAGTGATCGGTAGTATGGAGTACGGACGTATTTTGATACTATATTAGGATTCGAAAGTGCGAAAAATTAACTAATACGCCATATACAATTTCATATACGTTTTCCACGATCATCAAAGCGTATAGTATCGCTTTTACACGGTCTTGGCAACTTTGGACGTGGAAGAAATCGAAGAAAAGGTGTAGCGTCTATATATTAAGAACGTCATGCCGATACGAAATCATACGATATGGTTAAATATGGACGTGTTTTTGGCAAGATAAGGCAAGTGATAGTTAAGAACTCGACGCAATTATTACTTTGTTGGTCTCGGTCTAGTTGGTCTAGTGGTTCTAGCCGCCGTACCAGCGACCGGGTTAAAATTTCATATTGAGTTTTTCTTCCGACACATGCCATATAGTAGACATCGTACCATCATAGACAGTCCATAAAAAGGGTAATTAAAAAATAAGTAGAACTTTTTAAAGCATTTTATTTAATCTTTTTTTCGAGCAACAAAACTGCTTACATTCTCACATCGTATCAGCTGGACAATGAAGGTAAACGGTGACTAATTATAAGGTGAATGGGGAAGTAACCAGTGACTTATTATCAAGTGAACAGTTTGCTCGTTTGTCATTTCTACTCTTGTAGAAAAAAATGGGCACTGAAAAGTATTCGAAATGTTGTGATAACAAAATAAATTTAAATTGAAAGTAATAAATATAAAAAGGGCTAGCATTTGCGCCAATGTAAGACACCATTAAATGAACCACAGTTGACTTTGCACGAATGCGTCGGCATATGGATGTTAAGGATGCGAGTGATATGTGTCGGGATCGTGCCAAAAATGCCCGTGGTGTCTGCCTACTATTCTGGCTGACGAGCGTGAAGGTTTATTTATGTATGTATGTTGACTTTTTTCATATGAATATTTTTTACGAAAAAGTGTTACCTTCAAAAAAGGATTTTCTCCTGTGGTTTGGAGGTATTTTACTTACATAATTTTTCCATGCACAACTATTTTACCCATAGCAATTATTTTAGGCTATATAAACATTGAGACGTAGTAGCTCAGTGGGATAGCGCTCGCTGTAAATTTTACAGTAGGTACGCGAGCAATTCAGGTTAGGTCCCCACCGGCAGCAATGAAATTGTTACTTGCAATTCTAAGTGCTGATTTACCACGTGCTCGTTGGTGAAGGAAAACATCTTGAGGAAACCTGCATGTTTAAGAAATAAGAAAAAATATATTTCGAAGATATTTGAAGTCTGCCAACATGCATTGGGACAGCGCGGCGGACACTTCCTTGGCCTAAAACTCTCTCAGAAGTGAGAGGAGTCCTGTGCCCAGCATTGAGACGCTTATACGCTATTACTTTACTTTATATTAACATTCGATTCTAGCGGGGTTCAAACCCGTGGCTCTACAATGTCACAAGCAAACGCATAATTACTGCGTTACCTAGCCGTTATTACTTAACCGTATTACACAATACCCAAGTTTACCTCATTAAATATTTCAGAAGTAAATTTAAAATGGATGATACAAACGTAATAGAACCATGTCGCAGTTTTATTATGATTGTAGCACGAATAGGTTGGCTAACGCTCTTATAAAATACCAGCGTAAATAAGCAGCTTAATTCTGCTGTGTTTCATAGAGTGAGTAAAGAGAACCAAGAGAACCGGAGACTGATTTTACTGGAAATGGAAGCATTAAATCTTAGTCCTCACGGGTGACAACGCCTCTGAATTTTGATTCGTAGGTGTCTATGGGCCACAGCAGCCACTTACCATCAGATGGACTGTGTGCTCGTTTGTCACCATTATCTTATAAAAAAGAGCGAGTGTAAAGAACTAGAGGTCTTTTCCATTTTAATTCTTAAGGGTGACAACGCATCTGGAGGATAGATGTAGATGTCTAAGGGCCATGACATCCACTTACTGTTAGGTGGACTGTGTGCTCGTTTGTCACCTTTATTCTATAAAAAAGACAATAGATGTTGTATTCCGTACTCCTATTTTTTATCGAATTCCATTTTCAAAGTAAACAGTTTTATAAAACTTTAAGAAATTAATAAAGCTTTCAAATTTTTAAGGCTTTCATTTATTAAGATCTCCAATTTTAACGAACATCAACAAAATAAAAGGAAACAAGCAAAACAAAGAAGTTGACTAACAAATACCCTAACTCCAACATTTTAATTGTCAACTTCGGCACAAGCAATGTTTATTCTGTAACAATTATACTTACAGGCAATAATGAAATATTGTTTGGAAACTGAAACAACGCTGGGCGCTTTGTTACAACTCGATTTCAAAGCTGTTATCTTCAAAGCACACTCTTATTGAATTCTAAAATGGTAGTGTACAGTGTTTGCTTCACTGTGATAAAATTATTAACATTTCTACAACCTTAATTCTTGCCGCTTATCAATATTGTATTGTAATATTTTAGTCTTAAAGCACTACAACTCGATTGAAGTAATTAATGATGTTTAGTCTTCATCATTGTGGTATTTAATGACGCATTTAAAATTAAATGGAACAAATTTAGTAAAAATAAATATCGTGGATAAGAATTTTCGTATAAATAGTGTCAGACCAATAATGAAAGCAAGACGGAGCGCTGTTAGTACTATTCTGTGACGCAAAAACCAAGCGAAAACCATTCCCAATTCGTTGTAAAAACACGCACTCACGCATATGCGTCTAAAACCATTTGCAACCCACAACATGGTTTTTGGTGCTATTATGTGCTATATAGCCTGTAAACGTGCTGCCATATAGATCGAAGAATCAACAACCAACCGGTAAGAAAGGTATCGGTAAGCAAAGTCTGGAGCACCTCCTCACTAGATGGAGTGAAGACCTGGACAGAGATGGATGCAGGTGACTCAGAATTATGCTTCGTGGCATTCTTTTGAGGAAGACATACGTTTAGCAGTGGACTTGTGATGAGCTGTAATAATGATTATGATGATGATGAAAGATACAAGGGGGCCGTACTGAAAAAATAGCTAGCACGACCACCTTTGGTTGTATTTATCTCCAAAAATGACATTGGCTTTAAAAAAAGCCGGTACATTGTATAAGTGACACCTCAACCATCAAATCATGGTTGCCGAGCCGGGCAAGAGATCGTTTATACTTTACAAATAATGTGAAAAATTATTTGCACGAGTAACTTATCGGTGTAACGTAAATTTATATTTTATTTTATAATAAAACAAAAGCTTTAGAAAGTGTAATATGAGAATTTCTTTTTAAACTTTAATTACTTTCACGATAGAAAAATCCACAATATGCTCGTTGAGACTGATTGATAGTGTTACGAGCTTCAGATTCGGGGCAATAAAAACTGCCGATGGAATTACAAAAATTTACACTTTTATTACCGAACACCAATTAAAACTTAAAACACTACTAATTAACCACACAGATTCACTTTATTTCGCTCCGAAGCTTCGCTTGTCTCGCCAAATTCAATACTGCCTCGATCGCGTCTTGCAGCGCCTTTAAATACACATTTTTCACCGAAACATCCAGAATATTCAAGTAAATACGGGCGCCAACCGACCAGGCGCAGAAAGTTCGAGTGTGGGGCTTCTATAAAGCTTAATTCTTCTGTTCGATTACATGGTGCTGATGGTCGAAAGTCATGATTGACATTTTCTAGGAAGCCCTCTTCACTCTGGTCCCCGATACTAGATGGCGCTAGTGCTAAGTACCTGACGTCAATTTAGGCGCGCAACAATAGGGTACTACTTAGGCAGCTAATAAGATTTTATTGGACCATTAAATCTACATAGCTCGTAATTAAATACTTTCAATCACTTTAATAAATCTATCTCATCATCAATCTATCTAAATGTATTATTTGTTGTTCCTAGAAAGCTTAATTCTTCTGTTCGATACTACATGGCACTGATGGTCGAAAGTCAAGATTGACATTTTCTAGGAAGCCCTCTTCACTCTGGTCCCCGATACTAGATGGTGCTAGTGCCAGGTACCTGACGTTAATTTAGGCGCGCAACAATAGGGTATTACTTAGGCAGCTAATAAGAGTTTATTGGACCATTAAATCTACATAGCTCGTAATTAAATATTTTCAATCACTTTAATAAATCTATCTCATCATCAATCTATCTAAATGTATTATTTGTTAGAATTGAGTACAGCAATTGTTAACCTTAATTTTACTTATAAACGCATTAAAAATCAAGAAGCAACAGAAGAATAATTGGCTAAATAAGAGTTGATTAAATAAACTCAGATATCGAAAGTTTAATAATGCGCTTAAATTATAGTACATTACAAATATACTTTTATGTTATGTCATATTTCACGCATTGTATGTAATATTCTTCTAGACTCTGTACAAAAGGGTAATGTTCGCAACATCTCATCTATTTTTAACATCCCACTATGAAAACTAATGATTTTCGAAAAATCGGGAATGATAAAAAATTATACCCGTATGTCTGTGTGCGTGCGTGCGTGCGTGCGTGCGTGTGTATGTATGTGTGTGTGTGTGTGTGTGTGTGTGTGTGTGTGTGTGTGTGTGTGTGTGTGTGTGAGTGTGAGTGTGTGTGTGTGTGTGTGTGCGTTTGTGTGTGTGTGTGCGCGTGTGCGTGCGCGCGCGTGTGTGTGTGTGTGTGTGTGTGTGTGTGTGTGTGTGTGTGTGTGTGTGTGTGTGTGTGTGTGAATTTATTAAATTATTCTAGCGGTCTGCTATGGTCATAAAGTCCAGTGTTGCTGGACTCATAAACATCGCTTAATAGCCTAAATACGAGCGGTTTTGTCGCGAGAAATGCTGGGAATTACTTCGTTTATACAGCTTTATGGTTTCCTTGGTTTATTGAAAAACTACAGACCTCGCATTCCAACGCTGTACTCGTAGTATTACTGTTATATCTGCGCACAATGTTGCCACAATTATGTGGATACTAAAATTATTAACTACAATATATTATATTTAAGAATTTAAGTATACTTAATAACGAAACGTAATAATCAGTATAACTACTCACACTACACTATGAAATGAATATATCAGTGACAGGGAGCAACTACGAAGGTGCGAGACGTGGTGTACTGCGTTCCCTGAGCCATTTGCAACGCGTAGCGGTTAATACCCTTAAAAAAATCCGCCATTTTTTTGAACAGTTATCTAAGAACACTTGGGTTTTTTAAACAAATTTAACGATACCCTAACTGTCAAAATCCATTCAGCCATTTGAAAGATACAAGGTAATAAAGAAATTTACAAACATACATACACGATACGCGCGAAAAGTATAGCTCTTCCTTGGCAGTCTGATAAAAATAACAACAAGAAAATCTAATAAAACACGCGGCATAGAAACCCTGTCAAGGCCATTACAAATGTGCCTGATAAGCTTGGCAAATACGGTAAATACTCCGTAAGTCAACTAGCAGACTAACCTACTCCACTGCTGGGCAATACCTTGTGTTTGCGAACTTCTTATTTTTCGAAATATTTATATTCTTACAAAATCAAGTTTGATTTTGATTATAACTGCTACAAGCTCTATGCAATAAAAACCTTTGTTTTTAAATGGATTAAATAATATTAATTGGAATTGATCGAGGAAGGGTGACGAATGGATTTTATTTAGTTGATTCAAAATTTGCCGTCAGTTCATCGAGTTGCACGAATTTAATCCGTTTTAACGGGTGACGAGTTTTTAATTAATGAAGCACGTACCGTTTTGGAGATCGAGTATTTAATTATAAAGGTTGTGAATTGTTTTTCACATTAAAATGATAGTCTTTTCAAAGATTTATCAATAATGTAATTGGACTTTTTTGTCAATTTATATTATATGCAAAAATTTAATATTGAGTTCCCTGTAGTACTTTTAAAATTATACTGTTTTTTTAAAGAATTATTTTAGGATATCCTAGAAAAAACCTTATGTTGATTGAAGCCACCTTTAAAGCTATTTCTTTGTTTATGAGACCTAAGGCCTACAGTAATGCGTGCCTTGGATGCGAGTCTTAGCCGCAACGTTGTATTTTTGGTCTTATGTGAAGCGATGTAGTGGCGGCGTAAGAATACCCACTACCCCATGTTTCTGTAGGTGCCGTAAGCGGCGACGAAGAGAAATGGAAGATATGGAAACAGGAGATGAGCAGCAGCATCTCACTAAATAATAATAAAACTGCAGTTACGAATCCGCAAGACAAGCGTAGTTACTATGACAAATAGCCCGAGCCCATGAGCATGTATCTATGGGGTCGGCTTATGCTCAGTAGTGAATTTTAATAAGCTGTTATGAGTGAATGAATGAATGTGAATTTATTTTTTCTACATCTCAAAATTTACCCGGATTTATTTCAAAACTTTTCGCAATATGAGTGCAAATCTTCCGTACACTTGAGGCATCATCACATTTCTCTTAGAAGGCATCATTTAAGTCATCGCAAATTATATCTTCTCAACAAATACCGAAAACATCTTAAATCAATTTCCGGCTCAGCGCTAACAATCCAGGCGTTCCAACCGTGTGACGTGAACGAGTAGACGACGCGTCATCAGTTTACAAACGGTGCCACGGTTGGACGGCGACAGTGTGAACTGGTCAGACAACATGTAAATCATGCGTCATATCTGTGATAACTGTGGCAAAGTGCAAAAGTACCGTGGGTAGATGTTCACTTTACAAATTTTTGGTACTAGATATTCGCTTACAAGCCTCACCAGGTTAATATTCGCATCGGCGATTAGATAGTTCATCACGATATATGAGAACAGTCACTTCGATGAAAACATCAGCCAGCTCCTTAAATTTTAGTACTTTGCACACGCGCTATAAAATCACTATACCGGGGCGGTAAAACGATCTGTTAGAAAGCTATAGGAGTTTAGTGTGGAGGTGTTTGTATTCGTACGTTTTTTTTAAATTATTGAGTCATCTTAATCTAGAACAATTATTAGCAGTATACCAATCTTGCTCTTATTTTTTTGGCGGATAGCTTGTTTAGCTTAATCGATAAAAATATTCAAGCTAATAAGTACTTTGCGTCTTGATAATCTGTTTTACTTAATACCCTTACAAAGTTAAAGCACATCTATTCAAGACGATGAAACCAGTGTAATAGTGGTGATAAGCGGTCCACTATTAACAGACTCCGAGTGGTCTAGTGGCGGAGAAATTAAACTACTATTTATGTGCAAACGACTGGTGTATCAAGTATTGAATATGGAATACGGAATATGGAATATGGAATGAATTTTACGTCGACCCAGCCTATATTTATATGTCCGGCTACGTCGTTAGTTAACCAATAGTAACAATTTTTATTTGCCTAGCCAATTACAGTACATACATTATGACCAATAAAAGATTATTTAAAATACAACTATTATGTACGTTCCATTTGCCGGCGTGAGACTCGTGTTATCTTCTCATATCTACGTCGCTAGACTGGGCTATAAAAGTTGTGCAGGCCGGCGCGCGCGCCCCTTTCGCTTGCGCCCTCCTTTCTGCCAAGGAGGGTCGCGTTCGTATACGGCTTAGAGATCTCTAGTCAGATCGTTAAGCCAATTCCCAAAAGGCTGAGTTTAGTGGGTAAAAGTCTCCACATAACCACGCAGCCGGCTGCGTGGTATGCTATGAGCATTCTTAACCCTCCCTCCCCCCGCATTCCGGAGGGTTGCCCATATTTGCTTCGGGCGCAAAAAAAAAAAAAAAACGCGCGCGCGTAGTCGGCGAGCGGCGGCAGCGTGGGACACAGCTCCGGAACAGCAAGAAGAAGCGAGCTGCGGCGTTGAAGAAACGGCTTCAAAATGGTCGACGGATACATAACGATAGCGGCGTGTGAAAACGATGTGGCGCTGAATGATATTTGCGGCTGTTTCTTGTTTCTTTATTAGAACGTCAAATATATACGTCAAATTATCTCGCATCAGTATACAGCCCGCAGTATCTCAGTAGCCGGGGATAGTTAGGAAATAAATGTTTTCTTCGCCTTCTGTGTTATGGTAGCAGCAGGGTATATATTATTTATTGCCGATTAGCCTGGCTGCTACATCACTCTCCCCCTAGCGAAAGCGTACCGGAGGCTTGACAACTCGCCCGTGTCTCGTAATTTTTAAAATAGGTTTCATCTGGGTTGATGTAGATGATGAATTTTCAAACTTCCTCGCTGGTGGTTGTGATGATGATGAATCCTCTGAAGTATCCTCGTCAATAATATAGGCAGGCTTTAGTCGGTCGATCGATATAATTGTAGATTTCCTTCTGGGTGTAGCAGCCAGATTAATCAAACCTAAACGGGAATAAATAATATATACTCCGCTGCTACCATAACGCGGAAGGCGAGAATAAATAAAAAAAACATTTTATTTCCTAATTATTCTTGGCTACTGAGATACTGCGGACTGTATATAGATAATTTGACGTTCTTATAAAGAAACAAGAAGCAGCCGCAAATATCATTCAGCGCCACACCGACTTCACACGCCGCTATCGTCACGTATCCGTCGACCAATGGTGAGCCGTTTCTTCAACGCCGCAGTTCGTTTCCTCTTGCTGTTCCGGAGCTGTATTCCACACCGCCGCCGCCCGCCGACTACGCGTGCGCACCGATCTGCATGTCTTATATAGCCCGGTCCAGCGACGTAGCTTCGTGAACAACAAACAAGTCTCACGCCGGGAAACGAAACGTAGATAATTGTATATTTTTAATAGTTTTCATTGGTCATAAAATAAGCAATATAATTGGCTAGGCAAAATATTAATTGTTACCATTGGCAAATCAATAGTGAGCCAGCCATATAAATATAGGCAAGGTTGATGCAAAAGATATTCCATTCCATTCCGAATCCCATTCGACAGTACATTCATAAACATAAGCAGTAGTTTCATTTCTCCACCTTAAAGAAAACCACTCGGAGTCTGTTAATAGTGGACAGTTCGTCTCCACTATTACAGTGGTGACCCCGTACGAACACCGAGGGGGAAGATCCGGTACGAACACCAAGAAGGAACACCCTGCGACGTACCACTACTATTGCACGAACACCGCGAAGGAAACCCGTACGAACACCGAGAAGGAAGACTTCAGTTTATAAAAAATCAGTGTAATCAAGCCGTCATTATGGAGCAGGAGGCAAACACATATACATCAAACCCGGTAAAGGAACCAGAAATCGCCGGTATATCTCTATCGTTAAGAATACCACCGTTTTGGAGAGACAAACCACGACTTTGGTTCGTCAGTTTTGAAGCCGCAACGAATGGTTTAAAGAAGAGCCAAGCGCAATTAGCACAGATGGTGATAGCCCAACTTGAGAAACAAGACATCGAACAAATTGCGGACCTGTTGTACAACCCACCAGCAGTCGACCAGTATAATTCACTGAAGGATCGTCTGATCTCCGCATACGAAGAATCCGACAGTCGACAGCTACAAAAACTTCTATCAGAAATAGAACTTGGAGACCAGAAACCCACACAACTCCTACGCAAAATGCGTACTTTGGAGCGAGATAAAGTTCCGGATTCAACACTACGGCTAATGTGGGTAAACCACCTAAAACCACATATTCGATCGGTAATAGCAGTCAGCGAAACATTCAGCACGCAGACGAAGCTCGACGAACTGGCACTCCTGGCGGACAAGATGATCGAAAACAGCAGTAGCTCACACATATCGATCATCGAAGGCACTTCAACAAAGGCCAATGATACCCAGTTTCTTCTCGAAGAGATTCGGAAGCTATCATTCGAAGTCGCCGCGCTCAAAGCTTCCCAGCATCATACCTTTTACCAGCAACAGTACAACCAGCGCAATCAGCAATACCGAAGATCACCTTTTCGTCGCAACCGCTCTGCAAGTAGAAGTCGAATAAGCTCAACATCAAGATCCCCTTACTGCTACTATCATCGACGTTTCGGGGTCGAGGCAAGAAAATGCACAGCACCGTGTACATTCAAAAATGAAAATACGAATACGGAAAACTAACTAGTACGCTCGATGCGACGGGATCCAGCGTAACAGCAAAGTCCTACCGTCTTTTCGTCACCGATAAAAAAAGCAAGCTCACTTTCCTTATCGACACCGGAGCAAATATCTCAGTGTTACCGCCGAAGCAAGGACAGAAGTTGAAGCCACTAGATTTTCAACTCTATGCAGCAAACAATACGGTTATTCCTACATATGGAGAAAAAACAATGGAACTTGATTTTAATCTACGCCGACCATTCAAATGGAGATTTATCGTCGCTAAAGTCAGCAAACCAATCATCGGTGCTGATTTTCTTCAACATCACCAGTTGGTCGTCGACATCAAAAATAGAAGAATCATCGACGGGAAAACCAATCTTGCATCTCAGTCTTTTGTACAAGCAACCAATCTGCCCACAATAAGAAGCATAGATGTGCAACAACCGTATCACAAGATCCTCGAAGAATACCCTGGTATCACAAGAATAACTTCAATGAAATTAACACCGAAGAACGACGTTGAGCATTTCATCGACACCAATGGACCACCACTTCATTGTCGTGCACGTCCAATCGCACCACACCTATACGAGCAAGTTCGAAAGGAATTCGAAAACATGATTGAGCAAGGAATATGCCGTCCAAGCAAAAGCCCTTGGTCATCACCACTTCACATTGTACCGAAGAAGAACGGAGAATTACGAGTTTGTGGAGATTACAGAAGACTGAATTCTATTACCACTCCTGACCGCTACCCAATACCGCGAGTCAGGGATTTCACTCATCAACTATCAGACAAGACTATATTCTCCACCATCGATCTCAACCGAGCTTACCAACAAATAAGAGTCCGCGATGAAGACATAGAGAAGACAGCAATAATTACCCCAATGGGATTATTCGAATTCCCAAGAATGATCCCAGGATTAAAGAACGGAGGTCAAACTTTCCAAAGATTCATACACGAAGTACTTCATGGACTGGATTTCGTTTTCGCATTTATTGATGATCTCCTTGTTGCAAGCCCTGATAAAGAAACGCACGAAACCCATCTACGCACCGTGCTACAGCGATTAGAAGACAACGGAATCACAATCAACCCTTCGAAATGCATATTTGGACAGCAAGAAGTTCAATTTCTTGGTTTCACCGTCAGCAAGGAAGGAATAAAACCGCCTGCCGAAAAAGTCAGAGCAATCATCGATTATGCAAAACCTAAAACTATCGAAGAGCTAAGGCGTTTTCTTGGGATGATAAATTTTTACAGAGAACACATACCTAAAGCCGCTGAAATCCAAGCACCACTTCACGCCTACCTTCACAACACGAAGAAAAAAGATAAAACGTCAATCGAATGGAACGATGAAGCCACGAAGGCATTTGAAGCTTGTAAAATTGCGATCCAAAATGCAGCTTTACTCGCTCACCCATCACACGAAGCAACCCTTGCTATCTTCAGCGACGCATCCGATCTCTCAGCAGGAGCAGTTCTCCAACAATACAGCAATGGGAATTGGCAACCACTTGGATATTTTTCGAAGAAGTTCTCCGATACTCAACGTAACTACAGTACATTCGACCGAGAGCTACTCGCTATTTACATGGCTATCAAGCACTTCAGAAAAACGTTCGAGGGTCGAAACCTGATCGTTTTTACCGACCACAAGCCATTAACATATGTACTTCCAAAGAAACCATCACTATCGGAAACACCACGAAGAGCAAGACAACTTATTTTCATAAGTGAATTCACGACCGACATACGTCACATCAGTGGAAAGGACAACATAGTTGCCGACGCACTCAGTCGCGTACCAATCGACAGTGTAACGTGCCCTACATCAATCGACTATCATAAGATCGCCGCAGCACAAGACAGAGATAGTGACAACATAAAACATCTAGCGAAGCAAGGTAACTTGTCCATCAAGCAAGTTACAATGCCAATGACGCATCTACCTATATACTGTGAAGCCTCAACGACAACCATGCGACCATACATACCAGAAGAATGTCGTCGCGAAGTCTTCAATGCACTGCACAACATTAGTCATCCAGGTGTTAGAACAACAAGAAAACTCATCACTGAAAAATTCTTTTGGCCTGCAATGCAAGCGGATGTTGGCAACTGGGCGAAGCAATGCATTCAATGCCAAAAATGCAAAGTTCAAAGGCATACATCAAGTAGTCTAGCTACATTTCCACCCACGGAGAGATTCGAACACTTGCACGTTGACATCGTTGGACCATTACCTACTTCACCGCAAGGACATCGTTATCTCGTAACAATGATCGACAGAACAACAAGATGGCCAGAAGCAATACCTACCGATGATACTTCAGCCGAATCCGTCGCGAAGATAATTTATGAAAATTGGATTACTCGTTTCGGATCACCTAAAACCATCACAACGGATCAAGGAAGGAATTTCGAAAGCAACCTATTCCTCAAACTTCTTCAAACTATGGGAATACAGAAGACGCGTACAACAGCATACCATCCTCAGTCAAACGGAATAATCGAACGATGGCATCGTACATTAAAGACTGCACTCAAAACTCGTTTATCTCAACATACAAAGTGGATTGATGAGCTACCTACAGTGCTACTCGGACTACGAGCAACACCGCGTGCAGACACTAGTCTTAGCGCCGCTCAGCTAACCTACGGCTGCAGCATAAGGCTGCCGTGTGACTTCTTCAGTTCAGCAGCGTCAAACAAACAAGAAATGGATTACGATTTCGTAACTAAACTTCGAGAATCAATTAACAAAGCCTTATCGTTGAAATGCACCGAAATGCAATCACACAGAAATAATAAATCAGTATTCATTCACCAAGATTTGAAAACATGCAAACAAGTTTTTGTAAGAAACGACGCAATGAAAAAACAATTTCAACCTACCTACGATGGACCGTATAAAGTATTAGAGAGAAATAGCAAGACTTTTAAACTACAAATACCCGGAAGGAAATCTACGATTATATCGATCGACCGACTAAAGCCTGCCTATATTATTAACGAGGATACTGCAGAGGATTCATCATCATCATCAAAACCACCAGCGAGGAAGCTTGAAACTTCATCATCTACATCAACCCAGTTAAAACCTATTTTAAAAACTACGAAATACGGGCGAGTCGTCAAGCCTCCGGTACGCTTTCGCTGGGGGAGAGTGATGTAGCAGCCAGATTAATCAAACCTAAACGGGAATAAATAATATATACTCCGCTGCTACCATAACGCGGAAGGCGAGAATAAATAAAAAAAACATTTTATTTCCTAATTATTCTTGGCTACTGAGATACTGCGGACTGTATATAGATAATTTGACGTTCTTATAAAGAAACAAGAAGCAGCCGCAAATATCATTCAGCGCCACACCGACTTCACACGCCGCTATCGTCACGTATCCGTCGACCAATGGTGAGCCGTTTCTTCAACGCCGCAGTTCGTTTCCTCTTGCTGTTCCGGAGCTGTATTCCACACCGCCGCCGCCCGCCGACTACGCGTGCGCACCGATCTGCATGTCTTATATAGCCCGGTCCAGCGACGTAGCTTCGTGAACAACAAACAAGTCTCACGCCGGGCAACGATACGGAGATAATTGTATATTTTTAATAGTTTTCATTGGTCATAAAATAAGCAATATAATTGGCTAGGCAAAATATTAATTGTTACCATTGGCAAATCAATAGTGAGCCAGCCATATAAATATAGGCAAGGTTGATGCAAAAGATATTCCATTCCATTCCGAATCCCATTCGACAGTACATTCATAAACATAAGCAGTAGTTTCATTTCTCCACCTTAAAGAAAACCACTCGGAGTCTGTTAATAGTGGACAGTTCGTCTCCACTATTACATGGGTATTTGTAATTTAAAAGTCTTGCTATTTCGATCTAATACTTGACACGGTCCATCGTAGGTAGGTTGAAATTGTTTTTTTACTGAGTCGTTTCTTACAAAAACTTGCTTGCATGTTTTCAAATCTTGATGAATGAATACTGATTTATTATTTCCGTGTGATTATGTACATTTTGACATGGTTAATGGTTCCTGTGGAAATCAGCATAAACTTGCTCATATGCTATTAAATTTTAAGACAATTCGACGAAATCCTTTTAAATACCAAGACGCAATAACCATCTCAGGTTATTGTCAGAGGTCGCTGGACACACACACACACGCGCACGCACACACACACACACACACACACACACACACACACACACACATATATATATATATATATATATATATATATATATATATATATTTAAATAAATAAATATCATTCTCAAAAGTCGACATGTAAGGAGCGGGCATCCTAGTCACTTCCAGCCAGCCTAGCCCTTGTAATAAAGGATAAAGATGGTTGCGTTCAACTAAGATCACCTGTTACCTATCAGCACTGACGGCCAATCCCAAGAATTATTTAAAGAATGCTTAAGGTTAGTGTGACTGCAGGAGTGTGGAGTACCACGGAAATCTAAGTTGGAATGCCTCATGGCTTATAACTCCATAATATTTCGCGACATATTAAAGATTTTATACTAAATCTCCCATTGAGAAAAAGCATCTAAATTTTTAGAGCAAAGCGTCTGAGACATTATTTATACAGACTCACTTAAGAGGCGATGCTCGAAGCGTTGAGGTGAAAGTAATCGCTGTATCAAAGCGAAATTTGTCAAAAACACGGCTCCGCGTGAAGTTCCGTCAATTCGCTCCAATTAATAACTTGTTACTTTTCTCTTTTTATAACAGATGAACAACATATTGATGTCTCTTTCGTGTCCCCTTGTTTGAGGAGCCCCGTCGAGATAGAATATTGCCACTTTGTCGCGCCGCCTCCCGCGGGCTATTTATATACAGAGAGAAATTGCAATTTTTCTAGCGTCGGAAATACCTATTGGAAATTTTTGAAAGCTTCACAAAGCAAAGAAAATGGCTTTCTAGCTTAGTGAATTGCCCCGGTTAACGAACTTCGTTTGTTCAGGTTTATAATGAAAAATACAGCCCATTCAGTTAATTTCTAAAATTTTCTTAATTTATCTCTATTTTTTAAATTATTCTTTCCCTTTTAAAAATAAAATAAATTGTTATTTTTTTTATAAAATCATATCAAATAAATGTGGCTTGTTAATAACATTTCCTAAATTTTATAACGTAATTTGTACAAAACGGTTATCAGTTGAAGCTGCCTATTTCAGATAATGAACAAAATAGAGGACTAAAATATCGTCAAACATTTGAATAAAATATACGTTAGTAATAAAAATATTCTTCCAATTTTGTGCAAATGTATCCCAGTATAAAAATAACATATTTTGTAGACTGTAGACTTGTTAGCAAGTTAGAATTTTTTTGATCAATTTAACTTAAATTGTTGGGAGTATCTTTGAAATTGTCAATTATGATAATATCATTACATCAATTGAGAATGAAGTATGTAATATATAACGTCAAATAGAAAGTAATTATATTATATGTTTATATAATATAATTACCATATTATAAAATGTTTATTTTGCATGTTTTTCTATTAAATATAATGAATAAGTATTAGAGCCCAACATTATGTTAACTGAAGTAAAGTGAAGTGAAGTGACGCTTGACTACCGAATGTAGGGTTTTGGGGTTTAAATTTCGTTTTTATAATAATAACAATAATAAAAATTCTGTTCTGGGGGAAAAATATATATACACCACAACATAAATAAGAATACTTAATAAAGTTTTATTTAATTCCGTACAAAGTATAAAAACAACATAAAAGTTAATTAAGAAAATAACAATCTATAAAACAATTATAATTAGCTATAATATATAATATAATTATAATTAGTTATATGAAAAATAATATAAAATTAATTAAAATATTTGTATGAACCCCCTTCGGGTAAAGCCTCCTCCAAGGTGTTCCATTTTTCTCTTTCTGTAGCTGTGGCTAGACGTCTTCGACCGGACTTCGGACGGACTCTCGCTCTGGTGCCTCGCGGTTCAGTCCATTTTAATCTTAAAGTCCATCTATCGTCGTAATACCTGGCCCGACCCACTTCCATTTCCTTTGTTGCAAGAAGGTTAGGACGTCAGTTACTTTTGTCTTCATGCAAATGTCTGTTATTCCTTTCTTGTTTTATAATTTTAATTCCATTTTCACAAAGGGCTATTTTCCACATTGCACTTGAAGGATATCGTGATGTTTGTGTAATTATATTATGTAATTGCCCTCATGATTTTGTCACTATAATAATCTAAAGTGCCTTCGGTTTTATCGTAGTGAATACGGATAAAAAGCAGCTCTTTACGAATTATAAAAAGGTTTTATAATTTATATTTAAAACATGGTTTTTATTACAACTTATTAATTTATTCTTCTTATAAACGTTAAAAAGTTGTAGTATATAGAGTTATACTGTTTATAGAGTTTATACATGCTACGGCTTTATTATGGTTGTAGCACAAATTAATGAAGAAGGAGAAATGACTTGTTCCTTGGGCATTTGTTTTTCATTCTATGTCAGCCTGATAAATTCCATTGTTGGAAATGGTTCTCTCTTATTTTAGGGAGAATTTTCCATAGTTGCTAAGACTGGCAGGCGGCTGTACCAAACGTCTGGCATTTATATGACGCTGGTTGCAATATCTGGCGTAAACGGTGTGATTATCTCGACATCTGCCTGAAAGACAATCTGGTTATAAAAGAAGTGATAAAAAATTTCTCGAATTTTATAGTCACCTCTTATGACACCCACGGGATGATAATTAATACCTTTTTCTATTACTACAGCACTAGCTGGCAGACAAACGGTATAAAATGTTGAACTTCATTCGCTTATTGGTTTTTTTGTTATTTAATTCATTTTTAATTCTAATCGGTTTGATTGGATAAACGAAAAACTGAAAACTACAATGATAAATAAATGGGCACAGAGGAGTGCTACGGGATAGTTAACGGCACTGATTTATTTCTTCTAACCCGAGCCCTCGTTTTCTCCTAATAATGTATGTGCTGAGTTCTCGTTTTTGTGTATGTAAAAGGAAAATACACACATTTTATTTATTTTAATTTAAAAGAAATTATACACTTCGCGTAACCGTAAGAACTTCGCTTACATACGTGTGTGTGTGCGTGTGAGCATGTGTGTGTACGTGCCTGAATGCGTGTAGTGTATGCTTCTGTGTATTATATATTTCATTGCATATCAATCTTTAAGTAAAAGGTAAAGTTTTGATTTACTTGCTGTTGATTTAGTCAATATTAAGGGGTGCAAGCAAGAGTAATGTTTACAGCATCATAATCTTTTGAAATCCGACATAAAGCTAAATTTTGTACGTATTTTCTTTTGTCTATAAGATATTCATATTTTCAAACTTCCATTCCACTTACTGAAAATGCATTATTAATTTAAGAACACATTTGACTGCCTCGTTGGTCTAGTAGTTGTAGTAATGCGACTGTTGATCATGAGGTCTTGGATTCGAATCCCGGGTCGGGCCAAAAAATTAATTATTGAGTTTTTCCGTCAAGAAATTCTCAATAGTTGCCCGGAGTCAGGAAGTTTGCGGTGTCTCACCCCCGTGCCTCGGAAAGCACGTAAAGCCGTTGTGCGCTTCTCGCGCGTCAGTTTACCGTCCCATCGGATTATGAGAGTGAGGGAATAGAGAGTGCACCTGTGCTTGCGCATACACTTGGGCACTGTAATCCTGTCCTGCGCCGTTGCCTAGTCTCCGTTGAGGCAGGCCGCCATGTCCGAAATTCAGTCTGAAGGACATTATTAATTTAAGAACAGCTGAGATTAAAACTGACAAGATTGAGGAAAGAATGGTTTACTTATTGCAGTTCACTAGACTTGGACTAACGTTATAATGAACCATACAGGAATTCCGTGGATGCATGTAGTTCAGGACCATGTTATATGGGAGTTAATGAGCGAGGCCTATATTCAGCAGTAGACTTGTGATGCAATGTTATGAATGAGTGAACTATAATTTTTTTATATTTGACAATGACGTGATCCAAGAGTCTCCCTTATGGCAAATGTTTGTACAACAAACAAATGATTTGTTGTGCCACTACCACGCAGGAAAAATTTAAGAATTTTTAAATTAAAATAATTTAAAATATTGCCACGCAAGTCGTTACCACTTTTATCTCGACAGAGTTAAACGTAGGTAGGACAATAAAGTAGATCACAAAGGGAAAAGGGTAAGACAAGGTTTCTAATAAATAAAATGAAATTTATATCTTCTTACATAACAAGATAGAAGCGATATCGAGCGATGGAATTGATAAGCTTAATTGTTGGATTGATAAAATAAATTTTTATTTAAAAAAAAACTAAATAATTTTAAATACAAAAATCAATGTAGCCGTGGTAGCTCAGATTGTT